>JASAUF010000421.1:11949000-12659500 GCA_030180095.1 Magnolia changhungtana | reverse complement strand
GTCCTACTGGAAGTGGATGAAAATGAGAAATTTCATATGAGGGATTCCATGTTTTATTCTAAATTAGGTACCAACTTTGCCTATGATGATATATTCCTATCACATAATAATGTGGTAAGATGTGAATTGTGAAAGCCATAAGGATGCATTTGTCATTACACTTAGATGGATATAATGTATAGGAAAAGGTTCTGCTAAATGGGGATTATGGGCTGGGTCGTGGTAAGATGTGAATTGTGAAAGCCATAAGGATGCATTTGTCATTACACTTAGATGCATGTAATGTATAGGAAAAGGTTCTGCTAAATGGGGATTATGGGCTGGGTCCATATAGTGGTCCAAAACACAGCTCACTTAAAAATTGGATCTAGGGTGAGTTGGGGCGAGCAAGTTTGAAAGGTTCCAAAACCAACCCATTTAATGATTGGGGTGGTGTTTTGGACCTTGACCTGACATTTCCAATTTTAGATCTGGACCCATTGATTTTTGAGTTGGATTTAGTTATCATATATGCTCCCATAACAAAATGGCAAGGCATCCCTGTGATGATTGAAGCCACTTTCTATGTTGATTTGACGGGACTCTAGTATTGGACACAGTGTCATTACCACAGTTAACGTGAGTCCTAAATCACACTACAACCAAATAAAAGTCCATAACTTAGTCCAAGTGTTGTCCCATGCTTAGAATAAGTTCCGAGTCATCTGACCAATTTGCCAGCAATAAGGGAAGATAATCTCTTCCGATGGGGTTCATCTCCAATATTCAGCAAAGCACCCTATGAACCTTGGTTCCAAAGTAAACCTAATGACTAAGGATTAAGTTTGGACGTGCTAGTGTTTAAGACCTTTTCTTTCATTAATGAAACTAAATGTTACCGTACATAGCACATGAATTGAAAAATCTTCATTCAATGTACAATAGTGTAAGACTTTGGCATAGTCATGAGAAAAAAAATAGCACTTAATAGCCAGATTTCTATTCTTGAGACCTCACTCATCCAGAGGCATGTGGTTTGTAAAGGATGTGGGTATTGTATCACTTATGTATTCCTTTGGTGCATTGCATTGTGTTTAGGGTTAAGTTAATACAAGTAAGAGTTTTAAGTGTGTGGAGGTGTGCTCTCTCACAAACCTCTCTCTTTTCTTCATTCTTATCTCTCTTTCTCATCTCTTCTTTATTCTTTATTTCTGTGGATTTAATTATGGCATTAGAGCATGGAATAGACTAGATCTAAGTTCCCGCCCTCTCTCCCCTTTTTTCTTTCCTTCGTCTTCTTCTTTGCTTCCCTTTCTCTTTCTTTCTCCACCAACAGCCCCTCCAGGGCCCCAACGACCACTAACAGCCCTCCAGGGTCCCAACAACTACTAGTAGCCCCTCCAAGACCACCAGCAACCATAGGGGCCCCTCCATGGCCACTAGCCCCCTCTTTAGGGCCCTAGTGTCACTGATATCTGACAGTTCTCCCAGGGCCTCTTGCATCCATAGGCAGCTTCCACAGGGCCCCTGTAGCCTTGCTCGATCTCTCTGAACCCTGATCTGGATTACCTATAAATTCCAACAATGTTTAAAGGTATCTGAACTCTTCTTCCCCCTTGTCAATAACGACTCCTCGATAAATGGTGAATGGTATCACAGGTGGTGATCAAAAGGTCCAGGGATTAATTAGGACTACTTAACATGATTAAGGCTGACAATGGGGTCAGGCCTGGGCCAAACAAACTCAAGATTTTGAACACCTGGTGTAACCAGTTCAAAATCTGGGCCTGAATCAACCTTAGGCCCGCATGTTGTCAAGGTTAAACATGATCATCCCGGATTAACAATCACCACAGTCAAATTGCATGGAAAAAAAAAATCTAGAGTGGTCTCAATTTGCTCAGATGTTTGTTGGAGTCGAAAGTTGGGTTTGATAACCAGAACTAAAAGGGATCCAGTCACAAATGATCTGTCTGATGATTATTGTGAAGAAAATAGTTTATTGGTTATGTCATGGATTCTTTACTCAATGCAACCAAATATTACAGGGATTATTATTCCTAAAGATTAGGAAGGAGGTAAGCGACACTGTTGCTAAGATGTATGCTCAATGAGAGGATTTAGCTCGCATTTAGCAATTGCACCCTGAAATAATGGAAACGCTACAAGGAGAGATGTACTTTGCAATAATTACACAAGTGAGAAGAATTCGATCACTGTTAGCCTGTTGCTAGTATCCCATAGGAGAAGAAGAAGTGGACAGAATAACAAAGAACTTTTGTAATTTTGGTTGGGTTACATTCTAATTGTGGCTTGCAGAAAGTGTATGTACTTGGAAGAGATTTTCTACCTTTCCTGGAATTAGTATATTATTATTATTATTACACCAGGGAGAGGCTCAGTGAGCTACCACTATTAGATAGTGCCAATTTGTCTGAGAGATCAGCTTTGGCTGTGAACTCTCAATCATTTAGAGGCAATGGTTCTAGAAAATGAAAGAGTTGTCCGTCTTTTTCTTTTGTAGACAAGGATAGGCTCCATGTGCTCATTGTGGAAAGCGTAGACTTCTTAGAGAGTAATGCTGGGATTTAAATCCCTACCTGCATCCATAGCAAGGGATGTTGCTGCCAACTCTGCTCAAATTGAGGCAGAGCAAGATTCCACTAGTCTACCTTCGCGGAACTCTATGACAGACCCAAGAGATCAAGTCATCAATGATTTAAAAATACAAGTGGCTGCTTTTAAAGGTTCTGCTCGATTCACTACTACAAATATGTAGCTAAGTACATTTGCAAGTTGCAACTGCTAATCATTCACCTTAGTCCTAGTCTCATTCCTCCATATCCCATATCATTGATTCAGGGGCAGAGGCCTGGCAAGAATTAGTGTTTTTGTGCATATTTACCTCTCTAGTGGTATCAAACTAGCTGATGGGTTGTTTTCGGAAGTTATTGGAAAATGGACCTATCAACCTTTTCAATCATTGTTATTACCAGCCTTGTATATGTACCTTTATTAAATCAGCTATCAATTAGTACTTTATAAAAAAATTAAAAAAATAAAAACTAAATTATAGTGTTAATTCTATTCCTCTCATCGTGTCATCCAAGACGTCAACGAAGAGGAGGATTGCTGGTGGTTGTGAAGACATGGGCTTTACTCGTCCAAATCAAGGAATATCTCTTCTACTTTTATCTCCAACTCAGTCGAGAGTAATAAAGAGCAAGTATATTTGTAGTATACTTGCTCATGTCTTCTTTAGATCTCATAACTCACAGGTTATTATTTCCGAATGATTTTGAAATGAGTATGAATTTCAATTTCAAGTCCATCAAGTGTCTAACATTATGGAATTTCTTTTTTAAAAGCATTAAGAGAAATTCTAGTCCTTTTAATCTTATTCACTCTAATCTATGGGGACATGCCCTGATTGTGTCTGTTTTTGGAAATAAGTATTTTGCATCTTTTATTGATGATTATTCTATATTTAAATGGATTTATCTCATGAGAAGCATGGATGTAGTAGTCAAAATATTTCAGAAAATGGCCAAAACACAATTTGCTTCTAACAATAAAATGTTTTGAGCTAACAATGGTAGAGAGTACCTTAATCACAACCTTTAAAAATACTTTTCTACTTAAAAGTCTGCTTCTGTACTCCAATCTAGATATGAGTGAAGGTTGTGTTGCAAAGGGCAGGATCTTCAGATGACCAGAGGTTTACAAGTGGCTATTGCACCTTAGTGGGAGGTAACCTGGTCACTTAGAAAATGCAACAAACAAATGGTGGTTGCTAGTTTGTTTTCTGAAGTTGGATATTGTTCGATGGCTTATGCCACATGTGAAATTGTTTGGCGTCGATCTCTCCTTCTAGAAATGGGTTTTGAAGTTGTTGTACCCATTCCATTATGCTATGATAATCATAATGCCATTCACATTGCCACGTATGTATTCTTTCATGGGAGGACGAAATATATCGTCACTTTTTTCAATAGGAAGTTGTGTCTAAGTTATTGTTTACTCCATCCATTTGCTTGCACACTCAATTGGCAAAAATTCTCAAGGAGGTTTTAGGTTCATTTTTACTGTATGTTGGGCAATCTAGTCATGAGTAATATATATGCTCCAACTTGAGAGGTAGTGTAAAGAATGTGGGTGTCCATGTCCCTTCTGTGCTACTGCAGTGTGTTCTATTCCTTTTAGGGTTGAGTTAATATGAATGAGAGTTTTAGGTGTGCATGACCTGCTCTCTCTCTCTCTCTCTCTCTCTCTCTCTCTCTAAACATGGTTCAAGACTGTCTAAAACATGCTGTTAATTAATCCATATATAGTTAAGAGGCCAGATCCACGTGCATCTGGTAACATTTATTTTTAGTATTTTAAGAAAATTTTAATGCACAAGTTCCAGATGTTATTGGTATGCTAAGCAAACTGTAAGGCATCAAATACCATTTGTTAAATGGTATTGGCCCTAACTGATAAGATTGGTGAATTAGTTGATTGACTGTCTAAGCTACCTCCTGATAGGCCAATGGTAAAAAAAATTCGGCGGTGGACTTTTTCTGGGTCCCACTGCTCTGTACTTTTTTTTTTTGAAGGGTAAACGCTGCTCTATACTTTTCTTGACCATCCAAGAATAGGTGGATCAAGAGGTGGTCCAATAATTGGATGGTTTGGATCCATTGCTAAAGTGCACCAATCACGAGTTTAGGGCTGATACCATATATACTAAATGGTACCGGACCATGTTTAAAAGACTCAGCGACTTGGACTGCCTCATCTGGTGTCAAGTTGTGGCTCACCCAAGTCAGGGATGAATGTGCCAGACTTGTCCGAGTTGGGGCCTGGGGGTGACTCGTGGTGTTGAACTGGATCAGGTCCGACCGAGTCCAAGTCAACATGGACGAGTCACATGGGACTCATCCAAATCTTAAATCCATGTACTGGACTCACTCTTGACTCTTAACCTATAACAATTTATAGAAGTGTATTTTTACCGTTAATCTGACATATTTAAAGAAATTGTGAACAATTTCGTGTCAAGATTATCACAATCACCCCTGAACAAATGTTGGGCCAATTTGATACAGATGACAAACACAATGCATATTCTGTATCCATATTACAGTTTAATATTTCACACATATTTGTGCAGACAGATAGAGCAGCCATGCTTGATGAAATTTTGGATTATGTGAAGTTCCTGAGGCTCCAAGTCAAGGTAAGTTACTCATATAATTGGTTTTTTATGCACGGCCAAACATCAAGGATGCACATGTTTTAGAAATAGTTATTAAAACTTGTAGTTGCATAATGGTACTAGGCCACAGGAAAATATGGAGTTTCTCTAATCAAATGTTGGAACCACCTCATCCTCAATCAAATCCCAGATGCCCCCATCTTCAAGAACCAGACAAACACAAGTTCCCTGTGTGGCATGTGTGCAGGATCCTGGGGTGGTCCCAATGGTGCATATGTCCTATCCTAGAAATCAGACCAGCCCACCTATCAGGTTATACAACACGTGCACATAAGACGTAAACTGTCGGTTATCATTTTTCTAACCATCCATTTCTTTGTAAATATATGGTCCACCTGGTCAATGGGCGCGATGGAAATTTTGGCATAGGAGAGATCCAGTGTGGGGACCACCCTACCAATGCTCCCCACCCAGCTCAAGCATCCTGTAATTTTGCAAATTCTATTAAAGCATCTGACAAAGGACCATGTTTATAAACAACTTGCACCAAAACGGTATCAACCTGTTACCAACTTCTATAACAAACCTCTATCAACTTTACCAAACTCAGGCCTACTTGACCCCTTCTGAACCCATGTGCTGAACATGGGTGTCTCATAAGATACATACACCAAGGTATGGCAAACCTGTTCTATCAATACACAAGCCATTCCAGTTCCGCCTGTCTTGAAAGTGGGCAGTTTCATTCCATTCGAATCTGCAGTATTCTGATCAGCAGGTATCCAGCCATGACCATGGTCCTTACAGTGTAGTTTCTAGAAAGAATGATTTTTGAAGTTGAGCTCCATAACACAGTAGTAAAGAGTCCTGCACGGGCTACACCTCGAGCATTACAGCCTGTTGAAATTGAGTCTCCGATCTGCCATATTGAAAAAAAAAAAAAAAAAGTTTTTGCATCTCTGATATAGGGAGGATGGAAATTCCTATTGTGATGCTGTGCTTGTCCATTTTATCAAATCCATGGATTCTAATTTAGTTGTATCTGTTTTTATTCATTGACCAAATTGACAGGTTTTGAGCATGAGCAGACTGGGTGGAACCGGTGCGGTGGCACAGCTTCTGGCTGACATCCCGCCATCATCTGCCGAGGTAATTGTCCCTGTATGTATACATTTTCATGCGTCTCTGTATTCTCGCCACTTGGTTGTACATAAACTCATACATATGCTTTTCATTTTATTGAAAGGGGATTTTTACTGCAAAATCCTCAATAATCCTGATTTTACAAAACAATGCCTTGATTAATTGAAATGCCCAAAAAGTGCTTTTTGGGAGGTGAAATGCCTCAAGTCTGTTTTTCCCCCTAAAAAGTGGTGAAGTCGAGCATTGGGAGGCCCACATGTTGTGTGTATGCAATCCATCCCACTCCACCATGATGATCTGGCGAACCAAAAATTGGGCAGATCTAGTCATCAGGTGGACTAGACATGAATCAAAAGCTTTTTGGGTGGTTTTATGTTTAATATGGTGTGGCCCACCTAATGATTGGATCGCTCTGATTTTTAGTTATTCAGATCATATTGTGGGATTAACCTATTGGACGGGTTGATGTTATGCACTTGGCACAAGACCACGATGCTCAACTTCACCACTTCTAGAAAAGTTTAGGCAAGGGGTTCAATCACCTTTCAAAAAGCACTTTGGGGGCATTTCAATTAATTAACGTGTTGTTTGGTAAAATCATGATTCTTGATGGATTTTCCAGTGAAGATCTCTTGAATAAGTTGGTCCATTAAGGGTAACCATACAAAGCTTGTATAAGTGGGGGCAATCTTTCAATAATCCATATCATTGTTCTGTTGACTGCACTGTGGATGGACAATAGCCTAAAAATTTCCTCAACAAGATAATTCTGACTTTTCAACGTGTGTCAGATTAAATAGACAGCCAAGAGAAAAACATACTGCAACTGTTCACATTCAAACACAAAAAGGCCCAAGATTGATGACTAGTATCTTCCAATCTAGCTGATTTTTGGTGCATGGTTCATCGACAGTTTGCCTCATTAGAACAATGATCTGGATCACTAAACAGTGAGCCTTACAAAAACTGAAAACGAGAGTTCAATGCGTCTATGAAACACTTCACCTTTGTATCTGTCTATTCTCACGAGATCATGGGCACATGCAATTTTCCTTTGTTTTTTGTTTTTTTTTCAAACTAAGGGGGAGGCTAGTGAGGGTGGAAGCAACCAGCAAGCTTGGGAGAAGTGGTCTGCAGATGGCACGGAACGGGAAGTTGCGAAGCTCATGGAAGAAGACATTGGGGCAGCAATGCAGTTCCTCCAATCCAAGGCCCTTTGCATCATGCCAATCTCTCTAGCTGCCGCCATCTACCACGCCCACCCGCCCGATAACCCCACGCTTATCAAGCCTGACCGGGACGCGCCTTCATAGGCTGAAACAGGATACGCGTTTTTGCACGTGCCGGTTGACAACTCCATGCTCGGCCCCCCCACGTAACTATCCTCACAGTTTCTTGGGCTGGTTAGTAAATTCCCCTCAGATGCCAGATATCACTTTCGTATTTTCTTTTCAGTTTGATTTGCTTCTTTTTTTCTTTTTTTTAGTTCTCTGTTTTTGTCAAACATGGTGTAATGTCATTCCTAGAAAAAAAATAATAATAATAACTGATATTCTTAGTGTCTTTCCACGTTTGAATGGAGAGAAGTATTGTCAAAGCTACATTCTTTTTTCTTTTTTTCTTTTTTTTCTTTTTTTTTTAATACTTTTTCCTTTTTTAATTTTTGGTGGGAGTTGTGGTGGATTACCAACCATTTGTTGGTGGGACTGTTTCTCTGATAGTGGGTGATGGGCCCCTCTAAAAGAGATGAGCATGGATGGAATATAAAATGAGAGAGTATGCTACGGAATAGCTGGCCGAATCAGAATACGGTAGATCGCATCTCTCCACCATACACGTGGCATGGTGATGACTGCTGTGGGTGGTCCATTTTTTTTAAAAAAAACAACAACAATTACAATCCTCGACATTGGTTTTCATCAGTTTCCCACACTAGGTGTTGATTGTTTACCATTTTCATTTTCAACCATCATTTTGAAGGAGAGGGATTGGATGGATGGGATCATCCAATATATTTCTATTTTGATTTAGTTTCCATCTATAATAGGATAAGCTAAATAAGCGGTCCTGAATGGTATGTGACTCTGCCTATTGTCTTGTGGAGAGGTGGTCCACCAGATTCCAATTTTACTTCATCATCACCCATTAGAAATTGGAAAGGTGAGTGTGATGGATGGATGAAAATGGTTGGTCAGTTGAAATGGGAAAGGTGACGTTTGAGGGATGTAGTCAAGAGAAGAGATCGATTACGCACGGTTTGTGGTGCGTGGAATTGAGTCTTGAAAATGGATCCATTGAAATCATTGGAGAGAGAATTTTGAGGTAGGATCTACACTGCTCGAGTGGATCAAATCTCGCACGCGTACGCTTGTTGACACGTTTGAGGTATTCACTTCCAAAGTACGTTCGAGCAAGTCGACTAGAAAACACAATTTGGGGCCCGTTTGGACGCACCCTCTGAAGGGGTGTTTGGGGGCATAAATGAACACCCTTTGGAGCCAAACAGGGGTTTTTGATGTGCAGTGGGATGCACTTTGCAAACCCTGCTTCACCACTCAGCTTGACAAAAGAGATTCTAAAATGCCAACTCGGTTAAAATACCTGCTAAAATGCCTTTGGTTTTCGTTGAGTCGACCGAAAAAAACAAGCTTGAAATCTCCTTTTGTGGAAGTGTCCTAATTAGGGCCCGTTTGGATGTAACGTTGTTTCGCCATTTGACTACAATAGGATACCTACAACCTTCTTTTGTCCTAAAACGTACGTTTCACAATAAAGGTTGTTTCCCAGACTGGTTTTGTTGGTGCTGCCAAACAGAACCCTGACATATGGGTACAAGTTAGCTGAGACATCTGAATTCTGGTGAGGTTTGCTAGAATACATTATCACCTACCGCAGTAGTATATGTCGGCACTTCCACCTTTGAATCTGGCTATATTCCAATATCCAAACTGTTTATATGATGATTATCACTTTGTGGTGGATAGCCAACATATAAAACCCTCAGCCGGTTTATTAACCTTTGTATGAGGTTAGATCTGAGAGATTTTCCTGGTGTTTCCCACCTCCGTGAACCCTGTCAGATAAATATTTTAGGCCATTGAAAAAATCCGAATCCAATAGCTAAGTTCAAACTTTTTTATTGTATTACGTCAGGATGGATTCTAGCAAACCTCTATTCTAACTATCTATGCTAGTGAAGGTGTAATTCTTACCAAAATCTCTTAATTGAAAATACAATTAGGGGTCATTTGGTTGACGGTAAATTATTATAAATGGTGCTAAATGGATTTACACGGCAAAAAGGGGTCGTTTGGGGTGTGAATTAGAATACTCTCAAAAGGTCGAGAATCGGAAGCAAATGCAAAAAACGGTCAGATTTTCAAAAGTGGGCTCATTTTTATGGCCTACCCAATGCTCAAAATTTCTTTCTTTTTGCCGAATTATATATTCCAATGTACTTATTATTACTATTATGTCAAATGTCATATTTATTAACTTGGGGTATTAAAACTAATTTACTTAATGTATTCCAACTACAAGCATCAAAACACAATTTTTGGATTCTAATGTATTCTAATTACATGTATCCAAAAACAACTTTAGGATTCCAATTCTCATCGATTCCGTTTCTTTGTATAGTTTAATTACAAGCATCAAATTACATTTATCCATAAACAACTTAGGATTCCAATTCTTATCTTAGACGCCATTATATCATGTGATCATGTCAAACACGGAGGTCTTGTCTATGCAATAGCATGTGGGGGTCTCTTTCCGTGTTGGATGGCACATGGAGATTGCACCATTTTAACTACATGTAGGGGTATCAATGGGCCAAGACCAAGGTCAGGAAAGCATTAGACCTAGCCCAACTCAGATCATTTTGGCCATGGTCCGAGTGGCCTGTAAGAAAAAGACTTCAAAGTATTCAAAGGTTTGAAATCAGTCTAATTTAAGATTTTTCTCTCGGCATCCTTTATCTACAACAAATATAATTGAATCATGACCTCGGATTTAAAGATTATTTTTAAATTGCACATGCCCATTGAATGTTAACCATTAACAAGTGTCTTTAAACCATTATAGCAATAGCCTACTCGTTTATTGAACTTGGCTAACAGGCTAGACCAAGAGATTCATCATTGCCCAGGGCCTACATTTCAGGCCACGGTCTAAGCCAGGGCAACCCGCCTAGCCCATTGCCACCCATAGTTAGAATGTAACCCAATCCAAAACTCAAGTGGGCCATGCCATGGGAAACAGTGGGGATGAAATGCCCACCATTGACACCCTTTTGGAGAACACCTTTATATTTATATGCTATCTAACTCTGTTCATAAGGTAATTCCCATTGAGATAAGGAAAGAACCCTAAGTATCAGTTGATCCAAAGCTTTGGTGGGTCCAAGAATGTTTTAATTGTAAGCATCTGATCTATACTTTTTCTATGGTGTGGTCCACTTGAGTTTTAGATCGAAATAATTTTTTGTCTCACGTCTTAACATAAACTGGCACAAATGATGGACAGAGTGGATGTTTCTAGTACATCATGGTGGGCATGTACGGTGAACACAAGGAAACTCGCCAAATGCACGGAATGGATTTCAATAGGATTATTCAAATACTGCGAAAAAACATCATTGCATATGTTTTAAGTACGACCGCCGACATCTACACCTATAAGAAGATTTTTATTTTTATTTTTGATGAGAGTTATTCGATACTCTGGTAGGGTACGAACCTTAATACAAAGGCCTAAGAAATTGCACATGAGGGAAAAGGTACTATGCCCTCGACCTCACGAGTCCGTCCCATGAGGTCGAGCTGTGTGGGCCCCACCGTGATGCGTTTCGAACATCTACCCCATCAGTCAGATGTGCCATTCCATCGTGGACCTAGGTCTCAAAACTCAAGTCAATCCGTTACTTGTGTGGGCCACACCACATACAGAAGTGGAGAGGGGCCGTGCACCATTAAAACATTCATAACCATTTTTGAGGGTCCAGAGAGATGTGGTTTGCAAATCCAACCCATCCATTATGTGTGTCCCACTTGAATGAGGGTTCAGACCAAGTTTAAGGCGCATGCAAAACTCAGGTGGGCCCTACCAAGCGCTTTTATATGTTTTAACGGTGTCTTCACATAATTTTAGATGGTATGGGCCACCTTAGTTCCGTATACGGCTGATTTTTGGGATATCCCATAATTTAAAGGAGACCCATCAAATGCACGGTATTAATGGTCGACACACATCACGGTGGGGCCCACACAGCTCGACCTCACGGGAGCTTATTGTCAGCTCGAGCGTACCTTTTCTCATATATATATATATATATATATATGTGTGTGTGTGTGTGTGTGTGTGGAAAAAGGTACTATACGCTCGACCATATTGTACCTTCCATGAGGTCGAGTGTTGGCAGCATGTTATTCGTTAGATGATGAAATTTTTTTATAGGAAACTAAATAAACAAAACTGCAAGAAATTTATGTGCGAGCCTTTTGTTGTTGGAAGATCATGATTTATAATTCTGTGTGGGGCCCACTATGATATTTGTGATAAATCCAACCCGTTCATCCATTTTTCAAAATCATTTTAGTACATGTGACCAAAAATGAGGAAGATCCAGAAATTAAATGGGACACATGAGAGGAAACAACGGGGATTTAGTGACCAACGTTGAAACGTTGGTATGGCTACAAAAGTTTTGTATTGGCTTATAACCGTGGTGTTTTCATTTCATATCAGTGAAAATGACCTTATAAACGGTTTAGATGGAATATAAACACCACGGTGGAGCCTAAGAAGGTTTCAATGGTAAGCATTCCTTTCTGCCATGTTTCATATCGCATGGCCTACTTGAATTTTGGATCCTCCTCATTTTCAGTATAATGTCCTAAAATAAAATCTAAAAACGAATGGACGGGTTAGATTTCACATAAAGATTATAGTGGGCCCCACATAATCCTTTTGCAAATCTTAACAAAAAGGCTTTAGTAGAAAATCTGCCTAGCTGGTTTGGGAAACGTACTGGCTACTCCCTTGCCACCTGCCAATGGCGGGTGGTTGATGGTATATGGCCCCACCATGCTGTATGTGTTCATCTATACCGTATATATATTTTTCTAGATCATTTTATGGTAATGATACCAAAATTGGGGTATGTCCCAATCTCAAGTGGACCACATTATAGGAAACAATGTTGAATGGGAGTTGACCATTAAAATTTTTTTGCGGCTATAAAAGTTTTGAATCAAGTTGATCTTTGTTTTTTTCCTTCACATGGGTCGGCATGACCTAATCAGTTTGGATGTCAAATAAACAGTACTGCGGGCCTTAGGGTGATTTTAAGCGTGAGCATCACTCTCCACACTTTTTTCTGTGGTGGGGTCCACTAAAGCTTTTGGTCTACGCCATTCTTTGGATAATACCATAATATGATCTCTCAAAGTGGATGAATGGTGTGGATATAATACATACATCATGCTGGGACCCATAGAACTTGGTGACGTCACTTCAGCTACTCAACCTCTAATAGTTGACCAGATATTGGTATCAAGCTTCCTTTTTGTCTTCAGTCCAAAAATGAATGCAAAAAATGGATGAATGGGGTAGATTTTTCATAAACATCATGGTGGGCCCCACCTTAGTTTCCGGTGGTAACTTCCCACGGAAACTCAGAGCAGATTGCATCTCGAGAATACAAGGGTGAAGTGCGTATTCCAGCGGGTTTCCTTCGTACGCGAACTAAGCTGCTGACGGGTTGAGTAGCCAAACTGGCCATAAAAGTCATGTCACTAAATTTTGTGGGCCCACCACAATATATGTGTTGTATCCACACCGTCCATCCATTTGGAGAGATAGTTTTAGGGCATGATCCAAAGAATGAGGAAGATCCAAAGCTCAAGTGGACCCACCATAGAAAACAGTCAGGATAGTGACAACTATTGTTGAAACCTTCCTAAGGTCCATCATGATGTTTATTTGAGATCCAACCTATTCATGTGTTAACACATACATGAAATACAGAAAGTTCAAATATTAGCTTGATCTAAAACTTTGTAACAATTAGACATTTTTAACGGTGGGCGTCACTCTCTCCACTATTATCTGTGGTGGTCCACTTGAGCTTTTGATCTCACTCATTCTCTGGTTCATCTCATAATATGATCTCTCCAAATGGATGGACGGAGTGGATACATAATATACATCATAATGACGCCCATAAAACTTAATTACGTAACTTCAGTAGCAAGTCCCGTTACCGAACCTGTCGGTAGCTAATCCACGTCCGTTTCCTACCAAATTTCATTCCATTTTGTTTATTTAGTTTCCTTGTAAAATTTCCTCACCATCCGGCGAATAATGTGACGCCAACTATCGACCTCATGGAAGGTACAATATGATCGAGCGTATAGTACCTTTTCCCACACACACACACACACACATACACACACTCACTCACCAAATTCTCACCTGCGCAATAGTCTGCACGTGCACGTGACACTCACCAAATTCTCACCTGCGCAATAGTTTGTACGGTGCACACGTGCATAGGTGAGCATGACTGTATATATATATATATAGAGAGAGAGAGGCAGAGAGGCATGCTCACCTATGCACGTGCGCACCTTTGCACACGTGTCATGGGTGTCGAATCCGAACGGTCTAGAAGATGCAGAATCCTAACAAATGATAGGGTGTGAATTTTCACCTTGATCTAAGATTCTGGTGGGCCATAGCAAAGAGAAATTCAAATCAAGGGAAGAGACTGTTTGCATTTTTCATGGCCCACCAAAGTTTTGGATCAAAGTAAAATTTTGTACTAGGGGGTTTCATGAGGTTCTGCTTCATGTGGACCGTTCAAATTTTCGAGACTTATCAGATATGATGAGTTCCAAAAAAAAGTTCATGTGTATTACGTATGAACTGGTTCGCAGTGAGTGTTTCTATATATATATATATATATATATATATATATATATATATATATATATATATATATATATACACGTGGAGAGAGAGAGAGAGAGAGAGAGAGAGAGAGAGAGAGAGAGGTTTTGAAAAGGCAAGTTGTTCAACGCCCTAGCCGTGTGTGATGTTTCATACTCCGACATTTTGGGTTGTACATGTGGGTTACTTTAAACCAATCTAACCTTCATTGACCTGGGTCCCACCTTAGAGATCTCATAGTAATAAAAAAAAGGAGAAAAGGGAAAATCGACGTTGATGCAACCATCCCAACTTACGGTTATAAACATTTGTTTCTTGATTGTGTATCGTTGAATCTTTTCTTTTCAACCGTCCATTTAATATTCATCAGTCATGTATTTAAGAAATTAAATTTGTGTGTGTGTGTGTATATATATATATATATATATATATATCTCATATATATATATATATATATATATATAATAGCCATCCAATTAGAGTCATGATTTTAACCGTTTATTTTTTTAGTTCATTACGTGTCATGCACGCTCATATTTATTGTCTATGTAACAAATATTATTATACTCTACTCTGCCAGGCTTTTTTAGTGTTGCGGACTAGAGATTTTGCCTTTTCTATGATTACGCGGATTGCCAGCTGGACCCAAAACCTAGGTACGGCCCACCGTGATGTTTGTTAGAAAATCCACCCTCTTCGTCCGTTTTTCCACTCATCTTACTAATTGAGGTGGATTTAAAACAAGTAGGCTACGCCACAAGGAAAAGGTAGTGAGGGAAATGCATACCGTACGGATCTACCTTAATGTTTATGTGCCATCGTCATTTTCATTGGGATGAGTTGAAAACACAAACATTAGCCCGATAAAAACTTACGTGGTCTAAAGAATGTTTCAACAGTAGGAATTCGCTGTTGTTTCCTGTATGTGGCACATTTGATTTTTGGATCTGCCATACTTTTGGGCTCATGTTCTAATATGAGTTGAAAAAAAGGATGGACAAGACATGGTGGATTTCTCACTAATATCAGGGGAGACCATGTCTAGCTTTTGACCTAATGCTTCCTCCAATCAAAAACTAAGTGGAGCTATCATGTTGTTGGTGAGAAACCCACCCAATTCATTCAGTTTTGCAAGATCAAGATGGTCTTCGAAGTGGAGCTTTGGTCACTCCATTCTTAATTCTATGGGGTAGATCAAAAATAGAAATCATTTGGGCCAACAAACGAACATTCAAGGCATATTCAAACCCATCCGAACTAAATTTTTATAATCGAAGAGTCGGCCATTGCACCTTATCGGACGAGACAAGAACGGCCAACCAATTGAGGCGCCGAACCAATTGAGGCGTTGACATTTTGGTTAGTAGAGCCTCAAAATTAAACAAAAAAGTAATGATCTAAAAGTTTATCCAATAAATCAGCACCCATTCATAAGCAATCTAGTCAACTCACGAATGGGACTTTTGGCCAATCCGGCTAAAACTGAGGCCTTATTAGATGCTCATGTAATATAACACAATAATAATGACCCCATTGCATTGAAGGATATTCTAGCATTGGAATATAGCAATTTTGATTCCAACACCGATCTAAATTACAAAAAATTATTGATTTAGCTATTCACCTTCCAGTCAACCCGATATTAAATAATTTGTTAGATGACAAAATCAACCATCAAGAGAACTATTTGAGAACCATCCCCAAGGACCTTTTGAGGTTTAGCCAAAGGTGCGATTACTCAATATCGTATAGCGACACCTCAATACTTCCTATGTTAGGGGGGCCTTAGGTTCCTCACCTGCCTACCCCTTAGAGCCGCCCCTGTCTAAACGCACCCGTTGCAACTAGTCAACTCACGAATGGGACTTTTGGCCAATCCGGCTAAAACTGAGGCCTTATTAGATGCTCATGGTATTTGCATTGAAGGATATTCTGGATTCCAACACCGGCATCCAGTCAACCCGATTTCAAAACCAACCATCACAACATTTGAGAAATCCCCCAAGCCTTTTGAGGAGCCAAATGCAATGATGGTGTTGTCAGTGGATTGTCTTAAGATCCGATGGATTGCTATATCCCGGGATTGCTATATCGAGTCTGTTAGGCATGCTCGGCCAATCTCGGGATTAAACCTTCCCATCCCTTCCAATCTCTCGAACCAAACACCTCCGAGGCAAATTTGAACGGATTAGGGTGGATTGGATGAGATTTAAAATTTTAAAGGTAATGATGATGTTGTTGATGGATTGTCTTAATATCCATGGGATTGCTATATCCTGGGATCAGATCACCCAGTCTGTTTGGCACACCCGGCCAATCCCGGGATTTAACTTCCAATCCCTTTCAATACCATCTAATCCCTTCCAATCCGCCCGGCCAAACGGGCCCTAATGGAGCACAACAGTAAAGAGAGAGGAAAAGTCGAAGTCACGACCATGGTGAGCAGGCTTGAGGAATATCTTGCCATTACAAATGATGAGGATGATTGTCGTGTTCACATAGCAGAATGTCGGACAGACAAGGACACGGTGACGGACGACGTTATAGCATTCCACGAACTCGAGCCGGCACATGCCAAGATGGATGACACCAAAGCTGATGTTCAAGATACCTTGATCGATGTAAATTTTGTAATAAAAGATGACCCATATTTGATCCATAGGCATATATGGAGATGATCCAACTCCTCCACAATTACGTGATTATTTTTCTTAGGATTTCCATGAGATGCCCGGGTTAGATTGGAGGTTGGTGGAGCATTGCATACCAATCAAAGAGAGCTTCAGGTTGTTCCAGCAGCCAACTAGAAGAATGACTCACCCTTAAAATTAATGAAGAAATCGAGAGGCTGCTAAAGGCTGAATTCATCGAACCAATCAGAAATGTTGATTGGATTTCAAATATCGTCTTGGTGATCAAGAAGAACAGGAAGTTAAGGGTTTGCATCAACTTCAAGAATTCAAATCTTGCGACACCTAAGGATGAAAATCTTATGCCAATGGCAAACTAATTGATCGATAGGGCCGCGGGACACAAAATCATGTCCTTCATGGACGGCCATTGGGGATACAACAAGGTCATCATTGTTGAGGAAGATGTTTCAAAGACGGCGTTCCGGCACTCCGAAGCAATTATGACCTATTGCTAGGTCGTAATGCCTTTCAAACTCTAGAATGCGGGCCCCACTTACCAGAGGGACATGAACGTCATCTTCCACAACATGATTGACAAATTTAAGGAGGTATACATTGACAACATTGTGGTGAAATTAGTCAATCTCAGGGATCACTTCGCCGATATAAGGAGATCATTCGAGTGTATGAGGAGGGACAAGCTAAAGATGAATCCTTTGAAATGTGCGTTTGGAGTCTGCTAAAAATTTCATAGGGTTTCTCATTCATCGACGAGGCATAAAGGTTGATTAGAACAAGGTATGAGCCATCATGGAAGTGGTGCCCTCTAAAAACAAAAAAGAATTGCAAAGGTTCATTGGCCAGGTGAATTTCCGACGCCGATTCATTTCAAGTTCAACATGGAAGATTAACCCCTTTTCGTAGCTAATTAAGTTGAAGATTGGCTATAAATTTTCCTAGCAACCAGAACATCAAGCCGCTTTGACCAATTAAAGGAGTATCTCATGAAGCCTCATGTTCTAATTGTTGAGAAGTGAAGCCACATCTGGGGACGTCCACTACCAGTCGAGGTTGCGCGGATTTCGTGTCGCAAGTCCTTTCATAACTGGGATACAGAAAGGAGTTTCGTAGATTTCGTGTCACAAGTCTTTTCGCAACTGGGATGTGGAAAGGAGTTTCGCGGATTTTGTGTCGCAAGTCCTTTCGCAACTGGGATGCGAAAGGAAAGTTGCCAAAACTATAAATTGGGGTCCCTAGGGCTATTATAGGGTTAAGGTGAATATTAGAAAATTATTCTCAAGTGTGGGCAAGGGATTTTCTCTGTACTTGCAAGGGAGAGGTTAGTATATTGCCTTGTAATCTTCGTTTCTCTTCATAGTGGAATTTTGCATCCGTAGTTTTTTACCCTAGTTTAGGATTTTTCCACTTATATCTTATCTTGTGGTTTGTTTGAATGTTTTTATTCCTTTCTAGTTTATATTTCTTCTTGTTTATCGTTTGTGGGTGAGGCCTGAGATTGGATCTAGGCTCACTGCGTTGTTGGCGTGTTGCGCAACAACTAGTATCAGATCTATTGATTTAGTTCTATTGGGAGTGATGACAGAAGGAGAGAAAACTAGAATTGAGAAGTTTGATGGTTCAAACTTTACCTTCTGGAAGATACAGATGGAGGATTATCTGTATTAGAAGGATCTCTATATTCCTCTAGGAGGAAAAGAGAAGAAACCAGAAAAGATGACAGATGATGAATGGTTTTTACTGGATAGGAAGGCTTTAGGAACGATCCGACTCTCTTTGTCTAAGAGCGTCGTCTTCAATATATCCAAGGTGAAAACTACAAAAGAATTAATGGAAGCCCTAGCTATCATGTATGAAAAACCCTCTGCATCAAACAAGGTTCATCTTATGAAATAGCTATTCAACATGAAGATGTCAGATGGTGGGAGCGTGGCTGAACATCTAAACGAGTTCAATACAGTCACGAGCCAGTTGGAATCTGTTGGCATTGTTTTTGAGGATGAGATCAGGGCGCTATTGATCTTATTCAGTTTGCCAGACAGTTGGGATGGTTTGGTGATTGTTGTGAGCAATTCTTCAGGGTCGACAAAACTAAAATTTGATGATGTGGCCGATCTAATTCTCAGTGAAGAATCTAGAAGGAATGCATCAGGAGTTTCAGGGGATTCAGGGAATGCTCTAAACGTTGAAGGAAGAGGAAAATCGCTGAACAAATGAGGCAATAAACACGGGCGTTCTAA
The DNA here is from genome assembly GCA_030180095.1 of Magnolia changhungtana. Lineage (NCBI taxonomy): Eukaryota > Viridiplantae > Streptophyta > Magnoliopsida > Magnoliales > Magnoliaceae > Magnolia > Magnolia changhungtana. Next base: position 12,640,334 of record JASAUF010000421.1, on the reverse strand, counting down.
GTCGAGGAAGAAGTCCAAGGGATCGAAAGACAAAGACGGGTGTTGGCATTACGGCAAGAAGGGGCACATGAAACGTGATTGCAGGGCGCTTAAGAAACAAGAAGGAAGCTCTCAAGGCGAGAAGGATTCAGTGAATCTATCTGAGGAGAGTGACACAGAGGCGTTGATCTTATCTCTTGATGCGAGAAATGAGTCTTGGGTTATAGACTCGGGTGCTTCGTTTCATGCCACTTCATGTAAGGAAGTTCTGTGTGATTATGTGTCAGGTGACTTTGGAAGAGTTTACCTGGGTGATGATGAGCCGTGCAGTATTGTTGGAAAGGGGGACGTTCATGTAAATCAGAAAGACGGAATGGTCTTGAAATTGAAGGATGTCAGACATGTACCGAGTTTGAAACGTAACTTGATCTCTGTGGAACAGTTAGCCGATACCGGTTATGTGACGACATTCACCAGTGACTCCTGAAAGATCACAAAAGGTGTCTTGGTAATATCTTGAGACAAAAAGGAAGGTACTTTGTACGTGACTTCAGGATCGTATAGTTCACTCGCAATCGCGTCAACTGGAGTGAATGGGCAGTTATGGCATCAGAGGTTGGGACATATGAGTGAGAGGGGGATGAAAGTGCTATTGTCGAAAGGAAAACTACCAGGGCTAAAGTCTATTGACTTGGAATTCTGCGAGGACTGCGTGTATGACAAGCAGAAGAGGGTAAGCTTCAAGAAGACGGGATGCGCTCCAAAGATGCATCTGTTGAAGCTTGTACACACTGATATGTGGAGACCGACACAGGTATCATCTCTTGGTGGCTCACGTTATTTTGTTTCTTTCATTGATGATGCTAGTAGAAAACTGTGGGTCTACTTCTTAAAACATAAATCTAATGTATTTGATGTATTTAAGAAGTGGAAAGTTATGGTAGAAAATGAGACAGGTAAAACAGTAAAGTGTCTCAGATCTGATAATGGGGGAGAGTATTGTGATAAGAGATTTGAGGAGTATTGTGCAACAAATGGAATCAAACATCAGAAAACGATTCCAGGGACACCACAACAGAATGGTGTGGCTGAGCGCATTAACAGGACCATCCTTGAGCGCGCAAGGAGCATGAGGTTACATGCAGAGTTGCCCACGACCTTTTGGGCAGATGTTGTGAATACTGCCGTCTATCTCATCAATAGAAGACCCTCAGCACCATTGGATGGTGGGCTACCAGAAGAAACGTGGATTGGGAAAGAAGTGAACCTTGCACATCTCAGAGTGTTTGGTTGCACTTCATATGTTCACATTGATGTAGAGCACAAAAATAAGCTGGACGCGAAGTCCAGGAGGTGCACGTTTATAGGCTACGGGCAGCATGATTTTGGTTATAGGTTTTGGGATGCAAAAAATAGGAAAATCAACAGAAGCAAGGACGTAGTCTTCAATGAAAAAGTGATGCATTAGGACAGTACGCAGGAAAATAAGGCTGAGGAGAAAGAATTCGTAGAGATGAAAGATTTACCGGACACAGTTGTTATAGCTCCACAGAATGATCATGCACAAGAGCATTATGAGGCAGAGCCGTATACACCGGTTGTGAGGAGGTCTACTCGGGGGAGGAGACCCACGGTCCGATACTCACCCCCCTTACATTATCTACCGTTGACAGATAATGGTGAACTAGAGAGTTTTGAAGAGGCATTACAGACGGATACACGAGTTAAGTGGGAGCAGGCCATGGATGAGGAGTGGACTCTCTTGAGTCTAATCGTACATGGGAGCTAGTCACTCTACCTAAGGGTCAGAAAGCTCTTCATAACAAGTGAGTTTACAGACTGAAGGAGGAGCACGATGGTTCAAAATGGTACAAGGCTAGATTGGTTGTGAAAGGATTTCAACAAAAGACAGGTATCGATTTCACTGAAATATTTTCACCTGTGGTGAAATTGTCTATGATTCGTATGGTCTTAAGTATGGTGGCTACAGAGGACTTACATCTAGAGCAGCTAGATGTTAAGACAGCCTTTCTTCATGGGGACCTTGAAGAAGAGATATATATGCATCAACTGATAAGTACGTGGCACCAGGAAAGGAGAACAAGGTGTACAGACTGAAGAAGAGTTTATATGACCTGAAGCAGGCCCCGAGGCAGTGGTACAAGAAGTTCGACAGTTTCATGTCGGGAAATGGTTTTAGGAGATGTCATGCAGACCACTGTTGTTATTTGAAGAAGTTTAATATCTCGTATATCATCCTTCTTCTGTACGTTGATGATATGCTTATGGCCGGTTCAAGAATGAAGGACATCTCAGATCTCAAAAGACAACTGTCTAGAGAATTTGCCATCAAGAATTTAGGAGCTGCAAAACAAATCCTAGGCATGAGGATAAAGCGTGACAGGAAAAATAAGAAACTGGTGTTGTCACAGACAGAGTACATAGCCAAGGTACTTGATCGATTCAATATAGAAGGAGTTAAGCCGGTTAGCACTCCATTAGCCAACCACTTCAAGCTATCTAAGGAGCAAGAGGCAAAGACACAGGAGGAACGGGATTACATGGCTAAAGTCCCATACGCATCAGCTATAGGGAGTCTCATGTATGCTATGGTGAGCACGAGGCCAGACATTACTCAAGCAGTGGGAGTTGTTAGCAGGTTCATGAACAATCCCGGGAAGGAACATTGGGAAGCTGTGAAGTGAATTCTTAGATACCTGGTAGGTACTAAGGATGTAGGGCTATGTTATGGTGGATCGAAAATCAAGCTACAAGGCTACGTGGATTCAGATTTGGCAAGAGATATTGACAGTAGAAGAAACACTACAGGTTATGTCTTTACTCTGGGAAGTGTTGCAGTCAGTTGGGTCTCTCAGTTACAGAAGATAGTATCTATCAATACGACAGAAGCAGAATATGTTGCGGCTACAGAAGCATGCAAGAGATGGTGTGGATGCAAGGTTTTATGGAAGAGTTGCGTAAGAAGCAAGCAGATTGCAAGTTGTACAGTGATAGTCAGAGTGCAATATACTTGGCTAAGAATTCAGCATTTCATTCAAAGACCAAGCATATTATCATCAGATATCACTTCATACGTTCATTACTGGAAGATGGATCGATTGTTCTGGAGAAGATTCATACAAGTGAGAATCCTGCGGATATGCTGACCAACGCGGTCACAAGGGAGAAGTTAAAGCTTTGTTCAGCTTTGATTGGTCTTCAGGCTTGAAGACGGCGAGGTGGTGCACTCTAGATGAAGAAGACAAATATTTATGGCAATGTGTCTCCAAGTGGGAGATTGTTGAGAAGTGAAGCCACATCTTGGGCCGCCCACTACCAGTCGAGATTGCGTGAATTTCGTGTCGTAGGTCCTTTCGCAACTAGGTTACAGAAAGGAGTTTCGTGGATTTCGTGTCGCAGGTCCTTTTGCAACTGGGATGTGGAAAGGAGTTTCGCGGATTTTGTGTCACAAGTCCTTTCGCAACTGGAATGCGAAAGGGAAGTTGTCAAAACTATAAATTGGGGTCCCTGGGGCTATTCTAGGGTTAAGGTGAATATTAAAAAATTATTCTAAGGTGTGGGCAAGGGATTTTCTTTGTACTTCCAAGGGAGAGGTTAGTATATTGCCTTGTAATCTTCGTTTCTCTTCATAGTGGAATTTTGCATCCGTGGTTTTTTACCCTAGTTTGGGGTTTTTCCACGTATATCTTGTCTTGTGGTTTGTTTGAATGTTTTTATTCATTTCTAGTTTATATTTCTTCCTGTTTATCATTTGTGGGTGAGGCCTGAGATTGGATCTAGGCTCACTGCGTTGTTGGCGTGCTGCGCAACACTAATTCTCCCAAGAAATGACAAACTGTTATGTTTGTATATCTCGGCCACAGAAGAATCGGTTGGAGCATTGCTTGCATAGGAAAATGATGATAAGTAAGAGCAAACCATATATTACTTGTCTAGAATGTTGCATGAAGCCGAAAGGAGAAATTTGGTGGTCAAAAAGTTCTATTTAGCATTGTATTTTGCCACAACAAAACTCCATCACTATCTCATGATTGGCATGATCCATGTCATCTTGTCGACAAATCTCATCAAATCCATGCTCACACGCCCAATCTTGAGAGGGAGGATTAGAAAATGGATACCGGACTTATCGAAGTTCTCCTTCTAGTATGTTCCTTAAAAAGCGATCAAAAGCTAGACATTAGCAGATTTCTTAGTCAATCATCCCACGAGGGTCGATGATCATATCACAATAGAGGAACTAGAGATTCATATTATCCACATGGTTTCATGGCGAGTCATGTTAGATGAGTTACATACAAAGCATTCCTCTGGAGCAGGGGAAATCATAATTTATCCCATTAAAAGAAGGGAAGAATGTGCATTCCAACTTGAGTTTGACTACACCAACAATCAGGCCAACTATAAAGTACTAATTATCAGTTTGGATATCCTGCTAGAGTTAAGGGCTAGAACTATCGAGGTCATTAGCAACTCATTACTTGTAACACCCAGGATTTTCGCTACTTTGAATTTGCCAAAAATCCTTTAAATTTTTATTTTTTTTTGCAATAACTAGCCACGTCATTACTTACGGACCATTGATGTTTGAGGAGAGTTTATATGCAGCTGGTACTGATAAAGAACCGTACAAATAAGATTGATCAACCGTAAAAAACCAATGAACCCAACCAATTACTAAAACCTCAAGTTTATCCCCATGATTTGTTCATATAGGGCCCAAATCTAACATATCTACCACTGATTAATCAAGACAATCGTAACTAAATTAAAAGATCTACCCGAAGCCGAGTCAGATAAGGGTCAGACGTTAATTAATAAATCAAATCAACCCAGTAACTCTTTTAGCCTAAAACCGACGGTTTAGGGTGATCATGACCGAATCACTATTTTCACTAATTTCGACTAGGCCATATTGTGAACTTAGTTAATCCATACCTCAACAATTGCGCCCATGAAATTCCCCTACCCAATTTATTCCAGAAATGCCTCGATTACCCGAACGAGCTCGGGACCGCTCGTTAGTGGGCCATTAGTTCTAAAATTATAGAGTAATGTTCATCCCACTAGGCTTGTGGTCCATCACGGATGACAGACTTAGACGACGCCTGGAAACAGACAATTCATGATGTCAAGTCAGCACTTGTAAAGTGCAACCCACCCTAGCACAAGCCTAAAATCTGAATTTTAAAACATATGGCCACACCACTTAGGATAATAAATTAGGGCATCTCAGCCGTCGGATTCCACCCAAATTTGCACCGTAGGTTGAAGATATTTTCCGACACTCGTCCACCAAATCTGACCCCTAATCGAGAAACGGTGACCGTCGATCGCAAATCGGACCATTGCGACAAAACCCTGCATCCGTTTGCCGTCAAACTTTGCCCAGCCCTTCATCGGGCCATAGGGCACTTATCTCATAAATTAGATGGGCCAGGGGGCCATCAAGACGGCCCTAATAGCCAGATATGGGCCCCACAAGGCCATTGGAGGCATTTAGTGAAACACAGGGCCAAATGACTTAATTTTTAAATATTTAATGCCTAAACCTCTTTCATTTTCACCATTTCCAGCAGCTAAAATCTAGGAGAGAGAGAGAGAGAGGGAGAGCAAGGGAGGAGAGAGAAAGAGGATTTTTGGGTGTGCATTTGATCTTAGTGCTTGGGATTTGGGAATCCCAGCACCTACACCTCCCTCTTGCAGGAAAACGCCGACCCAAATCGCCGTTGGAGCGAGATTCCGCCCAATCTAAGGTAAAATAGGGCTCCAAATCATGTTTCCTTTAATTTTAGCTACATGCATGCATCCTACCGCCATTTTCTTACAACTCAGGGCCCGACACGTCGAGTTTGCGGACCCTACGATGTTAAGATGCTTGCAAAGGATTCCGGTCGACAATAGGTGCGAACCATTATCTTTAGGTGACCGATTTCGCACCTAGCGTAGGTTTAATGAATATGATTGGTGATTGTTAGTGCATGTGGCTAAGTTTTCATTTGGATTGCAAAAATAAGAAATTAGGCTAGGAATTGTTAAAATTATGGGAAAGGGTTTAGCCCTAATACCCCAAATATGTGACTTGTGCATTTGCATGCTCATGTAGGGTGCAAATATTTAAATTTCTCTAAATTACTCCTAGTTGATTATTGATTCCCTGATTCGGTGCTAACTATGCTTAAAATGATAACATGTATTGCTCTAATTTGGTAATTAGTAATTGATTTCCTGATTATATGATTAATTATACTTGGGTGGAGGCATGAAATGTTGTAATTTGGTTGATTGGTTGAGTTACTTACCTTAAAATTCAGTGTATGGCTGAACTGTGTGCTTCATGTTAATCTATGGAAGATAAACTTCAGTGTATTGTTATATGACTGCCCATGTGATATATAGGCTAGATTATGATATGTATAATCTGTAAATTTAGGTGGAGCTTTGCATGTTGCTGTCCATCTTGTTACAATTGTTGGAATATATTGAACATGATCATCGTAGTTTGGTGAAGATTGGTGTATTGTTATCCATATACTTAGAATGCTGGATTTTGTTGCCATTTGTGAAATTATTCCTGAATTTGTTGAATTTATGTTATCCATCGGTGAACTTGTCCTCTCATAGATTGGTCGATAACCGGAATTATTTAGGAATTCCATCGTTGGATCAGCCCACGGGTAAATCTGGCCCGACTAGTTAAGCTGTAAATTGTCGCAAGCCATTCAATTTACAGTTCAACTTATGGGGGCATATTAACTCTTAGGTTGGCCATCCTTGTACATTAACCATGTTTGATCACGCTTGTATGAACCCGAAGTACCCTGAGACCTTTGCGCCCACTATTAATTGTAATTTACGGCCCACAAGACTCATGAGTCGGGGATGGTGGTATGAGACACTATGCCCATGCTATCGGCCTACACTGGGGTGATGAGCCTCCTTATAGTGTCCAGTGAGCACTCAGACTCGTGAGTCGGGGATAGTGGTATGGAACATTGTGCCCGTTTTATCAGCCTGTGCTGGGGTGACGACCTCCCCATAGTGACCGCGAGTAGGACATCTAAGTCTAAATTATTTTCGTCTGTGATTATACTCCTTTTCGGGATTGACGACCCCATATAGGGCTAAGGGTCGGGAGAGTCACATGACCACGACCCCTGAGCCGTGCGATCGGGTTAGGGCAATAACTCTACTAAGAGTATTCCGGTTTCTCCAACCTGCTGGATGAATGAACTTAATTAACCAACCAGGCTAACATATTTTACGACATTGCGTTATTATTGTGGCGATTATGCAGTCAAGGTCGCAATGGAGGGAGTGTTGCTCATTGCGAATGTGAGATGTCATCGCTTAAGGGAGTGTTGGTGGTGAGGGGCATGCATCATATCATAACCATGCATTTGCATTAACAACAGTATCTAGGGTTTTATGTTATTCGTTGTTCATTAAATGTACTCTATGCATAATAATTTGTGTGGCCTATTGCTAATGGTACCACTGAGTTAGCTACTCACTCCCACTCTGGGACGGTGTTCTAAAACACCAACCAGAATCCGGTATAGATGCAGGTACCTTGGAGCGAGAAGCGCTGGCGATATCGGTGCAAACGATGACGAGGAGTGGACGCACTCCCAGACTTCGGCGGTTTCTTCTAGTTTTATGGTTGGATGGTCGCGGGACATGGGCCAGGGCCCTAGTCATCGTGAGATATTTATCTAGATGGGTCTAGTTCTCGGTTGGATTTTCTTGGTACTGTATTTTGGATATCTTACCTGTTTAGTGGCCCGTATTTATATTTTATGATATTCTCATGCTTATGCTTTGTTAAACATGTCATTGCTTATAAATAGACCCAAATGCATTAGAATCTGGAGCCCATTAGGGCATACGTGGCACTCGGGAATTCGGGAGCCGAGTTCCTACTTGACCCCTGAATTTTAGGGCATTACATTACTGGTCTTGAATCATTGACAGGAAAATATAAATGCACAAGCTAGGTATTGTAATCATATTATGAGACCATTGTACAATTACTAGATGAATTCGACGATGTCACCTTGAGATATGTCCCTCAAGAAGACAATGGGGATGATAACAAGATGGCGTAGATTGTAATAGAACTCAAGCTTGCAGAAGGAATATTAGAGAAGTTTCTTACGATACATAAATGCTCGTTACTTGCAACGAAATATGGGCCTTTTGCCGTAAAGGTAACATCATTGGAGCTCGCGACGACTGATGGTTTCCCAATCGTGCAGTATTTAATAAAGCCAAGTACAAAAATCAAGAGGTTAGTGCAACAGATCTCCCTGCATTACCTAATCATAGACAATGATTTGTAAAGGAAATGAGTCGACAACCTTATCTTGAGATCTCTAGGACAAGATGAGGCCACGGTGGTCATGGATGAGGTACACGAAAGCATCTGTAGAGCCCAACAAACAGGCCTTAAGATGTAATGGTTGATCCAAAGGCACAGTTATAACTGGCCAACAATTCAAAAAGATTGCATGGACTACGCAAAGGGCTTCGAAGAATGTTAGAGACGTGGCCTTTTACAACATGTTCTAGCTCTGGAGCTCCACTGATTGCAAATTCATGGCCATTCCAGTGATGAGCTATCAATATTATAGAACATATATATCCGCCCTCCTCAAAACTGCAAAGCTTTATTATTTTAGCAACCAACTACTTCACCAAATGGGTGGAGGCACAACTAACGAAGGGAACCGGGCAAGAAGAGATTATTGACTTCATCAAGAAGCACATCATTCATCATTTCAGTATTACTCAAACAATTATAGTAGATAGAGGAGTTGCCTTCTCTGAAGCTCAGATGCAAGAGTTCACGACCACATACAAATTCAAATTTGTGTACTCTACACCCTACCATGCTCAAGCCAATAATCATGTCGAGTCAATTAATAAGGCATGAACAATATCATCAAGCGAATGGTGGAAGATAACTCACGATCATGGCACACAGTGTTATCCAAAATATTATGCCTACAGAACTTCGCAAATGACAAGTACCGGAATGACGCCTTTCGCACTGACCCATGGAAACAATGTCGTACTGTCTGTGGAAGTCAACATTTCCTCCTTAAGGGTAACCCACCAGCATAAGCTAATCTTGGGAGAGTTTAAGGAGTCCATGCTCATGGAGGTAGAAGAATTGAATAGTGTATGGTTGCAGGTCTTGGACAATCTCAGAGCCCACAAGCTCAAGATATCCAGGGCCTACAATAAGAAGGTGAAAGGGAAGAGCTTTGTTGAGGGCAACGTAATATAGAAAACGAGGCTCCCAATTGGTGCAGAGGATAAAGTATACAAGAAGTGGTTGGCAACATGAGAAGGATCATTAAAAGTAAAGAAAGTGCTACGCGGGGGAGCCTACCTACTTGAAGACATAAACGATTGAGAAAGAAAAAAAAAACTCGATTAACGGCCGATATCCAAAAAAGTACTACCCGACCTTATGGGACTCTATGCAGAATAAGGGGTCAATCGCTAACCAAGAGGGCCCTAGTGAGGAATAGAACAACAACAAAAGAAATAAAGATTGATCCTCATGGTAATGTGGTATTGAATGCCCAGGTCGATCAAATTATAATCTTCTATCCTTACTCAGATAATAAAATTATGGCCAAGCTTTCAGGTTTAGGTTGCCGCCCATTGTGAGCGTTAGTTTTTTGCATCCATATTAAACTACACGATAGTCAAGTGTCAATCATGCACTGCCACATGTCGCACGTTAAAACAGTCACCAAAACATAAATGTCAAATGTCCCATCACATCTCACTATATGAAGGGACGTGGGGGCATTGTTTACGCCTATTTTTTATGCCCTAACATGGGCCAATCAAAGCCCGCCACGTGTCGACTCCACGTGACCACAACCAGTGAGAACCTACTCTCATATGAGAGTATCATTGTTCGAACTTCTTTTGGAGATACGCATTCGGTTATAAATATGAAAGTACGAACCCTTACACCTGTCTTTAAGAGGATGAATCAATGCATGCCATGTGGCCACATTTTCCATGCCCATTAATGAGGCAATGTACCCAAGACGTTTATGATAGACATATTGAGAAAGCAAATCTATCACAGATCTGGCTATGATATTCTCTGTGAAATTGTCTCTCATAGTCCTTTCAGAACGGGAGATCCTCCTAGAGACGTTCGGAGTGGCTGTAATGTTTGAGAAAATTTCAAAGATCTGAAAATTGGACCGATGTCCAAGCGAACCCAACCTAGGTTAGGAGAGATAGACACATCGGCTCGATTAGACTTCCCCCACTGTACATCAATCAAAATTAAGAGAATGGGGGAACTAGACCAGATTTGGGCCTATATCACCGTTGTATAGGTGTCAATTCCTTTCATCGCTCCAAACCATCACTTATGGGATGGTTAAGTGCCGAAAGAGGTTCGATCTAGATCATCCAACACCTTAAAGTTAGAATTGTACACGAATCGATTTAGCTCGTTCGACTCGACTTGAAAAACCTCGATTCAAAACTGAGTTTGAGCCGAGTCAAGATGATTTTTTTACCTCAAAAAAATTTCGAGGCGAGTTCGAGCTTGCCCGAGCTCGACTTGACTCGGATCGAACTCCGATTGAACTAGTTTGGTGACTCGATTATTTTGATATTGATGTTGCTCAGCAAGTGTTTGATGAAATGACTCAACGAAGTGTCAGCTAGTGGTGAGGAAGTTACGTATATGAAACAAATACCCTTGTATCTTGAAGTGAAGGAGATGGGTTACTAAGAGAGTGGTCACGATCAATCTAACACCTAGATCCAGCCCATGAGGGTCCTAAAATTTGATCTGGTGGTCCAGATCTAGAGAAATTTTAATGGTCCCTCTCTTGATCCGTTTAGTGGGCCATCAACGGAGACGTTGAGTAACTGGGATTGATCCGGATCTAGCCCTTGACCTAGTAGTCTTGATCAAATGAATCTTGACATTTCCATGTTTAGCCTTTAGTGGACCACGAACGTCTCCACGACAGATTAGGTAAAATTTTACTAAATTTAGTTGTTTGGGATCATATAATTAGTATAGTTGGTATGAATCAGTAGTAATTAAAAGAATTTATAAGTAAATGTGGATGAACCATCATGTAGAGGAGTATTTATATTTCCTTTCGAGCACCTCTTGTCCCACCTTGTGATGATCCAAACCATTTATCTTGAGATGGACCCATGTCATGGGCAACACAAAGCTATTAAGAAATAATAGACCCAATTCAAATAAAGGATTCTTACGTGCATCAAATACACTCTCCCAAATACATCAATTACCATTGATTCATACCAATTACATCAATTACACGCTCTCAAACAACCCCTTAGTGTTCTAAATTCATCTTCATACATAATTATCCTTGCAACAATCTTTTTTAGGATGGCCCTTGTAGTATATATCATCCATAATATGAACTTTCATATCATCATCCAAGATGGAATGTGGAGGCAAAAACCCTCAAGTAAAATCTAAGTCATTGAATGATTTTCTATCAATAAAATTCTAATTGTACGTTCGTCGTTAGCCACATTTCCTAGTTTTCAAAATATCCATAACATTGTTTTAGACCGTATTTCTATGCCTGTTGGATATTCAGTGTTCAAACTAACTAATTGCAGGCTTAAAATTATCCATTGCTACTCGCGATATAGCATAGCTAGTTTGTGGTTAGAATGGATTTTCGGATTTAGGCTTTAAATTGGGGGTGCATATAAGTAAAATTACCTTTTATTTTTATTACATATTATATACTTATATGTTATAGGAAAAATATACCAACCTACCATCAACAAGTTAGGTCAAGTATTCTAACAACAACAAGCGTGACCCAGCGGTCCAACACTCACCTCTCAGCCAACTAGGAAGAAAACTCGACCTCTCAGCATCAGGTCGAGCTTGACCCCCCAACGTTAGGCCGAGCCCGACCTCAATGAATACACAAACCCGACCTCAACAAGCCAGAGGACCATCCGAAAGAGATCGCCCACCTCGGGTCGACTAGGCTTACCAACCCCAATAATGACTCGACCTCAAGAGGACCAGGCCAGACCACCTCAAATCGGCCAAGCCCGACCTAACCAGCATCCAGTCAGCCCGCGATTCGCGCCAAAGATCTAGAAGAATCCATCACGCGTAAACTCAAAATCCTACTAGGATTCTGTCCCCACCAAAACAGGGACGGACTCCCTCTACGCCACCACCTCTCCTCACTTTTAAATGAAAACATCCCCAAAGGTGAGAGATACGCACAATCTCTAGCCCTAAACCCTTGATATTCAAATAGACCCAGATTCCTTTCTAACTTAGGCATCGGAGGGTCCCCCTGCACAAGTCAGGGTCTTCTTTATTCGTCCCTTGTGCAGGCCCGCAAGTCCAAGGAGGGCTAATTGGTGTTTTATTTAAACCAACCTGATTTAAATGATTTTAAACTCGCAATTATACGAATCAGGTGTAGATATGGTACATATTACGAGATTGTTCCCACGAGGACTGGTTGTCACAATTCAAACTTTCAGATTCCTCTTAACTAATCCAACAAATATTTTAGCTAGTGACTAAGTAAACTAACAAAAATCAATGAAAAATAACTGAGAACAAGAAGAAAAATTCACTCAAGGAGAATACTAGGACTTTCGAATCCACCCCTAATTATCCTAACTCTTGTTTTACTTGTTGATTCACCCCAATTTAGAATGACGTAAATTTAATAAATAAAGCACAATATGTGTTCTTGATCAGGCACATTGGATGTATAATTCCTCGAAGCACAAATGATATTTCCCTTAACATCAATTATCCCTAATGCATGCATAGATGAAATTGGAGAAAAATTCCAGGGATCACATCTTTCCATCCATGGTCAGGCATAAATAGATGTAAATTCCTATTTCTTTCTCTGTAGGGAAACCTGTTCATGGTCAGACACAAGCACACCTAGAATAAGATTCCAAACAACTTCTACTTCTAGACTTTGGTTGAGCTCATAGATTGGAGAAGTATGGAGTTTTCATTTAAGCATGATAGAGAAAGAAATAAATCAATCAAATCTAGAGGAAATCAACAAATAATAAGAATCATTCAAATTAGGGGTTTCATCTCAGCCCTAGCTAAGAGGTTTAGCCTAGTAACATGATTAGGCTAAATCCCTTAAATAAAAATAAAATAAACAAAAAGAAAAATAAAAAGAAAAAGAAAAACAAATAACTCTACTCTCTCTCCCTCGTTCTGTGCTTCACGTTCACCACCCAGTCGTCCCTCTGATTCCCCCTTCTCACGTTCTCTCTCTTTGTTTTATAGGTGCTAAGGACGGTGGAGAAGTCGGTTGTATCAATCGGACCGACTCTGTTTTGCAGCAGAGTTCGCATGCACAGCGAAAACGCAAAACGTCCTGCGTTTGGAGCATATTTGTGGCGCGATATCAACCTATCTTTCAATTTTAAAATCTTTGATAGGGTTTTGGCCTCCCTATGGATACATTGGACGGTCTGGATCACCCATTAGATCGTCATTATGGACGCATAACAGCCCAAAAAATCCGGGCATCTCCGGACAGACGCTGCGTAAAGAATCCTAAAACTGATTCTGCGTTAGTTGTGGGGCCCACATGCCCTTGCTTTTGAAGAATCAGTGTCGTTCATTAAATTCCCCTCGAAAAACCAGTCAGGAAAGGGTATTTTTGGCCATCCTTTGGTGCGGCCCACGTTATCTTTAAAGCCACCGTCCGTTTTCTGTTTGGACGATCGAAAACCGATCTTCAATTGTATTGTGAAATTTCTCCACCTAGGCCTAAGTGATAGGGGCCATATGAATCTCATGGACGGTCCGGATCGGACCTTTTATGTATGGTGGTGGTCCACTGACGTTCAATCGCAAGGTCCGTTTGAAACGGAGAACGACAACGGCTGTTTTTGAGTTATAAGTCGGTCAACAATTGCTTGGTGCACGGCGAGTGCACAGTCTCTCTGTGCACTCCACTTATGTAAAGCGGGTCCCACCTTGATGTATATGAAAAATCCACACCGTCCATCTTGTTTCCCTTTTAATTCAAGGAGTTGAGACAAAAATTGAAGCATATCCAAAGATCAAGTGGGCCCCAGGTTAATGATTAGTGGGATGATCTGTCCGTTGGGCCATTTTCAGAGGGATCTAATGTATAAAATTTGATATGTACGGTTAATTTATGGTTCTCAAGCTATGTATGAAGTTTTGAGCCGAACGAATGATGGAGATCCTGTGATCTTGCATTATGGACGTTTTTCAGGCCTGTTTAAGGTGAGTGGCTGGAATTTCTCTGATCTCTGGCGTGTAAATCCTCGATCTTGGTCCATGGAGTCCCATCCAATGCCTTAGTGATGCCTGAGTGTTAAATCCATACTTTTAGCATCATTTCTAGTCCCCGATCCTAGATTCTCCTTACATCACAAACACGATTAAAATGAACCGTTAAGCAGTGTCATGTTTATAAATCCAAGTGGTAATTGGGGTCTAATATACAATATTCGACCCTCTGCATTAACATTATATATTACATGTTCTATACATATGTATTATGTATACAAGGTAGGTGTAGCACGTGCTCATGAGCACATTTGGAATGTGGGTGTTTGGTACACATGCATGATTAAATTTTGTTGAGTCCAAATTGCTAGGTGTAGCCTTATTGTCAATGCTCATTTACATCCAATGGTTAGAGAAATGAACGGCCCATGTTGGTCCAATCATCTATTTAAGCCATCCATCATATAGCTCCACCTTTGATTACCCATCACCATTAAAAAAAAATCACTTTTCTTCTTATGATTCTAGCTACCCATTCAATGGTTAGAAGAATGAACTATCTACATTTTTATCATACAACAAAAGGTCTAGCCATTGATCTAGATCATCCATCATGTGGTCCACCCTAGATTACCTATTAAAAAAAATTACTATTTCAGAAGATCCAAAGAGTCCATTCAAATGTTAGGAAAATGGAATGTCCAATTAATTGTATTAGGAATGGTAGATTCATTCTCCCATCCAATGATTTTAACCATCCTTTAAATTTCTTATAAGCAGTTTAACCATTGATCTAGACCATATATCCTATGTGTCCGACCCTTGATTGGCCATTGTAAAAATCTCTTTTGTCCGATGATATAAAAATCACTTGTTTTCGGATGATCCTAACGATTCATTGTTGTTAGGGAAATGGACGACTCACATTGATCATATTACAAATAGTTAGATCATTGATCTAAACCATCCCTTAAATAAGGTCCAATTTTGATTGCTCATCATTATAAACAATCACTTTCGACGGTCCTCAATAGATAGGCAAATGATAAATCTATGCGGATGTTTCTACAATAGTCCCAACATTGATCTAGACCATCCACCGTGTGGTTCCAACCTTGACTGCCCATCATTCTAAAAGTAAAAATCTTCTTTCAAATGATTCAAACTCTTCATTCAATGGCTAAGGAGATGGTTAGCCGATTAATCGTATTGGTCAATGAGTCCCACCTTCAATCGTCCATCCTTCTAAAAAATCACTTCAAAATATCCACTCAATGCATATAAATATAGACGGTCCATATTGATTACACTATAAAAGATCTAGTTAGAGTTGGGCAAACCTGACCCGCTGGATTCAACCAGGTCCGACCCGATTCGTGGTCAGATTCGAACAGGATTAGGCAGATCCGACCGTTAATTCGGTCAGGGTTAAGTCAAAGTTAAATCGGACCGCACTGAACCGAAATCCGATCCATTTGGAACCGATCCGATTCGGACCGGACCAGACCGGATCTATAATTACTATTTTACCCTTAACTATATATATATTAACTTTAAAAAAAAACCTTTTACCCTACTCTCCCTCTTTACCCGAACACCCACCGCTTCGAACCCTAAATTCCCAAACCCTAAATCATCATATTCGGATCAGTCGAAGATCTTTGCTGAAAACAAGCTTTGTGATTTTGGAGTTTTAGGTTTTTCTTAAAGGTTTGAGGAAGCTTTGAGAGATGTTTGGGGGCGATTTCAATCTGTTTAAGCTCTGTTTCTGCTGAAAATCAGATTGAATTCTGGTCAGAGAGAGGAAAGCATCTTTCGAAAGGTGCGGGAAATTTCTATTCTTTCTATTTTTCTATTTGATTCTGATGATTTCTCTGTGCTCTTGGGGTTGGTTTTCTTTCTTTTTCCTTTTTTGTTTTTGTTTTTTGGTTGTTTGTTTTGGGACTGCACTTTTTGAGAAGTAGGTTTGAAGAAAGGAATCATTTTTTATTTTTTTATTAATTTTGTTTGATTTCTGCAAATTTTTTAGGAAGTAGATTTTAAGCAAGGAAGTAGGTTTTGTTTCCTTTTTTTGCCATTTGGATTTCTCTCTCTCTGTTTTTTTTTTGGTAGTTTTTATTTCTGCATTTTTGAGAAGTAGTTTTCATGAAAGGAATTTGGATATTTTCCTTCTCCGATTTTATGCCATTTTAAAAAATTCGATCTCATACTTCATTTTCTGAGAAATAATTTTGAGAGAGGATTTGGGTTTTGTGATTTTATTTTTTTTGGTACATTAAATTCTATACTTCTTTGAATCCGTTCACATCTACCTATCATCAGATATCTTTTTCACTTCCATATTCAACACTAGGCGGATCCGAATCTGGCATAATCCGATCCAACTCGATTTTCGTGACCGACTCGGACTCGGATCGGTTCATGCCAGCATGGGTTAGGATCAAATCGAGTCAGATGACCCGGACTCGGTCCCGGATCGGACTAAGTTCGAGTCAGGCCATGTAGAACTCGGATCGAGTCGAGTTGGACCCAATCCTATTTGACTCGATCCGATGCCCAGCTCTAGATCTAGTATTTGATGGAGACCATTCATCATGACCTCCCTTCCATGTAGCAATGGTGTACAATTATCCAGAACATCCAAATCGTGGGTCCCATTATGGATGGAGTATATCTTCAAATTGACAATGATCAATAAATCCTAAATATCCAATTAGTGACCATTAAAAAACAAAATGGTGAGCGGTCCAAAATGGAAGGGGAAAATATGATGGTTAATGTCATATTTTTGGTACAAATTTTCAGTTATGCTCCACCCACGCTTGAGCCATTGCTTTCGACTGATTGGATTGTAGCAG
The DNA here is from genome assembly GCA_030180095.1 of Magnolia changhungtana. Lineage (NCBI taxonomy): Eukaryota > Viridiplantae > Streptophyta > Magnoliopsida > Magnoliales > Magnoliaceae > Magnolia > Magnolia changhungtana. Next base: position 12,623,162 of record JASAUF010000421.1, on the reverse strand, counting down.
GCCATGTGTAGGAGATGACATACGTAGAAGATTATGAACAAGTTTTAAATGATGCAAAACCACTATAGTTGTTGAGATTGCACATCCATTTGAGTTTTGGACAAAGCTATACACGAACCTAGTTAGCTCCATTAACTCGCTCACTCCACTCGAAAAAGCTCGGTTCAACTTGGTTTGAAACTGAGTTTGAGTTGAGTCGAGCTTATATTTGGAGCTTGAAAATTTTTCGAGCTGACTTCGAGCTTGTCCAAGCTTGAATCGACTTAGATTGAACCTTAACTAGGATCAAATTAGTTTGGTGACTCGATTATTTTGATATTGACGTTGCCAACCAAGTGGTTGCTCAAATGACTCAACGAAGTGTTGTTTCGGGTGCATACATACTTCGTAGGATCGGGTGGTGGCGAGGAAGGTATGGATACGAAACATATCACTACAAAAGAAAAAACTTCACATGATAAAACAATCCTCATATTTTGATTTTTATGTTGCCTATTGAGTGTTTGATGAAATATCTATAAACTATTGTTGTTTTATGTATTATGAGAAATTAAAAGTGCTCTTTATATGTTTGAGAAAATGTTGCACAAGCTTGAACTCAGCTCAAACCGACCCGAGCTGGTGATCGAATCGAGTCGAGCTGGCCAATTAGGCTCGACGACCAAGCCGGGCTGAGTTCAAGTTGGGGTCAACTACTCCGAGCCAAGTCGAGCTGTGCTAAGCTCGAATCAGTTCAACTCGTGTACAACTCTTGTTTTGGATCTATCCCGAGCAGATTAGGTGAGACCCTGGCCTCAATCAAGATGGCATGATCCCTTATTGTTGGATTTCCATGGGGCCCACCTTAATATATGTATTATGTATCCACACCATCCATCCATTTTTCCATATCATTTTAGAGCGATATCCAAAAAATGAAATAAATCCAGTTATCAGGTGGACCATACCATAAGAAATAGTGGTGATTGGCCATTAATGGCCGCAAAAGTTTCGAATCCACTTGATATTTGTTTTTTTCATCCATCTAGGCTTACGTGACCTTATCAAAAAGATTAGATGATAAATAAACACTATGAAAACATTAAGATACAATATAAGAAGTTGTTAATGGTATGACGATCAATCACCACTGTTTCTTATTGTCACGCCCCGAACTCGGAAACCGGGCTCACAAAATTTTCGATCGCTGAATCCGGTGCCGACAGCCTCCGTAGTACCCCATTCTCGGCTCCCAGCGCCCATACGCCAAATTTCGATCCTGGGATCCTACAAGGAGGATTTTCAGAATATTTTTTTTTTTGTAATGAAGCATAACCACAAGTATACCCAAATCATAAAGGCAACATCATCATCACATATCCACTAATATAATCGTTTGAATACACTGCTGAAAGGGAAATACATATATCGAAATCAAAACTCCAAAAGCTCCAGAGGTCAGCTGCATGCTCTAAGCTCAACGCCGCTGCAATCTAACGCCACCTGCACGCATCTATCGTGCATAAGCTTACAAAAGCTTAGAGGGTGGTGGAAGTGTGTGTAAGGTAAGTGCTAAGTATCAATAAAGCACATAAATCATACATCATTGGGATAAGCAGAAATACTAATAAGATCATGAATCATATGACATCAGAGTAAGCGGAAGTGTACTGGTAAGTCTATAAATGCTATCAGCCGTACCCAGGGTTATGCGATGCAAAACATAACAAGATAATAACGGATGCTGGGGATGCGATGCAATATGCAAATCCTGAAGAGCCATGAATACCATCAACCTCATCTAGGCCATATAAGTGCAAAAACATAGTAACCCAAAATGCTAAGTACTACAGATGCAAAGTGATATGCGGTGCGAATGAATTGACCATGCTGGAATGTGAAGTCGGGATGATAGTACGAAGTATCACAGGCTATGAGGTTCATCACAATGGACTTCTATCCAAACCAGTCCCATACCTAAGTTTGGATAGTCAGACACAATGTGGTAAACTCCTGATCTCAGGTTAGTCGCGCGCCCAACTGAAATCGTGGCCATGCGAAGGTACACGTAACAAATAGTTACGCACCACCAGCCCGAGTGAATAGTGAATGAATGAATGAATGGGTATGTAATTCCTGCTCAATAAGTCCACGTATCAGTACGGTTCCTCTCTGGGATCATCACCGGGGTCTATTATATTCTACGCCAGCTTGCCGCCCCTATCCGAGTGCACAACTGGGTAAGTGGAAGAGACCTCACTATCCGCCTGCCAATATCGGGCCCGGCTCGTCGATAGCGGACCCATTCCGCAAGCTGGTCAAACTCAACCTAGATATTGCCCCCTCACTCAAAGTGTAAGGTCACACCCCTTTCCAACCGACCACGACACAGTGAGAGACGCGGCCTCCTGGTATTCGGCCCTCGTGCGCTCATATATCCACTCGGTCTCGACATTGGAGTCATCTCCTGGCCACGGAGGTTCAGGGATTTTCACCCAGGGACATCTATGGCGCCCGTATGCTAGAACCAAATATTTCCGGTGTCCCGTCTGGCCATCCACGATATGCCTATGGAGGCCACGACCCTGATGTCGCTAGGGCGTACAATGATCAAGTAACATGTATGCGAGATGCATGAATCACACCGTACAAACATGCAACAATCTCGCGCGTACCATGCGCTCATGTCGGGCACTCCATCTCATATGGAGTCCCGTAAATGTCTCAGCCCAACGGCTCATGTTATAACCAAACATTCCTCATATCAAGCATACATATGATGTGTATGAGTATGAATCATGGAGCTACACTAAGCATGTTATAAGGTGATGAACTATCCTTACAACTCAGATGGGCTTAGACGGCCTACACACAACAAGTATGGGCCTACCAATGGCCCTAGGGAGAGTCGTAATGCGGACATTTAACCAACATTATACTTACAATGTGGACGTCAAACCAACATTGCTCCCAAGGCATAGGCCGCCATATAAGTCAACACATAAAACACGGTGAAATCACATTCAATGGGCCTTATGTATACTCTATTGGGCCTCGACCCATGGGCCTCCAATACATCAAATGGGCCTCACAACATAGGCCTCATGTATATCAAGGTGGGCCTAAACAACGGGCCATAAATATGACAAGTGGGCCACATCGCATGGGCCATATGTACATACCAAGGTGGGCCTCAACGGATAGTCACAAGTACATCAACGTGGGCCTCACCACATGGGTCATATGCATATCAAATGGGTTACACCAATGGGCCTTATGTACATTGCAATGTGCCATAACCCATGGGCCTTTGAAAACATCACAATGGGCCTCGTAACATGGGCCATAAATACATTGAATGGGCCTAGACACATGGGCCATATGTACATTAAGGTCGGCCTCAACAACAACCACAAATACACATCCAGGTGGGCCTCAATGACGGCCACAATTTGGCCTCAATAACGGCCACAAGTACTCATTCAGGTGGGCCTCAACAACGGCCACAAGTACTCATTCAGGTGGGCCTCAACAACGGCCACAAGTACTCATTCAGGTGGGCCTCAACAACGGCCATAAATACACATCAAGGTGGGCCTCAACAACGGCCATAAATATGATAAGGTGGGCCTAAAACACTTGGGCCTTATATAAACCAAGGTGAGGTCCACTGAATCTGACTCATTCTTTAGCCCATGCCATAAAATGAGTTTTCAAAGTGGCTGGATAAATTGGATGCAACACCTGCATCATGGTGGGGTCCACATGAAGGCCCGCCATCTTGTATATTATACATAATATAATGTATAATTTATATATAGTATATATACAATATTATATTATATATATACATATATATATATACATATATTTACGTGTACACACACTCACACACACACGCTCACACACACATCACACACTCACACACACGCTCACACACATAGCACAGTGGGCTCCACCGTCCGTCTGGACGGTGGGGATGAAACACAGACAGGACAGTGGACTCCACCGTCCGCCTGGACGGTGGAGGCAAAACACATACATCATTGTGGGTCCCATGTGGGGCCCACCATAACGTTTACTTTCCATCCTACCCGTCCATAAGATCACGCAGACCTGGATGGAGGGTGAAAACAAATTTCAGCTTGATCCAAAACTTCTATGGACCCCAAATGGGTTTCAATGGTAGAGTTCAATCACCACTGTTTCTTGTGGTGTGGGCCACCTGAGCCATGGATGTGGCTGAAACTTAATGGGGGCCCACTTCAAGAAGGGGTCCACCTTATCAACGGTTTGGATGACAATATACATCACGGTGGGGCCCACGGCGGGGACCCGTGGGGCCCTCGCTGCTCACGCCCGCTGGCGTACGTAGGCGCCGCTCGCGCTCGACAACGGACAGAAGAATGCCGGCTGTCAGTTGCCGTTATTATTATTATTTTTTTTGAAATCATGGTTTTTCCATGGTTTTTCGCATGTGGGTCCCGCGTCAGCCGAATCCACCCCAGCCACTAGTTTCCATGGCCTGAGATGGACCAAACAAGTCCAATATCGAATATTTTTCGGCGTGTAGAAATTTTAAAATGAGTTTCAACGGTAATAACCACTATTTTCAACTCTTTGGCCCACTAGAAAAATCAGATTGGCTTCATTTTTCGGCTCAACGCCTAAACTGAGCCGGGGAACGGAATAGACGGCGTGGATTGAATACATATATCAAGGTGGGGCCTACATGCACAACCCCTTCCAAAGCTTAGGAATTAAGCTCATATTTGTGTTTTCAATTCAACGTCCATTTGTTCACTTCAGTGTGGCTGCCCACGCAGTTGTGGAATATACACACCTAAAAAGTGGGCCCCACCTACAAATGGGTTGGCCTAGTTCATGCTTCATGGTGGGGTCCATCCAAGTGGGCCACACGGCCACCTCATTACACACAAAAAGAATAAATAAATAAATAAAAAGAGAAGAGAGAGAGAGAGAGAGAAAGGTGGGACACACGTGTGATGGAGGGTCCCCGACACTATGGGCCCTCCCTTGCATCCAGTCATACATTTAAACGGTAATCAAGGTGGGCCATCGGCCATATCTTAGGGTCCAAAGCAAGATCCATACCATTGATCGGTAGGCCTCACTTGGCCCATCTAAGAAAACATGAAAACTACCCTATCAAAGCACCCACCGGTTGATCTCTTCGGTCCGTTGGAACGCCACCCTCCTCGTACTCCTCTTTGATGGTGGAGATGAGAAATGGATGGCTAGGATGAAGGTTCTTTGGGATGGGAAGGTGGGCCACCAAAAATCACATTTTCCCTCACTTGGGATGGCTTGGACGTGCACATTTTTTTCTCTCTTGGTGTTGCTTTGAAAAAGTGTTGAGAAAGAAAGGGAGAGATGGGATGTAAGGAGAGAGAGTGATGGATGTGAGTGATGGGTGAGGTGATGTTGTACTTGACTATGTATGGGTGTGTAAGAGAGAGGGTGAGAAAGCATGGGTTGCTTGTACTTGACATTGAAGTGATTGATTGATTGATGTGATTGATTGATTGATGGGATTGATTTGACATTGTGTAGAGATTCTCTTGGGATCGAGAAAGCGCGGCGTTTCTTCGAAATAAACGCCGACTCACATCTTCTAGTCAGGATATCGGATCGGTGTGTGAGTTGCGGCGTTGGAACCGCGGCGACGGTGCGGTCGCAATGATACAGGTCTCGGATTAAACCGACTCGAATCTAAAAGATACGACTTACGATCGATCGCAACGTCGATTATCAGTCGCGGATTGCCGGACTTTGACGGAAATGATCGCAGGATTCATCGGAACAGTACGAACTAGGATACGGGTCTTACACTTATGGCATAATCCACATGATAATTGGATCTAGAAAAATGGATGGACGGTGCGAATACATAATACATATATCAAGGTGGGTCCCACAGTAACCCTATGGTAAAGGCCACACCTAGAGCCGGGCATCGAACGGAGTCAGATCGGATTGAGTGCAACTCGATTCAGTCCAAAATCTACATGGGCTGACCTGAATCGATCCAATCTGGGACCGAGTCCGGGACATCTGACTCGAACCGATCCGATGCATAGTTGGCCTGACTCGAACCAAGTCCGACTCGGTCAGGGAAACCGAGTCGGATCGGGTTGGGTACGGTTCAGATCGGGTTAGGTCTGTGGTTCAAACTATGAGGTATGTGTTCTATCCAAACCGTCTATCCATTTGGAGAGTTCATCTTAAGGCTTTAGTTGAAAAATAAGACAGATCTAAAGATCAGTTGGACCACACTGCAAAAAAACAGTGGGGGATTGAACGTTTACCATTGAAACCCTTTTGGAGATCATGGAAGTTTTGGATTAATATAAAATTTGTTTTTCCTCTTTATCCATGCATTTTTAACCTTATTAATAGATTAGATGGAAAATAAACATTATGGTGGGCCCTACGATTTTTTTAACGGTGAAAATCATTATCATCACTGCTATTTTCGGTGTGGTCCATTTGAGCTTTAGATATGATTCATTTTTTTTTCAAATGCTCTAAAATGATCACAAAAAATGGATAAACGATATGAATATAATAAATACATCATTGTGTGGCCCATGTAATTTTGATCTCATTTGAGCCGTTCGTACAACTTGGAGCTCGAGGCATGTCTCCACTTGTCTTTACACGACACGTATCTACAATAGCTGTAAGCTACTGTGTTGACGTGCTGTGCACGAAATTGCATTGCGCGTATTTAACTAAGTGGACTCTTGTCGTACTGAGTAAACTCTATTAGGGCCCATCGTGAATGCGTGTGGTTTATCCACGCCGTCTATTCGTTTTTCCAGATCATTTTAGTGGTTGAACCCAAAATTGAGGCATATCCAAAGCTTAAGTGGACCATATCATAGGAAAAAGTAGAAGTATTGATTTCCACCATTAAAAAATTTATAAGGCCCTAGTGATGTTTATTTGTCACCTAACCTGTTCATAAGATAAATATATGTGATAAATATTTATAAGAATTACTCCAAATCGGATCGGATCGGTCCGGATTGGATCCATTCAGTTTGGATTTCATTTCATATCAGTCCGAATTAACCATGATCCGAACTCAATTTGATGAACGGTCGGATCTGACTGATCCAACTCAATTTGCACCGATCCAGGCCTTCGGTTCAATTCGGTTCGGATCTGCCGAATCGAGTCGGTTTGTGCCCGACTCTAGCCACACCATCTAGGGTGAGGTCGGGCTCTCCGCGTTATTGGTGGCTCGTCGTGAAATGATCTGAAAAAACTGACATAGACGCAGTGGATGTCAAATGGACATCTTCGTGAGTCCACAATGATTTGAGTTACACGGACTGATATTTGGTAGTGTCCCCTCCAGTGGGCCCCACCATTTTATCCACACCATCCATTCATTTTGCAGCTCATTTTAGGGCATGGGACCAAAATGAGGCAGATCCAGATCTCAGCTGGACCGGAAATATTATGATATTTGTGTTTTCCCTTAGTCAACAGGTTAGATTCCAAATAAACATTACAGGATCACTATTTCTTATGGTGTGGTCCACCTGAGATTTGGATCCTCCTCATTTTTGCGCTCATGCCCTAAAACGAGCTGTAAAAGTGGACGGACGGAATGGATAAAACACATGCATCGTGGTAGAGACCACTGAGCACCCACGGCACCGACCAGTACAACCTCGGTACTGGAGGTGTCACTACCGAATCAGAGTCCGGGTTCCAGTCTCGATTGGTCAGGGTCACGGGAGACGATTAGCTGCTACCCGGCCATGTGGGGCCACCTTGATATATGTATTGTATATCCACGCCTTCCATATGTTTTTCCTTCTCATTTTAGTACAGGATCCCAAGATGATATTTGTATTTTCCCTTCATCTAAGTTTTATTTACATTATCAATATATTGGATGGAAAATAAAAATTACAAGAAAACCTTACAATGGGCCCTTCGCAAATTTTAACGGTGAGGCTTTCAAATCCGCTCTCCCAGACCCTCTTTCGAAAGGAAACGGATGGCTACTCTCCCTGCCAGCAGCCCCGTGGCTGATGGTCGGTGCTCTGTGGGCCCCACCATGATGTATGTATTTCATCCATTCCGGTCATCCATTTTTACAGATCATTTTAGGGCTATAAAAAAATATTAGAGGGATATAAATCTCAGGTGGACCACACCACAAGAAAACAATAATGATTGGATATCCATCATTTAAATCCTCCTAAGGCCCATTGTACTGTTTATTTGACATCCAATCTGTTGATTAGGTCATATAAACCCAGATGAAGGGAAAAAAACAAAGATCAGCATGATCCAAAACTTTTATGGCCCCCCAAAAGCTTTTAACGGTCAACGTTCATTCAACACTTTCCTGTAATGTGGTCCACTCGAGAATAGGATATATCTCATTTTTTAGTCTCCTGCCATAAAATGATCTAGAAAAATAGATGAACCGCATGAATGAAACACATACATCATGGTGGGGCTCACAGAGCACCAACCATCAACCATTGGGAGGTGGTAGGGGAAGCGGATTGAGTAAACTCTGTGGGGTCCACTGTGATTTATATATTTTATCCACTCCATCCATAAATTTTAACATATAATTTTAGGGTTTGAGCTTAAATGCAAAGTATATCCAAACCTCAAGTGGACCACACCACAAGAAACAGTGTGAATTGAACATCTACCATTGAAAATTTATTGGGGCCACAAAAGTTTTGGATCAAGCTTGTATTTGTATTTTCCCTTCATCCATGTTTGTGTGATCTTATTAACAGGTTGGATGAGAAATAAACATCACTATGGGCCCTATAAAGGTTTCAACAGTGGAAATCATTATTCCAACTGTTTCCTACAGTATGGTCCACTTGATCTTTGGGTATACCTAAATCTTGGTTTCAACCCCTAAAATAAGATGAAAAAACGGAACTACAGCGTGGGTAGACCATCTACATTCACGGTGGGCCTAACAGAGTTTACTCAGTACAATAAGAGCCTAGTGAGTAACTCAGGACGCAATCCGATTTCGGTGGCAGGGGAGTGGCCAATCCGTTTCCCTTTCGAAAACCTCTCCCGCGCAACCTCAAATCAAATAAATAAAAATAAAAATAAAACGCGGGAAAACAAGGAGGGAGAGGGGAACTCGTCAGGAGGGGCAGGGAAAAAGGAAAACAATGGTCCACTATAATAGACTGACCATGGGATCCGCCTTGATGTATGTTTCATCAGTTCATTGCTAGGCATGGTTAGATCAAAAAGAGAAAATTCATATCTCAAACTAGCCACACCACAAGAAACAATCATAATTGAATGACTATCAATGAAAATTTTTGTGGGCCACAAAAGAGTTGGATCAAGTTCATATTTATTTTTTCACTTACCTACGTTTTGTGTGACGACCCTATCATAAGGTTGGATGGCAAATAAACATATCAAGGGGCCCTATGTAGCTTTTAACAATGGACATTGTTTCCTGCAATGTGACCCACCTAGTTTTGGATTTGTCTCATTTTTTGGCCCAAGCCTTAAATCGAAATTGCCGAACTGATAGACATTCTAGATATATCAATACATAAGGTGGGCCACTGTCACAGCCTCATTGAACGCGAGAGCCTTTTAGCAGGAAATTACTGCGCTGGTATGGTACGTGGGGCATTTTGATGTTTCTGAAAAATCCAATTCATCCATCTGTTTTTTCATTTCATTTTAGGATATTAGAACAAAAATAAATTAAATCCAAAATTCAAGTTTGCTCCACAATAGAAAACAGTTGAGATTTAATGACCACCGTTTAAACATTTTTATGGCCACGAGAGTTTAATATAAGGCTAACAGTTTTGTGTTCTCACTTCATCCCAGTGGGAATAAACTTATAACAGTTTCGATGGCATATAAACATTAAGATGGAGCTTAGAAAGGTTTCAACGGTGGAAAACTCTCTCTCTCCAGTTTTTCCTTCTCGTACGAAGACCTTTAGCGTTGGGTCCACCTGACTTTTGGCAAATTATCCAATAATGATTTGAAAAAAACGGATGAACGGGGTGGATTTTTCAGAAACATCATGGTGGACCCTACGTAGCATCCCAGCGTGCGCAGGTACTTCCTGCCAAAGGTTTTTGCAGGAAATCCGCCTCCCACTGAATTGGGCCCGATTCAAAAGCAAGAGAAAAAAAAATAAAAGGAGAGAGAGAGAGAGAGAGAGAGAGAGAGAGAGAGAGAGAGAGAGAGAGAGAGAGAGAGAGAGCTTGGAGCTGATTGTAGGTAGGTTGTTGGTGCATTTCTCCCCCTTTCCCTCTTTTAAAAAACTCGAACGTTGGGCCTGTAAGTCGCTTACAGGGAAACGACTTCTCACTCCCTTCCTCCAAACACCACCTATAAGTGACTTACAGGCATCCAAACAAGCTAAGAGGTAAGAGAGATCTCTCCCTTTTCAGATGTTTTCAAATGGGGCTTTTTACCTGTAATTAACTCACAGCTTTCAAATATCAGAAATGCAGGTCAAGATTGATGCTTTCTTCAAGCCTTCCACGCCCAAAGACCATGACCCTGTTCTGTTTTCGTACAATATCGATGATCTGACGTCTTCAAAGGCACAAGAAATTCGAGTCACTTACACGCGGCGGACTCCCAAGTCCAACCCTAGGTATGAAAATCACCTATCAACATGAGGTTTAAGTTTGTTTTCTGGTGGTGATTTGAAATCTCTTCGCAACCCTCTTTCGATAAGTACACTAGCCCCAAGTTTATTTGGATAAACAAATGTTTTATCTTAGTTGTTTCAGTTCATCAGCATTTTCTTGGTTTCCTTGCTTTCTAGAATTACATGAATTAGGGGTCATTTGGATGCCTGTAAAATCATTAGTTGTAGACGCCTTACAGCTGGGTGTTTGGATGGCAAAATTTGCTTGTTGTAAACACTTTACAAGTAAACTCGCCCATGTTTTAGATGGGTAATGCTTGCAATTTTCTTTACTTATCTGGTGACATTAGCTTCATTTGATTGCAATGATGACATTTCTTATATTGTTTGTTTTATCCAGGTAAAATTATAAAGACGACAAATTTTCAATGTAAAATTGCAATAACTACAAATTCCTTTACCTGTTTCTTATTACATTTGCATTTGACTCTCTAATTACATATATCGTAATACTTGTATAAACAAACACTGGGAAATAGTAATGATGGATTATTTCCGTTACGTTACCATGGAAATCGGCGAAACAAACAGGCCTTGAAAAGACATTACACATAGTAATGGTCGATACACGCTCATGATTTGTGGGGCCCACCATGATGTGTACAGTACATCCAATCTGTCCGTTATGTATTACTTGATGTTTCCCTATGGCCTCAAAAAAACTGCTTGATTGATTGTCAGATGGATCACAGAAGACAGATCATTTGGGATGGGATGTGCACCATTAAAACCCTTCCAGATATCGCATGGGGCCTACTGTGATGAGTGTAGGATATCCAGTGCATATGCGTACTTTGATGTTCTAGGGCCCTAAAAAAATTAAGTCCTTTTTATGTGATTTGCAAATTTTGGCAGGATTTACCGCCCTAAGTTGTATGTTGTCCAATACCTACTTCATACATTGTAAACAGTTCACAAGGTAGCAAAACACATAATCTATTTACCTGTAAACATATTACCACTTAAAAGCCAAACAAAATAGCATGCGAACAATTTACACCTGAAACTCTTTTCAGGCGTAAAGTGTTTACAACTTAAAATTTTACAGGCATCCAAATGACGTCAAGCCGAAGTGACTTTATGCAAATGAAATGTAATTCATTAACTCTCTCATTTCCATTTCGGACAGTGAAGACGACAATGCTTGTGAATTTGGTGCTCTGCTGAAGGAAGAAGTGCAACTGATTGGTTTGGATTCTAATTTGGATGATCAGGAAGTTTGTTCCATTAATTCCACGGATTCTCCTGTAAAATCAGCCTCTTTGGGCAAAATTCTCAACAAGAAAAGAAGTTATGCTCAATATCATTTAGAACTAGGGCAATCTGATTTTTTACTCCACACTTGTTCTGTATGCGGGCTAAAGTATGCTCGTGGAGATGAAGATGATGAAGGGGTTCACAATGAGTTTCACAAGAATTTCTTGCAAGGAATTCAATTCAAGGTGCTTGATGTTTTGTATGGGTCAAAAATTGTGTCTGCACATATGCATAGTTGATTATCAAATTCTAAAAGCTGTATCTATGACCACGTGTGCAAGAAGATCCAGGAACATTCATCAGATGGGTCATACAATGGATTGTCCATTCCTTCAAAATTACACTGAATTGGACAATTCTAATCTTTCGAAGAGAGGATATTTGCCTGTTGAATGTGGATCATCACTCTGATTTTTATTTTTTTTCATACTTTGGTGTCCATTTGTGGGCCACAAATTGAATGGTTATGATTGTTGATCACTGTGGCCCGTCAATGGTAGGCTACCTGATGAAGTGCCTGGATCTTGTCAACGTGTCCCCATGCATACGTTGTTTTTTTTATATTATTTTTTAAATTTCACACAGGTAGTCCAGTTTCTGTGATGGATGCAGAAGTCCTACCTTTTTTGTCATTTGTATCTTCATATTTGACTCTTCAAACATCTGTTTCTTTTTTATTTTTACAGGGTTGGCGCAATGAACGAGTTATTTCCTCGACTTTGAGTAATGGGGACCGCATCATTTTGGTTTTGAATGGTGATCTTCCTGCTCATTTGCGCAAGGTTATTTTTGTTTCTCCATTTTATTTTATTTTCTTTTTTGCACGCACCGTGGGGTCAGCAGCACCCAAAATTTAGATGCCACTGCTCTAGTGATTTGAAATCATGACACGTTGCATCACAAAACTCCCTTTTTCATTCCATTAATGAGTTGATTGCTGCATTCTTTACAAAGATGTAATTGAATAAGAAGAAAGTATTAGGAACCATAACTTGGTAGTTTTTCATATTTACAGGTTGAAGAGGTAGTAAAGATGATGGAGAAGGAACTTGGTTTAAGCGATGGATGGCTTCTTCATGAACTTTGCAAGGTGGCCAGAACTAAACTATAGTTGCCATGGGAACATGGTGGATTCATACATCCATATCACTCATCCAACAGGCCCTGCCATGCATGGGTTATGGTCCAAAAATCCAGCTGGTTGGACTATTATAACCACTGTTGTCATATGCAATTTTGGATCAGTGGATGTCATATGCCATAGTGGTATATGTAGTTATTGTGCCGTTGAGGCTTATGCGATCGCACAGAGAAGTATGTGACTGCATTAGCCATGGTTATGTGGTTATGCAGTTATGCCATCGCATACACAGTATGCTAGATTGAGTTGTTTGGATTTTTCCAATCTGCCTGACTTTCGGGCGGCCCATGTATGGTGGGGCTTGCCAGATGAGTAATCTACATCTTGTACACGTCCCTGAGGAAAGTTGTGTCATTCATCTATTCACCAGCCTCATTTCAGAGAGAAAGTTCTTTAATCATCCAAGTGGTGTTGATTTGATGTCCCCATTCTTTTCATTGTTGCAGGTCTATCTGTTCATTTCCAGACAGAGGATAGTCGGCTGCCTTGTTGCAGAACCAATAAGAAGTGCCCACAGAGTTATCTCAGGCTCAGTGGATCAACTAAGTTCAGATGTAACTACTTGCAAGAAAATCAAGTCAAATCGGACCGTTCTCCAATTTGGGTCGGTTAATTTTCAGAGGGAAGTTGTAAGGAAACTTCCGTCTCTAAAGACTCCTGATATGATAGTTGCGGATGACAAAGGAACAGTGCTCTGTGAAAAGGAAGCTGTACCTGCAACTTGTGGCATTAGAGCCATTTGGGTTGCACCCTTCAGCAGAAGAAAGTGTATTGCTACACAGCTGTTAGATGCTTTGAGGTATGTCTGTGGTTAACATGGGCTACTGGTCCATTATCTTGGACTGAATGTACTAAGCATCATCTATTATCCTTTTCCTTTGTTTAATCATGAAGAGTTTCTTCTAGTTTTTTGCTGATCATTCAAGAGGGATCAGATTGTCTTCCAGTAGAATAGGAGGAATGTTAAGCCCAGGTGCACATCTGCAGTAGCCCATGGTGCTATCATGGCACTTACCCAAGATTTAGACTGTTCGTCACATGGGGCAGACCCCACCATCGATATTCCTGGCCAAGAAAGCACTGGCCCGCTTATCTAGTGGCTACACGTGTACCTTAAATGTGACCTGTTGGTTATCTTTTTTCTTTTCTGGCCATTTTGATGCACATCTGGGCTTTTGGCACTTATAAAGAAAAACAGTTCATTCAAACTTTTTCCATTATTCATGCATGGGTCTTTGATGTGGATGTGGATTGCTTCACAAGTAGTAATCCTTCTCTTACAGCTCCTTTTTTTGTTACAGCTAAGATGCATATATATTCAGGTCTTGTGATGCATATGATTTGTCTTTATCACTGATGACCATCTTTGTTTTCTTTTTCCTTCTTTCTTCCGTTATCCAGGAAAAGCTTCTGCAAGGGATATGTTCTAGAATCTTCACAATGTGCTTTCTCTCAGCCTACCTCTTCAGGAAAAGAATTGGCATCGAGTTACTGTGGTACGGGGTCTTTCTTGATTTATATGTCAGGAACTCATAGCTGCTAGAAGCACCTATCATTCATTGTCAGCAGTATTCACTTGCTTTTTTTTTTCTTTTTTTTTTTCTAACCTTTTCTTTTCCTCAGGGCACTAATCTTACATAAGACAGTTTAAAGTAATAGAAATTCAATTGAATTAAACATCACCTTCTTAGCCTTTCTCACTAAAATTTGGGATCAGCTTTCAAATGGTTGATTAGAAAAGTGTTACAACTGGCTGCCCACCAAACCTTGACCTGCTCCTTTCACCTGGACTTTTGGAACCAGCAAGGCTCACAATGACATCATTCACATGCCAACGCGGCTCCATTCAGTATGGGCCCCAATCCCAACTGTCACATGCACACCCAGCAGGATGAGCAAGCAGTGTTATGGAGGGCAGTCTCTAGGCAAACTGCAGAGTAGTATATTAATGAAATTCCATGTGCTTGAATGCTAATTCCAAATGCCCCATCTTCAAACACCAAACAGAAATGCATCACATGTGCCAATCCGGGACATTCATAGGATGGTACTGAGTGAATGTTCCTTGGCCCACAAATCCGCCCGGTCCGTCTTTCAGGTGGGTTGCATATGTATGAGCACTTGGATGGTTCAGAAAATGATAACCAACAGTCTTCATCCAATGTGTGTGTGTTGCTCACCTGATGATTGAACCGGCCTGATTCTGGGATAGGTGCAATGCTACGGGGACCACCCCATTAATGTCCTGTATCTTGAATGTTTATTGGGTGCGTTTGGTTGCACCAAATACCATTAACTTTCATGATATTTTGTGATTAAACAGTCTAATTTGGTGTAATTTTTCATGATGTTTCATGAACTTTGGCGACACCAAAATGCAACCTTCATGTGCTGCTAGCAGTTGTGATAATCAATGCTATGATTACAAGATTGAAGATTCTGAAGCTTGCCTTCAAATAGAACCCATCTTCAAATGCAATTAGCAGTTTCCATTTTCCACACTGCCACAAATTCAAAATGGACTTGTTCTGCCAAACTTGTGGGATACATCCAGATTTGGTGGTACTGCTTCCAAGCGGGCTGTATTGTTGAATAATTCCTTTTTGAAATGTGGAATCTCATCATCTGATGGTTTTCTTTTACCAGCATATATGTAAAGTGTCAATGTCAGAAAGCCTGGATTACCAAAGAAACAATTATCATCTTTCACTATGCCAAATTCCATGAATCGTTAAACTAAGACTGTCCTGAGTGTACTAATCAGTTAATATTTCAAGGGGAGTTATTTGATACTCTGGCTGTATGACGCCTGATATGCAGGCACTTAGAACTGGTAAACATCACATCTATTCACTCAAATTAAACTGACTAAATTGTGGAACCCAAAATCAGATTGGTTGAACAATCATATCCTTCGATTCTTGGACAAGTCTTTGAATAAGACCATTGCATATTTTTCATCTTTAACCTTGCAACAAATGACCGACAATCTAATATTTTGATAACCAAATAAGATTATTTTTTGGTACATGATACATCTAAACTGGTACCTGTAATTGGGACGGTATAGTTTGAATTATGTATCCCATGTTGAGTACCTGTAATTGGGACGGTGTGTTTGAATTATGTATCCCATGTATGAAATTTCGAAGTAATTTCTAATTATCTATGTATCATTCATTTACTCAGCCAGAGTATCTTCAAATGCATATGTTGGGGGGCCTTGTTGGAGCATTGGGGTAACTACAGTGTTGCAACCAATGTTGTCAAAATCATTATCCTATTGTAAATTGTGATAGGGGTTGAATCATGTTGAATTGCAAATTATATCCTAAATCCTAAGGGTTTTTAGGAGGCGTTTGGATCTTAATTTGCTTAAGATAAGCTACTTATGTCACAAGTAGCTTATCTTAGTTTCTACTTGTTAAGAAGATAAGTATGTTTGGTAAATAGCATACTTATTAGCTTCCCCTCTCTTTTGTCTCTCCTTATGGCAACTTATGAAAAGTAGAAATGCAAATTATATCCTAAATCCTAAGGGTTTTTAGGAGGCGTTTGGATCTTAATTTGCTTAAGATAAGCTACTTATGTCACAAGTAGCTTATCTTAGTTTCTCTCATACTTATTAGCTTCCCTCTCTTTTGTCTCTCTTATAGCAACTTATGAAAAGTAGAAAAGCTTTTAAAAAAAAATTAATTGAAGTGAATAAGTACTTTTAAGTAATATAGTTATAACTAATCATAAACCAAACTTATATGAAATAAGTCACTTATCTACTGCTGTAAGTAGAAAAAGTAACTTATTTGGTGGTATCCAAACAGGCCCTTAATGATTTTCTTAAATTTTGAAAAAAAAAAAAAAAAACCAGAAAAAATTAAAAACTCAGCAACCATCCTTTTGCCATTAATATGCACCGAGGATAACCATGTCATGATAGTGTAAAAGGTTCTTACCCCCCCCCCCCCTTTTTTTGCCTTTCAAGAAAATTTTCTTAAAAAATATACAACGATCCTTTAATAATTTATATTCTTGTTAACATTCTTAAATGTAGAATCACATTGGAAAGGCAGCATTTGATTATGTCGAATGACGAAAAAAGCTATTTTGATTTCTAACCATCATTCCACAATAGATATAAGTCAACACGATTGTGACCATCCATAAAATATTCTAGAGAAGTCATACATCAATTTGGTGTTTCCACTAGGGGCTGTCAATGGCCGGGCTGGGCCGTCAGGTATGTCCTTTTTAAAATTCTGATTTTTCAGGCCCAAGCCCGGCACATTAGTTTTTACCAGTTAAGAACTAAGAAATCATAATAAAAATTAAAAAATGGCTCTATGATTAATGTTGAAGAGAATATATATCATTTAATATCTTAGAATAAAATAAAATAATTTACTTTTTCTAAATGATTTTTAAAGCTTTCCACCAATTTAAAAATGTAAAATGAAAGCTAGATGAAGCTTAAAATTGATGAAAATGAGGTTTGACTCATATCGTAAATAGTAGGATTTCGACAACAATGGTTGCATTTGGGTTGAATATACCAGCCCAGGGCTTTGAGTTTTCACTGTTCATACCTGAAAGTTAAGCTGACTGGGCGTCCTACTACTTTTGCCTAAAGGCCCACAATCATCAACGTGATTGACCCTTATATTTGTTAATGGGCCGGGCACGGAGTGCATGCTCTGAATTCCGAGCTCATGGGCTGGACCTGGACAAGCCTGGCCTTGGCTGAGTTGGCTTGGCTGAAACTAAGCTTTGAGATATTATAAGAATAAAATGTTTCAGGGTGGATTAGAAATACAATCACAACCTATTGTTATTTTACTCTGGGCCTGTTTGGGTGACAACCAGAACCATTTTCTTAGTTTGCCAGAGGGTTGCAGCAAAGGTTTCAGTGCCTGTTAGTAGATTTTACCAACAGTTCAGATTTCTCCAATCAATAGGCCCACATGAGTGGATTGATGTGATTTCATGGCCTAAGAATTTTGTGGTACGGTTAATGTGATGGATGGTTTGGATTGGTGAAATAACGGAAAAGGTTACAAGTGCATTCAAACACAAGATTGGTGAGATCACATTCGAATTCTGCCCTTTTAAAAACCTCATCTTGGAATTACAATGGTACTTGTTAGGGATTGTGAGTGAGCGGAGAATGGTTTGAAGGAAATAGATAGTTGTTGGAAATTAGATTTGTAAGACAAAATCGTAGCTCTAATACCATATTAGATTTAAGAATATTTGAAGTATTTGATAGAAGCTTTAAAGGGCTTGCTTGTATTATTAGGGCCAACTTCATTAGGGTTTTCTTTTCACATCTATAAATAAGATACCATATTAAGTTGGCAGAATCAATTGTGCAGAGAGAAATCCCCATATACACCTTATTTATAAACGAGGAAAGAAAACTCTAAAGAAATTGGGTCTAATAATAGCCTGAATAATACAAACCCTCGAGGCTTATTCTTTATTGTCATTATGGATTACATTGTGAAAGCTTGTATATTTTTTTAATTAAATGAGAACTTTATTTATTTATATAGGATATTTATGCACAGTTGTGTATGTATCTCAAAGATATTATCTATCTTATTTATAAGACACTAATCCTAGATAACATTAATATACTCGTAATGGTATTAATTTGGAGTTGTGTAAAGATCTAAGTGGGTCCTTACTCTTGCTCGGGTGGTAGACTGCCGAGTTTCAACTCCCGGTCAAGGGTTCGAGTACCCATAGGTGGTGAAATTTCACCAGCGTAGTTTGTGCGTTGAAAAAAAAAAAAAAAAAAAAAAAAAGAGTGTAAAGTTCTAACTAAATTTCACTCTAGTTATCTCTTCAAGTAACATAGTTTTGAGTTGAAATTTCCATGATGTTTTCCATTGCCAATTTGAATTTGGAAAGAAGAGCGGTTCTAGCATAAGAGGTTATCACATTGTTGGGGTGATGAAAGCTACAATTAAGCCACATTTGCTGAAATTGGAATGATAAGAATGATGGCACAGCGCTTGGATCAATCCAATTCATCTGTTACTTACTATCATATGCTCCATTGGCTGTCCATTTGGACATGTTAACGTTTGACCGTCCATCTGGATTATTCACTTGGTGACCTTATGTTGGGTTTTCCATGGCCTAAAAATAGTTCCCATTAAATGAATCTAACCATCCTTTTAATGAACTTCTTTGTAAAGGAAGGGCCCGCAAGGTGTTAATTTTTAAAAGGGGTTTTTACAAAAAGCTACCTAACTAATATACAACTTACATTTTGGTTTTTTTTTTTCTTTCAATAAGCTACATCATTAATCTAATTAATTATCATTCAACTACCTACCAGCAAATTGGTTGGTGGCCTGGTGGGCTCTACTGTGATGTTTATGTAAAATCCATCCCAACCACCAAGTACGTCATCCCATTTTATGCCAAGGCCCAAATCAGCCCATCTGTGAATATAGTAGACCACACAATTAGAATTATTATACAGTGAAACACTCACCTTCCAAAATGTTTCTATTGGTGTGGCCCACTTGAATCACAAGTAGGACTGATATTTGGGCACCCTAGGTGTAAATTTTTTTGTGGAATTTAATGATTTAAGTAGATTTCATATAATTATCATATGGGCACCGTAAAAATCAAGGATGGACATCTCTCCTAATTGTTTCCTTAGGTGTGGCCCATCAGGATCACAAGTCAGTTCCTTTTTTAGCTTTTGGTTTAACATGGGATTACACATCTAATGATCCGGAGTGAATTTTACATGCACATCATGGTGGCCCCCGCCAAATATCAAGGATAAGATTTTTAAAAAGGGAACTTTTATAGGACACAAACCCTTGACTTTTCACGAGGCCCACCGTGATGTGTGTGTGAGAGGGAAGCAGATTGGCTGGTGTACGACACACCATCGATCTGCCAAGCGTGGGTACGCGTGTGGGAAGATGAGGATTTCCTCCTGTGATAGAAAGTTATGTGGGACCCACCGTGATGTTTATGGGAAATCCAACAAGTCCATCAGTTTTGCAAGATCATGTTAGGAAATCCAAGATGGGCTCATAAATGATGGAATTCCAAATCTCATATGGGCCACACAACATATGATTGAATGTCCACCGTTTAAACACGCGTGGGGCCACGGAAAATTTGAATCAGAATATTTTTTATGTTTTCAGTTCATCCTAGTAGGAATTACTTTATGAATGGTATATAAACAACACTGTGGACCTCAGGAAGGTTTCAATGGTAGGAATTTACTTACACAAGTTTACCTAATGTACGGCTCTCTTGAGTTTTGGATTTAGATCATTTTTGGGCCATCACTGAAAATGATCTTGCAAAACTGTTGGATGCGGTGGATTTCCCATAAATATCAGGGTGGGTCCCACCTAACGTCCCGTCGATAGGCAGTTCCCGTGAAAGACTTTAGCAAGGGAATCCGCTTCCCCAAAGCTACGTGGCTCCTAAAATGATGTGTTTATTATATTCCCACTGTTTATCAATTTTCAAGATCATTTTAAAACATGACCCCAAAAAATTGATTCATATCCAAAGCTTAAGAGGACCACACCACAAATATCAGTAGGACAATGATTCTCACCATTAAAACATTCTTAGGCCCCCACTGTAATGTTTATTTCTCATCCAATCTGTTCATAAGGTTATAAAGACCTTGACGAAGAGAAAAACAAACATCTATTGATCAAACTTCTATAACCTCGAAAAGGGTTTCAATTGTAGATATTATGGGAAAAATGGGGTGACGAATAAAAGGAGGTTGAACCAACAGCCAGTACAAACCAATGGGCCAAGTTGCTCGAAAGATAATTACTGTCAGAGAAGGGCAGGGCCGACCATAAAATAGGACAGCATGACAACAGATCGGTATGACCACACGACCATAAGTCGGCACGACCTCCGACGAACTTCCCAGAAGAACAACCTAATGGAGTTGTCAAACCTAACAAAGGAAGCTAAAGACTACTTGAGTCAAGGACATCCCAAACGTGCTTGATTGGTTTTATTGTCAGAATGATACTGACCTACTGATAGCTCGGTATTGTCCGTTTCCAAGGCTTTGTCTGCCTCTACCGTCCGACCTTATCTATGGATCAGACAGGTCTATCGACTTTTGACTGACGTTTGATCCTATCCAAAGCAAATGATCCGAAAGCTTCTCTTGAGATCTCAGGCGATAAGATTGGAATCTCAGATATTTCAAACGTCAAAGATATCGGGAAGATCTCCGATATATGAGGAGTCTTAAACAGAAAAGATCTCCAACGTTCTGACTGTATGATTTTCCCTCTATTATAAATAGAGATGCCCCTAAACAGTGAAAAGTACAAACAAAAATACAACTCAAAAACTTTTACACACTAATAACTATTTTCCTTGAAGATCATTTTCACAAAGGTCTAAGTGTCTTATGGAAAATTGCATCGATAGTATACATTCAATAATCCACTGCTTTTTGCCGTGTGGCCCACTTGATCTTTGGATCTGTCTTATTTTTTGTATCCAGCTTTACCTCGAGCTCCCCAAATGGAAGGACACAGAACTTGGTGACATCAACACTTCAGCTAGATCGGTGGTGTGTGGTCCACCACCCAATCTACTTCCGTAGGAGAGCCGGTCGGCCGTCAGATATGTCAACTCATGTTGGGGTAGAGCTAAAAACATTTGGCTAAGATGTCTGGAAGATAGAAAAGTACACCCAGCATTTTTAAAGGGGCTATACATGATGCTTATATAAAATCCACTCCAACCATAAGATGTTAAGCCAAAATTTAGGCCCGGGACTCAAAATTCAAGCCCATCTATAATTTAAGTGAGTCACATCAAGAAAACCATTTTAGAGGGAAAGCATTGGCATGTGCTATTTCCAATGATATGGTCCACCTAAATCACCGATGGAGCTGATTATTTAGGCTTATGCCTAACATGGGTCAAGTGAATTTTACTAGGGCCCACCCGAAGAATGTAAATTTATATATTAATTTAGCAGTTTTTTTTTTTTTTTTTTTTTTTTTTGCAAAATCCCCTTTTTAAATGTTAAACTGGATTTAAAGATGGGGAAGGGGATCATGGGTTGGAATTCGGCTCGGGCTGCTGGTTAGGTCCTCTTGAGGTAGGTTCGGTTTGACTCCTAACCCAACCTCACCTAACCCACCAGGGTCCCACCCCAAGTGGGAAGTGCACTGTGGACTATTCAAAAGTGGCTAATGGGCCGGTCTCTTTCAAATATTATTATCATGCCTTGTAAGTTCACGTTTTTCTCGGTCCCTTTCTAACTTTTACCCTAGCGTGGAGCTACTTCAACATGTGCCCCAAAAACAAATGCCCGTATCTGCCGACATGCTATATTTGTTTGAGATCTAGGCCGTTTATCGATTGGGCCCTATCATAAATGCGTTTTCCTTACAAAATCAGGCCATCTAGCACATCAGGTGGACCACACACTTTTGTCGAAGGTATACTGTGCCCATGTTTAGTACATATTTGTGATTCACTCAATGATCCAAACAGTAGGATTTTTGGCAAAGGAACAATCACCGTGGGGGGTTACCTAATAAACGGCTCAGATCTCTCACATGTGTTCTAGATCAGCTGATTGCCAGGGCTGCGAGTATCCTTGCTCAACTTTGGGACCATCTTGCCGACGTCACCGCAACGATGAAAGGGTTGTATGGATAAGCCATGAGTGCTTTCCAAGGCATGGGAATGCTTATGATTGCATCAGATACGGACACCCACTTTCCTACTCACATCGCATATTGTTTTATTTCCATGGGGTGGGGCCCACCATCGTCGCCTGGAGTAAATGGGCCGCGGATTAGGTGAGTGTGAGTCGCCGACCGTGGGGCCCACCTTGATGTATATGTTTTGTATCCATTCTCATGTGGTGTGGTCCACTTGAGATTTGGATCTGTTTCATTTTTGAGACCATGTCCTAAAATGAGACAGAGAAATTGATGGACGGAGCTTTTGGCTATAATACATACATAGTTGTGGTCCCCATAGAGCTTTTGGCTATAGGCAATCCGCTTCCTAGGGCCCGTTTGGCCGGGTGGATTGGAAGGGATTGAATGGTACTGGGTGGGGTGGATGGCATGGATTTCTAGGTAATGATGGTGTTGTCAGTGGATTGTCTTGAGATCCACGGGATTGCTCTATTCCTCGATTGCTATATCCAGACTGTTTGGCACGCCCGGGTAATCCCGGGATTAAACCTTCCCATCCCTTCCAATCTCTCAAACCAAACACATCCCAGGCTGGAAGAAATTGAAAGGTAATGATGGTGTTGTCAGTGGATTGCCTATAGGATTAGGATTAGATCACCGACTCTGTTTTGGCACGCCCTGCAAATCCGGGATTTAACTTCCAATCCCTTCCAATACCATCCAATCCCTTCCCATTCGACCGGCCAAACGGGTAAGTTGTAAAGTGGTGTTCGTACCTGAGGCAATAACATCATTCTCATTGATGCAATCACGTCCATTTCCTCCGGCGAGGATCAGGTGACCCTAGGGGTACATTGGGATTATGGGATACCCACTATTCATTGAAAATATATAATTATTACCACACGCTATATCTAAACTGCTTTCATTTGTTTTCAGTCCCTTATTTTATAAAGGCTCTAAAAATGAGGTAGAACCAAAACTTATGTGGCTCCAAAGAAGTTTTTAACGGTAAGTATTCAATCCCCATTGCTTTTTATGGTGGCGTCCATGTGAACTTTAAATTTACCTGATTTTTTGGCCCATGCTTTAAAATAATCTCGATAAATAGGTGGACGGTGTGGATATAGTCCACACATCATGGTAGGACCTACACAACTTCCTAAACATTGAGTGAAATTGGCAGGAGACCCGGTGCAATTCCATTTAATGTAATTCCGAGCTTTTCCATTCTTCTCAGACATGGAGTGGAATTGGCACGGGACTTGAGGAATCCCATCCCACCTAATCCCTACTAATCCCACTGCCCAAACAGGCCCTAGGATAACAGTTTAGTGGTTGAGTCCGTGATTGTGGGGCCTACCTTGATTCATGTGACGCATATCCACTCCGTACATCAGTTTTTTGACTCCTTTTAGGTGCATGGTCCCAAACATGAGATAGATAGAAAGCTCAGCTGGACTAGATCTACAGAAACAGTGGATGCCCGCAGTCAAAAATCATAGATGTTTCGGATCAACCTAATATTTTGTTTCCCTACATATATTTTGGAGTGACCTCATGAACGGGTTGGATGGCATATAAACATCAGGTGGGGCCCGAGGATGGTTTTAGAGGTGAGTATCTTTATCCCCACTGTTTCCTGTGATGTGTCCCAGTTAAGCTATATATCTACGGGATCGTATATTAATATGAGCTAGTGAAACGAACAGATGCATCACGGTGGGCCCCACAGAGCTTAGGGCTGCAGCTCCACTGTTGAACAAGAAAGCTGTCTTTGCTTTCTTTCCGTGGTGTGGTGGGGCATCATCTTACATTTAGGGCCGTTTGGATAATGCCAAGTAAGTGTTGAGAAAAGTCTTAAATCTAAGGTTTTGAGGTCGTTCGACCGGTGGTAGAAGCTTCGACGTCGTGAGGAGAGACGCTGGTGTGGAGCCCTTGTACTAAGTCCAATGAGTTGGTTTCTTGCTTTTAACAGGGGACGGGTCGTAGGAGAGCTACGACTAGTTGTAGGTGGTCTACGACCGGGTCGTAGGAGAGCTACGACTAGTCGTAGGTTACGTGATTTGTTCCATTTTGCGCGAAATATGGGATTTGAGTCCTTTCGAATCCCAGGATGCGGAAGGGAAGTTTCTAAACTATAAATAGGTATCCCTGGGCTTTTCTAGGGTATGGTGATGAATGCTTGGCTTTCTAAAAGGGTTCCAGGGTTTCCCAAAGGGTGTAGAGGGGTGAGATTCGAGTTGTTCGAATCGGGTAAGTCCTTTCTCTTTGAATTGATGCTTTCATAGTGGTGATCTGTCGCTTTGTCCGTGGTTTTTTCCCGACCACGTTAAATCCTTTTCTTGTGTGTGCTTGGTGCCATTGGATTACCATCCTAGATCTAGATCTGTGTGATTCATGCGGGCCAAAAATCCCAACAAGTGGTATCGAGCAATCGGTTGGGACACGATCCGAATATGAGGATTAGTAATAATGTCGAGCGCCGTGTATGATATTGAGAAGTCCACGGGAAAAATAATTTTGAGTTATGGAAGATCAAGATGATGAGTTCCTTAATCAAGCAAGGCGAGGATGGTGCTCTTGAGGAGCGGAAGTCCACTATGACCTTGGTGATTGGAATACTCTTGATAAGAAGGCATTATCATCGATCCGTTTATGTCTCACGGATGAGGTTCTCTACAATGTCATGAGGGAGAAAACTAATTTTGGGCGAAGTTGGAGGATGTTTATCCCTCTGAAAATCGTTTGAAGCGGCGGTGATAACTTCAAGATGGCAGAGGGTGGAGATCTGGAGGCTCACATCGCCAACTTTAATAAATTGGTTTGCAAATAGGATATGGAGGAAGTGATGAAAGATGAAGAACAAGCATGTATGTTCTTTGATTCTCTCCCCGATCCTATGTCATTCAAGGATACTATGTGCAATGAACAAAACCCCGAGTGTCGACATCGTTGGAAGGCTATGAGACAGCCATAGACAGAACATGGGGACGTTTCGATGATCTGCTTTACGATGGTAGGAATTCTAACAAGGTACATGGTTCTTCTTCAGTTCTAGATCCAAATCCAAGGGCAAGGGAAAAGGAAAGGTAAAGTCTTTGGAATTGTGGGAAGGAAGGACATGTGAAAAGGGATTGTGAAAAAATCCTAAATCTAAGAGGAAGATTCTGGGCTTCATGCGGGGAGGCTAACACCGCCACGTCGGATGAATCGAGTGGATGTGATGGTGATGTTTTGTCCGTGTCTTCGCTCAACGGTTACGATGATCGTAGGGCGAGTGGATGCTAGACACGGGGGCATCTTTCACATGACTCCTCATCGGAGTTGGTTCACCACATAGGGAGTGCGATGGTGGTCCAGTGTTTATGGGCAATGGCTTTGCACAGCAATGTATCTACATCAGATGTTTGATGGGGTGGAGCGACCACTCGACGTATTGAGGCACGTTCTGATTTGAAGCAGAAATCGATTTCTCTTGGTGTGCTTGAGGCGAATGCAAGTACACATATTGATGGTGCTCTTAAGGTATCCAAGGGGCACGGGTAGTCATGAAAGCGCAACGACTCGATCATGTTTACGGGTTGATCGGGAGCACTTCAAAGGTAGAGCTTCGGTGGATGTAGCGAATTCCACCTTTGCACATGTGTGGCATGATGGGCATACCACATGAGCGAGCAGCAGCAAAGGCCGAGACGTGCGGACAGTTTTGACCACCGTGAGAAGAACCACATGGCATGATTGCAGGGATATCGGCAAGGTATATGGACGACTCCAATATTGCGGGAGATTCATCTTCTATTCGATGGCTCTAGTGAGCCCGGTGCCGATTTATGGGCGATGTGATGGATTCGTTGTACCAAACCGACATATGGGAGCCGGTGGAGCTTCCATAATTGCGTGGATCTTCGAGGAGGATACAACATAGATACAGGGCGAGGTTGGTAGTGAAGGGTTATGCTAAGAGAGAAGGGATCGGCTTCTCAGAGATATTCGTGCCGACGGTATAGCAAGTATCTATCAGATCCGTGATTGGCACTGGTTGGCCAATGTGATTAGCTATGATATTAAGAGAAGAGGTCAAGGAGCTACTTTGAAGACTTGGTGGAGATTGTTGAGAAAAGTCTTATCTTTTTAGGTCGTTCGACTTCTTCGAAGGAGACGCAACTTCCGTATTCGAGCCCTTCCACGATTTTTTTTTTCCGTAGCTATGGCGTACAGACTACTAAAGAAATGGTCTATTTAAGAGCTAATATGTAGGTTACCTTGTTCCGCGATTTTGCAAATCTGTCCTTTCGCAATGGGATGCCGGAAGTTTCTAAACTATAAATAGTATCCCTGGGCTTTTCTAGGTATGGTGATGAATGCTGGCTTTCTAAAAGGGTTCCAGTGGTTTCTAAATGGTGTGAAGAAGGGGTGAGATTCGAGGTTGTTCGAATCGGCAAGTCCTTTCTCTTTGTAATTGATGCTTTCATAATGGTGATCTGTGCTTTGTCCCGCACCACGTTAAATCATGTGTGAGGTGGCTTGGTGCCATTGGATTACCATCCTAGATCTAGATCATTCCAGCCAAAAATCCCAACATGTAGATAGCTTTTTTAACTTATGTCAGTTAATAATTTATTTTTAAAAAAAGTTAGTTTGATTATTAAACTTAAATAGTTATATATATATATATATTAAAAAGTAACTTAGTTTTATAAATTATTTTTTATTATTTTTTAACTTCCTAAAGCAACTAATTGTATTTTTCATTTTCATAGATGACTCGACTACTTGGAAAATTATTTAAGAGAATATGCTCTATATATTCAGGAGCCTTTTAAGTTATGAGATTGGAAAATTATCTATTGAATAGATAGATGATGTAGTGGGCATTATAAAATGATGTCACACATTGAGGTGGCTCACATGATGGACCATCCACATCAAAGATCCGCCTTAATAATGAATGGCCCACATCCAAGAGCCGGGCATGATTAGCAACCCATATTGAAGGTGGGGCCCACATGATGGGCAATCCACAATGAAGGTAGGGCCCACATGATGGGCAATTAATAATGGTGGGGCCCTCATGATGGATGATCCACATCAAGGTGATCCCCAAATGATGGATCGTCCAAATCAAAAGTCGGCCTAATGATGAGTGGCCCATGTCCAAGTCAGGTCTCGCATGCCCACATCAAAGGTGGACCCACTTAGTGGACAGTCCACATCAAATGTGGGCTCCACATGAAGGGGTGATAGATATTGAGACCTTAAAAGATGGACGGTAACATTGATGGCATCCCCAACACAATGGATGATTAACACCAAAGGTGTGCACTTAGGAATTATTCACATTATAAGTTGACCGCTAATGATGATGGACAACCCACATCAAATGTGGGCCCCACACAATAAATGATCAACATCAAGTGTTGGCCCCACATGATGGATAATAGATGTGAAGGGACCAAACATACTTTTGAAAAATTACTTATGATGTTGAAAACCAAATATAATTTACTACCTTTCGATGATAAAGTATATTATTTACCAAACATTTAGTTGTGCGCCTAAGATGATAGCTAGCTCTGCAACACACACTCTCATCTCACATGGAATAAGTGTGACTTGTTTGTCCTTTTGAAGCCACCCTTCAATCGAGTCGAGATGTACACCTCGAGCCTACTCCCAACCCGAAGTCAAGCACCTAACTTGTTAACTCATCAACCCGGCTCAACTGGCACCTTACCCAACTCCCAAATCAAATATTCTATTAATATATATATATATACACACACACACACACACACATACACGGAAACTCTCACTTGCGAACCAGTTCGTACGTAGTAGGTACGAACTTTTTTGAGAACCCATCATACGTGATGTGGATCCAAAATCTAAACCATTCATGAAGCTTAACCTCGTGAAACCCCTCCCAAGTTTACTTTGATCTAAAACTTTGATGGGCTATACAAAATGACTTTCCTCCTTGATTTGCATTTCTTTTTTTATGACTAACTTAGATCGGGGTGAAAATTTGTTCCCATGTGACCCAACCTTCAATTAGACACCCATGGCCGTGTGCAACTCCCAAATCAAATATATATATATATATATATATATATATATATATATATATATATATAAAGATACTTTAGTCATGTAGATACCTTATGTGTTGAGAGAGAGAGAGAGCTCAGCTCAAGCACAATAGGTTAGGTAAGGAAGGAAAATTGTAAAATGATAAGATATATATATATATATATATATATATAGATATATATATATATATATATATATATATTTGAGCCCAAGTACAAGTCGAGTCAAAATCCACTATAATCGGCTCATTTTTAAAACAAACGGATAACATGAAGCTTGCCTCCCCTGGAGTCCCAGTTCAGGCCTAGCTAGGTTGAGCCGAGCTATATATTTATATATTGCTATATATATATTCATATATATATATACATATATATATATATATATATATTCTCATGGACGCGGATTGCGTCGTACCCCCGCCCGGACGGTAATCCGTCCGGGCTGTGGGGCCCACCATGTTGTAAGTGTTTTATCCACTATAACCTACTTTACGTAAATTTAATAAAAAAAATGACAGGTCCACGGCTTAAGTGGACCACAAAGTGGAGATTGAACGTCCACCATTAAAAACTTCTTGAGAGCTGGAGAAGTTTCGGATCAAGCTGATATTCGTGTTTTCACTTCATCCACGTCTAAATGACCTTGTGTATACGTTGTATGGTAAAAAAAACATCACGTTAGCCATTAGAAAGGTTACAACGGTGGGTGTCATTATCAGTGCAGCTTGCTTTGGTGTGGTCCACTTAAGCCTTGAACCTTCAAGCATATAGTAAAATCCGGAAAAATGCCATATAGTAGAAATCAGATCCGTCCACTTAAGTTATGCCCCATATTCTCATATACTAATATGGCCCACCTGATGAGTGGACCACTTCGTGATCACATTAAGCCCCAACAGATGAATGGCCCAGATCCGGCACATACTACACCCTTTATCTCACACCCTGAGTAGCATTCCCTCACATTTACCTCTTTAGAACCAATGATTTCTTATCCTTCTGCCTATCTACCTCCTCTGGGAAAACAACCTTGTACGGTACAGCACTTGCAACAATGGAATGATTCATATGGACTGTACAATCATCAGTACATCAATCTAAGAATGTACAATCATAAGTACAGCACTCTCCAAAGGTGATCAGAAAGTATGTGGGGCCCACCACTTTCTGGGCTACATACATGCCTCGCCGGGATTGTACACTTGCGCCCATATTCCGTACCCAATGAACCGTACCACTGATATTATTTTGTCTACGGTGGGCCTTGTTGTGATGGCCGTATAAAATAGTCAATTGACCAAATTTAACTAACAAATGCCCATTGATCGGAGATCAGAACCGTTGAATCAATCTGGTTTTGGACTGATGACTTATCTGTGGTGGGACCAACAAATTGGATGACTTACCTGACTTATCAACCTCACGTGTGGCACTCATGTAGTAGTATCCAAACCGTCCAAAATTGTGGGCCACACTATGGATAGACCATGTATTTAAAATCCACACTAACTAGAATCTTAACAATTTCGCTGATGGTTATTAAATGGACGGTTAACAGTAAAGTAGTGATTTGTCCAAATTATAAGGGAAAATGAGATGTTTACTATTACCTTGTGCTGATTTTATTTATTATTATTATTATTTTTTTGGTTTTTAAATGCTCCATCAACAATTGGGTCCCCAATATAGACGGTCTAGATTGTCTTAAAACTATACCATGTGCTATGTACGCCTCTTTTTGTTGGAGTTACCTGATACTCTGGTAGGACATAATGGTTGATACTCAGGTAATTAAAATTTATATACGTGTCGTACATTGACTCAACCAAGATCGTCCAAATTGGGAGACCAAAGGTATATAATCATATTCCAAATATTTGTTGGTTGAACGATCCAATTCTGTGATCAATAGAGATTTGTTTGTTGTATTTAATTTTGAACTGTCCATATCAATCGAACATTTTGATAATAGGATTATTCCATTCGTTACCTTACTTTACAGTTCAAGTTGTATACGAACGCCTAGCTGTGACGCCAGATCAAGCGAGGTGGGCGCCATCCTGACCGTGGGGCCCACCTTCATGTACGGGTTGTATATCCACACCATACATCCTTGTTGCCCGCTTATTTTAGGGTATGGTAGCAAAAATGAAGCAGGTACAAATCTCAGGTGGACCACACCACGAGAAACAGAGGCGAGTGACCGTTAAAAACATTTTCAAGTCACATGAACTCATGCGTGCGATTATTGTTGATGGGACTTTCTACCAACTTAAATTCGTCTTATAGTAATCGGTTATGGCTTATTATTTGATTTAAAATTGGAACTGGCAATAAACGCATACAACTCTCTAATCATTTGACCATTTTTATCTGGAACGGATGGTGGATTTGTGGGGCCCATTCTGATGTCTGTTTGGCATAAGGAAGCCGATTGTGTACTAGTAAACTCTGTGGGGCCCACTGTAATTTATGAATTTTTATCCACCATGTTCATCCATTTTTTGAGATAATTTTAGGGCTTGAGCTCTGAAATGAAGTGTAACTAAAGCTCAAATGAACCACACCATAGGAAACATTGTAAATTTAACATCTAATGTCAAAATATTCTTGAGGCTCGTACAAGTTTCAGATCATGCCGATATTTGTGTTTTCCCTTTATCCATGTCTACATGATTTTATAAACAAGTTGGATGACTAATATACATCACTGCAACCCCTAGGAAGGTTTCAACGATGGATATCATTATTTCCATTGTTTCATGTGGTGTGGTCCACTTAAGTTTTGGATATGCTTCAATTTTATGCTCAAACTCTAAAATGAGCTGGAAAAATGGATGGACAACATGGATAAACCACATACATTCATGGGGGGCCTAATAGAGTTTACTTAGTATGCTTTAGTAAGATAAATCATATAGCGTATTATATAACTCCAGTCTAATTTCCTTTGTCCTCAGTTTTGCTATCTTATATAAAGTCATGGGTCTAAAAATGAAGTTTTAAAAAAAATAATAATAATTTAACATTAGTAAGTGTAGACACTCCACCCAGTCTAGAATCTTGAGAAAGTTAAAGCAATCCGAGAACCATAATCTTATCTAAAACCAAACCCTAATCTTAGCTTAAACCTAACCCAGAACCCTGACCTAAAATCTCAAACTTCCAATCCACAACTTGAAATTCCAATCCAAATCATTCAATCCACATACAACCCCTGCTTATACCCTATACCCTGACCAGACCCCTTTTACCCAAACCTAAGTCCACCTATTTGAACCCCAAAACTCCAAAAAAGGCGACCATCAGACAAACCAGTACATCAAACAAACCCGTATGCTTGAGCCCGGCCCGAGACCTTACCGGGTGGTAGTCAAACTACCCTTTACAGACAGCTGTCCCAGTATCCCAAAGTCAACTTTCCCAGGAAATTACCTCTCCATCTGAGCTTATTTACCATTTTACCAACCCTATTAGCCAATGAGAGAGCGCCACGTGGCATTCCTCTCTCCTCAACCAATCATAACTTGCCACCTCATCTTTTACCCCCCTAAATCCTACAATTATCATAAGATCATTGGAGAAGGCTATAAATAGCCCTCTCCTCTTCACATTTCACCATCAACACTTTTTTTTTTTTTTTTAAAGCAAAGCTGAATTTCATTCAACTACAAATCACTTCCAAGCTTAAGTGAGAAAGAGGGAGAGAGAGAGAGAGAGAGGAAGAGAGTGAGGGTGAGGAGGAGCTCTCAAGCCTCAAAGTCCAGATTTTTCAGCTATCTTCTTTAGCCTACTCCTTACCTTCCTGACCATCCCAATCCCCAAGTCTAGTCCAGATTGATCATGACTCAGTCCATGTCTTAGCTTATTCAAGATCAAGCCAAAGATCCATTCATTTTACATACAAGCATTCATCATGACATCTATTCCCTTTTCAACTTCTCTGCTTCTCTAGATCTCTAGTGAATGTATGCTCTGTGACTTGCCGTACACCGGATCCTGTCACATCATAAATTCTTAGTGATCTGGTCCACTTTTCTTTACCTTTTTATATAAGTATCATCACATCCGCCTTCTAAACACGTTGTTGGACGTATGTTCTGTGACTTGCCGAAATCTTGAATCTTGCCGTATCAGAAATTCACGTGTGCCTAGTCTTACCTCGACCATATTATCCATCATTTGAAATTGTTTTACCACACAAAATAGAAACCGTACGTTCGTACGGATAGAGAGGGTGCCTAACACCTTCCATTTTTGTAACTGAGGTCCCTTACCCGGAATCCCGGATTGCAGACCAGGAGTTAATCTAAGGTATGAGAGTTTTCGGATTTCTCCAACCTTACGTATTCCGTGGTTTCTAGCCGACTGTGGGATTCTTAGATTAATTGGCCAGTGGCGAGTCCAATATTCACAAATCAGTCTGATCACCCCCACCACAAAAACATAACATCTATAAATCAGCGTGGACGCCAATTTTCAATGTCTACAGTAAGATAGGTAGTAGAAAACGATTAGAATGAAAATGTCTAAAGTTGTAACCTTCTTAATGCCCACCATGATGTTTATGACTCATCTAGATAATTAATAAAGCCCATTCCCACTAGGATAAATTGCAAACTCGAATACTAGCCGAATCCAAAACTTGTATGGCCCCACAATGGTTTTAATTGTGTACATTCGAGCCCCTCTGTTTAGCATGGCCCATTTGAGTTTTGGATTTGCTTGCTTTTGGAGTCATGTCCTAATATTAACATGATGTATAGAGTAGATGTCACGCAAACATCTTACTTGCCCCACAAAGTTCCCACCTAAAAGAGCTATCACATAGGCAACGGCAAAGGCAATTTGTGTCCGATGATGGATAGATTGACCGGTAGATTAGAAAAGATGTATCTTCAACTTAAGTTGATCCAATTTCACTGGTGCTCTAAAAAAACCTTAATTGCGCAACCTTAGTCAATGTGAAAAAAGAAAAGAAAAGGAAAAAAATCACACGTAACACTCAACTCCAACTTGCCATGACTTAAAAATTTTAAAGGGATTTTAACAAATTAAAAAAAAAAATTTTCTCAAAAATTAGAATTTTATCCATAATACACTGGGCAATGCTTTTTGAGGAGTAGAATATACAAATACGCACATTTTATTTGTTTTCTTTAAAAAAATGGTGCATCGGGAATTGTAGTGCTCGTGAGGCATAGCATGTTCAACAAATGCCCAACATAATTATTACCACATAGACTAACATGGCTAATTCCATAAAAACTAACATACACCACTCAAAACCATCCATATTCATCTATAACTCAGGTTAGGTATGGTCCATGTCATAATAGAGCATAACTTAAAATTTTCTCAGAAGAATGATGGCAACCATCTGATTTTATACTTTGGAATTTGAACCCTTCACTATTTTAATTTAACAATTCATTTGATATGCATCAATTGGATGGCTAGGATTGCTTGGTCATTGCGATTTTAGAGATATAATCCACCGTTAATGCGCCCAACAATTTGGATGGTTTGGATCATAGTAAATGAGTGCCACAGGTGAGAAGATGAGTCACAACCATTTTCAAAACAGTGGTACTAAACTATCATGGAAGTGAAAGCACAACACGTTTTTTACGCACTGACTAATCAATTTCACAAGGAGATGATGATAAAAGTTAATCATGCTTTGGGGACTTCGTTGGCTAAGCACGTGCTATGTATAAGCCAACCCACTAAATTCCACATGCCACATGTGCCAACGTGGAAGTGTGAGATATTTAATCCGTAAATCACGTGAATCCTACCTTTTAGATGCCTTATACCTAAAATCAAGCTGACCCACCTCATTAGGTGGGCCAGAGATTTGAAAGTAGTGAAGGTTTTGTTAAAGACTGGGTCAAGTTATCTTAGCCGTCCATTTTTCAAATTCCATGCCCCACAAGGCCCGGCCTGATTTTGGGGATAGAGCATTTAAAAGGTAGGACCTAGTTGATGGCTTAGATCTTACATACATGTGCCAAGTTGGCATGTGTGGTGGTGTGTAGATGGGTCACCTTACACATGCCTGCTGATTCATCAAACTTCATGTTCCTAGTTTTCAGATTTTGATGGTTTCTTGCCATATTTATAAGGAAAGTGTCATTGAAAATAAATATTTAAATATATTTATTATAAATTGATAAATAAATTAAAATTAAAATTATATAAGTATAAATTGAATGAAACTTTTGAAAATTTTCATTAAAATCATGATAAATTCGAGAGAAAATCATGAAAAATGTATAATGGTTGAGATTTAAAAAGAAAAATTATGATATTATCATGAAAGGAAGTAAGCCAAGTCGGCATAAGGAAAGTATAATTTTCCGGTGATAGATTATCATAAATTTCATGAGCACTATTGAAACTTGAAAGCTTCTAGATGCCACTCATGTGCCAGCATGGCAACATAGGTCATATATCCAATCCATCATGACACTACAATCTCATAGCCTAGTCTAAAATTTAGGTTGATCCGTAACCCTGGTGGGCAAAAGTTCCCAAAACAAATATGAGATTCGGAAAAAACTTAGCTGAAGTTTTCTAATCCATCTACCTATTAATCAGGCCCACATGTTGATTGGACTATATTTGTTTATGAGAAAAGATGTAGAAGGTTAAATAACTTGATGGATGGTTCAGATCATGCATATGTATGCTATGCTAGTACATACATGGTGTGTGAATGAGCTTTATTGCGGACATGTGCGAGCTTGCAAAGCTTTGAAATATAAATTTCTATTAACTATATTTTTTAGAACTTGTTTGGATAGGAGTGAAATTTTCATATTCATTTAATAATGATTACCAAAACAAAAGAATTTAATTGTAAAAAGGTTAGCAGATACTACTTCCGTTCTCACCCACTCTATATTCTTATCCACTCCTACTTTATGAGCACTTGATCCCGTGATCTTAATGTTGAAATAAAGTTTATCTACCTACCACTTGGCCATTTGCCGGAATTGAGTCAATACCCACTTTGGTGTTATAACTATTGATTTTGTGGGCTTGTAAGACATAATAGTAATTGAAACAATAATAGAAATATCTCACTGTGTTAATGACAGATTATCTCATTTAATGATTTTTTTTCACAAAAAAATCGTCACATTTTCAAAATCTCGGCTAAAATTTTCACAACACGTTTTTCCAACCTTGAATAAATGCCCTAAAAATGAAGAAAAGTCTCTGAGATTGGTTTCTAAATCCTAAAATCCATTGACTGACTAGGAATGATTTTCCAAAATTTCCAACGGTCCATTAATTAGGATGAGAGTAAGGCTTTTTTAATAGATATGTGGAGTTGACTTCTCCACCACTTTAGCATCTTAGAAGATGATCTGATCCATTTATATTCTGAATTTTATGCCATGTAGCCATTCTATGAAACGTCCATTGAACGGATGACAGTGCATCAAGGTGAATTGGGAACTCTGAAAAAGAAATGTTTGAATGGTTCATATTCAAACCCAAAAATCAAAGTTTGAATCTTCAATGAAGCATGATTATAAGGCAATGGCTTCAATAAGCCAGTAATGAGAAAATGAACGGTTACGATCATCTTACGGTGCTGTGGCACCGTCGCATGACTCATCATATCCTATCAAAGCAATGAGAGGTAGGGTGTAAGGGGCCGGGGAGGGCCTAAAAATCAGAATTTTGAATAGGCGTAGCCCGAGCAGTTCAAAATCCGGGCCCAGGCTTACCCCAGGCCCGGCCCGTTGACAGCTCTGCTGAGAATCCACGCGCTCATCTCTCCCTTCTGAAAAGTTGGTGGAAACAGGAGTCGAGCATTCTTCCATACAAGTCCTCGTAGAAAAGGCTTTTCCTACCGCGGATGCGTGTGGGGCCACCGTCAGCGTCCATGTCATGCGTGAAAATTCCTGCCAGAGCCTTTCGCACAAGTTCGTGCACTGGAATGCAAGGTGGGGTCCACCGTGATGTTTATGACGTATCATTCCATCCATTTTTGGAGCTCATATATGGATATGCTATAAAAAATGAGGAGCATCCAAAACTCAAATGGACCATATGAGATGAAAGAGTGGGGAAATGAATGCTTACTTTGATGTTTATATACCTACCAAACTGTTTATAAGGTCATTTTCAATAGGGAGGAGAGAATTTCTCGTAGAGTTCTTGCACTAGAAACTTAAGTGGTGCTGATGTTTGTGAGAAATTCATCCTGCTCATCCATTTTGTGAGCTCATTTGAGGACTTTGAGACAAAACTTGAGTAGGATCCAAGACTCAAGTGGGCTACATTTTCTGGCTAGGAAATTCCTACGCAAACATGTTTTTTTTTACTTTTTTATAACTTCATTACCATGGGATGAACAGAAAGCACAAATATTAACCCGATTCAAAACTTATGCCGTCCAATGAATATTTCAATTGTGGGTGTTTAATCCTCAGGTTTTCAGCACACTTGAGTATTAGATCTGGCTCATTTTTACCCTCAGGTCCTAAAATGATCTAACAAAATGGATGCCCGGGTGGATTTCTCACAAACATCACGATGGCCCCACATAGGTTCCAATGCATGAATTTTCTACAAAAGGCTTTAGCAGAAAATCCGCCTGTACAAAAGTTTAGTTGCCATATAAATATTTCAATTGGTGGTCAACGAATTATCACTGTTTCCTTTCATATGGCCCACTTGAGTTTTGGATCTTCTCATTTTTGGATCTAAAATGACTTAAGACCAAATTGACTTGAGACCAAACTTGAATAGCGGTCCATCCATTTTTACTGTTCATTTTAAGGTAAAAACAATGAAAGGAAAACATAAATATTAATTTCATCTAAAACTTTGGTGACCACAATGTTTTTAATGATCAATCAAGGTGTGGTCCACCCAAAATTTGGATCTCCTTCATTTTTGGTACCATTCCCTCGAATGAGCTGGAAAAACAGATGAATGGCATGGATATACAACACATACATCAAGGTGAGCCCCACAGATGAAGATCCAACAGAACTTAATTAGGTCCAACCCGACTGACTCAGTGCAACACCAAGATAGAAAAAATTTAAAAAAATCCAATCCAATCATCAAGTGGACCATCACTTGAATTAGCCTGAATTTTGAAGCATCTTATCATCTTGGTGGGGCCAAGCCATACTCAGGTTGGATGGAATATGGTGGCCCCACACAAATATAAGCAGTCATTTGCAGCATCAGATGAATGTGAAAAGCTTATTCCACAAATGCTCGTAGAGAAACTTCAAATTGCATAAGATTCCTGCCCACGTGTAAGCGAGATGTTCCCTACAGAATGTCATATGTAGCAATCATGAAGCAATCTGTACCGTCAGTGTGAATTGTGATCTGCATGTAAGATACATGTGCGTCGGCTCTCAAGTGGAAGTATCCGACCAGATTTAATTAGATCTAATACAGATTTCAAGTCCGATTAATAATAAGGGAGATTACTGATTCCACTGATTCATATCCTATTAAAAAAATCAGATTGGGTTTATCTTTTATTATTATTTATTACTAAAAATCTGTGGTAGTTAGGCATACAAATACCACTGTTTCCTTTGGTGTGGTCCACCTGAGATCTGTATCTGCTTAACTCAAATGGGTGGGAGACGGATGGACGGCCAGGATATACAACATATCATCAAGGTGGGCCCCGCGGTAAGTATAGTCCGCTCCAGTTAATTTTAATAAAAGTAGCATATGTTAAATGTATATTTGATTATTTTAAAAATGGAGTGTAGTTTGTCAAGCCATACGCATTTGAGATAGCCCAATTACACCACAAACGTGTCAAAGTGGCACCTTTAGGTGTGATCCAAGCCGTTAATTTAGGTGGGCCCACTATGTAGATTGGTAGACTTACGGTGCTATGTTACATCCGAAGGTGTGATCAGAGATAACCAAATTAGTTGGTATAAAGCTTTTGTTGTTGATGATGATGATGATGATGGAGAACATGCAAATCCCAACATTGGACTTGACCCCGGAATCAAGACCAACTGGTACCCGAATCCGATTAGAGCAAGACTTGGCCCCGATTAGCTCCCATTTGAGAGCCCTATAACCCGACACAAAATTGACCTTGCCAATTAGAGTTGGGCATTGAGTCAGGTTGGCCCAAGTTAGGGTTGACTTGACTCGATTGGGTTTTGAAATAAGCCTAACCCATACTCGATCTAACTTGGTATCAAGTCTAACATACCTGATTCGATCTGAGTCCAGGTTAGACTTGGACCCAGTCAAAAGTACCGAGTTGGGCCAAGTTAGCACCTGGTGAAATTGAGAAGAGGGAGAGGGAGTGGAGAAGAGAGGGCTAGAGTTAAAATAATTAGAAATTAGGTTATATATTCTAGAATCTGAGTTGAGTTGGGTTATGGATTGGGTCAAGTATGACTGGATGAAGTTTTGAGTCGAGTCAAGTTGAATTACTGGGTAACTCAGGCTCGACTCTATTTGAGTTTAGATTGGACGAAGCTTAAGTGGATCGGATCGACTCACCCATTCAATTCAGGACAAGTCGGGTCTCAACAAGCCGAGTCATCCCGTGCCAGCTCTGCAACTGACAGACCTGATACCCGACTCCAGTCCAGCTGTTGACACCCTTACACGTGCATCACTTTGCGTTTGGTGGAGATAATCCAGGTGATAATGTTTTTTGGTGGAGGGATAAAGATTCTACGTGATAATGTTTTTGGGAAGCCGATTGCATGTGACTGACCCGGGCACATAGATATCTCTTTGCCCGGGCTGTGTTGGGCCCACATAGATGTGGGTGACAAATCCACTCCGTCTGTTTTTCAAGACCAATAGGGTAGGAGTCTAAAATCAGGCGGATCCAAAACTCATGTGGGCCACACTACACACAATAGTGGGGATTGAATGCTTGGTGGTCACCTAAGTTTCTTTTATCAGGATGACATTTGTGCCTACGGTTTATCCGAGTGGTAATAACCCTATGAACGGTTTGGATGGCATATAAACGTCTTGAACAGTGTGTCCCACCTGAATATTGGATCTTCCTGATTTTTGGAATCCTGTCCTAATTTTATCTTTCAAAACATATGGACGGAGTAGATTTGTCACGGACATATCTGTGGGCAGGCAATCCGCTTCCGTTTTGGTGGGTGATCTCATCCGCACATTGCAAACCTTTTGGGAACTACTGGATTACCCCTGGTTTGATACTGAAAATACTCATCTTCCATGGCTTAGGTAGGGCTAAGGTTTTCGGGTCTGGTCCAAAAAGGAGTTCGGATCGGGCCTCCGCCCAGACCTATATTGGACAACTGTTCTATCGGGGCCTGGCTCAAGCCAAGTAGAGGCCCATTCCATAGATGGATGTATGCCCGCTCTGGCAGAAGTTACTGGTAAATGAGCCCCACTAATCGATGTTGCAAAAAATATTAATTCTATATATATATATATATATATAATATAATATAAAAAGTGTTTTCAGACGTGATTTAGCTTGTCTTTAGTTCTAATCATCGTGATTTTTTATTTTCATATTTTAAAGAAGTATTTTATTCTGTATAATTTCCAGCAATCGAATCAACGGTCTAAATCACTCAATGGTAGCCCCACTCGTACAAACTCAGGATCCAATGTTACTGGGAAGAAATGGAACCCGTGTTTCACCAGGATTCCTTCCTCCGAGGAAATCAAGTGAAAGGGCTGTTTTGGTCATTTTAAAAAAGTGACCGTTGAACGAGTGCTCATCAGTCCTTTGATATCTACAGGTTCTACTCCCCCTGCCACCAGCCCCGTGGCTGGTGGTCGATGTTCTATGGGCCCCACCATGATGTATGTGCTTCATCCATTCCGTTCATTAATTTTTACAGATCATTTTAGGAATTGATACAAAAAATGATAATATTATAAATCTCAGATGGACCACACCATACGAAAACAATAGTGATTAGATATCCACCATTAAAATCCTCCTAAGGCCCACTGTACTGTTTATTTGACATCCAATATGTTGATTAGGCCATACAGACCTAGATGAAGGGAAAAAACAAAGATCAGCTTGATCCAAAACTTTTATGGCCCTCAAAAAGTTTTTAATGGTCAAAATTCATTTGACACTGTTTCCTGTAATGTGGTCCACTTGAAATTGAGATATATCTAACTTTTTTACCTAATAAAATGATATAGAAAAATAGATGGACGGCATGGATGAAACACATACTTCATGGTAGGCCCACAGAGCACCGACCATCAGCCACGGGGCTGGTGGCAGGGGAGTAGCCAATCCGTTTCCGTTCTTTCCGGCTTGATCCGTACAAAGAAATGATGCCCGTGGTATAAGGAGCGAATTAGCTGTTACTCAGGGTGGTGTTACCCTTACCGTGTAAGGCCCACCTTAATGTATTTTTTGTAGATCCATGCCGTCCATCTTTTTCTTCAATATCATTTTAGTATGCAGTTCCAAACTTTAAAAAGATTCAAATCTCAAGTGGACCACACCACTAGAAACAGTGACAAATGACATTAAAAACTTTTCTTAGGCTACAAAAGTTTTGGATCAAGCCCATCTTTATATTTTCCCTGTTCCCAGGTCTTCTTGACATTATCAACAAGTTAAATGGCAAATAATAATTAAGGTGGGCTCTGATTTTTAGGCCCTATGCTTAAATTTTAATTTTTCATCTAATGGCTGGAGTGGATTGCATATAATCATCAAGGTGGGCTCTGTATGACTATAGGCTAGACATTTGTCTCCAAACTTTTTCCCTTGATGGGGCCACATGAATCACAGGGGAGCATGATATTTTTACAATAAGCTTAATATTGGATTACACATCTAATGGTACGCTTGAATCTTACCTTACACATCATGGTGAGCCTGAAAAAACATAATGGCAGGAGTCACAACGAAAGTCTTTCTTTACTGTTTTTTATTTGAAGGTTTAAATTCAACATGCTGGACATTAGATTAAGGTCCAACCTGCAAAAACTTCCAACCTTCTATGTGAATACTAAATCTAACCCGTCTGATAGGTTGTCTCCATCATGAGAATTATCTCTAAAAAAATTTTCTCAAGCACTATTTATTGAGTGAATCACGCTTATATTTCTCTGTTTCCTAATGTCTGGCGGTTGTTTTTATGACGTGGCCTATTTAATGTGTGGATAGGATTGTAAATTAAACCACCTGAACCGTGGACGTGAGGCTAATCTATTAGAAGGGAGAGACATGACATGCACTTGATACTTTAAAAGTTGTCATACATGTGTTTTACAGCTAG
The DNA here is from genome assembly GCA_030180095.1 of Magnolia changhungtana. NCBI lineage: Eukaryota > Viridiplantae > Streptophyta > Magnoliopsida > Magnoliales > Magnoliaceae > Magnolia > Magnolia changhungtana. Next base: position 12,581,004 of record JASAUF010000421.1, on the reverse strand, counting down.
TGGTGCAACACGTTGGACTTGAGCTCCCCGGCCCTGCCTTCTGGGAATATCAACAGTTTATCGGGAACCGCGATCAGACCTATCCTCACCATTGATTTTTGACAGGCCAGGCCCACTATGATGTATGCTTAAGTTCCAGTCTAGCCATTACATATGTAATCACATGTTAGACTTATTGTCAAAAAATAGGGCTGACCCGTAATTCAGGTGAGCCACACCAAAGAAAATAGTCAAGAGAGAAATGTTCATATATATATATATATATATATATATATATATATATATATAAAAAGCACACAACCCACATGCTCACGCTACTGAAATTTCAGTACCTATGGATACTCTAACCCTTGACCTTGTGTTAAAACTCTTGGGAGTCTACCACTCGAGCAAGAGTAACGATCCTAGAGATGTTCATACTTAATTTTTATAGGGATCACCTTCTTGATTGCATACAATCCACTCCAATTCTTAGATGACACACTACAACTTAAGCCTAGTACCTAAAAATCAGGGCCAAACATGATTCAGGTGGGCCACACCAAGGATAATAGGTGGGAGGGTAACTGTTTCTAACCATGGGTCCACCTAAATAACAAATGGGGCTGAGTTTTTGTCCCCAGGCTTAACATGGGGTGACTCACCTGATGGTCGGCATGAATTTCATATAAAAATTACAGTGGACCCTATTTCACTGAGCAATTCAATTTTGGACAAGGTATAATCCAACCGGTTGGAATTAAGAGTGACTCTTAAAAATAAAAAAACTATTTATTTAATACATTTGATTCCAATTACGATTAAATATTTGGCCACCAAACATAAAAATATAATTATTGATTTAAAATACGGTTGAAATGTCCTAAGTATACTGGCATACTTTCAAGTTTATAAACAAAGATGGAGTATTTAATTTCTCTCTTTCCACAGAGGGCTGTTACCAAGCTTGGATGGTTCCCTTTAGAGATGTCAAATGGCAGTTTGTGTCACTCCTTGATTCTCCTATCTTGGTATAGGTTTTTTTTCCTAGCCCGAAATGTGGGCAGTTGATTGGCTGGTGTATCACACGCCGCCAACCTGGCTGGTGTGGGTACTTGTTGTGAGAATATGAGAGTTGATGGTAGGCCTTAGTTGTAAGAATGGTGTAAAGGTGATCAAAGTTACATGGGCGTCCATAATGATGTATTATTATATCCACACCGTTCATTCATTTGGCGATATCATTTTAGAGCATGAGCCTGAAAATAATTCATATCCAAATCTCAAGTGGACCACACAACAAATAGTAACGTGAATAATAATTATCACCGTTAAAACATTTATGCGGCCCACCATAACGTTTACTTTCCATCCAATCTGTTCATAAGGTCGTAAAACTTGGATGGAGAGAAAAAAGAAATATGATATTGTTCTGAAACTTCTATGACCTCCAAAATGGTTTCAATGATATATGTTCAATACCCCACCGCTTTTTGTAGTGTCCTCCACTTAATCTTTAGATCTAACTTATTTTTTTTTGGCTATAGCCTTAGGACTAGCTCGTCAAATAAATGAACGATTTGAATACAACATATACCTTAAGATAAACTCTTAAAACTTGTTGACGTCAACACACCATGCACATCGGTGGTGTGTGGTACACCGGCCCATGGCTTTTTGTGCCTTATGTTTTTCTCCTTTTTATGGTAAGCTTTTTTTAGTCCTTTTGTTCTTTGTAACATTTGGACTGATAAGAGAGTTTTTTCCTTGCTTGAAAAATAGTTAAAGCGTTAATATAATAAATAATATCAATTAAGCATCTACCTATATACGTTTTTTTGTGATGCAATATGCTTCATTTGGGTAAATGATTTGGAAAACACAGGGCCCATCCTAAGTGGATTCAAATTTGCCATGTGATGTTTTTCTATGATGACAAATAATCATTTCAATGCTATCAGGTTAATCACCTTTTTTCAACTATTCTTATAGCAATTTTTTGTTAAGGCTACAAATAGATGGGGACAATAAAACCTTACGTGTTGTGGGTGCTTTTTCTCAAGCGCACTGTGCCCAACGAGGCAACACATTTGCAAGTTTCTGTAAGCCATTCATTACTTTGTGAGGTGGGTCCCGCATGGTGATTAAGTTGGTATGATTTTAAAGGGAACGGATTTGCTACTGCCTCTGACACCAGCCAATGGCTGGTGGTTGGTGCTCTGTGGACCCCACCATGATGTATGTGTTTCATCCATGCTGTCCATCTGTTTTTGCACATAAGTTTACAGTACGAGACCAAAAATTATCTATATCCCAATCTCAAGTGGACCACATTACAGGAAACAGTGTTGAATGAGCATCGACCATTAAAAACATTTTGGGGCCATAGAAGCTTTGAATCAGGCGGATTTTTGTTTTTTCCCTTTCATCTGGGCTGCATGACCTAATCAACAGAATGGATATCAAAAAAACAGTATATTGGGTCTTAGGAGGATTTTAATGGTGGATATCTAATCACTATTGTTTTTATGTGGTGTGGGCCATCTTAGATTTATATACCTCTAATTTTTGGAATAAAGCTCTAAAATAATATTTAAAATGGATGAACAGAATAGATGAAACCCATAAATCATAGTAGGGCCCACAGAGCACCGACCACCAGCCACGGGGCTGGTGGTAGGGGGAGTAGCCATTCCTTTCCCGATTTTAAAGAGGGAATGGGTGCGACCCTGGTGGAGTCCACAACACTGACTAGTACGGAGGCCTCGGTACTGGAAGGGGAACTTCCCGATCCGTCGGAACGGGCGGTCACTACCGAATCCGAGTCCCCATGGCGGAAGCGGATTAGCTGGTGTACCTCACACCAGCTATATAGCTGTTGTAGGCACGTGTCGTGCAAAGGCGGGCACCGACGCTCCTGAGTTTGACGAACGGTTCAGAGGAGATCAAAGTTACATGGGCTAAACATTGATGTATTTATTATATCTACACCGTTGATCTATTTTTAGAGATCATTTTAGAGCATTATTCAAAAAATTAATCATATAGAAAGATCACCTGGACCACACCATAAATAGCAGCGGAGATAATGTTTTCACCGTTAAGAAATTTTTAGGGCCGACCGTAACATTTATTTTACATCCAATCTGTTTATAAGGTCAAAAATACCTGAATGAAAAGTGAAAAAAATAAATTCATATTGATCCAAAACTTCTGTGACCCAAAAAGGATTTCAATGGTAGACGTTCAATCCCCAGTGTGGTCCAATCGATAGTTAGATCTCTCTTATTTTTAGTCTCAATCCCTAAGACGAGCTCGTAAAATGGACGGACGGTTTTGATATAACACATACCTCATGATAAGACCCACATAACTTGCTGACGTAAATACAGCAGCTGGTGTGAGCAGTGAGGTACATTGGCCAATCCGCTTCCCCATGGCGGGGGGTCCGTTGTTGTCGACGGTTAGAATCATCTGACAAGGGTCCCACTTGTACGAATCTGATCTGATGAGCATTTATCCTCTCTCGTCTCTTTCTTCAGGCACCCCTTCCCATCTGTAAATACAGATGCTGGAGAGCGGCAGCAGCAGCAGCTGGAGAAGAAGAAGAAGAGGAAGAAGATAAGGAGGATTTTCTGCTGTCTGCTGCTGAAAGACAATGATTCTTCATATGCAGTGCTCTCTTTCATCGAATCCCCCTAGAGCTATCAGAACAGGCAGGAGCAGCAACAGTTCTCCATTCAAGAAGAGGTAGGTTCCAGTTCTTCTTCTTCTTCTTCATTTGATTTGTTCGATTATCATTGGTTCTGCGGCGATTGGATTTCTCGGCATTGTTCGTTTTCTTTTCAAAGTTCTTCTTGAAGGATTTATTCGATGTTGGTCGTCGATGCTGGAAGTTTTTATTGGTGGAAAGGTTTGCTGGTTGAGAGGAACTGTTTGATTCTCTTTGGGCCTGGGTGTCGTGTGGGTCCCACGGGCTGGTTATCCTTCCAGATCATTAATTGGGTGGTCCATGTCTTAGAAATGTAATGTAATGGAAGATCCTGGCTGTCCAATCTTTACCTCTCTCTCTGTCTCTCCTCTGCTTTCTTTGAATGTGTACCCTTGCTGTATCTCTCTCTTAACTAATTGAAGGGTTGTGGTTGTTCATCGGTGGCTCACCAAATCAATGGTTTCGATAATCTAGCTGCAGTCTCTGGTTGCTGGAACGCAGCTCCCAATGGTACTTTGCATAGCCTGCGGCTCACCAAATCAATGGTTTCTGTTATGGGACCCTTATAATTCTGAGGGCCGACGTCATGCTGACCCGATCAGACAGATGACTACCCTATGTGATGCCCACAACTGAAGGATTCACCGATGAGTAGCAAAGTTGCTTCGGCTCTGAGACTAATGACCGATTTGGCTCGAGACGATCTAAGACTAGAATAGGAGGAAACCCAACTCGATAGAATAGGCCCGACACTTCACCTCGGACCTCATGAAAAAGTCGTTCAGAATGTCCGACTGGCAAGAGGCCAAGGCCATCAGCTCGGCTCGGACTGTAAATGCGGCCACTATTCGACGAAGGCTTGTAACCATTCTAATCGAGACCTTATTTGCCAGAAGGATTGAGCCGAGGCCGGATCCTGAAGTGGGCGCTCCATGAGCTAAGCTTAGAAACTACCATAAGTGAACGTGGTCAGTTACTTTGCTCGCAGATACGTATGATGTGCATAATATCCTACACAATCCTTGAATTGCGTACGATATCCTCACGATCCGAAAATCCTACTGATTGAGTGAATCGTGCCTAGATTAACGGACCTAGACCGTCCGACAGTCAGGTATAAATACAATAAGACCCTATTACTACAGGTACGCAAGAACTTGTATTCTCTCTACCTTTTAACTTAGACCCCGATTCCCTTGACCTGACTTAGGCATCGGAGGGTCCTCCGGCTTAGCCAGGGTCTCCTTTGTTCACCCTTTGTGTAGGACTAGGGTCCACCCGAGGAGCATCGCAAGGAGTGGAGGGTGATCCAAATTTTGTCATCAACATTTTTGGTGCTGTCTGTGGGAACCTGATACAAAAGGTCGGGTTCCTATCCTGAAGCATAATGACGAGAGGAAAGAAGAAAGTAGTAACTGTGGAACCGGAGCCAAATGAGCAAACTTGCTCCTCACTACTTCATGCCGAATAAGCCCGGGGCCTTCCCAGCGTTCTCGCAATCGGGCGAGTAAGTATCTCGCCATGCAAAGCGAGATACAAGCCCTATGTGATGAAGTGAACAGGATGAAGCAACAACAGAAGCCACAACCATGCCCGGCTCAGGAAAATCCTGTTCTTGAACCGGTCGGTCTGGTCGTGGAAGCTTACTCCGCGCCGAGGAGTATAAGGCCTGAGACACCTCAACACCCTTAGATGCTGATTTCAGGTCAAAATCCTCTTCCGACTGAAATCCAAGCCTCGGCTCGGAACACAGCCACTCGCGCTCCGACCAATGCTTCAGTCACTTCAGCCCTAGTACTGACGGATCTCCGTCATCGACTAGAACGGAGGAGGGGAAGGAGGACTCCGGAGATAGAAAACATCCAAGAAATCGTAGTGGAAAACAAGGACCCTTGGGAGAAACGGTTCGCAGAGCTCAACGACAAATTCCTAGCTCTGGAAAAGAAACAACAACTGCCATCAGTTCCCGCCGCCGTCTAAGCAATGATGGAAGAGACTGAGCCTCCCTTCACCTCAACAATCATAAACAAGCTGATGCCCCAGAGGTTCCGGATACCTCCTGTCATCCAATACTCTAGGTCCGGAGACCCATCTGAGCATGTGGAAGCCTACTGCTCGTGGATGCAGATCCAGACGGCGACGGATGCCATGATGTGCCGAGGGTTCTCGATTACGCTCACGGGTTACGCTCGGAGTTGGTACCGGCAGCTCAAACCAAATTCTATCAGTTCCTCCGCAGAGTTGAGTCGACTATTCCTTACCCAATTCATAAGTAGTAAGAGAAGTCGAAAGCCCAACACTCACCTATTTGCTATCAACTAAGAGCCGAAGGAGTTGTTCAAAGACTACATCGCTCGCTTCAATGAGGAAGCACTACTGATAGAAGATTACGACGACAAAATGCCACTCACTGCTGTGTTCAGCGGCCTAAAAGAAGGAAAATTCACCTTCTCCATCGGAAAGAATCCACCAAAGACGTTGGCTGAACTCGTTGCCAGAGCTCAGAAATACACCAACGCAGAAGAATTCTCCAATGCCCACAAAAGTGTCCAAGTGGCCAAGCCGAATGGTAAAGGGAAGAGGCGTAGGAACGAGGAATCCCAGCCGTCCAACAAAGGGCCCGACGACCGTGCCCCTCGCGATTGTCCCCTGAGCAGAAGATCGGAGGGAAAGTTCAGCTCCTATACCTCCCTTAACACATCCACCGAGTAGATTCTATTGGACATCCGAGGAGAAAAGCTGCTGAATTGGCCCGTCTGTATGAGGGCTGACCCGGATCATCAAGACAAGCGTAAGTACACCGAGATCACGGACATAACAAGGCGGACTGTGTAGATCTCAAAAATGACATCGAGACCCTTATTCGGAAGGGACACTTGCGCCGATACACCAAATAAAGAAAAGCTGCTCGGAAAGAAGAGAGCGAGAGCAGCCGAACACTGCCGCGGAAGAGCCCGCCGAAATCCGTACCATCTTCGGGGGCTCATCTGGTGGCGGAGACTCGAATAGGGCACGGAAAACCCATTCTCGGAAGTCTGAACTGGAGTATTACGTCCACTTAACCGAGCGGCCCAGCAAGGAACTCCGAGTTAGCCCATGCACTCTGACCTTCACGGAAGAGGATGCGCGCGGAATCCAGTACCCGCACGATGATGCCCTGGTGGTTATTATGACCATAGTAAACCGCAAGGTATATCGCATCCTGGTCGACACCGGGAGCTCAGCAGACGTAATCTATTTTGAAGCCTTTGAAAGGATGGGGATTCCGAGGTCTCACCTCAGACCTGTGAAGACTCCCCTGCACGGCTTTGCTGGAGAAAGAGTAATCTTCGAATGAGCTATCTCCCTCCCAGTGACTGCAGGAGAGGGACAACATCAAGTCACCCTCATGGTGGACTTTCTCGTTGTCAATGTACCTTCTGTCCACAACGTCATTTTGGGCAGACCTTCCCTCAATACAATGAGAGCAGTTGTCTCCACTTATTACCTGATGATGAAATTCCCCGTCGAGGGTGGGATAGGATACCTTCAAGGTGATCAACGAGAAGCTCAGAAATGCTATGCTATAGCGGTCAAGAAAGGGTTAGTTAAGCAAGCACTTACTATTAACATACTGGACCCCAGAGGACCTGTGGAAGGCTCGTTCGTGGAAGACCTAGAGAAGGTGCCGCTCGATGAGGCCGATCTGAGCAGAACCGTTCAACTCGGGACATCATTGAATCTTGAGCAACGACTCGGAATGTTAACCTTCCTACGATAACATAGGGACGTTTTCGCATGGTCCAACCAAGATATGCCCGGAATTTCTTCGGATGTCATGGTCCACAGGCTGAATGTGGATCTAGATCACAGACCCGTCAAGCAGAAGAGAAGGCCGTTCGATGTCGAACGATACGAAGCAATAGCCAATGAGGTTTCCATTCTGCTCGACGCCAGATTTATAGAAGAAGTGCATTATCCCGACTGGATCGCGAATGTGGTCCTTGTGAAGAAAGCCAACGGGAAGTAGCAGGTCCGCGTAGATTACTCGGATCTGAACAAAGCTTGTCCGAAAGATTGTTTCCCGTTGCCTCGGATCGATCAGTTGGTGGACAGCACGGCGGGACACGAATTACTCTATTTCTTGGACGCATACTCTGGGTATAACCAGATCGTAATGCATCCCCCAGACAGGCAGAAGACTACTTTTGTCACGGACAAGGGACTCTACTGTTACCGGGTCATGCCATTTAGCCTGAAAAATGCTGGGGCCATGTATCAAAGACTGGTAAATCAAATGTTCTCTAAACAGATTGGATGCACAGTGGAAGTGTACGTCAATGACATATTGGTAAAAAGTATTAAAGCAACCGATCACCTGACGGATCTCGGAAAAACATTCACCATCCTTCGAGAATGCCAGATTAAGTTGAATCCCACTAAGTGCGCTTTCGGAGTCGGCTCAGGAAAATTCCTTGGGTTTCAAGTCAGTCAGAGAGGCATTGAGGCGAACCCCGACAAGATCAAAGCACTCATCGACGTGAGTTCGCCTCGGACTTAAAGGAAATACAATGCCGCATAGGGCGAGTCGTGGTGCTCGGACGTTTCATATCTAGAGCAACAGATAAATGCCTCTCCTTCTTCCAACAGTTAAAGGATCATTAGAAGACAGAGTGGACATCAGAGTGTGAGCAAGTTGAGGCGAACCCCGACAAGATCAAAGCACTTATCGGCATTAGTTCGCCTCGGACTTAAAGGAAATACAATGCCGCACAGGGCGAGTCGTGGCGCTCGGACGTTTCATATCCAGAGCAACAGATAAATGCCTCTCCTTCTTCCAACAGTTAAAGGGTCATTAGAAGACAGAGTGGACATCAGAGTGTGAGCAAGCCTTCCAGTAACTGAAACAGTATCTGGGCTCACCCCCTGCTATTTAAACCTGAAGATGGTGAGCCCCTGTTCCTCTACTTCGCGGTCTCGACCTCGGCCATCAGCTTGGCAAGTAACACTCCGTATATTACATGAGCAAGGCTATGGTACCTGCAGAAATGAGATATCCGCCCTTGGAGAAGCTAGCGCTCAGCCTCGTCGTTTCAGCTCGGAGGTTACGGTCATACTTCCAAGCTCATTCTGTAGTTGTGTTGACCGACTCCCCTCTCAGACAAGTTCTTCAGAGGCCCGAGGTTTCAGGTCGGATGACCAAGTGGGCCATCAAACTTGGTGAGTTCGACATACAGTTTCGTCCGAAGACAACAATCAAGGATCAAGTTGTGGCCGACTTCATTGCCGAATTCACCACTCCGAGCGCAGAAGAGATCAATACTGAAGTCGAAATGACTCCACCTGTCCCCTCGGGTGACCACAAGGCGATATCGGACCCAGGATGGGTTCTGTATGTGGACGGGTCGTCCAATATCAAAGGGGCCGGGGCCGGAATCGTCTTGATCGCACTTGATTCCACGACTATCCAATATGCGATTAGACTCGGGTTCAAGGCCTCGAACAATGAGGCAGAGTACGAGGCTTTACCAGCTGGACTCAGATTGGCGGCAAGTCTGGGTGTTCAGTTTCTTCAGGTCCGATGCGACTCTCAGCTGGTAGTAAACCACATTTCTACTGAGTACGAAGCCAAGGAGACAAGGATGATCGCTTATCTCGACGAGATGAGGAAATTGATCAAAGGATTTTAGAGTTGCACTATCCATCAGATCCTGAGAGCGGAAAATTCATGGGCCAAAGCCCTAGCAAGGCTCGCCTCGGCCGCAGAAGGGAAGATCCCGCGAGTCATCCCCGTTGAATTTATAGAACATCCGAGCATCGACAAGGCAGAGAAGAAGAAAGTCAATTCAGTGCATGCTAATCCGAGCTGGACGACCCGATCTTTAACTACCTCACGTCCGACGAGATCCCCTCGGACAGGTTGGAAGCCAGGCGACTGAGAGTCTGAGTAGCACGATACGTTATCTTGAACGGTATCCTATACAAAAAAGGGCATTCTCAGCCCTATCTCAGGTGTCTCCGACCCGATGAGGCAAAATATGTCATTCGAGAGATTCACGAAGGAATTTATGGAAACCATTACGGCAGCCGAGCCTTGGCCCTGAAGATACTTCGACAAGGATATTTCTGGCCGACTATCAAGAAGGATTCTAAAAACTACGTTCAGAAATGCGACAAATGCCAACGCTTTGCAGCTGTGCCGAGGCAACTCGCAGAAGAAATAATTCCCATGAGTGGTCCCTGGCCGTTCGCTCAATGAGGAGTCGACATCATCGGCCCTCTGCCTAAAGGTAAAGGGCAAGTCAAGTTTGCCATCGTTGCAGTCGACTACTTCACCAAGTGGGCCGAGGCCGAGCCTGTTGCTAAAATCACAGAACAGAAGGTGATTGACTTTGTCTGGAAAAACATCATCTGCCGGTTTAGGATTCCGCACACCATTGTGTCAGATAATGGCCGACAGTTCGACAACAACAAGTTCCGAAGCATGTGTCCAGGACTCGGCATCACAAATGCGTACTCTTCTACTCGACACCCCCAGTCCAATGGACAGGTGGAGGCAGTCAATAAAGTTATCAAGCACCATCTTAAAACGAGTTGGAGAAAGCGAAAGGCAGCTGGGTCGAGGAACTCCCATTCGTTCTCTGGGCCTACAGGACCACAACTCAGTCCTCAACTGGAGAAACTCCGTTCTCGCTTTCTTATGGCTCGGAGGCGATGGTGCCTGTTGAAATTGGCATCCCTACGGCTCGGTTTAAGAGTTACAAAGAAAACCAGAACTCTGAGCAGATTGCGGATAACTTGGATTTGCTCGAAGAAGTCAGAGATATCTCAAGGCTCCGAGTCGCAGCTCGGCATCAACAAGTTGCACGATTTTACAATTCGAAAGTCAAGACCAGGCGGTTCCGTCTTGGGGACTTGGTCCTTCGCCGAGTATTCTAGAACACTGCTGAGTCGGGGGCTGGGACACTCGGACCTAACTGGGAAGGGCTCTACTGGGTTGTTCGGTTGACCAAACCGGGCTCCCGCCACTTAGAAGACCTCGAAGGCCGTCAGCTCCCCTACTCCTGGAATGCTGAGCACCTGAAAGTTTACTATTTATGACGAAATAGCCTTTAAGGTTCTCAACAAATGTATGCCTCCGAGTGACAAGCCTTTATGGCTCTTAATGAAATTCGCCTCTTCTTATCTACATGAATGAGTTATCTACTAAGGAAAAGTTGCCTCTCATATGCAGAGGTGAATTAAACGAGCTGATTCCTTGAAGAAGGGGTTAGAGCGTTTTCCCACGAAAACTCGACAGGGCATCTTTTCTCAGTCAGGGGAAAAGCTAAAAGATGACCTGACATAAGCGTCGGCTTATCGCCCGACTAACGGATGAAGCGGAGTTTTCTCGCCAACCGTGGGACGAGTTGACCCCAGTGGGTTCGGACTCAATAATGATCAGGCCATAAAGGCTTAAAAAATTCTACAAAACGACATTGGAAGGGGTCAACCTCTCAAAGGGTCGGCTCGGCCATGCCCTAAAGTAAATCGACCTATTAACGAATCAATCCAGCAATCAACAATCGACAGTCAACATCCGAAAATTAACTACGGATTAACACATAAAAGAAGAATCGTCATTCATGCGCCCTCTCCAGAAAGTAAAAAATCATCATTCATGTACCTTCTTTAGAAGGTCAAAAAGTAATCAAAAAGCAAAGTTTCGACATGTTCTAAAAAAAAGGGGGAGGCAAATGATCCAATCTACGCGGTCGGGGGAGGAGGAGCTTGAGAGTTGAGGCCTTCATTCGGGCAGACGCTTTCGGCAGGCTTCTCCTCTGCATCTTCAAGCAACAAAGGCTCTAAGTTGAGGTCCGGGTACAAGTCCTGAACCGCCTCAATACAAGCATCAAAGCTGTAGTTGTAAAACTTGTTGGCTTCGGCGTCCCTCTCCTTTAATGCCTTGAAGGCGTCCACTGCAGCAGCCACCGGTACAGCCATGGAGGCTTCATCTTCGGCCCGTTGAGTTTCCCTTGCTTGAGAGACGGCTCGGCTCTGCTCTTCTGCCGCCTCGGCCTTAGTCCGCTCAAGGACTTCACCTAATTGAGTGTTCTCCTTAGCCAGCGAGTCCACGTGAGCCCTGACAGTTGTAGTGTCGCACCGAACTTTGAAGTCATCCGCGATCCCCTGCAGCCGCAGCCCTCTAGCTTTAAGGTCAGTCACGGGCCCCTGCAGTTGGAGCTCCCTAGTCTTCCCGTCTTCAAGATGCCGACGCAGCTCGCCCTGCTCAAGTCGAAGAAAGGTGGCTTCATCCCTTAAGACCCCCACTTCGGTCTTGAGGGCCTCCGCCTCGGCCCCTCTCTTTTCCGACTCCCGCGCCCTCTCCCGAGCCGAAAGGAGCTTCGGGACAGACTGAACAAAAACAAGAAAATAAGTATTCGGAAGCAGTAAGTGCAAAAAGGCAAGGAAAGTTGACAGAAATACCGTGTAAAATACGGAAGCCATGTCATTTAAGGAGCTATCCGATTTGCTGAGAAGGTGGGCTATATCCTCCTCTAGGGCATGTTTGGCAGCCCAAGGCGTCAGGCAAAACAGGTGGTAGCCCGGTTCGAACCTCCCACCGCTCGTCTCCACCTGGGCCGAGCCTGCTGCTTCCGCGAACCCAGTCCTGCTGCCAGCCTCGGCCTGAGCCTCGGCCTCGAGATCATCTCCAGCCTCGGGTGGGGTGATCATGACGTCAGCCATCCGAACGGCCTCCTCCCGCTCGGATGATGAAGGGATAGCTATGCAGGGGGCTGTAGGACGAGCCTCCTCGATGGGGAACGACTGTTATGGTTGTTGGAGGAGTTATGGTAGCTGGAGTTGAAACAATGATTGCTGAGACTCGGGTCTCAGCGGACGCTACAACTGGAGTTGCGGCAGGAATCGGGGCTGTAGCTGGAGCCGCAAAAACTGAAACTGGACCAGAGGGGCCCTCCCCGCAAGGAGTGGACTGCCTCCTCCGAACGGTGGTCTTCGTCCGGGACTCGGCCCTCAACATCTCCTCTGCCGTTGGGGCGGTTTTCCTCCTCCGAGAATCAGATGCCTCGGCCATGTCTACGCAAAAAACAACAAATCAGCAATCAAGCGAGTAAGTTTGACCTCTCCTAAGGAAACGGTAGAAGAACTTACTGAAAGACGTCGGGAGAGGTTGGGACTTGCACAGCCCGGACCAATGAAGGTTGGTGGCAGTGATCAGGTCCGACCAGGAGCGAAGCTCCCCCGAACGCGCCTTAGCCTTGACGACTTGATTTTTCTAGTCCGAGGTGAGGAGAGGCGAACCCCTTGGGAAATCTACTAGGATAAAAAGAGCTTCAGTCTGACCGGAATAAAGAAAAAAGGGTATAAGGGAAGAAAATGCTTAAAGTCTGACCTGATTTTGAAAATCGGGTGGGGACTCGAGTTATCAGAGTCCTGAGCTCCGCTGCTGGCACCTCACATTCGCCCGCAGCCCAGAACCACTTGTTCTTCCAGTCCTTGTTGGAAGACGGAAGATTCATCACCAACTCTGACCCTTTGCTGCCTCGGGTCGCAAAGTAGTACCATGGTTCTTGGCTGTCGTGCTTGACCAAGTACAAACTTATTAATTCCTCTGGGGTCAATTCCACATTTTTGACTTGACGCCAGATGATATAGGAAGAAATCAACACCCTCTAAGCGTTGGGGGTGAATTGCCCGGGAGCCAGTCTGAGGTAGGATGTTATGGCTTGGACGAAGGGATGTAAAGGAAGTCGGAGCCCACATTGCAGCGCATAGAAAAAAATGGCAACTTTTTCCTCAGCAAGTGCGCCAGCGGTGTTAAGAGGCTCTGGGGCCCTTATTTGAACGGAGTCTGGGATCTGAAACTCCGAGCGGATCCACTCCATTTGAGACTCCGATAGTACAGAGCTTCCTGGGACTACCTCCGAGGCCTGCCCACTCGCTGGCATCTCGGCGGCCTTAGTAATTGTGGTTCGGGGGGCCGAGCGTTTTTTTTTATACCACCCCAATGAGTCCGAGCCCCCGTCTCCTTCAGTTTTTGGGGCGGAGGGAATAGGGGTACAGCTTTAAAGGGGCCTTCAGAGGCCCCTCCCGTCGTCAGAACTCCCTGACTCGGAATCATCATCATAATCCCCAACGGTCTTCAGGTCGGATGACATCTTAAAAGGAAGGAATGCAGAGAGGCATAAGGAAGAAGACTCACTGGACGATCACCGGGAATCGTTTCTGCCGAAAAGGCCTAATCGGTCGGAATCGCCTGTCGGAAAACCTTGATCGGCCGGAATCGCCCTCACCGGAAATCGCCTCCCTCGCAAAAGTAAATAGAGATCTTCGAAGGAGGCTTATATAGACCTTGCCAAATCTCTGCATTAATGACAAGAAATGATGGCTGCGGCCGAATCGTCGCGAGCCGACTTCGGAGCTTACGTGGCCGCACACTATTGGCTCGGGCTCTGTTGAGCAGTACGCCTCTGACATCAAGCAGCGTGCTCTGGATAAACGAAATGACGCCCGAATAAGGAAAGCTTCGTCCGAAACACTAATCAGGGTATACGTGGCAATAGGCCATAGGCGGGCGACGATTCGAAATCTTAACCGTCGCCACCCGGCCGCTGAATGTTGGCCCGTGGGCGGGAAACCCTGAGGGCGCAACGCTTCAAAATTCCAAAATCATGATAATATTGACATGCATGGAAGGTTCAACAGATGAGGCGGTTGATCTTCCGTATGCTTACTCGCCGAGTCTGTAACCTACCTCGAAGAGTAGGGGGCTTCTGTTATGGGAAGATCCGAGCCCCTTATAATTCCGAGGGCCGACGTCATGCTGACCTGATCAGACATACGACTACCCTATGTGATGCCCACAACTGAAGGATTCACTGATGAGTCGCAAAGTTGCTTCGGCTCTGAGACTAATGACCTATTCGGCTCGAGACGATCTAAGACCAGAATAGGAGGAAACCCAACTCGATAGAATAGGCCCGACGCTTCACCTCGGACCTCATGAAAAAGTCGTTCAGAACGTCCGACTGGCAAGAGGCCAAGGTCATCAGCTCGGCTCGGATTGTAAATGCGGCCACTGTTCGACGAAGGCTTGTAACCATTTTGATCGAAACCGGATCCTGAAGTAGGCGCTCCATGAGCTAAGCTTAGAAACTACTATAAGTGGACGTGGCAGGTTACTTCGCTCGCAGATACGCATGATGTGCATAATATCCTACACAATCCTTGAATTGCGTACGATATCCCCACGATCCAAAAATCCCACTGATTGGGTGAATTGTGCCGAGATTAACGGACCTAGACCGTCCGATAGTCAAGTATAAATACAATAAGACCCCATTACTATAGGTACGCAAGAACTTGCACTCTCTCTCTACCTTTCAACTTAGACCCCGATTCCCCTGACTTGACTTGGCATCGGAGGGTTTCCTGGCTTAGCCAGGGTCTCCTTTGTTCACCCTTTGTGCAGGACCAGGGTCCACCCGAGGAGCATCGCAAGGAGTGGAGGGTGATCCAGATTTTGTCGTCAACAGTTTCAATAATCTAGTTGCGGTCTCCGGTTGTAGGAACTCAGCTCCCAGTAATACTATGCATAGATTTGGGATAGTGATCATTTAATTCCTCTGTTGTTGGATGAATGGAATTCGGAAGATTCATATTTTCCTGTACATTGAAATATAAAAGTTGATTCTACTTAATCTTTCTTTGAATGGATTTTGAAGAAATCTTTAATGAAAGCCTAGTGGACATAAGTAGCAATTTTAGAGTGCGACTCGCCTGGCAATAGTCCAACTCAGTTTGACACGGTCCTGTATCGGTGTAATGACTTGTTTTGTTTTGGGCTGAAACTGATACCATAATGCAGGGGCATTTTCACATCGGGCTCGAGTGGGGTCGCTTGTGGGATGCAGGGACACACTCGGGGTGGGTGCGGCCCACGGAGGAGGTCTCGTGTTCGAGACTCCTCACCGGGGGTGATTAATGGACATTTCACACTAGGCTCGAGTGGGGTAGCCTGTGGGATGTGGGGACACACTCGGCGTGGGCGGCCCATGTGATTTGGGGCCCACGAAGGGGGGTTTAGCCGAGATCCTAACCCATGCGATGTGGGGCCTGGGTTATGAGATAAAATGATTAATTCGCCATACTCTAGCAGTTCGAGCTTTTAGAGCAAGTGGTTAATTGTCCTGCATCAAATTGGTATCAAAGCAGGAGGTCTCGTGTTCGAGACTCCTCACTGGGGGTGATTAATGCAGGAGCATTTTCACACCGGGCTCGAGTGGGGTTGCTTGTGGGATGCAGAGGCACACTAGGGGTGGGTGCGGCCCACGGAGGAGGTCTCATATTCGAGACTCCTCATCGGGGGTGATTAGTGTGCATTTCACACCAGGCTTGAGTGGGGTAGCCCGTGGGATGCGGGGACACACTCGGGGTGGGCGGCCCATGTGATTTGGGGCCCACGAAGGGGGTTCGGCCGAGATCCTAACCCATGCCCTGGGCTATGAGATAAAATCATTAATTCGCTATACTCTAACTGTTCGAGCTTTTAGAGCAAGTGGTTAATTGTCCTGCATCATACCACTCAGATGATACCAAGTTGTATTGGATGATTATCCATGTGAAATGGTAAAAATGTTTTTATTTGACGTTTGTGTTAAAAGCAATTTGGCGAGCCTCTATTACATTATTGTCTTTGGTTCTCACCTTCCATCTTTTGGAAAATTGAATTGCATTGTCCATTTGTCGAGGGTCTAGCAAAATTTCCAGTTTTTTTACAGATCTTAACTTAATTTTAGTTTCAGTTGAAAGCAGAGGATTGTCGATTCATGGCATGTGGTTTGGAATGGAAAGAATTTGGCAACTTGCGGTTCACATGGTTTAAACTCTTGGTCTTGCAATATGCATTTTTCTGGAACAATGTGTTGGAATTCATTAGATGCCAATCATGACATGTTGTCCATGTCAATGGCCATTTGCTTTTGTATCAATGATAAACATAGAAAGCTTATCACATATTGTGGTAAAAATAAGATAATGTATCACGAGTATTAGGCATGTTTCAACTCTTCTTGTTCATTTGACGAGACAGTTGTTGGACTTGTGTGCCTTGAAACCCTGTCAACTCTTTATAAATAGATCCTATCCCAAGGAGTACAGAGAAAAAAGAGAGAAGAAAAGAAAGAAAAGAGGAGAGGAAAGAGAATCTTCTTCTTTCTCTCACTTCTCATCACGTGTGTGTGTGGTCCATCCTTGGACGACTCTCACATGTGCACGCTCCCTAGCCCTACAGAGAGGGTGTGAGCAAATTCTCTTTCCAACTCGTTGTTCAGATAGATTAGGGAGAGACCTACGTTGGAGGATTGACATCAGCCTGTGTACACGATCAAGGGACACAAACTTAAGGTAAGATCACCACCATTGGTTTATGCTTTTAGTATTTGATTACATCCACATGGGATCCATAATAAGATTCGAAAATCTGAAAATTCTCTAAAATTTATGCTTTCGAATCTTTTGAAAAATGCCAATGGCCGTATCTAATACATAGCTTTCTATTAGAATCTTAACATATTGTGTAAGTGCGTCTATAAGTGCATTGTACTTAGATGCACTTAAAAAATGTATTTAACGTACAAAAAAGGTTTCTATTGGATCCAACCTCTTGTGCCATGCCAACACATGGATCTCCACCCTTGGTTTATGCTTTTGGAATTTGATTGCATCCACATGGAGATCTGTATTAAGATTCTAAAATCTGAATTTTTTGAAGTTTACGCTTCTATCTTTCGGAAACTGCCAACACTCATATCCAATACAAATCTCACTGCTCAAAGCCTAATATACAGTGTGTGTAATTGCATCTAAGCGGGTTTAAGTGTGTCTCAGTGCATTTAAGTGTGTCGAAGTGTGTATAAGTGCAAATGAACTTCGATGCACTTAAAAAATGTATTTAATCTACCAAAAAGCTTTTTATTGGATCCAACCTCTTTTTCAACACTTATATCTCGTGAAAAGGGTGGGTAGCTTTTAATGGCATTGTTTTAGTTTGTCAAGTGGTCTACTTTAAAGATAGGGCCAAGAAAAGTGGAGTAGGATGAAGATTGACAGGAAAAGTTGTAAATTTGGTTGCAAAGGATGTTCACCTTGTTTTTGTATAGGTTTCTTGTATGATAGGAAATAAACCTTTGAATAGGATGAGGGGTATACTATCTTTTTGCTTTTCTAACAACAAGAGGTAAATCTAAGGTAGATTATAAGGATCATCATAAATAGACAATCGAGTAGGAACACAATCAATACTATTTAGAGTATCCCTAATATTATCAAAATATCTCTGATATTATTTGTATCTCTAGCTCGGCGATATCAATAACACTAGTAATGATACCTATAACACTAGTAATCTTAGAAATTCTACGTATCGACGATATATCGCTAAGTATTGCTAATGTATTGATATTGCCAATTTATCGCCAATATTTTCGATTGTGCAAATTCCAAGTGTCGCTTGTATCTCCAGTGTATCGATGAGATTTCAATAATATTGCCAATGTATAGATATCCTCAAAAATCTGTTCATTAAAAGAATCCCATTAAAATTTTTTATTTTTATTTTAATGGGCGCATGGCTATATTTAGTGTTCAAATTGTCGATGATAATACCAATCATATCGTGATATTATTGTTATCATAACCAGTGTTTGAAATATCGGTATCGCGTTACGTATCGCATCCTTGGGATACAGATACGTATCGGTTATCACACGGGATATATCGTTTGTATTAGGTAATTTATCGCACTTTGGGAAACATGGGGAAAAATTAGGGTTAATACACACTTTTAAATCATAACATCTCAAAAAAGAAGTGCACATCAATGTTTTAAATATCGTTATCGTGTAATGTATCACACCCTTGGGATACAGATACATATCGGTTATTGCATGGGATATATCGCTTGTATCACATAATTTATCGTTAATATTGGGAAACATGTGAACATTGGGAAATTGGTTGAATTTTTCAACGAAACTTCAGGGATAGTTTAAAAAGACATCAATACACACTTAGAAATCAAAACATTACAAAAAAAAGTGCACGTAATATGGGTTTCCTTTATATGGGGTCCTAATATATATGCTTTCCTACTGAACTGATGCAAGTATATTCAAAGTCTATTCATATAATTTATAAACGCAAGAAGACATGTATGGAAACCCAAACAATACATTCAAAAGCAAAAGAAGAATCACTAGACTAGGTTGCATACATGTTTAATTTTGTGTTTGGATACAAAGATTGCAACTGATTTACGAGAAATTGAGAAATTTAGATTTTTCTCAATTTTCCGTTCAACTTGACCCATCTCCCCCAAATCTCGAAATCGAAGTTCTAATGATTTTTCATGGAAAACATGAAGAATAATAGATTTGTAACCATTTGACACTGGTTTAACGTGATTTATAGCAAAAACATAGATAAAAAATTGAAAATACTCACTGGATCGAATAGGTAGGATATATCGACACTACCTATGTGTTTCGTATCGCACAGGTAGGATACAAAATATATTGTGGGATATATTGGCTGATATCGTCGATATTTAAAAACTGGCTCCAACTCCATGATTTTTCATGCAAAACATAAAGAACCAATGGATTTATAACCATTTGACACTGACTTGACATAATTTCAAAAAAAAAAAAGAGACCGGAAATTAAAAATGCTCATCGGATCGAACATATGGGATATATCAGCACTATCCATGCGTTTCGTATCGCACAGATGGGATACAAGATATATCGTGGGATATATCGGCCGATATCGTCGATATTTAAAACATTGGTGCACATAATAGGTTTCCTTTGTATAGGATCCCAAGCTGTGTTGTTTGACTGAATTAATGTTACTATATTCAAATTGAATGCATAACATTTAGTGTATGTGATGATCATTTCATCAAACACTCCTAAATACTTGGAAATTAGTCTCAATTGACAACAACAGGTTGAAGGGAAATTTCGAAAAAAATAATATTTTAATATTTTTTAATTTTTGAAAATTGACAAGGACTTAACAAATCAGTAGATCAACCCTTATACATGCTTGATTTCATGTTTGGAGTGCAACATTACAAGTTATTTGGGAGAAATTGGGGAAATTTTGAATTTTCCCTAATTACCCCCAAATCGGACCACCTACACTCAAATTTCAAAATTAGAATGTATGTGATGATCATTTCTTTAAATACTCCTAAATGCTTTGAAATTAGTCTCAATTGACAACTGTTTAAAGGAAAATTTCAAAAAAAAATAAAATGGAGAACATGAAGAACCTATGGATATCGAAATTAAAGCCCCACTCCATGATCTTTCATGCAAAACATTTTGACATTGATTTAACATAATTTCAACAAAAAAGGGATCGGAAACTGAAAATGCTCATTGGATCGAACACGTGAGATATATCGGCACTTACCCGTGCGTTTCGTATCGCACAGGTATGATACAAGATATATCGATCGATATCGTCGATATTTAAAGCATTACCTATGCATTTCGTATGGCACTAGTGGGATACAAGATATATGGTGGGGTAGATCGGCCGATATCGTCGATACTTAAAACGTTGCTCAGTAGTAGTTTGAGAATCTCTGCTACTTGAAGTTGCAGAGTTAGTAGCTCAGCCCTAAGGTCTACCATAGAGAACCCAAAAAATTATTCACAATATGTCCCTGTCTACTATGGTGCATACATAGTTGATCGATGCAATGGCTATGACCAGTACCACGACCATGACCATGGCTGCTACCTTGTCCTACTCTTCCTGACCCTCTACCATGACCACTGTTTTAAATATCGATGATATCGGCCGATATATCCCACGATATATCTTGTGTCCCATCTGTGCGATACGAAACGCATGGATAGTGCCGATATATCCCACATGTTCAATCCGATGAGCATTTTTAATTTCCGGTCTTTTTTTTTTTTTTTCGAAATTATGTTGAGTCAGTGTCAAATGGTTATAAATCCATTGGTTCTCTATGTTTTGCGTGAAAAATCATGGAGTTGGAGCCAGTGTTTTAAATATCAACGATATCGGCCGATATATCCCACAATATATTTTGTATCTGTAACGCCCCAAATTTTTGGCAACCTGGAGTTAGATGTCCTTAGGCAAGGGGTTGATCCTAACCCCTAATTAACCTCTCAAACCTCAAATCCTTTAGAAATTAGATAAGTTTAACTAAGTGAAATCCGCTTGAATCACTTTAAATACGATCTGCAAGACTCAAAACTTGTAGAATCATTGACGCTTGGTTACCCTAAAATCTAGGATCAATCTCATTACCCAGTTGCTCTCGGGAGCACATTGAAACTCTGTATCGGATCTGGACCGTACGTTGAAAGTCCGATTAGTACGAAATTATATAATCAAGACCGCCTTGTTGGGCTTGACAACCACCTCGGAAATCAAGTCCAAATAGTGTCCCGAAGTAATTCGCTTGAGCCCTGAGTGAAGTGTGTGAGAAAACGTGGTTTCCTTTACAAATTAATTCGAATCTGAGACTTGTCATTTGCGGGCCGAATATAAGCAATCAGACCGTCAGAATCTAACCCAAATACACCCTTGGATCAGGAGAAATTTCATACACATGGCAGTGTACTTGTAACCCTAATCGAGTTTCGGTGATCGTTGAACGGAAACTGGTCCGCCACGTGTAATCTGGGAATCCGATTGGAATGAAAACTTAACTCGACCTAGATCCATGGTCAGTAAGCTTAAGTCCAACCTTTGGCTCAAGGGGGGGCTCCGGAAACGCTCCGTTGAGTCGAAACAGACTGGTTTTGGACATAACCTAAGTATACCTTGACCCTGGGGCCATTCCCATCAGTTTTGGGCCTATATAAGGGCCTTAAGCCCTCACTCTCTCATCCTATACGAATTTGGGAAACCCTAGGAGAGAGAAGAAAGAAAAGAGAGAGAAAGAGAGAGAGAGAGAGAGGTGGGGATTCTTCCTGGGATTCTTCCCTGCTAATCCACCATTAAAACACCACTCCCGTGTAGTTCTTCCGGTGTTTCCAACGCCGTATTTGGGTAAGAAATCCTAACCCTAACCTGTTTTAGAGATTCAAATAGAACAATTGATAGAATAGCTAACCTATTCCCTGTTATAGGTTGTTCTGGTGCCGTAGACAAAGGCTCAGTGTTTAAACTGATTTCGTTACGCTTCTACGGCGTAAGGTGCGGACTATAGACGCTTAGATTATGGTTTTCAATGCTTTCAATGTTAGATAATGATAGATTCATGATCTGGATGCTATTGCACATGTACAAAGTGCTGTCCATTTCGTTTTTCAGTTATACGTTAATTATGTTGGATATACTGTATTCCAGGTATTTATAGAAAATACCCTATACGTATAAAATTTGAAATTGTATTGGCCATGATTAACTGCTGTATATGTATGCTAGACTTACTAGTATTAACTTCTGGGTGAACGGATTTGCCCTAAGGCATGTTATATCAACATACGTTGTGTATGTTATATTGTGTAGCCTATGTGTTTGTGAAAATGACTGAATGAGTATAGAATTTGCATTTGTGCTCGCCATGACCAACAGTCATGGATATATGATGGTTGTATAGGCGATAACCCTTAGCGAAAGGATTTGCCCTAAATCATGCCACGGTTAATGCACGATATATGTCTAAGTGTGTAGCCCACGTGTTTGTGGAAATGATTGAATGAGTATGGAACCCGGATTCATGCATGCCATGATTATCCGTCGTGGGTATATGCGTGTGGTATATGGGGCAACTCCCTAGTGAAAGGATTTGGCCTACTACCTGTGTGATCAACATATGTCATGTATGTTGATGTACATGTAGTCTAAGTGTTTGGTAAAATGGTTGAATGAGTAAGTGGTTAGTAAATTAAAATTTATATGGGTGTTGAGCTATGATTCCCAACTCCCTTAACTATGCGTATGATTTCCTCCATGTACCGTAGATTATAGCGTCTGTTTTATCTATGGAATGCATATGTGTGGATTTATGTTTAAGTTGTAGTCTATAAAATGTAGAAACAAATCCGTGACGGGTGATGGAGGAACGGTGTAATGATTCCGTGCAACAGCCCTAGCAGCCCTAAAGCGGACATTATTGGACCTTTGATTATATGATTTGCAATCTTGATTCATAACTGCTTTAACTATCTTCTAGGATATTTTGTTGTAATTGAATGTGATTGGGGCTATTGTATAGTCCAAGCAATCGGTAACAGGCCTTGATGTTGTGGCTGAGGTCATTTCGCCACAAAAGACACGTTCGATGAATCTGAGTCGTACGATGGTTGTCGACAGTGGTACCTTGTCGGTTACTTCAGCATACGCTCGTACCAGTTGAACTTGTCTAATAAACCGATGGGCCTATTGTGTGTTCACCATGTTTGGACGCTACTGCTTGAACCTAAGGTACCAAACTTACCAGTGAAACCCCGTTAACCTTGGTACTTCGATCCGCTAAGACTCATGAGCCGGACATGGTGGTATGGGACACTGTGGTAGAGCTGTCGGCCTACGCTGGGGCGACGAGCCTCCCTGTAGTGACCAGTGAGCAACCCAGACTCGTGAGCCGAATACGGTGGTATGGGACACTGTATTCGAGCTGTCGGCTTAGACTGATAAGGTGATGAGCCCTTTGTAGTGACCTTGAGCATACTCTGAGTCTACGGCGAGGCAACGAGCCTTTCCGTAGCAACTAGAGTATAACTAGGCCTGCACTGATAAGGCGACGAGCCCTTTGCAGTGACCTAGAACCGTATCATCGTATGAGTTTACTAGGACTGACGACCCTAGAATGGATCCTTGTTTGGGAAGTGATATAAGGGAGGTACCTTAGTTTCCCAATCCTGCTGTATGAAAATGACTAATAAGGGACTTGGTAATCACGTTCATGCACCGCATTACGTGTGCGTTTGGCGTTGATGGTCAAGCACTGAGGGAGTGTGGCATGCCGTGATCGTAAGGAGTCGCTGAGGGAGCGTAGGCGAGGGCATGCATCATACATACATACCATACTTGCATTAATAAGAGTACTTAGGGATGTGTGATTTACTACTTTATCATTACCGTTTGATTGAATTGATAACATGTTAACCTTTGCTTTATTGTTCCACTGAGTTGATCACTCATTCCCACGTTACGGGACGGTGTTGTACACACCAACCGGACCCTGTTTGAGTTTCAGATGATGGCGATGCTTGCGAAGCAGAGCCGGACTTTTATGATGAGGAGGAGGGTTTCTCCTTATACAGCTATCAGGCGGGTCTATGTAGACCATCTTCTGATCGACGCGAGTATAGGGATTACTTTAGTTTAAACTTTTGAAACACCCATGTATATTCCTTTTGTTCATTTTTGGTGTATACGTGTCTATCTTTAACTTGGTAACATGTTCATACTCTGGAGATGTACAATAGGTTATATATTTTATATAGCTATCACAGTCTTCCGCTTGCGTAATTTAACTGTCTCTAGAGTATGATATGCTGTTTTGGTATAATCCCACTCATGTTTATTGCGTTAATATGAACAACATTCAATCATTATCATCTATGTTGCATAAGTGATGCGTTAGAACTCGGGAGTGGAGTTTATGCTCTACCCCCGATTTTCAGGGCGTTACAGTATCCTACCTGTGCGATACGAAACACATAGGTAGTGTCGATATATCCCACCTATTCGATCCAGTGAGTATTTTCAAATTTTGATCTATGTTTTTGCTATAAATCACGTAAACCAGTGTCAAATGGTTACAAATCTATGATTCTTCATGTTTTTCATGAAAAATCATTAGCACTTCGATTTTGAGATTTGGGGGAGATGGTTCAAGTTGCACGGAAACTTGAGAAAAATCTAAATTTCTCAATTTCTCGCAAATCAGTTGCAATCTTTGCATCCACACACAAAATTAAACATGTATGTAACTTGGTCTAGTGTTTCTTCTTTTGCTTTTGCATGTATTGTTTGGGTTTCCATACATGTCTTCTTGCGTTTATAAATTATATGAATAGACTTTGAATATACTTACATCAGTTTAGTTAGAAAGTGTATATATTAGGACCCCATACAAAGGAAACCCATATTACGTGCACTTTTTTTTTTTTTTTTTTTTTTTTTGTAATGTTTTGATTTCTAAGTGTGTATTGATGTCTTTTTAAACTATCCCTGAAGTTTCATTGAAAAATTCGACCAATTTCCCAATGTTCACATGTTTCCCAACATTAACGATAAATTATGTGATACAAGCGATATATCCCATGCAATAACCGATATATATCTGTATCCCAAGGGTGCGATACATTATATTATAACGATATTTAAAACATTGACCATGACTAGTATCAACATTATCAAAGTTTCGAAAACCTGTCACTAGAGGCGATTTTTCAACCACAGTCGATCCTTTAGCAGAGTGATGCTTCTCATAGCGCAACAATAGTGCATAGATGCTATTAAGAGATGGTAAAGAGGGCGAACCAAGAATCCAGGTGCGAACTGGTTCAAACTTTGTATTAAGGGCCGCTAATAACTCAAAAATTATTTTCTTCTCAATGCTCTATTTGTATTCCTCTAAGTTTATGATGGGGACATCTTGTGCACACGCGCACTCACGCCTCCCCCCTACGCACGTACGCCAGAAGGAGGGCCCCACCGTCGATCTAGATCGATGATGATGTCCAGGGAGGGCCTCCTAGCTAGAAGACAAAGTTTTGATTCAAAAGAGTGGGCCCGTTAGTCAAGAAAGGCCCATCATGGGATCTCATGATCGTGGCCCACTAGTCAGATTAATTTCATATTTTAGGTTTGCTTACTAATATTATTTAGAACATCATGGATGCTTTAAATTTATTTGATTAATTTTTATTTTGGTTTACTTCATCGCCAAGTAATAGGTTGCGCACTGGCGCGAGTTTTGGGGTATAGGGTTTTCGTATAAATAGGCACCCCTTGTAGCTTTTTTCATGGATTGAAGATTAATAAAAATACTTCGTTTTCTTACTCTCTGAGCTGTGAAGCCTAATTGGGTGCGAAACCCTCCATTTTCGAAGGGCTAACTACCGTGGTGCGAAGCCACATCTATCCCGATCCACCTATCTTCTATCATCCATACTTCTCACCTTCTTTCATCCATATTTCTATTCTCCTACAATCATCTACGCTTCAAATTCATCTTCTATTGCAGTCGTTTTTCTCTCTACAGCAGATTTACAGAATCTAGCCCTGCGGGAGGGCTGAAACTTCGGCAAAACACCACACACAAACTGTACATCGGATCGAGCTGAGATTTGGGAGTTTTGGAGTGCATCCCTGGCCGACCAGGGCCAAGGTGGCCTTTTTCTGAATAGTGGGTCCTACACAGGTGGGCTGGGATCACACGTACGTGCGTCTGGGCCATTGTTGTTGTTCACCCGTGCGGTAATTCTCTGGTTTGTCTCTCTCCTCTCTTTCACTCTGCTTTCACCCAAAATCCCTAAACCTAACTCTAAATTACTCAAATCTCCAATTTTATGCCCCTTTTCTTACCCTAAGGTTTCCCCGAATTGGAATTTCTGAATTCCTTGGATGATGGACTGATTATTATGCATGTGTGGATGATTATTTCTTATCTTTGAGTATTGTTTGGTTCATAATTTTTATTGATCCAGCCCTATCATGTGTAGGCCTGGACCCGCATAGATTCCCCTTAATTGAATGTTTGGACTTTCATGTGGAATATGGAATTTGTGTAATTGTTTCTAAACTAACGTGATCTTAAGCTTGAAATCTCGCATATCATATTTAATTTTCATGTCCTGCATCAAATTTGGTATCAGAGCCTAGGGTTCTTGTAGGGGAATTCATTACATGTTTAAGGTTTGGTTGTTTATGTCCATTACGCATCAATTCTCATCATATATGGCTGTTTAGAGGTCCATAAACCCTGACATAAGCTGCTGAAATTTTTTGTTATCCCCTTATTTGAATTATTTTAGAAATTAACTTAGCTTTCTATTTATAGGTTTAGAAACTTTCCTTTTCTGTTTTTTAAAAACTAATTTTTTAGAAACTTTCTTAATCTATTTTTAGAAACTAATTTCCTTTCCTTTTTCTTTTTTTAGAAACTAGTTTACTTTCCTTTTTCTTTTTTAGAAACTTACTTTTTAATTTTAGAAACTTTCCTTTTTTGTTTTTAGAAACTAGGTTGCTTTTCTTTAGAAACTTTCCTAATTTGTTTTTTTTAGAAACTTTCCTAATTTGTTTCTTTTTTAGAAACTTTCCTAATTTATTTTTCGTAGAAACTTTTCTTTTTCGTTTTTAGAAACTAGGTCGCTTTTTTTTAGAAACTTTCCTAACTTGTTTAAAAAAACTTTCCTTCTTCGTTTTTAGAAACTAGGTTGTTTCCTATATATATATATATATATAAATCTTATATTTTGACAACTATATTGCTAAATTTTAGTTGGCACCCTACACTAAACATGGAACAATTGCAAGTGTCACTAAACAAGCTGTCCCAGAAGTTGAAGTTTTTGATTAAGCGCTTGAAAATAGACCAATGCTTTGAACAGCTTGATGTACGCATTACCCGATTAAAGACCATCGCCAGGACAAACCCCACCATTGTGGTAGATGTCCAATCTCAGGCAGGTGGCCTGGAGGATAGACCAATGAATGGAGTTGGTGAAGGAATCAATTATGGGTGTGCACCAGTGCACCCACCTCATGAGAGATATCAAGACCACTATTTTGAGGGGTATGACATGTGCGACCTTGTGGCTGGAGAGAGTGTACCAGAGGCTGGTGTAAAGTTATCCACTGAGGCCATTCTGATAATGGATGAGTTACATGATGTCTTTCTTGATGATCTACTGAATGAGTCTCCCCCTAGGAGGGATATAGAGCACACCAGAATATGGGACACCGTAATACTTACAGCCAAGTTTGCGGTTAATAGTTCTGTCGATAGGTTCACAAGTCTCAGTCCTTATGAAGTCGTTACTGTTTATAAACCTGGGAAACCTATTGATCTTGTCCCTATGTCACTGTCCCATAGGGTGTCAGAGCCTGTGGAGTCTTTTACGCATCACATTCATTCGTGGCATCAAGAAATCAGGCAGAAGATCGCTACTAGTAATGAACATTACAAATTTTCTACAAACCAACATAAACGTTTTAAAGAATTCAATATTGGGGACTCGGTGATAGTCCGCATCTAGCCAGAGCGGTACCCTCCGGGGGCCGTTTGTAAGTTATACACATGTAGCGCTGGACCCTTCAAAATTATAAAACAAAATGGTCTCAATGCGTATGAGGTAGATCTTCCACCTTCTATGAGAATTAGTTCTACATTCAACGTAGAGGATCTAGTTACTTTTCAGGGGACCACTAATACTTCGTCCAGCCCTTCGCCTACCCGTCCTCATTCCTCATATTTATCCCTTGAACCATGACCCCTTCCCAACTCATTTTCCCAGCCTCTACCCCACATACCCACTCTTCCTGACCTTTCTTCCCAGCCTCTACCTCCCATACCTACCCTTCCCGACCCATTTTTCCAGCCTCTACGTCTCATACCTACCCGTCCCGACCCATTTTTTCAGCCTCTACCTCCCATACCTACCTGTCCCGACCTATTTTCCCAGCCTCTACGTCCCATACCTACCCTTCCCAACCTATTTTCCCAGCCTCTACCTCCCATACCTACCCGTCCCGACCCATCTTCCCAGCCTCTACCTCTCATACCTATCCTTCCTGGACTATTTTCCCAGCCTCCACCTCCCATACCTAACTTTCACACACCCAAAAAGGAAATAGAGGATATCCTGGACCATCAGATAGTTTCAACGTTGGACAACGGGTTTCAGAAGTACCTGGTTAAATGGAAGTTACGCCCAGCTTCAGACAGCACATGGCTCACTGAGGAGGAGCTTTAGAGACTTGATCTTAACATCCTGGAGTGGTTCAGGAGTTTTATTTCGCTAGTGGCGAAATCTTCGCAGCCGGGGAGAATTGATGGGGATATTACGCGCACACGCGCACTCACGCCGCCCCCCTATTCACGTACGCTAGAAGGAGGGCCCCACCGTCGATCTGGATCGATGACGACGTCTAGGGAGGGCTTTCTAGTTAGAAGACGAAGTTTTGATTCAAAAGAGTGAGCTCGTTAGTCAAGAAAAGCTCATCATGGGATCTCATGATCGTGGCCCACTAGTCAGATTAATTTCATATTTTAGGTTTTGCTTATTAATTTTATTTAGAACATCATAGACGCTTTAGATTTCTTTGATTAGTTTTTATTTTGGTTTACTTCATCGTCAAGTAATAGGTTGCGCACATGGCGCGAGTTTTGGGATATAAGGTTTTCTTGTAAATAGGCACCCCTTGTAGCTTTTTTCATGGATTGAAGATTAATAAAAATTCTATGTTTTTTTACTCTCCGAGTTGTGAAGCTTAATTGGGTGCGAAACTCTCCCTTTTTGAAAGGCTAACTACCGTGGTGCGAAGCCATATCTATCCTGATCCGCCCCTATCTTCTATCATCCATACTTCCCTCTTTCTTCCATCCATATTTCTTATTCTCCTACAATCATCTACGCTTCAAATTCATCTTCTATTGCAATCGTTTTTCTCTCTACAACAGATTTACAGAATCTGGCCCTGTAAGAGGGTTGAAACTTCGGCGGAACACCACGCACAAACTGTACATTGGATCGAGCTGAGATTTGGGGGTTTTGGAGTGCATCCCTGGCCGACCAGGGCCAAGGTGGCTTTTTTTTGAATAGTGGGTCACACACAGGTGGGCCGGGAACACACGCACGTGCGTTTGAGCCATTGTTATTGTCCACGCGTGCGGTACTTCTTTGGTTCGTCTCTCTCCTCTCTTTCACTCTGCTTTCACCCAAAATCCCTAAACCTAACCCAAAATTACTCAAATCTCCAATTTTATGCCCCATTTCTTACCCTAGGGTTCCTCGAATTGGAATTTGTGAATCCCTTGGATTATGGACTGATTACTATGCATGTGTGGATGATTATTTCTTATCTTTGAGTATCGTTTGGTTCATAATTTTTATTGATCCAGCCCTATCATGTGTAGGCCTGGACCCGCATAGATTCCCCTTAATTGAATGTTCGGACTTTCATGTGGGATATGGAATTTGTGTAATTGTTTCTGAACTAACGTGATCTCAAGCCTGAAATCTCATATATCATATTTAATTTTCATGTCCTGCATCAGTTTATGCTACACGCAAATGAAAATCATCTAGAAAGGATGACTCCTGCTCAGACTATGCATTTTGACAGAATAGTCAGACATTGATCACTTCCCCTGTCTTGGATTTCCAATTTCTTGATAAATTTTATAAATCCGAGCCATATTATTCTGATATGCATACAATTCATGGGTAGTTTGCCAGATCTCATGAGCAGTAGATGTCAAAAAAAGGCCTTCGCTAACATCTACTTCCATCGAATTTAGAAGCAAGGAAGTTATTTGATTTCCAGTTTTTGTATGAATGATCCAACAGTTGAGGTTCCATGATATTGCCATCTATATACCCCAACTTTTGTTTTCCTCCAACAAAGATCTCAATGACTTACGACCATTGAAGGTAATTGCTGGACTTGAGTTTATGCATGGTAATTTGTAAACTAGGATTTTCAGAATGAACAATCAACCTTTCCATCTTACAGGTAACAAGATCAACAGTTTCAAAAGTCAACGAAAAGGACATGTATGATAGAGATCTAGGATGTTGTTCAGTCCCTCTCCAATTTATAATAAAAGAAGAAAAGGTAAAATTACATATATGTCTTTGTGTGAAGGAAAAACTAAAGGAAGGCTAAGGGTCAAATAAGGAAAGCATGGAATAAAGATAGAAGGTTGAAAAATTAAGGACAGGCCCATAACGTGTAAGACCCAAGTTTATGTACCTGTGGGCCAATTATAGGTCCACACGCACATACACCCACAATGCCGATGATTTGACATCCTGTACTCCTAGTTTGGTAGTGTAATTATGTAGTGTTCCCTATATAGTTTTCTTTTAGTGCTGCCTATGTAGGATGTGGTGGGTAACTGACAATTATCGAACCGAGGTCCACCTGTAGAGTGTCTGGGCCTTTGCATACATACATGTGGAGATTGATTTATAAAATGACCAATACCTCTTTTCTCTGTAACCATCAATAGCATCATGCTTGTAACCATATCATGAAATCTGTAGCCAACACAGATTTTGCTATTGTTCAATGCACTTAAATATTGAGAACTATCATAATAAATTTTCATTCCCTCCTACTCAGTATTTCCTAGCAAATTAAATGAAAGGATAATTCACAGAATACTTGTGGACTGTGGTACTTGAATCTCAGAACAGATTGATAATTGGCTAACATTGCCTAGGCTAGATTGTTCCCACTTGCAGGGAGCTGTTCTAGAATTTACTTTTAGCTACTAGCATAGCTAATCATTTTGTCGAGCTGCACAAAATGTGCACCTGAAATTTTCCCAGTTTTATGAAGGCACTCCAAAATCAATTGTACCTTTATGGTCTGTTTAATTGTTGTTACAAAAAAGGGATGCTTACCATGTTCAGGTAAAATTTTAAACCTTTTCTCTATAATTATAATGCAGAATTCCTATGACACGATATTTTGTATGTATGTATGCACTCGTCTTCTCATAACTGGAAGGTCACATTTAACTGTTTTTTCTTTTTCTTTTTATTTTTTATTTACAAACAAGGAAATATTATGGGATGACAGTCAAAATCAAAAGCCATTTACTTGGTATAACACACTATTATTTATAAGAACTCTCTTAATTTGTTTTCTACATTTATGGACTCGAAAATATGGTAATCTGTTTCAAAACTTCCATTAGTACAACCGTGGATTTCACAGGAAATGTTGATACACTGAACTTTGGCTCTTCAAATACTCTGGCAGTGATAAATGTCCTCTGTTTCAGGAATGTTATGCCATTCCAATGTTGGTGCATCAAATCTTCGGTGGTCCGTGCTTGCTTTGTCTCTGGACAGAATGGTGGTGAGATTCAAACCATGTCTACTTTCGAGAGGTTAAAGCATTCGTCTATATTTTAGCAAGGTTCAAACTGGAGAGCATGCTTATGTTCACTTTATGCAATTGTTAAGTTTTAAGATGCAGACATGAGTTTTGATTTTTTCCTTTTTTTTTTTTTCTTTTTTTTTTCTTTTTTTTTTTTTTTTTTTTTTTTTTTTCCTTTTTGGGGTATTGTAATGGAGGGTTCTTAAATGGGCTGATTTTCCTTCCTTTTTTAAAAATTATTTTATTATTTCATTATTTTTTAATTCATTTCTGGTTGGTTATATATCTCAAGCCTAATCAGCAGCCTCACCTTGGTCCTATGCAACTGAAGATTCTTCATCCACTTTAGGTTCCCAGTTTAGCCAAGCTAATGTAGCAGCCGGTAAAATGGATAGGCATTATAGATGCTCTTAGTCCTGCATCTCATTCTGATGAGTTGGAATCATTCTTTTCAGGAAACAGGAAAACCAATTCTAAAACAAAATGGGATATCCTAGATGGCTCTACATCTTCAAGTGTGTCGGATGTTAAGTCCTTTAATACGGACTTAGGGTGTAGTCCTCAGGAGGGGAGCATCAATTGTCTGATACTTAGGAGATGGAAGAATTCAAAAATAGCACGTCTTTTGTGGATACCTAAACAGGTAACTGTTTTCACACTTAAATACTTTCAGCATTCCAATTTATAGTTTTCACACTTCCAGGAGATTTATGTATTCTAATATTCTTTATGTTCAAATTTAGGAGTACAAGAAGTTGAATTGCTAAATGATACTATCATGTTTTCATATTATCCTAAAAAATTCAACTACAAATACTTTATCAATGGAGAGAGAGGAGTTCAGAGATTCCGAAGACAAATAATAGAAGTCGTGCAATGAATTATTTTATTCTTTTAACACTAACAGTTACATGATTGACATTAGTAGCCATCTTTCTTGTTGACCATTAACTCATAAAACTTCTTAAACACTGAATTATTCTTCGCTTTAAGGTTACAACAAAAAATCTGTTGCAGCACTCTTGTGGGACCAAGGCATCATCTCTCTCTCTCACACATAATATTGACAATGGAGTAGCACTTATTGCATTAGTGTATGGTATCATGATGAGTTTCTGCGATTAAGATTTTTTTCTCACCTGATCTGATTCCTCTTCTTTTTTTTCCCACTATGTTGTTGTGATCCCTTTTATTTAGTTTGTTGTGGTTGTTTATTTACAACACATTTTGTGCTTTGATGTTGTGCTTCTAGACTAGTTGTTTGCAAATTATCTCTCTGAGTTACGATATTGGAGGTAGAGTGTAGATTTGTAAACTAGAAGTGAAAGAAAGAAGAAGTAAGAGAAGTGAGAAGAGAGAGTTGCGCAAAGAAAGGGAAAGAGGATTGTAGAGCTGGACATACCCTCTCCTCCTATTTATATTTATAATAAGCAAGTGAAAATGACAGAAATACCCTTATGTAACAAGTTTTTTTCCCCTTAAGTCCTAACCAAGAACCCTATTCCAATTTAACTAAAGAATAGACCAAAGAAGGTGCTAGGTGAGCCGTACAGCTGTACGACCCATATTTCTCAAGCGTTAACACTAAGGGGTCATTTGGATGCCTGTAAATTGGGCTGGATGTAAATGAAATACATGTAAATGATTTTACAGGCAGTGTTTGGATGCTGAAAAATGCCTGCAAATCATTTGCAGCCTTTAGCTGCAAATGAAATCCCTTTGAAAAGCTGTGATTTCATTTACCTGCAAAGCAGTTATAGACTGACGGCTATAATTTTGAACTTTTAGCTGCAAATGAAATCCCTCTAAACAATTTACAGGCTATCCTAACACAGACAACTATGTACCTGTAAACAGATTACTGCTTAAAGCCAAACACGACAAGCTGCAAATGATTTACACCTGTAAATCATTTACCACTTACAAATTTACAGTCATCCAAATGAGCCCTAAGTATATAATATAGCGCTTGGTGTCTCGTTATACTTTGGCTTTCATGTATTAGACTTGCAATGCAATGGGCAGTTTGTTATGTTAGATACCTAGATGGGCTTTATCTCATGTTATGTTCTTTCTTCCTCCTCCATGGAGCCTGTTGCATTTGCTTGTGCCAAGTGGGCTGGCTTTCTAAATCTGTGATGCCTGAGACTAGTTTTGCATGTCTCTTGGACGCTCACTCATCTATTGGAAATGCGAAATGAGATGCTATAAGCCTATAACTAAAGGAAAACACTTGCGTACCTCACGTACATACCAACCAGGGTCACTTTCTCTAACATGGGGGAAACGGCTCAACATGCATGGAATCCAACCTGTCCATTAGGTGCATCACCCCTTGTTTAGCGTTGATCCCAAAAATCATACTGATTCAACACCAAGGTGGGCACCCCAAGTCCAGAACACAGCCTACCTGAGTTCTGGATGGCCATGAAAGTTCCAACGACGTGGCTCTCACAGTGCGGAGTATGCTAGCCCGGCTCGTAACTAAATTAAGCAAGGGCTCCAAGACTCGGGATTTGTTTTTTCTATAGTGAGTTGGTTACCAAATTCACTTGAGGATATGGATTTTCTCTCTTTTACTGACAGAATCATAGTGGTACCCAACTGGTCTCAGGTGCAGTCTTTCAATAGTGCAAGAAATATCCAGAGTTGGATTGTGGTTTTTGTGTTTTTGGAAAGAACTTCTGGCTGTGTATGTTTCCCCATTGCATACTTCCTTTGTGATGGATCATGCTGTTAAATTTACTGTGACTGTGACTTGGGCAAAGGCATCTGTTTCTCGGTAGTAAATTGATGCTTCTTGACTTCACATTTGGTGGTCGATGTTAATTGTCATTTGGTACCCAAACACTTCAAAATTGGTATCATCATAGTTCAAAGTTTCAAACTTGGACCTGGACTTGGTCAGTCACTAGGTTGGGCTAATTTGGTGGATTAAAAAACAGGAATTTTTAATTAAATTCAATCTTAAAAAAGCAAAAATAAAATAGGAGGAAAATGAGAGGGAGGAACAGTAGTTTTTTAGTTGTAATGTAAAATTTTATTCAAAAGATGGAGGTAGTGCATAGGTTCACATGTATTTTTTGAAAGTTGTTGACACTAAGAGGTGCAAAGACGAGGATTTATGAGTTTTTCATGTGTTAAAGAGTCAGCATAATGCCCTTGAGATAGTGCATAACATTATGGGAGTAATTTATCCGATGCGGGCAATCTACTCACGGTGAAGGCATATAGTGTTTCGATTGGAAGGTTGCTGGGCTTCTCTTGTTGGGTTAGTCATAAGATACATTCGATATCATCCGGGTGTTCTTTTCTGGAATAGCATGTTGTGCTGTTAACTTGAAATTTTATCTCCTAGTTACAATACCCATGTGGAATTTTGATACATAAGTACTTGCATTTATATGTAATTCTTTTTATTTTGTGGGTTTATCTCTACTATATATACTATATATAATGGGAGTAGACAGGGGTAAAACATCCAACACAATTAGTTTTGGAAGAGCTGAAGTTTTACCTTATTAGAGGATATGGGAAGGGTTTGTAGCCAATAGAAAGGATAATTAGGTAATTAGTTATGTAGGTACGACTGATCATCTATTGGACAATTGCTCTCTTGCTTTTAGCTACGTGAAACATGTTAATACCCTGACAGAGTAAGATGGTTGATTCACATGCACTAAGAAATTGTATACATGACTACCGTATAAAATCGAACTAAGCTGTAAAAATTGTGGGCTTTAATTCGGATGCATATTAAACAGAAAATTATATCGATTTGATTTCCTATTTGGCTGATTGGTGTATATTTAATGGATGACCGAATGAAAACAGTCAATGGTCCAAATTCAACAAACAAATGCTTATTAGTCAGATTAGGAATGTTAAATCTATCTGAATTTGGAAACTAATCTAACGTTCGACCTGCAACTTGGATGGTTTGATTGAGCTTGTATGTGACACGTACAATTTCAAGTTCCTAAGTATCAACAATCACTGACCACTCTCTGCCGAGAGTATCAAATTAGTCCCTTTAACAACTGCTTCTCTGTCCCTCTCTCCAACATTCTGAAAACCACTTCACCACGTCTATGCACATTGAGTGTGCCATATCCATACACATATACCCAACCCACTGTGTTGGTTCTGTTACTTTTAATTCTTTCATGTATGTTTGGTTTCTTTTGTCATGTCCTTAGATTTTAGCATCTCAATGGTTAGAATTAACCCATACAGACGCATCTTATTGTGTGGTTCCATGCTTTATAGCTAGGATGTTCATAATTCATACATGATACAACTGATTTCGTTCTCTTCATTTTTCTCAACTCCACTGCAGGCTTTCCCACCTGGAATCTTTATAGGATGTATGTCATCATATTTCATATTCGGATTGAAATGGTTAAATCCAATGTACACATTGATCAGGATGGTTCAGAAATTGTTTCCATATGTTCATGGAGCTTTTGATGTTACAAGCTTGCCTTTTGCTTGTATATCTAACTCTATGAATAAACCTGTACCTCTTCGATTGGATGTGTCCTTCCCATCATTTCAAGATGCTAAATGGAGCATTGCAAGGTTACTTTATCTATTCAACATACAACTTGAACGGAACATAGCATTGTAAGTGAAGTGCTTATGATTTTCATTGTAGTTTGACAGCTGATATGAAGTTTAATGTCTGGTTAAATTATTTATTATCTCTCCTTCTTTATGTGTTTTAATGCCTTTTTATCAATATGTGATCATCTTACCTTAGATGATTTTGTGTTCATCTTCAGGACAACCTTCCTTTATGTATCTGCTAAATTGTCTTGCTTGCGGAAGTACTGTGATGAATATAATTGCCTTAAGAGTTTCTCAAAATGAGGAGACACTGCCACCATTCTTTTATATCCATTGGGGGTTCACTGGTCTTAGTTTCATTATCTTATCATGGTTCCTAGATGAACTTATTTATTGTATAAAAAAGATCATGCAAACTTATTAGTTTATGATTTTTTATGTTGTAACCATGCAACTTCAATGATCAGAACAATTGTTATATTTAAAGGGATAATTTCATTATAAAGATGTTCCGTAATACTGCTGGTTCTTTGTTAATGAAAAGTTAAACTCTACATTTGCAACATAGCAACTAGGGGTGTACACGAACCGAGTTGGCTCGGTTAGCTGCTCGACTCGACTCGAAAAAGCTCGATTTGACTCGGTTCGAAGCTGAGTTCGAGCCGAGTCGAGCTGATTTTTTGAGCTCAAAAAAAATTTCGAACTGAGTTCGAGCTTGCCCGTGCTCGACTCGACTTGGATCGAACCCCAACTTGAATCGAACTGGAATCGAACTAGTTCAGTGACTCGGTTACTTTGATATTGATGTTGCTTACCAAGTGTTTGATGAAATGACTCAATGAAGTGTCGGCTAGTGGCAATGAAGGCACGTATGTGAAACAAATACCATTTTTCCTTGATTTAGATGTTGCCTGTAAGGTGTTTGATGAAATACTTGTAAATAGCTACTGCTATTTTACATACACTAAGAATTTGAAAGTGCATTGCATGTGTTTGTGAAAATGCCTTAGAGGCTCGAACTCGGCTCGAATTGGCCCGGGCTGCTGACCGAACTGAGCCGAGTTGGCCATTCAGGCTCAGGGACCGAGCCGAGTTGAGTTTGAGCTGGGGTCAGGTAGTGGCCAAGCCAAGTCCAGCTGAGGCCAACTCGACTCGGTGTACACCCCTAATAGCAATCTTTAACATTTAATGGAAACCTTAAAAATGAATTTGTACTTCATGCCTTGGAGCTCATTGGGCATTTGTCAAATTTTTATTATAAAGATTACTAAATTTTATTAAATAAAACGTCATATCCGAAAGTCAAGGAGTGTTTGTGGCATGGAGACATATTTGAGATAGTGCTCTTTTTGCCTATGAATGTATCGATTCAAGGTACAAAGAAGGCAAGAAAGGAGTGGTTTGCAAGCTGGATATTGGAAGGCATATAACCACATCAATTGGGAGTTTCTCAAGTATATGTTGGGAAGAGAATAGGGTGTGGAAACAAATGGATAGAGTGGATACCTGAATGCATAACATCGGCCTCCTTTTCAGTTTGGTCAGTGGGTCAACAAAAGGGATTTTCAAAGCATTAAGGGGCCTAAGGCAAGGGGATATGCTCTCAAGTTTTTTGTTTGTTGTGGTAGCGGAAGTTTTAAGCAGGATGTTAGCAAAAGTTCAATAGTCGGGCCTAGTTTCGGGCTTTGAGGGAATGCGAGAAGGTGATTGGATCTACCACCTCCAGTTCGCAAATGATAATTTTATTTTGTGATGCAAAGATATCAATGGTGGACCACTTGAAGAAAATTTTGGGGTGTTTCGAGGTGGTTTCGGAACTGAAGGTGAACATCAGGAAGAGTGAGATACCGGATATTGTCTTATTGGAGGAGGAACTAACAGGCTTTGTAGATATGTTCGGATGTGGGGTTGCGTCGTTTCCATCTTACCTACTTGGGCCTCCCATCGTGTATGGGGACACCGACAAAACATTTGTGGAGCAAGGTGATTGAAAGATTTGAAAGGAAGTTATCAAGGTAGAAGAGCCATCATCTGTTGATAGGGGGCAAATCACGCTTATTAAAGTGGTTCTATCTAACCATACACTCTACTTTATGTCTATGATGTAAGAACTCTATGTGGTGGGCCTTATTGATCAACGGCCTGGATTGTCCTATCAGTTGGACTATGAGATTGAGTAAACCAGTGGGCCCCACTTCAGGTGATCCGCTGCGCAACCTATTTGCGCAGCGGGTGCGTATTAGGGCTGGAATGCTATTGCTGTTTACGCAGACAACAATTTGGGTTGAACTAGGACACAACAATGTGGAGCAGTGGGAGAGAGAGTTATGATGGGATTCAAACTCTCATCTCTACAACTTCTACATAAGAGAAGAGCTGGGTCCTTGGTCCTAAACAACGACAGAAGCCTAAGTCTCATGTATTATTTTGTATACGGGTGTGAAGGAAACGAAGATTAAAACATTGGTATTCTGATATTCTTATCTAGCATCTATGGCGTCTCAGTTAGGTAAGCCATCCGAACCCTAGATCTCCATGTCTTATGCACAGCAGATCTCTGGGAATTCCGCATCCAGATAATCTTACAGTTGGTATCAAAGACACCGTGCACCAGGTATGGAGGATCGAATCCAGCTATTGAGAATTTCGATTCCCAAATTAGGTGATTAGGGATTTCGATCCCCAAATCAGAGAAACTAGAAATTTCAAATTTCGATTCCAAAATTAGATATCTGGGATTTGATTTTCGAAATCATAAATAATTGTGTGGATCAGTTGGGGATTTTAATTCCCAAATATAGCAATTAGAACTTCGATTCCTAATATCAAGAATATTAGGAATTTCAAATCCCAAATAAGTAATTAGGGATTTTAATTCCCAATCCAGTAATTAGGGATTTGAATCCCAAATACAAAATCCAGAGTTAGGGATTTCGAATCCCCAAATCCAAATCCAGATTCAGTAATTAGGTTTTCTAATCACAATTAGGGATTTCGGATTCAAATCCCCAAATACAGCAATTAGGGATGGATTTCAGATTCTTGATTCCAGAGCTCAGATTTGAATCCGATAATCCCAAATTGGGAATTTTATATAACCTTACCTATATTTCTGGGAGAGCCATGGATGCTATGTCTCCTCTGGCATCTCTGATGGTCAGTTATGCATCTTCATCTCGATCACCACCAGCGCCTCCATCTCTCTCTGCGGCAGCCATTACGGTCGCATGGAGAGGGTGCGGCGTAGCTCTCGCACGAGCTATCTCCAGCCGCTGCTGGTAGCAGGTCGAGAACGACTTGATGTTTTTCTTGCTGCTGGTATTAGGTCGAGAATGACCTGTTTTTCTCACTGCTGGTATTAGGTCGAGAACGACCTATTTTTCTCGCTGCTGGTGTTAGGTCGAGAATGACCATATATGGAATCGGGTCTTCAGACCCGATTACGCGTATTCGGATCCACCATCTGGACCTGCGGATGGGATGATTAGGATCCGGATTTTGGTTTCGGGTCTATCTTTGGGACCCGCGAACAGGATCATTTGGATCCGGATCCCGTTTAAATGGTAGGCTCAGATTTCTGTATGGCCCATTGATCTTAGATTTGGACCGTTCATATTCAAGCTGTTGTTATATATATTTTGATTTGGGCCGTCCATTTGATGGATTACGAGCATCTAATCTAACTCATTCACTGGGATGATGACATCCTTGAACCTTTTATTAATAAATGCTCAATATGTAGATTAATCTGTCCATCTTATGGATACTTATGCATGCGTCTACCCATCCAGTTAAAAAAGGTTCCATCTATCATATGAATGTCAAGGGTTAGACTTGTAATGTTCATTTATCATGCGAAGTCTTAATTCGGCCTAGTTATAGCCCATTACCCATCCTTGGAAGTTAATATAGACCATTAGAACATATAATGTGAAACCTATACATATGTTTCACTTTAAGTTTCCTATATGTTCCAATGATCAATACCGACCATCTTATGGGCCGCATCAGGCTCATTTAGATATAATCCATTGAGAGGCAGGATTATAATCGCGATCCTAAGTCTGTCTTTGTAGTATTGGATTTGGTTGTGTTAGCCACCATAGTGACCTCAATCGATGAAAATTTTACAAGTACAGACTTGTAACATTGGGATAAGGAGGATTGTATACAGTTGCGTTCACATTTTTATGCATACGGTAACGAAAACACAGACGATTACCGTTTGGCAATCACGTGAACGGGTGAAGTAAATGGTGCTGGTAATGTAAAGCTAAAAGACTCATCTCACCCATAGGTATTGAGTGTCTCAGATTTACATGACTGACATCACTTAGCTTCACGTTCAGGAGGATCACTAGCATGTTATTATCACCTCCCACAGGAAGAATGATAATGATATAACATTGGGATAAGGAGGATTGCATACAGTTGCGTTTACATTTTCATGCATACGGTAACGAAAACACAGACGATTACCGTTTGGCAATCACGTGAACGAGTGAAGTAAATGGTGCTGGTAATGTAAAGCTGAAAGACTCATCTCATCCACAGGTGTTGAGTGTCTCAAATTTACATGACTGACATCACTTAGCTTCATGTTCAGGAGGATCACTAGCATGTTATTATTACCTCCCACAGGAAGAATGATAATGATGTAATAGATTCTCACCAGGATGTGATGGTTGGGCCCATCTTCACCCTGGATAATTTAGTTGATGCCTCTCTTAGCAACTGAATTGATTATCTTTGCTTGATATTTATTTATATTAATGAATTGCTTTATGAAATAATGAATTAATGTGAGTACATATATATCTCTTCTATTTCAATCTCAATTTCAACTAATACGCATCAAGTCCTTGCCCTAAATGGATCTAATTATGCTCAATGGAAGAACTCCATTGAAGTTGTACTGGGTTGTCTACAATTAGATCTTGCCCTGATAACACCAAAACTGCCAAAACCATCTGATAATGCCACTGAAGCAGAATATAATCGATGGAAGGCATGGTTTAGATCAAATGATACATGCCTGAAAGTCATTAAGTATTCGATTTCTAAATCGATGAAGGGTGCCATGCTTGAAACAAATAAGGCCAAAGTTTTTCTGACCGAAATGAGAAAACAATTCAAGAAATCTGATAAGTCTCAAGTGGGCGTTCTTTTGAATCAATTGACTCGCTCATCCTACGACGGCAAGGGAATATTCATGAATATATTGTAGAGCAGATCGAAGTTGTTTCTAAGATCCGTTCTCTAGGGCTTGTACTCACTGATGATCAACTGGTTCATTTAATCATGAACAACCTTCCTCCCCAATTCGGCACGTTCCTGGTAAACTATAATACTCTGAAGG
This sequence comes from Magnolia changhungtana, assembly GCA_030180095.1. Classification (NCBI taxonomy): domain Eukaryota; kingdom Viridiplantae; phylum Streptophyta; class Magnoliopsida; order Magnoliales; family Magnoliaceae; genus Magnolia; species Magnolia changhungtana. The sequence goes on along the minus strand of JASAUF010000421.1, from coordinate 12,539,278 downwards.
ACATGTAGACATTGGATGAACTTATCACTCAGTGTGTCCAAGAAGAAGACATGATCAGGCAGATGGTCAAAGTTCAGAATGTTAATATGGTGACCTCAGGTCAAGGGCATGGGCAAGGGAATAAAGGTAAAAGGAAAAGGAAACAAGGTTCTAATAATGGATCCTCTGGTCATCCATCTGGAAACCATGAGAATCAATCAGGAAATGGATCAAAACGCAAATGGGTTAAAGGCAAACCATGCTTCTTTTGCAAAAAGACTGGTCATCTAAAGAAAGACTGCGAAGGGTTTAAGAATTGGCTCATAAAGAAAGGTAATCATTCTGTTCTTGTCTGTTTTGAAACTAATCTTACCGATGTATTGGTGGATTCCTGGTGGATAGATTTGGGAACTATTATTCGTATATGCAATTCTATGCAGGAATTATTACAGGCCAGGCCACCAACTGATGCAGAGCGCTCAGTATATGTAGGCAATGGTGTCAAGGTAGACGTGGAGGCAATAAGAGTCTATAGGCTTAAGTTAAAGTCTTGTTATTTTTTGGATTTAGTAGGTACATTTTGTGTGCCGTTTATAAGAGGCAAGTTAGTTTCAATTTCCTATTTGGATAAATTGGGATATTCATTTCGATTTGGAAATAAAAGCTTTAGTATTTACTTTAATTCGATCAAAGTTGGGACCGGTTCTATGGTGAACAACTTATACCAATTAGACTTGATTGCTTCTCACGTCTGTAATATAAATACCTTGCATGGAAATAAAGTAGGATCCAAGCAAAGGCTAGACTATGAGAATTCCTCCATGTTGTGGCACAGGCGACTATGCCATATATCTCATGAGAGATTAGACAAGCTTGTGCGAGAAAAAATTCTGCATTTTCTAGACTTCTCCGACTATAAAGTATCCATTGATTGCATAAAAGGAAAACAAACTAGAACTAGAAAGAAAGGTGTAACCAGGAGTGTAGGTCTATTAGAGGTGATACATACAGACATTTGTGGACCATTCCTTACAGCTTTATGGAGTGGACACAAATATTTTATTACCTTTATAGATGACTACTCTCGTTTCAGGTACCTCTACCTTATTAATGAGAAATTAGATGCCCTGGATGCTTTTAAGATCTATAAGGCCGAAGTTGAAAATCAACTCGATAAAGGGATTAAAGTTGTCAGATCTGATCGTGGTGGTGAATACAATGGTAGATATGATGGTGAATACAATGGTAGATATGATGAATCAGGATGCAATCCAGGGCTATTCGCTAGATACCTGTAGGATTGTGACATTGTCGCCCAATACACTATGCGTGGTACTCCAGAGCAGAATGGTGTGGCTGAGAGGCGTAATCGCACCCTTATGGATATGGTGTGAAGCATGATTAGTAATTCGACATTGCCAGAATCACTGTGGGGTGATGCGATCAAAACAATAGTTCATATACTAAACAGGGTCCCCAACAAAGTAGTAAGCAAAACTCCTTTTGAGTTGTGGAATGGGAGAAAACTGAGTCTCCGATATCTACATGTTTGGGGTTGTCCTGCTGAAGCCAAAATTTATAACCTGCATGAAAAGAAGCTTGATCCTAGAACCGTAAGTTGTTTCATCATTGGATACCCAGAAAGATCAAAGAGCTATTGATTCTACTGTCCTTCCCACTCTATCAGGATTGTTGAGACAGGGAATGCCAGATTCATTGAGGACACTAAAAACAGTGGGAGTACGAACATAAGAAATTTTATATTTGAGGAACAAAGGACTGTGACTCCAGTCATAGTCACTCAAGATCACGTGGATATTAATGATGCAGTCGATTCTGCAGTCACTACAGAACACCACGTAGAACCTCACATACCAACTACTGATGAGGAAAATAAAGATCAAAATCACACCCAACAAGAAGAACCATTGAGAAGATCTGAAAGAGAGAGAAGGCCTGTAAATCGAAACGATTACATCGTATACTTACTGGAGCACGACTTTGACATAGGGGTGGAAAAGGATCCTGAATCATTTGCACAAGTCAAACAAAGTGTTGATCCTTCTCGTTGGTTTGATGCCATGAAAGATGAGTTAAAATCCATACGCGACAATAAAGTATGAGATCCTGTAGAATTACCTACTAGAATAAGACCGATTGGTTGTAATTGGATATTTAAAACCAAGAGGGACTCCAAGGGTAATGTCGAAAGATATAAAGCCAGATTTGTTGCCAAGGGTTTTAACCAACGTGAGGGCATTGACTTTAAAGAGACTTTTTCACCAGTATCTAAAAAAGACTCATTCAGGATTATAATGGCTCTTGTAGCTCATATGGATTTAGAGTTACATCAAATGGATGTAAAGACTGCATTTCTCAATGGGGTTCTGAATGAGAATGTATACATGTTACAGCCCGAAGGTTTTATAGCTAATGGCTTAGAACATTTGATTTGCAAACTAAAGAAATCTATCTATGGGTTGAAATAGGCATCGCGACAGTGGTACCTAAAGTTTCATGAAGTAATTTCCTCATATGGCTTTGTAGAAAACATTGCAGATGAATGTATCTAATCAGTGGGAGTAAGTTCGTTATGATGATTTTGTATGTTGATGACATTCTGTTGGCTAGTAGTGATATCAGGATGTTGAGCGACATTAAGAAATTCTTATCTCAAAGATTTGAAATGAAAGATCTTGGTGAAGCTTCTTACGTCATCGACATTGAGATTCGTCGTAACAGATCACTTGGACTGCTCAGCCTGTCACAGAGGGCCTATATTACTAGGGTACTCGAAAGGTATGGCATGCAAAATTGTGCTTCTGGACAATCGCCCATTGTGAAGGGCGACAAATTTGGCCTATTTCAATGTTCAAAGAATGATTTGGAAAAGAATCGAATGAAAGAATTTTTGTACGCATCAGTAGTAGGGAGCATCATGTATGCTCAAGTCTGTACGCGACTGAACATTGCCTTTGTTGTTGGAATGTTGGGAAAATATCTATCCAATCTAGGAATGCAACATTGGATAGCTGCAAAGAAAGTATTACGGTATCTACAGAGAATGAAGGACTTCGGACTCACATACAGAAGATCTGATCAATTGGAGTTGATTGGATACTCATACGCAGATTTTGTTAGCTGCGTTAACACTAAGAAGTCCACCTCAGGATATATCTTCATGATGGTTGGAGGAGCTGTCTTGGAAAAGCGTAAAACAATCTACCACAGCCTCGTCCACCATGGAAGCTGAATTTATTGCCTGCCACGAGGCATCTAATCAGGCACTATGGTTACAGAGTTTTTTCTCAGGTTTGCGGGTACTGGACCATGTTCCGAAACCATTGAGAATATTTTGCGATAATTCAGCTGCTATTTCCTTCTCTAGTAACAACAAACATTCATCAAGGTTGAGGCATATCGACATCAAATATCTTGTTGTAAATGAAAGAGTTCCGAATCATCAAGTGTCTGTGGAATTCATCGGCATTAAGCAGATGATTGCAGACCCACTCATTAAAGGACTCCCTATCACGCCCTTTCGGGAACATGTGACATCCATGGGAATTATAGATCCCACAGATGTTTTCAGTTAGTGAGAGTTTGAGCGTATTTTTTTTAAAAATTTTCACAGACATTTAGAGATCTCATTTTATACAGTTGTTTTTGATTATTTTGATAAAAAGATTTATTTTTGCTTCTCTATATATATGCGCAAATTTTGAGTAAGTAGAACTACAATCGTGTCTCGTTGGAGACATGTAAAAAAGCTTCAGGACCTTTTAAGGATAGACACATATCATCACACTAAGTGTGTAATCCTTATACCACATTTCCTAGTTCCTGATCTATGTCGTTAAGATTGAAAGTACTTGTATCGTGCTTACCCTCACTTCGCCAAAATTAAATGTTGTGACGACTAACGCGTTTCGATACTGACAGTCTTGATGGACCAGATTGAATAACATTACTCATATTGTCCAACAATTTCATTGGTTAACCATTTGGATGTTTTCTTAAAATCAAAACTTGTTTTCAACATTATTCTATATAACAATCATTGACATTGCTCAATGAGGCCCAAGTGGGAGAATGTAAGAACTCTATGGTGGGCCTTATTGATCAACGACCTGGATTGTCCTATTAGTTGGACTATGAGATTGAGTAAACTAGTGGGCCCGACTTCAGGTGATCCGCTGCGCAACCTTTCTGTGCAGCGGGTGCGTATTAGGGCTAGAATGCTATTGCTGTTTACGCAGACAACAATTTGGGTTAAACTAGGACACAATAATGTGGAGCAGTGGGAGAGAGAGTTATGATGGGATTCAAACTCTCATCTCCACAGCTTCTATATAAGAGAAGAGCTGGGTCCCCGATCCTAAACAACGACGAAAGCCCAAGTCCCATCTATTATTCTGTATACGGGTGTGAAGGAAAGGAAGATTACATCATTGGTATTCTGGTATTCTTATCTGGCATCTATGACGTCTCAGTTAGGTAAGCCATCCGAACCCTAGATCTCCATGTCCTATGCACAACAGATCTCTGGGAATTCCGCATCCAGATAATCTTACATATGTTTTACTGCCCGAAATCAGTCTTGGATAAGTTGTAAAAGTTGAGGTGCGATTTCTTATGGAGAGAAGCTAACGTCAAACATAAGTTTCATATGCTCAAAGTGGGAAGAGGTATGCAAGTCGGAAGCTGATGGATGTGCAAGTATTAGAGCGTTGGAATCTATGAACATGGCCTTGTGAAAGTGGTTGTGGAGTTTTGGTGTTGAAGAGGGGAAATTGTGGAGGGAGGTGTCCAATATGGGGTCTAGATGGGGGGTTGGGTGGTAAAGGAAAGCTCAACTTACAGAGCATTAGCCATATGGAAGGCTATTAGTTCGATGGCTCCTTCGTCTAAGGGGTGGCCTTTTTGCTTGGTGACAGGAATCATATTTGCTTTTAGGAGGATATTTGATGTGAGAATAGACCATTGGAGCTTGACTTCTTGAGCCTCGCAAGGCTAGCTCCAAGGAAAAACGTAATATTTGCTCGCCATTTCTCTCTAAATGGCGAGATTGGTGTTTCGTTTCCCCCTTGTCATCAGGATTTATCCGCAAGCAAGTGATTTTGCTAGGTTATTGGAGCAGCTACATAAAGAAAGAAAACTGGACGCCCAACTTACACACACAGAGTAAAGAAAGAAAACTGCTAAAGCACGGAACTAAGGCAGGAAATTACAACTCAAGCAGGGCTAGAATATTACAATCATCCATAGCTTTTAAGCCGGACGCCCAACTTACAATCAACCTTTACCCTCCTAATGACTTCTTCCACCGATGCACTTTTGTTGTAAAAGCAATGATTGTTCCTTTCCCCCCATATAGTTCACAGAACTGTTAGTAAGATTAATCGCCACACCGCCTTTCCTTCCTTCCCAACACCTCCACCATGCCAAGTGACTAGGAGGTCAGTAATGGACTCCAGCACTTTGCCCAAGCCATATTGAGAAGGCTAAGGAAGTCAGCTCACACCTTCTAAGCAATGCTCAATGGATGAAAAGATGATATATCAACTCTGCATTTTCCATACACATCACACATACATTGGTGAGCACCATGGATCTTCTTTGAGGATTGTCAATAGTGAGCACCCTTTTTCTTCTCACTAACTAGACAAAAGCCACTACCTTTGGGGGAGCACCATAGAACCGGTAGTAAAAGGTAGACATTTGTCCACTATCCACATACTAGCCAAGCTGAAACCAATGTTTTAAATATCGTTATCGCGTAATGCATCGCACCCTTGGGATACAGATACATATCAGTTATCGCATAGGATATATCGGTTGTATCACGTAATGTATCGCTGTTGTTGGGAAATTGGTGTAATTTTTCAATGAAACTTCAGGTATTGTTGAAAAAGACATCAATACACACTCAGAAATGAAAACGTTACAAAAAAAAGTGCGCATAATAGGGGTTTCCTTTGTGTGGAGTCCCTAATATATGCCTTGTCCAACTGAACCGATGCAAGTATATTCATATAATTTATAAATGTAAAAAGACATGTATGGAAACACAAGCAATATATTCGAAAGCAAAAGAAGAATCACTAGATCAAGTTACATATTTGATTTTGTGTTTGGATACAAAGATTGTAACTATTTTGTGAGAAATTGAGAAATTTTTGATTTTTCCCAATTTTCTGCAGCTTGGCCCATCTCCCTAAATCCCAAAATCGAAGCTCCAAATTCATTATTTTTCATGAAAAACATGAAGAATCATAGATTTGTAACCATTTGACACTGATTTAACGTGATTTACAACAAAAAATTGGGTTGGAAATCGAAAATGTTCACCAGATTGAATAGGTGGGATATATCGGCACTACCTATGTGTTTCGTATCGCACAATTCGGATACAAGATATATAGTGGGATATATCGGCCGATATCGTCGATATTTAAAACATTGGCTGAAACTACAACATAGTTTAGAATTTAACGACAACACTCAACACTATAACATTCACTGACCTATGAAAATATATTTCAAGTGCATTTATTAAAATCATCACCATCATCATCATTATCATTGCTTACCCCAGCTATTTGGGGTTGGCTTTATGAATCTTATTTTTCCAATCACATTTGAAAGAGGAACTCTTATGATTTCTTGGTACAGGTTCTACAACCAGCTGTCCACCTGATCATCATTATCTCATGATTTCTCGTCATGATGGGTTCCTTAGATACCCCTTATGACTATTCCCAAAGAAACTCTGATTCCACCAACGGTAGAAAATGACCGCGAGTTGACCTTCCATCACGGAACAGTTATGGAAAGCAAAAGTGTCATTACTTTTGACCATTAGGGCATTCAGATGATGATTTTGCCTCATTCTTTATAAAGAGCACAAAGTGACTGATTTGCCCATTGTGGGACCCACCATGATGTGTGACATCAGCTGTCTTCATCTGCCGCAGCTCATGTTATGTGAAGTTCTCATTCAATTCCAATATGTTTGAGGCAGGGCATGAATGTCATTGATTTTTTTTATTTTTTTATTTTTTTTCTTTTCAAGCATTTTTATGTTCTAATCCACTTGGGCATTTACATGTGGTCTATTTAGTTTCCCATGTCAAGCATACTGAGTTTGCTTTGCGTTTTTTTGTTGATAATTGATACAGTTGCATGCAGAGTCTACGTGTTTGACCTGAAGACTGTTCATGTGTTCTTTATAGGTTTCTAATCGCATTGCTTGCAGCATGCTTCTCATTTGTCATCATTGGAGGTGTCCTCTTCTATAAGTACAGGTAACCTGCAATCTCTTCATTGTTTGTGCAGTTTTATGGTAGTAATCAGTACATATGAACTATCTGATATGCTTTATATATATATATAGAAGTGCCTGTAGCGGGAATCTGTTGCTTCTAGTTTCATTTCCTTCTACTGAATCCCAAAATAAATTAACTTCAAAACCATTAACCAGAAACAACATAACTGACAACCACCATGCATCGTCTCAAAGTTGTAAATTCCTAACTCCATTATTCTTCAAACTCACAGAAGTGTTGAGCTCTTGTACGTTTTCCAAGACCAGTTTCTTTTCTTCAGTCTACACGAACACCTTTGCTCACATCTTTGTCATTGTTGTCATCATTGTCGATATCACCATCAAGTAATTCATCCATGTGATTATGTTCGTCCATTTCTACCTCTCCTCCTTAGGCAACTATTTCTCTGATACCCCGATCCTTTTCATGCTTCTCTACTTCCTATCTAATTTTATTAGGAATATATAATTTGATGTGTTACAACATAAACACAGATTTAGAAGTCAATGACAACTAGTTTATTATTGTGGAATTTTCCAATTACTTATGGTGTGGCTTCCCAAAATTGATGGCTAATTATCTTCTATCATGTGTTTTCCTCTTGAGTGAAGATACATAGTCTAATTTCAGATAATGATGAGCATGTTGGAAGGGTTGTATTTTTTTGTGGTATCCCATTCACCACTAGCTCCATGTATGACAACATATCAAGCCTAGTAATGCAGGGGCATTTTCACACCGGGTTCGAGTGAGGTGGGTGGCTCATGTGAGGTGAAACCCATGTGATGTGGGGCCTGGGCTATGAGATAAAGGGATTGATTCGCCATGCTTTATTAGTTCAAGATTTTAGAGCAAGTGGTTAGTTATCTTGCATCAAAGTGGTATAAGAGCGGGAGGTCTCGTGTTCGAGACTCCTCGCTGGGGGTGATTAATGCAAGGGCATTTTCACACCGGGCTCAAATGGAGTGGCCTATGGGATGTAGGAACACACTCGGGGTGGGCGGCTCATGTGAGGCGGGCCCCACCTGTCTGAGGTGGGTGGCTCGTGTGAGGTAGAACCCATGTGATGTGGGGCCTATGAGGACCTAAACCATGGAATGTGGGGCTTGGGCTATGAGATAAAGGGATTGATTTACCGTGCTCTATCAGTTCGAGCTTTTAGAGCAAGTGGTTAGTTGCATCACCTAGTCTTTTATGTTTGTCTTCTCCTGATTTGCTTTTGTGTACATTGTACACAGAAAGTTATACATTACATTCTTCAAGTTTGCTTATTATGTGGCAATGCACAAAATTAAAGTTAAATTTAGAGTCAATTTCAATTACTAGTACACCTATCCGGTCAAATGTGCCCCTATTGCACTCATAAGCCTTATCATTGAACTTCTTTTTTTTTTCTTGGGAGATTGAACTCTTTAAATTTGGACGGACCGGAATAACAGAGATTTACAGAATGAAGTGGAAACCACTTTCCCAGTGGTTAAGATGATTAGAGGTACAATTATTTCATGGGCTCTCCTATTTAAGAAATTCAAGGGAGTGTCATGTGATGATTTGAGGAGGGCCTGGATAGAGGTCTTTGAGGATAGGCGTGTTTGTTTGATGAACCAAAAGGTTTTGGCCCCTCCACTTGAAGGGACACGGAAGCTTTTGCTTTGATGGTAGTTATAAGGTAATCCAGAACAAGCACGTATTGACGGCATTATTCGAGATGATAAGGGTTTGGTCTGTTGCATATTCATAGGCTAGTCAAGATGGTGGATTCTGACGAAGCTTAGGTGCAGGCTCTCTAGCAGGGTATGAAAGAGATGGTTCATTCGCACACTCCCCCTTCAATCATTGAGGGCAACTCAATGGATGTTGTCAAATCGGGCTGGTTCTTTGGATGCATTCCCTTGGTGTCTTTCTCACTGGATAGAAGATATCAAATAAATGAAGGTAACTATACAAGTTTCTTTCAATCATGATAGAAGGGAAGTTAATGATGTTGCAAATGGTTAGCTAGGAAAGGGGTTGATCTCCAAAATTTCGTGATTGGGAACTCCCATCCTCTTTTTAATGTCCTTTTCTGTTTTAATAAATTAAACTTTCCCTTAAAAAAAAATCTTAAATTTGTCACATTTTCTATACTTTATAGGGGCATTGTAACTTCTCGTCAGTTCATGTACATTGGTTACCTTAGTTTCCCTCATGGTAGAAAGGTAGAACATAGCAATGGCATCAATGAAATCGGTTAGAGTCGTCCCTTCCTCTCAGGTTGGGGTTTGGCTTTATTTTTTCTTTTGTGTGTGTGTGTGTGTGTGTGGGTTTGGTTACCTTACTTTCCATGTCAAAGTTTCTTGCTTCCCCATTGTTGATAGTGCCCCTTGTGGGGCACCAAACTGTTTCCCAAGTTCCCAATCAATTATTTCTCTACTTCTAATGCAAGTGTATGTATTGGACATTTGAAATGCATCATTAAAAGCCAATTCATTACATCTATTTTGGTTAAATGATATCTCAAAATTTTTTGGTCTTCATACTAATGAAACCTTTACCATGATGTTAAGATAATGTTCCAATTATCGACAATATTATCAATAATATCGTTGATATTATTGGTATCACCAGGTCCCTGATATTATTAGTATCACTAGGTTAGCAATATTTGGTGATTCATTGTCATATATTTTGGGAAAAGTTCCTTTATAAAATTTATATGTGTCGGCAATATCAAGGATATATGAATTTGTTGAAAATCTTACCATCTCGAACATAATCTAGTTGCACTTGCAACTGCTTGTAGAACATGTGATGCTGAGAATTTTCATAGCCAATTTCTTCAGTATCAAATCCTTACTGTTCCGATCCACTTTGTACATTCTCCACCAGTCAACTGTTTAAATAATAGTTTAGTTAGTTAAACTTTGTAAAAAATATATATTCTAAGTTAGAGTATCTCTCTAAGACATTTTTACTTGGCAATTTCATAGTTCTATAGTGGATAACCGTCCCTTGCGAAAATCCCTACGCTCTTTAAGTAGAAGTCCATATATCATATCCCGTTAATCCTTTTTTGGAACCATTTTCTTTAAAACATCAAGAAATCTTACCATATGCATTGCTTCTACCGATTAGAGTGAGGCAAAAGCAAAGAATATAAAAGGATTAAGGATGTAAGTAGCCAAATACAAAGGAGATGGCATTTGGTTGGCCCATCTTTTGTCTGTTAGATCTAATATAGGCCTATATTCACGTTCTTTATATCGGAAGCGTTCCATAATTTTTATCTTGCTCTCTCCATCCAATCACAAATGTATCTCATTGCTAGCTTCTCATTACTGTTCACCAATCTTAACACAGCTACTAAGGACTTTAAAGACTTTAATGCCCTCAATACTTGCATCTAGAACTATTGTGAAGTGATAATTTGTTCGACTAACCTTACTTATGGCGTCCTTGATTAAGGCTTATGTAACAGCCCGGATTTTTCCCAACCTGGAATTAAACGTCCTTAGGCAATGGGTCGCTCCAGACACCTTATTAACCTGTCAGAACTCAATCCCAAAGTCTAAAACCGCTTTTGAACCCATTTCCTTCACAAATCCCACCCTTCACCACCTTGATCTTTCAATTTTTCCTAAGTACTTTCACCCTAGACACTATCTTAGACTAGCTAAGTAGTACAACTTGGATCACTCTATATACAAACTACAAAGGACTAAATACCACCTCAGACGGAAATCACTTAGGATTAAATCCTTCAGAAATTTGACAAAGTTAACTAAGTGCTAAACTAGATTAGCCATGAAATCCATTTGAATCGCTTTAAATACGATCTGCAAGACCCAAAACTTGTAGAATCATTGACGCTTAGGTTACCCTAAAATCTAGGATCAAACTCATTACCCGACCGCTTCTCGAGCACGTTGAAACTCCGTATCGTCCGGGACCGCACATTGGGAGTCCGAATAATACGAGGTTAAGAACTTAGGACCGCCTCGCTGGGCTTGACAACCATCTCTAAATCGACCCGAGACAGTGTCCCACTGCTGTTCGCTTGAGTCCGGAGCGAAGGAGGGTGAAAACACATAATCCTTTTACAAAATAAAAATCTGGAATAGTGATCTGAGACTTGAAACTTGCGGTCAATTTATAAGAAACCTGACCGTCAGAATCAGGCCAAATTACACCCTCGGATCAGGAGAAATTTCATACACATTTACATGTACTCGGAATTTCGGATCTAGATCCGCTGACCGTTGAACTGAAACTGGCCCGCCACGCGTGATCTAAGAACCCTACTGGAACAAAAACTTAATAGAACCTAGATCCATAGTTTGTGAGCTTAAGTCCGACCTTTGGCTCAAGGAGACCCGCCAGAAGTCCTCCGTTGAGCTGAAACAATGCCGTTTTGGTTATAACATAAGTATACCTTGAACTTAAGTCTATTTCAGAGAGTTTTTAGGCTATATAAGGACCTTAGAGCACCCTCTCTCATGGCCATACGAATTTGGTAAAAGCCCTACGTAAGAAGAGAGAAAAAGAGAGAGAAAGCTAGAGAGTTGTGGGAGAATCTCCATGCTGCTGTTTCCAGTCACCACACGGGCTGCACCACCCCTTTCTTGTCGCTTTCCTGGCTATACCGACTCCGTTTTAAGGTAAGAAACCCTAACCCTAAACCTGTTTTGGAGTGTGAAGGTTATAGGTTATGAAATAACTAACTGGTTTTACTCTTTAGGCTATAAAACTGCCGAATACGGAAGCTTAACGAACCTAGCTGATTCGTTGCAATTCTAAGGTGTAAGGTGAGGACTTTAGGTGTATAGGTTACGGTTTTCAACGCTTTCAATGTTAGATAATGATAGATTCATGATCTGCATGCAATTGCACATGTACAAAGTGCTTTCCGTTTTCTGTTTCGATTAAAGTTGTAGAATATGGAATTTTACATATTCTAGGTATTCGTAGAAAATACCGTATACGTATATTTTTTGAAAATGTGTTTGACATGATTATTTGTTGTATGAATATACGATATATGGATAAAATACTTATTTGGCGAAAGGATTCGCCCAAATACATGTTTTATTAATATACACTATGTATGTAGAAATACTGTATTTTAGAAAGTACCGTATACATATATATTTTAGAGATGTGTTTGTCATGATTATTTGTTGTATAAATATATTATATATGCGTAAAATACTTGCTTGGCGAAAAGATTCGCCCTAATACATGTTTGCTAATATACACTAAGTATGTTGAAATAGTGTATGTTAAGTGTTTGTGAAAATGCTTGTGTGAGTAAGTGTTTTGATGTTGATGCCTTAGGAGGGTGTTGAGATGGGATTCTCAACTACCTTAGAGACATGTGTGATTTCCTCCATGAGGTTGTTTACTTAAACCGTTTACTTTTGCAATATATGTGTTTGTATTCCTATTTATGTAGTGCATTACAACATGCTTTACAATATGCTTTACAACATGCTTTATAATATGCTTTATGACATACTTGTTAACATGCTTTAATTACTTTGTTTATTATGCTCTACTCCACATGCTATGAATAGGGATTGATTGAGTTTGGGACTATGTTTATAGTCCAGACAGTCAGTATTAGACTTGAGATCGTGGTTGAGTTTCATGTCGCCACGTAAGATGTGTTTGACGAACCCGAGTCGTACGTCAGTTGGCGACAGTGATTAGGCCACGCGAAGTGCTTATGCACTTCATGTCGTTTAGTTGATCGTGCGCTCGAGCTAGTCAGGCTCGTCAAGTAACCCGATATGTGTAATGTATGTTCACCATGTTTGGACGCTACTGCTTGAACCTAGGGTACCAAACTTACCAGTGAAATCCCGTTAACCATGGTACCTCGATCCGCTAAGACTCATGAGCCGGGCATGGTGGTATGGGACACCGTGGTTAAGTTGTCGGCCTACGCTGGGGCCACGTGCCTCCCCGTAGTGACCAGTGAGCAACCAGACTCGTGAGCCAATTATGGTGGTGTGGGACACTATATTCGAGCTGTCGGCCTACACTGGCGTAGCCTGGCTGTGGTCCCCAGTCGGGTTGCATCCGAGTCCTATTGTCAATAAGTGGACTGGTCGGGCTTCGAAAATAGACTGCCAGTTGGTAGGACGTTAGTGGAGTGACCTCGAGCATACTCTGAATTTGCGGTGAGGCGATGAGTTTTGCCGCAGTGTAGAGAATATGAACTAGGCCTGTTTCTGTATAGTGATGAATCATTTAAGAGGTGATGGGGGAGTGGTGTAACCTTTGTGCGTAATGTGACCACTGGGCAACCTTCTCTTGCAGACACTAGACCGACGACCCTAGAATGGATCATGTTTGGGAATGATACAAGGTAGGTACCTTAGTTTCCCAATCCTGCTGTTTGGAATGGACTAATAAAAACTCGATAATGATGCTCATCATGCATTGCATGTGCCTGGAAGATGTGGAGCACTGAGGGATGAAAGCATGCCGCGAACGTAAGATGGTGTCGCACGAGGGAGGGTGTGGTGAGGGCATCCATCATGACAGCATTCATACTTGCATTAATAAGAGTAGTTAGGAGTGTTTGATTGTACTGCTTTATCATTACTGCTTGACTGTATTGATAACATGTTAACCTATGCTTTATTGTTCCACTGAGTTAGCTACTCACTCCCACGTTACGGGATGGTGTTTTAAAACACCCACCAGACCCTGTATCAGATGCAGGTATTACTGGAGCACAGGAAACTGAGCCCGACGTCTATGACGATCAGGAGGAGTTCTCCTACATGCGATTCATTTGGAGGCTTCGCATAGGTCCGTCTAGTGCTACGGGGCTTGCTGTGGTTGATAATTTTAGTTGTACTATTTTGACATTTTGATTCAGAACCAACATATATATATATATATATATATATATATATATATATATATATATATATATACGGTGACTCAGTTAGTGTTCATACTTTGGAGATCGAGAATGTTTTATTTTATATATATCTATATATACCTTTCAGTCTTCCGCTTATGCTTTATACATGGATCTGGAGTGTGAATTACTGTTTTTGGTAGAATCTCACTCATGTTTATTGTACTAACACAGACAACATTTAACCATTATTATCTATATTGCATAAGTGATGTTCTGGGACTCGAGAGTTGAGTTACTACTCGACCCTCGATTTTTCGGGATGTTACAGCCTATTATTCCAATAACACCACAGAGCTTCTAAGCTCATTTTTTTTTAACATACAACTTTTGTATTGTTAAAAAAAGACTGTTACAAATTGGGAGATAGCTGGACGAAGCAACTTATAACCTACATGTTTTCTTTTATTATGGAGTAGAAGGGCATGTTTATATATAAATACAGTTATTCTTTTAACCCTAACAATCACTTTAATATGTAACCCGCCTATATCCTCTAACATTAAATCTGTACAACGTGTTATGCATGGTGTCCAAAATAAACAGTGTCACTTCTCCATAAGAAGGCAAACCGAAACCAACATAGGAGGTGTTGTCTAATGATAATTTGGAGAACATATTCTTCTCCTATTTCCTTAACTACATCATCTAATAATTTAGAAAGATATTCAACTGTGTGGGAATTGGTTGATGCATCCATGGACATTAAAAATAGTCCTAGTCAGACAAATGACGAGAAAGTTAATTAATGTCCAATTGGATCTATTGGTCCATCAATCAGCCGTTAGAGTACACCCATAATTTTTTCCATGCCTTTCTATATTTGACTTTAAAATTTGCAGTGAACTTGACCTCATATGAAGGAGATTTTAGTCTAGGTCTATGTTGACATATTGCTTCAATCATTACTTTGAAGTTTTTCAGTTTAATGATATTGAAAGCAACATTGGCTTGGTATAATCATTTAGCAATGTAATGAATAGTTGTTTTTCGATCTTTATTTGGTAATAATTTTCTAATGTTGTTTGAGCGTTTTCTTTACCCCTTTTGTTAACCACGTTCTTGGGATGTGGCCTACACCATCCATCTAATGGTCCATGCCTGTGAGGTCTTTTGGGTGCCGATGGTCTAGAGCGTTCAGTCGATGTTGGAGGTAGGGTCATCCACATTAAGATCAACATCAATATGTTGATAGACTTCTTCTATAAATTCTTCTTGAAGTATCACATTATCACGCTTTTTTTTGTTTTGTTTTGTTTTTTTAAGGAATGTTTGTGCATGTACTCCATGATTTCCTTTTGGATTTCCACAACGATAACGGGCCATGCTCTTGCATTTAATTCCGACAAGAGTGTGAGATGTTGCTTGTGCTGTGTGATGCCACCACCACTTACATACCTACACAAGTCATACACTACCAAAGTCTTTTCCATAGGACTATAGTAGCGCTCGTACTTCCAACACGGGCCATTAGACGTAGGTCTTAAAGAAGAAGCTTGGGAAGAAGAAATCGTGATTAATTAATTGATGCCTTAAGAGACTTTGAATACTGGAATACTATACATGAGAATGTTGTAACTTGTAAAAGATAATGTTGTAACTTGTAATTGAGAGTCTTCTAGCCTTCATCATTGTCTTCCTTAAGAAATTGCCATCAATTATGAGCTTTGAGAACTTTATACGGGTCATTCTGAGATATTTTAGTTCTCATCATCCAGATGTCATCATGACCAATTATGAAGTAAAACCTTGGTTGCACGATCCTTCTAACTAGGTTTTGTTTTCGCTTCAAATTTCACTTTGGACTCACGCTCCCACTTCATACCTTTTATACTTGAATTTTCTCTAAAAGAGATGCTTTCCCACTCCCACACCCAAATCTGTTGCCACTTCTCTTCACTCTTTGTGCATCTATTAAGTAAAACTAGTTACTTAAGGAAGTTAACTAACCCTTCTTGGTAATACATGCTTCTTTTTCAAACCTTCTCCCTTTGATCTGCTGGCTGCATTGATATTTTGATAAGGGGTCATCTACACCCGTTTTAGCCGACTTTCAGTGTCTCTTATGCTGGATGCTTGTCTCTCTAATTAGTAGATGTCCATCACTGAGAATTTCAGGAACAATAGTAATCAATCCCTTGAAGACTGTTTTTGGGAAGCTTGGGCATGCCTTTGTTCATCATCCACGCACTTAAAAGTATGATTCTTGACCAGATGTTGTATCTCACAAATGTAGCGTGTATAGGATTTCTTTTACTCACTTTCTGTTTTGCTTCTGCTTGTTGTGCCACAGCAAAGAACACGTGTTGAACGTATTATTGGCTTTGTCCTTGCTATTTGGGGGATCTTATTTTATACCCGCTTGTTGAGTACAATGACAGAACAATTTAGAGTAAGTTTTGGTTATCCATATTTATAAACTTATCGAGATTGTCGTTGCTCAATTATTTTCACTTACATCCTTACAACTAGCATGTGGACAGAATAATGTGCAAAAAATCAGAGAAGGAGCACAATTGCAAGTTATGGAAGCAGATCATATTGTCATCTGCGGAGTAAATAGCCATCTGACATTCATACTCAAGCAGCTAAATAAGTATCATGAGTTTGCAGTCCGTCTAGGTACTGCTACTGCCAGGTAATTTCTTTGTAAAATGTCATAGATTCCACATTATTTGTTAGGTTAAAGCTGTGACTTAAAAGAAGGTTCTTAGGATTCCCTTGGATTAGGGCATTAATTGCTACTGCACTATTTAAGCAATGCAAAATTGACTTCTTCTTCTTCTTCTTCTTTTTCCTGGGAAGTGTGGGAACATTAATCCACATTAAGGGCCTGTTTGATTTTTCAGTGCAAGTGCAAATACCTGTAAATGACTAGTTATGACAGTTTCACCCGTTTGGAAAATTTTGGGAATTCTTGCCTTGGAAACCAGTTCAAAAGTGCTAGTTAAAATTTTTAAACCTCACGGTAATGTATATGACATATCTGTTCCGTCCATCCGTTTTACCACAAAATTTTGACATATGAGTAAAAAAATCACGTAAATTCAATACTCAAGTGGCCCACACCAAAAAAACAGTAGCCCTTAGAAGTTTTTAATGGTAAGTGTATGATTTACTTTTTTCTGTGGCGTGGTCCACTAGAGCTTTGGATATGCCTCATTTTTTGGCTCATGCCATAAATTCAGCTGACATAGTGGACGAACGGTGTGGATAAGCGAAATGCATCACAGTGGGAGCCACAAATATTTTGCAATATTCTCGATTTCCGTGTTCAAAAAGTAGGTAGTCAAATCAAGTATGGGTGAAATGTTGTAAATGTGCTGGGAAATAATTATTACTCCCTTTTGCAGGGTATTTACCAGTGTCCTGGAAATCATACAAGCCCTAAGAGGAATGGAGTGGGTTGAAATGCAAATGAGCTCAATGTGGCAATGAACCACATTGGGCAGAAAGACCATCCCTGCTCAATGCAATATAGTATAGTAACCTACAAACGAAGGCTTAGATGTTATTTATATTACTTTATAACCTTCCTCGCATGCATGTGTTGCAGGAAGCAAAGAATTCTTCTGTTGTCCGACCTTCCCAGGAAGCAGATAGAAAAGCTGGCTGACGGTATTGCCAGAGATCTAAACCATATTGATGTTCTCACAAAAAGGTACTGCATTTCTAGAACTTCTGCTCAAAAAATGCATCCTTTCTCGAAGTGCAGATTCCTTCTTCCTTCTTGGGCTGATACTTCTGTTTCCTTGTGAGACAGTGCCTGATTAAAATGGAAACAATGGAAATATCAGACAACAACGAATCTTTGGTGGATAGGGGTTAGCATTTTGTGTTCATGAAACTCTGCTAATACAAGATTCTTTAGTTCAATATGATTCCTCCAAGAGCCAAAGGAACATTTTCTCAAACCCATTTCAGAACAGACTAATAAAACCCTACCCGCAGATGTAGTTCAATGATTTAACCCATTGACACAAACCTGATTTTATTGATTAAATTTTTGAAAAAGGATTATGGCACTCAAATATACCAAAGATTAGTGCATAAGCTGTAGGCACCCAGTGACACTTGCCATTTCTTGGAAACCATCTTTATGCCATCTCTATTTAAGTGAGCATTTCCATTTTCTGTTTGCTTTTCTCTAGCAACTTTTCCTTCTCCTTTCTTCCTCTTCTTTATCTTCCATGGATGTTACAGAGAAGAAGTTGCCAATCATTGACCATTAATTCAGTTGCAAATAGGAGTCGGATGTAGTGTTCATGGCCACTAATTCTTGTGTTCTGTTGAAACATGTGGATGTGTTGGCTGATTGTTCTCATCAAGTGTTGTGTGCACATCGTGTGATGTGTGTAAGTGGAATGTTCTCCTATCATGAAAGGTTAGCTGATATTTGTGTGAGCATTGTGGTATTTTTCTTAACACTTTATTCTAATGGATATGAAAAGTGATCCAAATTCTAATATATAAATCTGTCAGATTTTCTAGGGTTTCAACTAACCTCTATAAAATTAAATGGAGGAAATTTATCTCCAATGATCTAAATCTATTCAAGTGTTTTAACTGCCAAAGATAAATTGAAATATTTGACCATGGAGAAGCCATGTGAGAGTGATGACATGTATTATCAATCGATCTAGGAGAATGCTCAGATTATGATATGGTTGTGGTATAGTACGGAAACCTCTATAATTGTTAATATAATGTCTTCGGATATTGTCATGGGGGTTTGGGATGCCTTATGAGAGATTTATTTGTCTAAAAAAATCTCGTACATACTAGTTATTTGAAGAGATTTTCTCATTCCTACAAGGAGACAAGTCACTTGGTGAATATTATGCAAGGAGACAAGGACTGTTGGAGGAACTAAATGTGTATCAACCTTTCACTAGTGATATGGAAAAGTAACGTCAACAATGTGACGAGTTTTGTTTGTCTAAGTTCATATATGATTTAAAAGCTAAATATGAGCTAAAAAATGCATAAATCTTGGGTGGCAATGATGTACCATCTCTGAATGAAGTGTATGCTCACCTTGATGGCATATCCCTTGGCTTTACAAGTAGAGTCAATGATAGCTCTACTTTGGCATCATTTACTAGATGTGTTGGTCGAGGCGGTGGAGGTAATCAAGGTGGTTGTGGTGAAGCGGGAGAAGGTTGTGGACCTAGGAAGTACACCCATTGTGGCGTACAAATCACTTCATTCAGAAATGTTAAAGCCAGCTTGTGCTAATTAGACATCTTGTACTGGAGAGAGCAGTAGATCTCATTCCGTGAGTTCTACCTCTACAACTCAACAACCACATATGTATAAAGCAGTTATGCTTAACCAAGATGAATATTCCAAGTTATTGAAGAACCAACTTGTATCCACTGCTATAACTACATTTTGTGAACTCAAATATGATATGTTTTGGGTCCCAGTCCTCTATTCTAGGGGTCGTTGACTCTGCGGCATTTAACCATGTGATAGGTGAGTCCATGGCTTTTTCCTTTATTGATACATTGTTGACGAGTTCATCTGTCACTTTGGTGGATGGTTCCCAGTCCAAAGTGTGTGGAATAGGTGTTGTTAATCCAAGTTTTTCTCTTTCATTGTCATCTAGTCGTTACGTCCCCAAATTTCCTTTAAGCCTTATGTTTGTTAGTAGACTCACCACATCTCTTAATTGCTCGGTGATCTTTTATCCTTCACACTATGTTTTCCAGGAACTACATACAAAAAAGAAGATTGGTGGAAGACATGAACATGATAGGTTGTACTATTTTGACTATGAAGTAGTTAGCACATTAGCATAAAAGAACAACTCTCCGTATTAGTGGCACTGCCGTCTTGGTCATCCATTCTCGAAGACTCTCAAAAATGTTATTTCTTGTTGTCAGTGTCAGTTTTAGAGTGTGAAGTATGTGAGCCGAGTAAACATTATCAAGTCACTTTCCGTGCACGTGTGGAAAATTGTAGCTTCATTCCTTTTTCTTTGGTCCAGTAAGATGTTTGGGGATTGGTTAAAGTCTTCAGTAAGTTAGGGTATAAGTATTTTGTTACATTTATTGATGATTATTCAAAAATGACTTGGTTTTATTTAAAAAGATAGATATAAATTCTTTTATGTTTTTGGGACTAATCAATTATCATATGAAAGTATAAAATAAGTTTAATTCCAAAGTGTTTGTGTTTTGTTAAGAAAATGATGAGCACATGTCCAAACCTTTTAGCTTTATTTCTCTAAGAAAGGTATCTTGCATTAAACATTGTGTGCATACACTCTACAACAAAACGGTGTTGCAAAACAGAAAAATTGTCAGCTCGAGGTGACATGTGCTTTATTGATTCATATGAATGTTTCTAACAGTATTTGGAGTGATGCAATTCTAATAAATCGAATGTCCGCAACTATTTTAATAGGCCAATCGCATTATGCGATTTTATTTCCAGATATTTCATTGTTTTATTTGCCTCTCAAGGTTTTTGAATGTGTATACTTTGTTCATCAGTTGAAGTTGGAACATGCTAAATTAGATCCTAGATTTAATTCATTTTTCTTGGGTACTCTAGAGCACAAAGGGGTTACTGTAGATATTACAGTCCTTCACTTTAAAGACAATTTGTGTGTGGGGATTTGACTTTTTTTTTTTGGTCCATTCCATTCTTCTCAAAGGGATGTAAATCTCTTTACTTGAAAGCCTTCCCCTTAGTGCATGTGCTTCTTGTTGAAGAAGGCACTATCCAATCGCTTCCTTCCACTGGTTCATTGCTTCTTGTTGTGCCTCCTTGTAAAATCTACCCATAACTAAAACGAGAAGACAATACGTCCAATTATGATGTGCCATCCATGATATCTTCTTTCAAGCCTATTGATTCAGTGCATCCTCCTATATCTCCTGATTCATTGATGTTCCCATTGCTTTGAGAAAAGGTAAGCATGCGTTCACCAACCATCCTATCTTTAGATATGTTTCCTTTCAATGCTTGTCCTCCACTTCCCATAGATTTGCCGTATCTTTGTCATCTCATTCTGTTCCTAAGTCATACCAGGAAGCCTTGTTGCATAAGGGGTGGAAGTAGGAGATGAAAGATGAAATGGTTGCACTTTATTAGAAAAACACTTCCGAGTTAACTAGCCTTCTCACTAGCAGTGTTTAAATTATCGGCGACAATATCGAATTGTCGCTGATAATATCGGTATCGCTGGATTAGCGAAACTGAAAACCCAATTTTTCGTTTCTCTTCCCGATATCACCAAAATATCGCCGATAATGTCGGTTTTCCGATATTTTCTACATATCGACGGCCAACTACCCCATTTTACCACGTTTTCAGCGATAAAATCGTCGAAATCCAAGAAAAAAAGAGGAAGAAGAAAAAAATACTTGTTTTTTCGCTCCGATCGATTTGAAGAGAGAAATCCCCAAAAAAAAGTTGCATTTTCCGTCAAGATCCTTGAATGGCGACTCCTCCGGTTTGCCAGCCCTGAAACCCGCTGGCAGGGATACGAAAATCCAGAGACTCATAGAAATTTTTGAAATTTTGGGAACGAGGGGGAGGGATTTTCGGTTTCGGAGGAATTTGGGGAAGGATTTTCGATTTTTAAGGGACGCGGATTAGGTACGCGCAGGTTAATCGTGCGACTAATAACTTGAAACGTTTCCAAGTTTTGTGGGTCCCACCATGATATATGTGTTGTATCCACACGGTCCATCCATTTGGAGAGATCATTTTATGGCATGATTCAAGGAATGAGGTAGATCAAAAGCTGTGGAGAGAGTGACCGTACCGTTGAAACCTTCCTAAGGTCCAGTGGATTGTTTATTTGAGATCCAATCTGTTCATAAGTTAATAGTGACGTTAAATAATGCTATTAACAAATATCATCTTGATCGAAAACTTTTGTAACCCTTATAAGTTTTTTATGGTAGGCATCACTCTATCCACTATTTTCTGTGGTGGGGTCCACTTGAGATTTGGATCTGACTCATTATTTGGCTAATGCCCTGAAATGGTGTCTCCATATGTATGTATGGTGTGGATACACAACATACATCATGGTGGGACCCACATAACTCGGTGACGTAATTTAGTCGCTTCGCGTCAGTAGCTAATCCGCATCCATTTCAAAAGGTGGGTTGCGTACGCACACCCTTAGCGTACTGGGATGCTTAGGTGGGGTCCACCATGGTATTTTTTGAAAAATCCACCCTGTCCATCAGTTTTTTCAGATCATTTTAGGACATGATCCCAAAAACCAAGTGTATCCAAAACTCAAGTGGGTCACAGGAGAGGAAACAGTGAAGATTGGTGACCATCGTTTAAACATTCATGTAACCACAAAAGTTTAGTATCAGGCTAAACTTTTTGTGTTTTCACTTCATCTCAATGGGAATGAACTTATAAACGGTTTGGATGGCATATAAACATCAAGGTGGAGCCCGGGAAGGTTTGAAGGGTAGCAAACTCTTTCTATAGTTTCCCTTCTTGTATGACCCACTTTAGTTTTGGATTCACCTAATGCTTGGTATCAAGTCGTAAAATGATCTGGAAAAACAGATGGATGGGGTGGATTTTTTTGGAAATATCATGGTTGGCCCCACCTAAGCATCCCAGCACAGGAAATTCCTGCAAAAGCTTTCCTGCATGAATGTGTATTGAGTACGCTCTTACGGTACTAAGAGCGTACTCAATAAACTCTGTTGGGTCCACTCTAAATTCATGTGGTTTATCCACGTTGTCCATCCGTTTTTTTCGGATCATTTTAAGGGTTGAGCCTAAAATCAAAGTATATCAAAATCTCAAGTAGACCATATCAAAGGAAACAATGGAAGTATTGATTTCCACCGTTGAAACCTTTCTAAGGCCCCTAGTGATATTTATTAGTCATCCAAACTTTTCATAAGATCACAGAGACACGGATGAAGGGAAAACACAAATATCATCTTAATCTAAAACTTTTGTGCGCCCCCAATAACTTTTCAACGGTAGACTTCAATTCACGCTGTTTCAAGTGGTGTGGTCCATTTGAGCTTTGGTTATGATTAATTTTTGGCTTAAAGACCTAAAATTATATGATAAAATGTATGGATGGAGTTGATACAACGCATGAACGACGGTGGGGCCCACAGAGTTTACTGAGTACACTTAGAGTTACTCAGTACGCAGTCCGCTTCCTTTGGTACGGAATCGGATTAGCTACTCCCACCGCCACCAGCCAATGACTAGTGGTTGGTGCTCCGTGGACCCCACCATGATGTACATCTTTCATCCATGCCATCTATCTATTTTTTTAGATCATGTTATTATATCATACTAAAAATGAAGTATATCCCAATCTCAAGTGGACCACATTACAGGAACAGTTTTGAATGAACGTCGACCATTAAAAACTTTTTGGGGGCCATAAAAATTTTGGATGAAGTTGATCTTTGTTTTTATCCTTCATCTGGGTCCGTATGACCTAATCAATAGATTGTATGTCAAATAAACAGTACAGTAAGTCTTAGGGTGATTTTAACGGTGAATATCCAATCACTATTGTTTACCTGTGGTGTGGTCCACCTGAGATTTATATCCCTCTCATTTTTTGCATAAAGCCCTAAAATGATCTGTAAAAATGTATGAATGACATGGATGAAACACATACATCATAGTGGGGCCCATGAAGCACCGACCACCATGATGTATGTGTTATATCCACACCATCCATCCATTTTTAGATATCATTTTAGGGTATGAACCAAAGAATGAGGCAAATAAAAATTTATAAGCTTGCATTTGTATTATAAAAACTCATTTTGGTTACTATTTGAGTGATTTCTTACTACAACGCATGCCTTTTGGCCCCCATTAAATGGAAACTTATTATTTAATGCATTCTTTTTGCAATTTTTTCATTCCTGGATATGTAAATATGTGTATTTAGGCATGTCCTGAAGTTTCACTGAAAAATTCCACCATTTTCTCCATGTTTCTCTCTTTTTTCCTGCATTTTCAGTTATTGGTGATATTATCACGATAACGATATTATATCTTTATCTCTGGCCAACGAAACTTGTAGCGATACCAACAACTCGAACACTGCTCACTAGTAAACGCATTGTTATTTGTCAGTGGGTGGACACCATTAAATTTTTGCCCGATGGTACAATTGAATGATTAAAAGCTTGCTTGGTTGCAAAGGGATATACTTAGACACTTGGTGTTGAGTATACTGAAACTTTCTCTCCACTCAGCAGCTCTCTCCTCAACCTGATGAGAACATCTGTGCATCATTCGTTCGAGTGTACGCGAGGAGGAGGGCATCGGTATCTCTTTGGTTAAACGACCCATACATGGGGCCCAGTGGGTCCAGATGATCATTAGAGCTACTCGTGGAAGATCCCACATTGGGAAGATGTACAGGAGCTGCATTCCGATGAGTATTGGGCCGTTAATCTTCATCGACACATCGTTTCGACTGTTGGATCGCGATCGGGGATCATTATCACAATATGATAGAGATCGCGACTACCCGTGGAGCCCGATGGACGACATATAGGTCATTTGATGGAATAGATTTGTTTTAGGGTTTATTTATTTGTCTATTTTACATTTTGGACCTTTTATGAGCTTTATGTTATGGTTTTTTTTTTTCCTAGTTTTAGAGGTGATTTGGTAAAATGACAATTAGTGAGGGCATTATTATAATTTTCTACAACTTGAGAATATAAAAAGGAGGGACGTGTGAAGCGTAGCCAAACAACCCACATGTGTGACTGTACGACCACATGTGTAAACCGCCACAACTGGCCATATGGTCAGCCCTACATCCCCTTGATTCCTCGTTGTTTCCCCATCAAAGCTTCCTTGAATCCCATACCCCAACCCTATTCTAAACCCTAGATCCCCAAATTCCAAATTTCCCAAATCATGTAAACCCTAGATTTTTAATTACCTTAATTGGCCTAAAATTCCAAACACCCAACTCTTCAATTCTCCAATTCCCATCAATTAAGACCTGAAAACCCCAAATCCTTTAACCAATCAAGCAATCTAAGCCCTAATTTCAGTTTTCCCCTAAATCCCATGAACCCTAAGTTAAACTAAACTCTAATTGAACAAACCCTAGCTAGTATTAGCTTCCCTTTTGAATTTAAATTAGTTCATATGCTAATTGGATGTCTTTACATCCATAAGATCCTATAATTTAGTGTTTTAATGGTCATGCAATGTGTAGTTATTACATATATGGTCTGAATTTTACGTCAAATGCTTGATTCTCGATATGTGTGATGATTTAGCGCGTAAGTTTTAATTATTTAGATTAAGTGGCTGATTGATCTCACTTGGACTATTTAATCACATGCATGCGTCTTGCATCAAATTTGGTAATCAAAGCCTATAGGTTTAGCTTAGGCTATTTTTGTCGCATCTAAGTTAAAATTGCATTTAGGTTGGAATTTCGCATTTTAGGGTTTTAGTTTCTTTTATTCACATATAGCTTGCATTCCATATCATCATGCCCCATAGCATTACACTCCATCATCCCTTAACTTAGGGGGTGTTTGGCGCATGGTATTAGACGGGATTAGGTGGTATGGGATTAAAAAAATGTAATTATTGCATGTGATAGGGATTGTCCCCTATGGGTTATGACCATGGGATACCATGGGACAAACATAACTTCATGTTGTGTTTGTGTCATGGTGGCATTCAGTCCTTTGTTTGTTGGCTATTAAATGGATATACCAACCATCATTTGGAACCATTGAAAATAACATATATATGTTATATCTGCACCGTCCATCCATTTTGAAACCTCATTTTATGGCGTGGGCGCAAAAATGAGGCAGATCTAGAGCTTACATTGAGCACAACATAGAAAGCAGTGGGGATAATGACGGCCATCATTGAAATCTTCCTAGGGTCCACTGTGATGTTTATTTTCCATCCAACCTGTTCATAAGGTCAAACAGACTTGGATGAAGGGAAATCACAAATATCAGCTTGACCCAAAACTTTTGTAGCCCTCAAGAAGTTTTCAGTGGTAGGTGTTCAATCCCCACTGCTTTCTGTGGTGGGGTCCACTTGAGCTTTGGATCTACCTGATTTTTAGGCCCATGCCCTGAAACGATCTCAAAAAATGGGTGGACGGTGTGGATATAGCCCACACATCATTGAGGGACCTACAGAACCTGCTGACATCAACAAATCTTTTCTAACTTTTCCAAACAGTAGGGTGGGAAGCAATGCTACAATGCTCATAATTCAAGAGGGACCACATGCAATTCCATTTAACCTAATCCCGGCCTTTCCCATTCTCTACAGACGCTGGATGGAATTTGCATGGGACCAAATGCAATTCCATCCCACCCAATGTTCGAGTTGTCGGTATCGCTACAAGTTTTGTTGGCTAGAGATAAAGATATAATATCGTTATCGCCGATAACTGGAAATTCGAGGAAAACGGTGGAATTTTTTAATGAAATTTCAAGAGATGCCTAAATACACATATTTGCATACTTAGGAATCAAAAAATTATAAAAAGAATGCATGCATAATAAGTTTTCATTTAATTAGGGCTTAAAAGCATGTGTTGTCGTAAGAAATCAGTCCAATAATAGCACAACAATCACTCAAATCTCATTAAACCAATCAACAAGCATAATGCATTCATACATTTTATGATCCATCCATCCATCCCATCTATCCATCCAACAATCCAACCATCCAAACATCCATCCAACCATCCCATCTAATCATCCAAACATTCATCTATCCATCCATCCATCCCATCAAATCATCCAAACATTCATCTCATTCAATCATCCAAACATTCATCCATCCATCCCTATCCATCAAACTATCCATCATCCATCCATCCAATAATCCAACCATCCCATCCATCCATCCATCCATGCCATCAAATCATCCAAACATCCATACATCCATTCCATCTATCCATCCAACCACCCAAACATTCATCCATTCATCGCATCATATCATCACACATCCATCCATCCATTCCATTTATCCATCCAACCATTTAATCATCTCATCTAATCATCCATCCATCCAACCATCCCATCCATCCTATCCATCCTATCCAAATATCCATACACCCATCCCATCTATCCATCCATTCCACCTATCCATCCAATCAACCCATCCATCCATCCATCCCATCTATCCATCCAAACATCCATCCATCCAACCAACCATCCCATCCATCTTATCCAAACATCCATACACCCATCCCATCTATCCATCCATTCCATCTATCCATCCAACCAACCCATCCATCTATCCATCCATCCCATCTATCCATCCAAACATCCATCCCATCCAATGTTCGAAATATCGGTATCGCGCAATGTATCGCACATGAGGGATACAGATACATATCGGTTATCGCACGGGATATATCGTTTGTATCACGTAATTTATCGCACTTTTTGGGAAACATGGGAAACATTGAGAAAATAATTGAATTTTTCAATGAAACTTCAGGGATTATTAAAAAATACCTTAATACATACTTTTAAATCATAAAATGTCAAAAAAATTAATACACATAATAGGTTTCCTTTGTATAGGGTTCTAAGCCATGCGTTGTCTAACTGAACTAATCTAAGAGGCATGGGACGACACCTATCTCACTATAGGCATGGGACACCTATGCTCTAAAATAATACGGAAAAATAGATAAATGGCATGGATATAACACATACATCATGGTGGGGCCCATAGAGTACTATCTAGTAGCCACCTGTCAACTCGGCAAGGGCATCATCAATAAGCAATCTGCTTACGTGTTAATCCACCTCAACAACTATGTGGGTGGGACCTGACTGTGGGATCCACCATGATGTATGTGTTTATCCAAACCATCCATCAATTTGGAAAGATCATTTTAGGGC
This sequence comes from Magnolia changhungtana, assembly GCA_030180095.1. NCBI lineage: Eukaryota > Viridiplantae > Streptophyta > Magnoliopsida > Magnoliales > Magnoliaceae > Magnolia > Magnolia changhungtana. Next base: position 12,511,163 of record JASAUF010000421.1, on the reverse strand, counting down.
ATGAACCAAAGAATTATGATGATCTAAAGCTCAAGTAGACCCCCCCCACAGAAAACAGCGGGACAGTGACGCCCACTGTTGAAACCTTCATAGGGCCTACCGTGATGTTTATTTGAGATCCAACCTGTTCATAAGGTCACATAGACCTGGATGAAGGGAAAACAAATATCAGCTTGATTGAAAACTTTTTTGGCCCCTAAGAATTTTTCAACGGTGGACATTTAATTCACACTGTTTCATGTGGTGTGGTTCACTGGATCTTTATATATGTTTTTTTTAGATCAAGCCATAAAGTTATTTGATAAAATAGATGAACGGTGTGGATGTAAGATATATACATTACAGTGGGCCCCACAGTTAGGGATCCATTGAATGGATCCACAAAACCGCGCTTGGAGTTGGGTACTCCCCAATCCGCGCTACACATGTAACTAGCAATGTGGGGTGGTACCTTGACTGTGGGCCCCACCATGATGTATTTGTTGTATCCACACCGTCCATCCATTTGAAGAGATTATTTGAGGGCATAAACCAAATAATGAGGCTGATCCAAAGCTTAAGTGGACCCCACTACAGAAAACAGTGGGGAAAGTGACGTCCGCCGTTGAAATTTGACAACTTACCCTGGGACCCACCATAATGCTTATTTGAGATCCAACCTGTTCATAAGTTCATGGAGATATGGACTAAGGGAAAACACAGATATCAGAGTGAAAAAGAAATTTTGTGGCTCAAAGGAAGTTTTTAATGATAGGTGTTCACTTCCCATTGTTTTTTGTGATGGGTCCATTTTAGCTTTGGATATGCATAGTTCTTTGTCCTGTGACTTAACTCGATCTCTCGAAACTAATGGACGGAATGGATATGAAATATACACATCAAGGTGGGCCCCACCGTAAGGGCTGCATCATCTTTAAGTGTAACCGGAGTTGCACCTAATCCAAGAGAACTCGAATCAAAAGACCGAACCTCTTCTTCTCCGTGAAAGGAGCAGCCCCCGACCTTTGCGATTTGGAATCCATTCAAAATCCCCAAAAAATCTCTCCCTCTTTCTTTATTTCTTTCTATTTCAAAATCCGTACCCAAATCCCTAAAACCTTGACGAAAATGTAGTTTCTTTCAAAGCTATTCTCTTCGGAAGAAAAAAAAAAGGGGTTTTAGACTTATCTGGTGTTGTCGGCCCACCAAATCCAGTCGAAGGCCACCCCTTCAAGCAGATTTGAGGTAAGAAATATTTTTTCCTTTATTTATTTATTTTTAACAAGAAGATATTGACGAATATCGACGCTATCTTGTATACAATCAAGGGAAAAATCTCGATATATGCCGATATATAATCAATATCGGCAATATCGCACGATATTTTGGGATATTTGTGCGATATATCGCACGATACATAGGATTCCAGGGACTTTTTCTATTTTTGAGAGACTTCTTAAGGGTTTCGTATCGATGGCCATCAATAACGATAATATCGGCCGATAGTATCGATATTACGAACACTGATCCCATCCCATTCCATCCATGCATCCAACCATCTAACCATTGGGAGTGGATTAGGTGTGGGCCTCACCTAAGATGATGGCCCCCACCTTGATTTATATACTCTATATCCATATGTTTTACAAGATCCTTTTAGGGCATGAGCCTATAATGAAGTGGATCCAATTCTCAAGTGGACCTTATCATAGGAAATAATGTTGACTGACTATAAATGGGCCACAAAAGTTTTGGATCAAGTCGATATTTGCTTTTTTGTTTATGTGACCTTAGCAATAGGTTGGATGGTAAATAAACCTTATGGAAACATTAAGGTGGGCCCTAGGAAGTTTTTAATGGTATGACATTTAATTACATGGTGTGGAACTCATGTTATAAAAGTAACTTATACCTAAATTTTTAGTTTTATTTCTATTCAAAATAGTGGTGACCCATGCTGTTAAATGGGAAAAACTCACATTTTTGATAAACTTGAAAAGTAAAATTAAACGGTGATCCATCGATATGAACTTATCAACAGGTTGGATGGTCAATAAACATTACAGTGGACCTTAGGAAATTTTTATTGGTGGTTGTTCAATGACCATTATTTCTTTTAGAGTAGGCCACTTGAGATTTGTGTCGCCTTCATTTTTAGGGAAATTTCCTAAAATAATCTGTAAAAATAGATGGACGGCGTGGATATGCAATGCATGCATTGAAGTGGGCCCTACGGAATCCCACCCTCATGGTAGGTTCTAGGTCGTGAGGCCGGAGCCAATGGGATTAGGTGCGGCAATCGAATGGTGCACCACTTACGGTGGGGCCCACCTTGATCTATTTATTGTATATCCATGCCACTTATCCATTTTAACATTTCATTTTGGATATGAGTCAAAGTTAAGTAGATTCAAATCTTAGGGAGACCATCACATAAGAAAGAGTGGTGATTAACTGTTAAAACCTTTTCATGGGTCACAAAAGTTTTGGATCAACCTGATATTTGTGCTTTTCCCTTCATCCAGGTTTACGTGACCTTATCAATAGGTTGGATGACATATAAACATTAGAAAAACATTACAATGGGCCCTAGGAAGTTTTTAATGGTGGAGGTTTAACAAACACGTTTTCTTAGAATATGGTCCACCTGAGAGTTAGATCTACTTGGGCTTGTATCCTAGAATGACCTATAAAAACTTACGGATGGCATAGATTTATTAAGAATACATCAAGGTGGGCCCCATAGTAAGGGTTGCACCATCTTCGGTAAAGCTGAAGTCGCACGGAATTCACTCCCTTCAAATTTTAAGAGTTAAGAGCGAGAGAGCTGGGCGCAGATTAGCTACTGAGGTTGAGTAGCGAGACTCGCTACCGAAGTGATGTCACCAAGTTCTGTGGGCCCCACCATGATGTATGTTTTGTATCAACACCTTCCATCCATTTGGAGAGATCATCTCAGGGCAATATCCAAAGAATGAGTTAAATCCAAAGCTCCAGTGGACCCCAACACATAAAACAGTGGGGACAGTGACGCCCACCATTAAAAACTTCTAAAGGCCACAAAAGTTTTAGATCAAGCTAATATTTGTGTTTTCTCTTATTTCATGTCTTTTTTAACTTTTGAACAGGTTGGATTTCAAATAAACATTATGGTGGGTGGGCCTTAGGATAGTTTCAACGGGGGGAATCAATCTCCCCACTATTTTTTGTGGTGGGTTCCACTACAGATTTTTATCTGCCTCGTTCTTTGGCTCATGACTTAAAATGATATCTCAAAATGGATGGACGGTGTGGATATAACACATACATCGTAGAGGGGCCCATAGAACTTGGTGACGTCACTTCAGTAGCCCACTCGCTACTCAACCTGTCAGTATCTAATCCGTGTCCGAGAGAGCTTTCGTTTTTACGAAAGTCTCTCGTCTTCTCCGGAAAACCTGCAATACAATGAGATTTCGATCTTTTTCCCTAAAAAATCCGAAAATCTCTCTAGAAATTTATCCTTTCCTTTTTCAAATCTGAGCCCAAATCCCTGTAAACCTCAGTGAAATCGGGTTCTCTTTCAAATATTCTCTTCAAAGAAAAAAAAAAAAAAAGGGTGTTTTTTTTAGGGTTTTCGTATCTCCTAAAATTCGCAGCAATCAACAGCGATTGGCCCACTAAATCCAACCGAAAGCGACTTCTGCGGGTAGATCTCGAGAAAAAAAAAGGTAAGAGAGATTTTCTCTATATATATTTTATATTTATTTCAATTTTTTTTCCAATAATAAGGAGAATGATTGCTTTTTTTTTTTTTCGATAAAATTGAAAATATCGCTGATATTCGTCGACATTAGGAAGAGGAACGAAAATCTGGTGTTTTGGTATCGTTGGTTTAGCGACACTGATAATATCGCCGATATTATCGATTTCTTGTCGATAATGAAAACACTGATCCCACCTAATCCCATCTAATACCATGCACCAAACGCCCCCTTAGAGTGTCAGGTCTAGGTTATTTCGGCACCCTTAGTTTATGCCCACCCGTACAGGGCGTGGGTTTGGTCTTCATCCTACGTTTAACATGGAGTAGCTTGCCGAGGCGATTAATGTCCTAACTACCCATCTGACCACCCTTGAAAATTTGTGTAAGACCACCAATACTTGTGTTACCGCCCTCTATGTAGTGACGAATTCGCATATCTACTAGTTAGAGCAGTCCCTTTTGGCAACCCCTGATAATGGGGAGGATGGCCAGTCTCTAGTGGGAGTCCAAGCTAGGTTAGGTCCAATTGGAGGCGCCGGAGTTCACGCACAGGTTAGAGTTCCAGTCCGAGGTGATGAACATGGGAGAGTTTGTACCCCACCACCTCGTAGGGAGCACCGCGATCATTTGGACCCTAATGAACGCTTGATGAAAAGCATCAAAGTGGACGCTCCTAACTTTGATGGTAGCATGAACCCTAAGGAACTTCTTGACTAGCTAGCAGACATGGACCACTACTTCGAGTGGTATGATATGTTAGATTGCTGTCAAGTTGGGTTCACCAAGATGAAGCTGGTGGGCCAAGCAAAACTGTTTTGGACAAATGTGGAGCGAAAGGTTGAAAGATCTAGAGAGAATCCAAGCTCTCTTTAGGTTGAGATGAAAGAGGTATTAAGAGAGAAATATCTTCCCCTTTCCTATCGACAAAGGATCATGGATCAATAGCATTCCCTTAGGCAAGGATCCATGTTTGTAGCTGATTACATTGCACGCTTTGATGAATTCATGATGCGATGTAATGTCGAGGAGGACCCATTAGTCACACTGTCCTGTTTTAGAATGGGCCTCTGCCCAAAGATCCAACGTGAGCTCATTCGTCACGATGTGAGCACTCTAGAGCACTCCTATTAGGTGGTGCAGGAGTTGGAGTGATATCTGAAACTGCAATTCGTGAGGCGAGTTGATCTAAGAGATTATAACGTCAAGCCCACTTCGTAAGGAACCATGCCAAACATCGGAACTCAATTCAAGGGCCATACTAGTTCGAGACCTACCTACAAAGATGAAAATGGTAAGGGGTTGGCTAGTACTAGTGCACGGGCCGATGAGTCCACCCGATGTTATAGGTGAGAAGGGTATAGCCACTTCACTCAACAGTGCCCCACCAGAGAGCAAGGCAAGGCACTTGTAATTGGTAAGATGGCCAAGGATGAGCATGATGAATTTGAAGATGAGTAGGTCTACGAACCTGAGGCGAGTCTTAGCGATGAGGAAGTTGAAGAGCCCGAGACCGCTCTTGTTGTAGTTGTCCAATGTGCCTTAACACAGTTTTAGGAGAACGACGATTGGCGTAGAACTGCCATCTTCCATACTTACGTTAAGTGTGGAGACGAGCCGCGAAGTGATTATAGATAACGGCAGTTGCACCAATGTGGTCTCAGCGAGCAGAATGGCTCGGCTAGGTTTAAATCCTGTTTCCCATCCTCAACCATATCGTGTTGTTTGGGTTAACGCATCCTTCATTCCAGTGTCCCAGCAGTGTCTTATCCTTATCCAGTTTGGATATTGCAAAGACACGTTGTGATGTGATGTAGTTAGTGTTTTAAATATCGACGATATCGACCGATATATCCCATGATATATCTTGTATCTCACCTATGCGATACAAAACACACAAGTAGTGAGATATATCCCACATGTTCAATCCTATGGGATGAAAAGCCCCAAAAGATAGGGTTTGATGGAAATAGGGGTTAATTTTAGCTAGAGCATTTTAAAAAAAAAAAGAAGAAGATTTTTGATCCTTTTTTTTTTTTTTTTTTTTCTGTAAATCATGTTTAATTAGTGTCAAATTATTACAAATCCATGATTTTTCATGTTTTGCATAGCATGAAAAATCTGAAAAATCATGGATTGGGAACTTCGATTTTGGTATTTGGATAAGAATGACCGAGTTGCAAAAAATTGGAAAAAATCAAAATCAAACGTGTAACCTAATCTAGTTATTCTTCTTTTGCTTTTGAATGTATTGCTTGTGTTTCCACACTTCTTCTTACATTTATAAATTATATGAATAGACTTTGAATATACTTGCATCAATTCAGTTAGACAACGCATAGATTAGGACCCCAAACAAGTATGCAACCTAATCTAGTTATTCTACTTTTGCTTTTAAATGTGTTGCTTGTGTTTGCACACCTCTTCTTACATTTATAAGTTATATGAATAGACTTTGAATATACTTGCATCAATTCAGTTAAACAACACATAGATTAGGACCCCATACAAAGAAAACCTATTATGCGCACTTGTTTTTTGTAATGTTTTGATTTGTAAGTGTGTATTGATGTCTTTTTTAACAATCACTGAAATCACGTTGAAAAATTCGACCAATTTCCAATGTTTCCCCATATTTCCAACAACAGCGATACATTACACGATACAACCGATATATCCCATGTGATAACCGATACGTATCTGTATCCCAAGGGTGCAATATGTAACGTGATACCGATATTTTGAACATTGGATGTGGTGCCTATGGATGTTGGCCACATCATCTTGGGTAGGCCTTGGTTGTATGACAAGGACACAACACTATTCAGTCGGTCGAATACGTGTTCGTTTATGTATGAAGGGAACAGGAAAATATAAAAGTTCGAAGAAGAATACCTCTTTTTGATAAAGAGAAAAAAGAATATGGAAGATAAGTGGAAGTCTCGCACCTTCGTCGTCGAAAAGGAATGATCTCACACCAAACCTAAGATCCAAATCACATGGGTGAAATCTTCAAATCACATGAAGAGAGAGAAGTTTTTTATTTTTTATTTTTTATGAAGCAATAGCATTGGGTAGCCTCCACATGCCTGTCCTTTTTATATTCTCAAGTTGCATAAAATTACACTAATGCACTCACTTTTTGTCATTTTACCAAATCACTCCTAAAACTAGAAAAAAAAAAAAAACATAACATAAAGCTCATAAATGGTCCAAAATGTAAAATAGACTAAGAAATAAACCCTAAAACAGATTTACGCCATCAAATGGCTTATATGTCTTCCTTCGGGCCCCACTAGTGATGTCACATCCCTAAATCTAGTGTTGGTAATCTATGATTGCTATACACCAAATTTTGGTTGACAGTCTCCGAAGAACTTTAATTTTGGGACTTCCAACTATTGCATACTAAGTCCCATAAGCAGAGCTCCACAAGGAGGATTTCTGAAAGTAAAGATGACAAACACGTATCATTTCTCAAAATTTCATCATATTCAACATGTGTTACTATGTACAACTGAGCACATCAAGGCAAAACCAAAACATAAACCATGTCATATTTACTATACCCGATGTACATATTCAGGGTATTACAAAAAAATATATACACCGATATGTACAAAACAAAACTCCAGTAGCCTCTACTCCTGCAGCTCCCTACTCTCACCTGTAAAAAAAAAAAAAAAAAAAAAAAGGAAAGCTTGAGCTATTAAACCCAGTGAGTGCGTGTGTGCAGTGAAAATGCATGTTTCATGTCATGCTCATATAATGCACAGGCCTGCTGGACCGATAATAATAAAATAAAGATACAATGCATTATGCCACTTTTTATGTTCCAAATCATTTTTATATACAGAGGTTGGACTTCTACCCACTCGTAACATACATACTCTCTCAACGTTTCCATAACTTTCCACATTTCCCAATTAGATCACCAAGGTCTGAAACAGAGGTGGGACTTGCATATTATTGCTACCCACTTGTATTGGCTTTTTCCACCGTGGTCAACTATAGAGGTGGGACTACATAGTTCACGGGCCGAACTAGTCTAACCCACAGTACCTACTTGTGTTGAACCTCACTATTTGCCTAACAACGAGAAGTCATAAGTCGCCTGGCAAAACAATAGCGGACAATTTACGAGCTCGTCACACACAACCTATCTTTACTTGCCCATAAGCAGGTCAGGTCAAACCTCTCAACTAATCGACACGCGTCAGTGAGAGTCGCTGCCTACTTTGGTATTTCGGCATTCCAGCGCTCTGTTCTTCCACCTGGTCTAGGCATTGGTTGCTCTCAATGGTACCAATCGGGGTTTAGGGACTTTCACCCACGGACCCTCTAATCATGTCCTGTCGAATTACACATTTCCGATGTGGTGTCCAACTCAAGTCCTAACAAAGTATGTTTCATCGCATTTACAATCACCGTATGCATAAGTCCACACACAAGCACTATATGCCATGTTTTTCAAGGCAAGCATAGGACGACCTTCCTCATGTGGTCTCCTCATGAATTTAAGTTCCTCATAGGGGTCTCATGTAATGCATCCTGTATTTAGACGGTTTACATACCAATCATAGACACATCGTGTGTCGCAACACAACTCACTATGATCACCATATAATGATATGAATCATTCACTCTCAATCATACAATGATACAACAACTATGAACCATGTATATGATATGCACATGACTTAGCCAATCTAAATCCAACTCGGGATTCGTTCCGCTATAAAACTTCATACCATAAGCATGCTTTTTCTCAACAGTTAGCTACACCAAAAGGAGGAAGGATAACTCTTTCAAACGTTTTGTCAAACAGGTAGCGGGTGGACTTTGTAAGGGACAAAGATAGAAACCGATGGAAATACATATGAATTTAAACAAAACTAAAGTATATGAATTTCTTGGGTCTGGGCCACATGGATAGTTTAATTGATGGTGGAGATGGGGCCATGATGGGTTGATCTTGCATAGCTTTTATCATGGCCCTTTTCTCAAGTTCATCTCTCTCATCAAATCTTCTATCAATAACCTAACCCACTAAATCAGAAAATCCAGCAATAACCTAACCAACTAAATCAGGAAATCTAGCAATAACCTAACCCACTGAATCAGAAAATCCAGCAATAACCTAACCCACTAAATTAGAAAATCCAGCATCACACAACTAAAATCTATTCTTCTATAGGGCTTTCAAGTAATCTAACATACATATATACGTGCTCCTAATCTATGCGCTCACCTGTAACAATCAGAGGATTGGATTTCAAACTGGACTTCTACTTCCTTTTCTTCTTCTTCTTCTTCTCAAGGAAGAGAGTGCTGGAAATGGGTTGTTGAAAGGGGGTTTTCATATTTATGGACTTGAAAATGGTTTTAAATTGGCTTTTGTCTAAAAAGAAGGGTTATGGGGTGTTTTGTGATGTTTTTAAGAAGTTTAAGCTTATGGTAGCAATAAAAAAAATGTTATTTAAGTGATTTGAAATAAAACATTCCAGGGATTTTTAAAAAATCAAGGTCATTTGAGTTATTTTATCAAAATATACATGTACATATTTATTCATAACTTACAATCCGGGTGTCATATTGACATGCCATTTTCGCCAATAATTCCGTAACTCAACTACGGTCACAACGGTTAGGCTCTCGGACCTAACGGATTTTGAAAACTCGATGATGGGGCTCCGCCAGATAAAATAAGGACATAATTGTCATTTCTCAGATTGTTTAATTTTAAGTTTGTATATTAAAATTCGGACATCGGGTTGAAATACGGCTTGCGGCTTGATAACAAAACAACATTATGATCAAGTCAAAACATTCTCGGGGCCAATGGACCTACAGTCAACGGCTATCCAGTGTACAAACCAGATTTCGGGGCCTCGGGTCTTACAAGTGATCTCAATTCGATGGTGATAATGGTCCCCAATTACGATCGAATGGTTGAAATGATGTGTCGATGAAGATCAACGGCCCAATACTCCTTGGAATGCAACTCATGTGTATCTTCCTATTCCGAGGTCTTCCACGGGTAGCTCTAATGATGATCCAGACCTAGTGGGCCTCATGTACGGGTCATCTAGCCAATGAGATACCGGTGACTCCTCGCGTACACTCGGACAGATGATGCGTGAATGTTCTCATCAAGTTGAGGAGAGAGCTGTTGCCACACTTTTGATGTAATTATATAAGGTTTGAAGCAAGCTACGTTCGAAAAGCTTATTACGTAAAACGCGCTAGTGCAGTTGCATTTTCAGCTAGCTAGCTGAAAAACACTTGTGACAACAAATGCACATTGGTGAAGCTGGTTGGAAAGCCCATGTAATGAGGGTGTGTTGGTTGCAAAAGTGGTTGAGCTAACTTACAATGGTTTTTGCACATGTCAATCAATCCGTTGCTTGATGCTTTCCTTGCATGCTTCGCTTGTTTTTGAAACTCTCAAATTTTATATATTGTTATATGACGAATGGCTGTGTCTATTTCAAGCTATTTGCATACAGAGGGATCAATATCTTTACGTGTCTGGCTTAGCTTAGGTTGATTGTTGGAAGAACCCTTTGCATGTTGCTTGGCGGGCTAAAGTGAATTTGTCAAATTCATTGCTCAAGCATTCTTGTTTGCTGCTGGCTTCAGAGCTTATATAGTAAAATGCACCGTTGTGCTGTAATTTTGAAGCTGTAAATGGTAAGCTCGCTAATGGGCAACGGATTTCAAGCCATTACTTGCTGGGTGCTAGTCCTTATCTAAAGTAAGTTAGCGATGAAGGCGCTGCAGTGCGTCAAGTTGCGGGGGGGCTAAAGCATGCAGGTTGTTAAGTATATCCGTTTCCTAGGACAATGCACGCAGTATAGGCAGTGTTTTTCTTTCTCATAGATATTCCATTGTCTGCCACAATGACTGTTATGATTTTTACATCAAATGAACTTGGTCACTTGGTTTCACTCTATAAAGTATTGTTTCATCTTTGAATAGATGCAGTTTTCCAACAGCTTCACCCTGAAAATGTTTCCTTACGAATCCAATTAGTTTCATTACAAAATTCAAGAAATGTAAAACCTAAATTATAAAGAATATCATTCACGATGACTCTTAGAATTTCAACATTGTGTGGGATTCATCTTTCATCTACCACATCTCTTGGTGGCAAAGACTACAATGTTTGGATCTCCTGCATCCTGGTTTAAAAAGTCTCTTGGAGCAGAATCGATTAACTTTGGGATAGACACGTATCTGCCTGAATTGAATGCAGATATCAAAACTGAATAGAAAATCTGAAATTGAAAAAAGTGATGTACTTGAACCATATCAGATACTTTGATGTTATGGATTGTGCATTTGCTACTATACAACATGCCAAATAAAATGGAAATTCATTTCTAGGAACTGTAGACATTGTCATGCAGTTAGTTTACAGGGATACATAATTCCTGATTACATGGAAGAAATGATATGCTAATTGGAGTATTGGTTCTTCAACCCCTTTTTTGAACCTTTCAGCACCTTGATATCGCATGTGACTGATATGATATACAGGGGAGGTCATTAAATTCCCCTATCTCGCACAAAATATCATAATGTATCGCTGGTAAATCACGATATATCGATACATCATATATAGTGATATTTTGCCAAAAATCCTTAGTAAAATTCCCCCGTCACGATACGTACGATTCGTATTGGCGATGCATTACAATACATTCCCCCACTGGAAATTCGAAAAAAATAAATCACACAAACCCTTTAAACGATCCATTTTCTCCTAAATTCTTTTGGGGAATCTATTTCTATACTTGTATTGTATGATTTTTGAATTATATGAACTCATTTTGGATATAATTGCATTACTTTTGTCATAAATGTGTAGTTTAGGACTGTATACAAAGGAAACTTGTTGTGCATTCTTGTTTTTTGTGATTTTTTGAGTTCGTAGTGTGTAAACCTGTCTCTTTCAATATATCCTAAAGTTTTATTGAAAAATTCCACCATTTCCCAATGTTTCCCTCAAACAGCGATACATTCCCTGGTACATGCAATATTTCCCGAGCAATCCTGATATTTTTATCACTGCCTGGAAAATATTTTTCCTTCCATGGCTCATAGTATGCATTTTTTACTCCTACAGTTGTAGCCTCAGCATGACAAAATCCTTTGAAAGAGCAGCAGCCAGTAAGGCCCGTGCCATTATTATATTGCCCGCAAAGAGTGATAGGTATGTTTTTTCTATCAACTTGTATAGGTTTATTCATGATTAGTGAAATATGATTCATAAAGTCAACTGGACAAGGGAATGATGACAGTGATGGTGGTGCTGATAAAAGTTTTTCATACTTATTCAAAGATTTCATGCTTTCAATTGTTTAACTTTTGGGAATAAATGAAAATTTCTTTGATATTTATATATTCTTACTGTAAACTTCAATTAACTTTATATTGCAAGTGTGATACCAAACACTGATGTTCATGATTCCAGGTTTCAACATATATGCAGAATTCAAGTAGAATAAGACAATAAAAACAACATCAAGAGGTGATAAGCCATATTCCACATCATATAATTGGAGTGGAGGGAGAACAAGTCAGTTTTTGCTGAGTAATCTTTTTTCAGATATAATTGAAAAGGTAATTTAAAATTCTCTAAGTGAAAAAAATGATGCAAACAGATCATAAACCAGGAAGAATACAAATCATATGTACCACTCAGAAGCCAAAACAATCTCAGCAGATTGTGTGGTGGTAATAAAACCATTGGGGACTGTTGATATGAAACAAACAGTCTAGCAACACATGCTAGCAGTTGGTAAAGCAACACATGCTTGAATAGAAGAGCAAAACATGCTAAATAAATCAGTTCTTTTCCCAGAAAATAATCATCCAACCTCATGTACGTGGATTTATAGCCCCCTTAAACTTCGCACATACTTTGGCATAATAGTTCGAGGTACATCTCTAATCTACATTCCCTATTGGTCCTCTCTTATGTTCCATATTAATCTAATCACATTCTAAGGAAGCAAGAGACATTAGGACTCTTCATGAAGCAGTAAATAAAAGACTCCAATAACTTTCCAAAACACTAGGTACTCACATTGTAAGATTCCCATGCATTGTGGAATGACCATGGAGTTGGCATAAAAATCCTGCCTAGTATAACACTTGTTACCCTATCCTTCCAAAAACATACTGTTGCACATAGAGGACAAACCATAGTTGCTGACTGGAGACGCTTTCCCAAAATTTGATGGGTAGAGATTTATATATAGCTGCTCATGGTTGTCTATGTTTCCAAAAATAATTACCAGTGTTGGAAAGGAAAACAATATTTGGGACAGTTGAATAGTTTCGTATATAGTTGAATAGCTAGCTACTTAGAGTTGAATAAGTTCATAAATGGGCCTAACCTAAATGAGCCTAACCCACATTGTAAGCCCATTAGGGCATCCACATGGAATTTGCAGTTGCTCAATATAAAATAAAGAGATGAGGGTTTGATATATCCCTCTCTGTACGTTTCCAACACCAAGCTTTCTCTCTCATCCCTCTCCTATCTCTCTCCTTCGTTTCCATCTCTTTCTTTTTCATTCTCTCTCAATCCTTACCGCTCATCATTGGCCCCTAAGAACAACACAATGTAGCTGTTAACATGGTATCAGAGTATGGGCCATTCTCAGGAGATTTGTTGTGAGTGCAAATCAGATATTTGTTGTTCTCCTTCCTTGTTTCAGATCTAGACCTGATTGCACGCCATCGCCTCCATCCGTGAGCACCATCACCACCATCATATCTACTGCATTTTTTGTTTGTGGATATGTTATTGTGGTCATCAATCTGCCTTTGATCTGCCCATCTTTGCCACCTCCCTCAATTGCACCAAAAAACATCCCCCCCCCCCCCACAAAAAAAAAAAAAAAAAAAAAAAAAAAACCCTGCGGGAATAGTAATCATCGTCATCTAAGCCTTATCCCAACTAATTGGGCTCAGCTACAACTGATGAATATAGAAAAGATAATACTGGAAATAGCACCCAGTTGCTGGAAACAGAATATTAACTGCAGGAAATAGCATCCAATTGGATCTTTGGGCCCAATAGTCCAATCAACCAGCAATGTGGGCCATCTACGCCACTCATATTTCAATATGAACAATGTCCCTTGATTAGATGACATATGCTGTCCACCCCTGGTCCCCTTTATTGTAGATACACTTGATGTGTGGTCAGGATCAATGTTGTCAAAAGTGATTGCATACTCACATAATGCCATCCATATGGCATATGTGGTAGTTGCACGTGCCATATAGATGGTATGTGATCACATATCGCATAAAGTGATCACATGATGGCATATGCGATCGCATACTCTCCAACGGTCAGAATCTGACCGTTGGAGCATTATTATTATTATTTTTTTTTTATAGAAGTTTTGCCTATAAAAAGGCACTCCCCCCTGGTACCCTTTATCGTCCAATCAACCAGCAATGTGGGCTATCCAGGCCACTCATATTTCAATATGAGCAATGTCCCTTGATTAGATGACATGTGTTGTCCACCCGTGGTCCCCTTTATTGTATATACACTTGATGTGTGTTCAGGATCAATGTTGTCAAGAGCGATTGCATAATGCCATCCATCCATATGGCATATGCGATGGTCACATATGCCATATGGATGGTATGCGATTGCATATCGCATAAAGTGATTGCATAACATATGCGACCACATACTCTCCAACAGTAAAAAATCTGATTGTTGGAGCATTATTTTTTGTGTGTGGAAGTTTTGCCTATAAAAAGGCACTTCCCCCTCCATTTGCAACATAAACATCCTAAAACACTCTCTAGACTGGCCGCCAAAAGAGCTCGTGGGCATGGATAGGTGGTGTAGGCCACATTCAGAAGATGTTGTTGACCAAAGGGGTAAGGGACCCACCCAAACCACTTTAGAAAACTTGTATAAGAAGAATGATAGAAAAACCACAATTCAGTACATTGCGAAGTGGTTGTACTAAGCTAGTGTAGCTTTTAATACCTTGAAAATGAAGAGTTTTAAAGTTATAGTTGAAGCTATAGGTTAATTTGGACCTAGCTTGAAACCCCCTTCCTATCATGATGTGAGGGAGAGTTGCCTAAAAAAGGAGGTGGAGTTTACTAAAAGCTTTTTCTCCAAATATAACGAAAGTTGGAAAATATATGGTTGTTCGTTAATGGCCGATGGATGACTGATAGATCTGATCGGGCATTGATAAACTTCCTTATAAATTGTCCAACTGAGACAATGTTTTTAAAGTCCGTGGTTGCATCGGCCCATTCCCACACGGCCAATTATTTATTTAAATTATTAGATAGTATAATTGAAGAGGTGAGAGAGGAATATGTTGTCCAAGTTATCACGGACAATGCAACTAATTATGCAGCTGTTGATCGCCAACTTATGGAGAAGAGACAATGTTTATTTTGGACACCATGGGTGGCACATTGTGTCAATTTAGGGTGGCACATTGTGTCAATTTAATGTTAGAAGATATAGGTAAGCTATATCTTAAAGTAATTGCTAGGGCTAGGAGAATCACGGTTTTTATGTACAAGCATTCCCTTCTTCTCGATTACATGAGAAACCAACTACCTTGGGTGTAACTTGCTTCGTTCAGCCGTTACCCAATTCGCAACAACTTTCTTAACACTATAAAGATTACATTCAAAGAAAGCGGAAGTTGGATCCTCTGTAGTGCCGAGCAACTGGAATAATGGACTATGGTCAAGAAGGCCGAAGGAAAGTTAGTCCAACAAACCATTCTTTCCACATAATTTTGGGCTCAAGTGGTAAAGGCCTTAAAATCATCTGAACCTTTAGTAAGTGTGTTACAATTGGTGGACGTTGATGAAAAGCCACCTATAGTTATAGGCTATATCTGTGATACGATGGAGAGGGCTAGAAACAAATTAATAGAACACTTCAATTATAAGGAACGTGATTACTAGCTCATCCCAAAAATTATAGATGCTAGATGGGGCGGCCAAATGACATCCCCTTGTATTTGGCTGCCTACATCCTTAATCCGACCGTATTCTTTGCGTCCGTTGATCGGACTGCGGCAGCCGCGTTTCATATGTTTTGATTTCTAGACACTTTAGAAAGAATGGTTCCAGACAAAGAAGAACATGATAAAATTTCTTGGGAGCTGGACTTCTACCTAAAGAGTGTAGGAATTTGGTTAAGGGAGATTGTTATCAGGCATAGAAATATGAAATTGCCAAGTATGCAATTTATTCTATGAAGTTCTACAACTTATAATGTAAGAAGTTTAAGTGAGAAAGTGTTTAACTTCAACTTATTTACACAGCTAACTGGTGGTCTATGTATGGAGTTGAACCGACCAATGTTCGAAATATCGGTATCGTGCAATGTATCACACCCTTAGGATATATATACATATCAATTATCGCACGGGATATATCATTTGTATCGCGTAATTTATCGCACTTTTTGGAAAACATGGGGAAACATTGGGAAAATGGTTGAATTTTTTAATGAAACTTCATGGATTATTAAAAAAGACCTTAATACACACTTTTAAATCATAAAATCTCAAAAAAAAAAGTTCGCATAATAGGTTTCCTTTGATTAAGGTCCTAAGGTATGCACTATCTGATTGAACTAAGACAACTATATTCAATATCCACTCCGTCCAACCATTTTTTCATATCATTTTAGGACATTATCCAAAAAATGAAGCAGGTCCAATAATCAGGTGGACCATACCATAGGAAACAATGGTGAGTAACCATTAGTGGGCCACAAAAGTTTTGGATCAAACTAATAATTGTTTTTTCTCTTCATTCAAACTTATGTGAAGTTATCAACAGATTGAATGCCTAATAAAATAGAGGGAAAATTAAGGTGCACCCTAAGAAGTTTTTAATGGTACCGTGTTCAATCACCACTATTTCCTTGAGTATATAGTCCACCTAATAATTGGATCTTCTTAATTATTGGGATCATGCTGTAAAATGATCTGAAAAAATGGATAGACGTATTGGATACAAAATACACACGTCAAGTTGGGCCTCACGGTAGGGGTTGCACGGTCTTGGGTGAGGCCGGGGTCTCACCTAATCCACTCCCTGCACCACACTGAATTACGCTCTTATCGTACTGAGTAAACTCTGTTGGGCCCACCATGTATGTACGTGGTTTATCTACGTTGTCCATCCATTTTTCCAACTCATTTTAGGGGTTGAGCACAAATTTAAAACATATACAAAGCTCAAATGGACCATACCGCAGGAAACAGTAGGAATAATGATTTCCACCTTTGAAACCTTCCTAGGGCCTATAATGATGTTTATTTTTCATCAACCTATTCATAAGATCACAAAGACATGGATGAAGGAAAAGAACAAATATCAGCTTGATCCAAAACTTCTTTGGCCCCCAAGGATTTTTCAATGGTAGATGTTCAATTGGCACTGTTTTCTGTGGTGTGGTCCACTTGAGCTTTGGATATGCTTCATTTTTTTGGGCTAAAACCATAAATTTATCTGGTAAAATGGGTGGACGGAGTGGATAAAATACATGAATTATAGTGGGCCCCACAGAGTTTTGAGGCAAGACCAATGCATAAACCAAATAACATGTGAGATCAAGTAGCAGAATTAAGACAATTAACAAAAAAACAAAAGCATTGCCATAATCTTCACGAATCCCATGAAAACCAAAAGAACATGCATGATCCTAGACTAAGTTACCAACACCATCACACAACATCATTAAATAAAACGAAACTAGGATCTAATGGATGTAGGGACATCCAATTAGCATAAGATATAGTCTATTTCAAAGTAGAAGGCTTAATACAACCTAAGGTAAAAATTAGGGTTTAGATAATTTGGGAAAGTAGGAAAGTTAGGGATTTTATATTTAGGATTAGGGTTTCGGGAATGGAAGAAAGGGGTTTAGGAGAAGACGAAGGCTTAGGTTATGAGAATCGAAGAACTTGAAGACAATACCTTAATGGAGGGGAAAAGAGAAGGTGGTGTGGGGATAGTTGGAGACCTCGCACCTTCGTTGATGAAGATTAGCCTCGCACCAATCTCCCTTCCAAATCGCATGGAAGTATCTTCAAATCGCATGAAGATGGAAGAAGAAGAAAACAAGAGCCTTTTCTTCTTTTTTTTTTCATTTTTTTTTTTATTATTATCACAAAACCTAATGAGGGAGGGGGTCACATGCCCATCTTCTTTTTATACCTTTAAAAAGTTAAAAAATTACAATTAACACCCTGTTTTGTGAATTTTGATGAAAATAGCCCTTGTCCAACTAAAATCAACGAAAACACTCATAATGATGTACAAACATAACATAAGCAAACTAAATCTTATAATGCTAATAAAATCTAAGAAAACTATTGTAGATGATCCACGATCAATGACCCAATCATGTGATCCAACGACCCGATCATCACGTCCCTCCGATCCAATGGTCTGGATCACTCCATAAAGTAGCCCACGTGCATCTTCCCACTGTGGGGTCTTCCAGATGCTCGTACATGCACACGGGGTCTTCAACACAATCACGGATACTCGCTTAGCCACAGGAAAATCGTTGTGGCTGTGGCTAATCGGTGTGGCCCGCCTCCTCTGATACGTACATAAGGGTGTATGTGAAGTGGTTAGCGTACTGAGTTACACACTATGCAATCCACTTCCCACCACACTGCGAAGATGAGCGGTGACGCTCCTCGAGCTCAAGTTGTATGAATAGTTCAAAGTTACATGGGCCCCACAATAATGTATTTATTATATCCACACCGTTCATCCATTTGGAGAGATCATTTTAGATCATGAGCCCAAAAATGAATCATATCCAAAGCTCAAGTGGACCACGCCACAAATAGCAGTGGGGACAATGATTCTCACCGTTAAAACATTCGTAGGGCCCACTATAACGTTTATTTTTCATCCAATCTGTTCATGAGGTCACACAGACCTAGTTCAAGAGGAAAAACAAATATCATATTGATCCAAAACTTGTGACCCCCAAAAGGATTTCAATGGTAGACGTTCAATCTCTCACTGTTGTTTGCAGTGTGGTCCGCTTGATCTTTGGATTTGTCTTATTTTTCAGCTCAAGCCTTATGACGAGCTCGCCAAATGGATGAACAGTTTGGATATAACACATACCTCATGATGGGACCCACAGAACTTGGTGACATCAACACACTAGTCAGCTCGGTGGTGTGCGGTACACTAGCCAACCTGATTCCCGTAAAAAGGGCTCGGATGCCCTTTTTTCGAAGCAGAGAGGATTCCGAAAGGCCAGAACCCTAAAATCTCTCCCAAACCTATCATATCTCCAGATTTCGGCGAGGATTTCTTCGAATTTCGCCCAAATATTCGGATTTCGACGGATTTCTCTCCCAAATCGAAGATTTTGTTTGCACTAACCTATGAACGACGCTTTGATTTGAATGGCCCACCAAATGCAGCTTCCGATCCAGGCGATCTCTTCTACAGGTACCGAAATCCACCTATTGAAAGTTTCTATTCTTTAAAATAAAAAAAATAAAAAAAAATTGATTTTTTCAGATAATGACGTTGTCCCGACATCCCGACCCTTTTATTGACGAATTTGGTAGTTGGCTATAGTAGCCTAGTGAACGGGCAGGTGTTGTGCAACCAAATTTCTCGAAAGAAAACAAATAAAATCCCAATAAAAAAGAATAGTATCATTGATATTGAACGATATTCATGTAACGCCCTGAAATCGGGGGTCGAGCATAAACTCAACTCCCGAGTTCCAACGCATCACTTATGCAACAAAATGAATGATGATTGAATGTTGTCTGTATTAGAGTAGTGAACATGAGTGAGATTAAGCCAAAACAAGACATATCATACTCGAGAGACAGCTTAAATTTACGAGCGGAAGACTGATAGATATGTAAAATATATAAACGTGGTGAGTCTCCGTAGTGTGACAACATTACTAGGTTAAATAATTACAAGTACAATTTTAAATTATACCAAGTTGTGTAGTGTGATCTAGTCAACATCCTGTAGCCCCGACAATTAAGGCACGACTCTCACGAAGCCGCCGAGAAAAAAGATATACGAGAAAGCATTCTCGTCGTCATAGAAATCCGGCTCCACCTCAAAAGTAGCGTCGCCATCTGCAATCAGACAAAGTCTGGTGGGTGTTCGGAACACCGTCCCGTATCGTGGGAGTGAGTGATCAACTCAGTGGAATAATAAAGCAAAGGTTAACATGTTATCAATTCAATCAAGCGGTAATGATAAAGCAGTAAATCACACATCCCTAAGTACTCTTATTAATGCAAGTATGATATGTATGTATGATGCATGTCTCGCCTACGCTCCTCAGCGACTCCTTCTACGATCGCGGCATGCTACACTCCCTCAGTGCTTGACCATCAACGCCAAACTCACACGTAATGCGGTGCATGAACATGATTACCAAGTTCTTTATTAGTCATTTTCATACAACAAGATTGGGAAACTAAGGTACCTCCCTTATCTCACTTCCCAAACAAGGATCCATTCTAGGGTCGTCACCCTAGTAAACTCATACGATGATACGGTTCTAGGTCACTGCAAAGGACTCGTCGCCTTATCAGTGCAGGCCTAGTTATACTCTAGTTGCTACGGAAAGGCTCGTTGCCTCACTGCAGTCTCAGAGTATGCTCGAGGTCACTACAAAGGGCTCGTCACCTTATCAGTGTAGGCCAACAGCTCGATTATAGTGTCTCATACCACCATAATCAGCTCACGAGTCTGGTTGCTCAATGGACACTACGGGGAGGCACGTGGCCTCGGCGTAGGCCGACCACCACGGTGTCCCATACCACCATGCCCGGCTCATGAGTCTTAGCGGATCGAGGTACCATGGTTAAAAGGGATTTCACTTTGTAAGTTTGGTACCCTAGGTTCAAGCAGTTGCGTCAAACATGGTGAACATACCTTAGACAGATCGGGTTACTTGACGAGCCTGACTAGCTCGAGCGCGCAATCAATTGAACGACATGAAGTGCATAAGCACTTCACGTGGCCTAACCACTGTCGCCAACTAAAGTACGACTCGGGTTCGTCAAACACATCCTACATGACGAAATGAATCTCAACCACGATCTCAAGTCTGGTACCGATTGTCTGGACTAAAATCATAGTCCCAAAAGCAATCAATCCATATTCCAAAGCATGTAGAGTAAAGCATAATAAACAAAGTAAGTCAAGCATGTTAACAAACATGTCATAAAGCATGTTACAAAGCATGTTATAAAGCATGTTATAAAGCACCATATAAATAGAAAAACAGACAGCACTTTGTACATGTGCAATTGCATGCAGATCATGAATCTATCATTATCTGACATTGAAAGCGTTGAAAACCATAACCTATACACCTAAAGTCCGCACCTTTTGTCGTAGAATCGTAATGGAGTCGATGGATTCGCTAAGCTTTCGTATACGGCAGTTTGGTAACCTATAACATGCTTTCGGTTAGTTATTTCATAACTTAATTTTTCCGAGTCGTTATATTCACCTAAACTTCAAGATTTGTTTCTAACATGAAAGCACTTAAACAAGTTTGAAGGATAAGATAGTGAGAGATGAGATTTGTGAAGGAAAAATGAGGTTTTCAGAAAAATGGTTTGAAGAAGAAATTTGAGACCTTTAAATTGAGTGTTTGAGAAGTTAATCAAGTGTTAGGATTGACCCATTGCTGAAGGACGTCTAATTTCAAGTTGGCAAAAATCCGGGGTGTTACAATTCAGTGAGAAATCGAACGATATTTTGCGATATGTCAATCGATACAAAGTATTTTATAAAATGTTCTACTTTCTTACTCTCTTCTAAAGGGTTTTGTATCGCTGGACCGCGATACTGATAATATCGATCGATATATCGGCCGATAGTATTGATATTCTGAACACTGAACTCGACTAGGAGGAATCCTATACTACAAAAGATGGCCATGAGAATTCTTGGCCTTACATGTTCTTCGAGCGGTTGCAAGCGCAACTGGAGTATATTCGATTCAGTAAGTTTTAAAAATTACAACTTAAAGTTCTATAATTTACTTCTAGTTTCAAATTTGAATACTAAATTGATAATATTACATATTATAAATGTTAATGGCATGCGAATTCACACGAAAAAAAAAAATTAAAAAAAATCGCCTCAACTAAAAGAAACACAACGACCTGGTCTTCATTAAGTATAACCAGAAGCTGCGAGAAAGATTCCAGGCCAGGCGAGAAAAGCTTGGATTCTATGATCCTATTAGCCTAAATGATTTGGAGGCAGATAGTGAGTGGCTTGTGGAGACAAAGGATCCAGTCTTTTCCGGCGAGTCCCTTACATGGGCCCAAGTCGAAGACGCCGCTTAGGGATCGGCACCTGGCGAAGGTTCTCAATCTCAACGGTGAAGAAGAGGAGCTAGAGGGGCGAGCAGTAACACGAGGCTTGTGCCTAGCAGTCAAGGAGAAGACAACGATGATATTACAAGAAGAAGATGCTCGACCATTAGATGTGGATGAGCAACTTCTGCAGACAGATGATGAAGAAACAAAAGAAGATGAAGTGTATGTTGAAGAAGGAGATGACTCCGGCTACGACGATGGTGATGGTGGTGATGTACCACAATGGGAGAGGGAGCAATGTATATGGTTAGTAGATTAGTAGTTTGTACTTTGTAGATTTTGTTTATCAATAAAAGTATTAAGTGTTTACTTTTTATTAGTAAGTAATTGTTAATTTTTAGTTATTAATAGCTTAGATAGTATAGGTAATATGCTTACTAATATTTACAAATTAGTTTGAAAATTGATGGGAGTAGTGAAGTCTCTATGTAAATAAATAAATAAATAACAGATTTTCTCAAAATTTTCTTTTTTTTTTTCTTTTTTTTTTTTATGATTTAAAAAAATTCAAAAAAAAAAAATACATTGTGTGATCGCATAAGGGATCACACAGTGTTGATCGCATACAATTGCTTAAGCGATTTGACAACATTGGTCAGGATGCATAAAAAAAAATCTTATTCATAACTGGCATGATCTCAGACCATTCTAGTGGGATGTGATAAAGTGCATATCCCATTATACCATATAGAAGCATAAAAATTCCATCATGTATTCTATCATGCTTGAATTAAATCCTTTTTAAAACCTAAGGGGAATATTGTATGTGTGTCTTAGGAAAAGCATGGCCCAAGGATCACAATTCCAAAGGAAAATATTTTTTCAGAAAACAATATTTTATTATTATATTAATGCTCTTGCATCACGTAGTTTAGTATCACCACCAACCCTTGAAGGGAATATAACATTTTAGTTTGCCTATTGAAATGACAACTAGATTGTCCTAATATTTCCCGTATCGTTATCACCTAATGTTTCACACCCTTGGTATACGGATACATATGGGTTATTGCATGGGATATATCAATTGTATTGCATAATGTGTCGCTATTGTTAGGAAACATAGGGAAATTGGTCAAAATTTTTAATGAAACTTCAAGGATTGTTAAAAAAGCGATTAATACACTTAAAAATCAAAACACCATAAAAAATAAGTATACAGTCGATTTCCTTTGTATGGGGTCCTAATCTTTGTGTTGTCTAACCGAATTGATGAAAGTATATTCAAAGTCATTCATATAATTTATAAATGTAAGAAGACATGTATGGAAACACAAACAATACATTTAAAAGCAAGAGAATCAGAAAACTAGAAATATACCTATGAATAATGTGTGTGGTTGTCGCTCAGACCCCATAGAGCTACGCGGTGACGCAAAATCATCATCTCCATCTCCAAAGTATTGGGCATATTGTTGTTGTTCCACAAATCAACAATACTATGCTCAGGTAATAGTAGAGTGATACCAGTGAATATACTCTCTAACATAACGTTGGTACTCATCTTCTCCAATTTGAGAAAATTTGGAAAATTTTCAAAATTTCCTCAGTTTTTAACAAATTGGTCCATCTTCCACCAAATCTCAAAATTAGAAATGATTTCATCAAGCACTCCTAAATACTTTGAAATGGGGGCTAATCGACTGTTGATCGAAGTGGAATTTTGAAAACAAATATTTTTTAATGTTTTTAATTAATTTTTTGCCAAAAAAAAAATCTAAATTACCAAGAATCACTAGATCAGGTTGCATACATGTTTGATTTTGAGTTTGGACACTAAGATTACAACTGATTTTTGAGAAATTAGGAAATTTCAATTTTTTTTTCCCAATTTTCTGCAACTCGGCCAATCTCGTCCTATTCTCAAAATAGAAGCTCCAAATCCATAATTTGCATGCGAAACATGATGAATTATGGATTTGTAACCATTTGACACTTATTTAACATGATTTTAAAAAAATAAAAAATAAAAAATCTCACCAGATCGAATATGTGGGATATATCTGCACTACCTATGCATTTCGTATCGCATAGGTGGGTGCAAGATATATCGTGGGATATATTGGCCGATATCATCAATACTGAAAACATTGGTTTGTACTTATATTAAATAGGTCCAGTTGCATGATTACTTTCAAGTTTTTCAATTATCAAAGGTACCTTTTTAACAACACCTTGTGGTCATCTTATAACCCTAGTTTATGCCATTGAGACGTATTGTTTCAAGCTATATCAATTTATGTGGGCAAAGCTTGATCCATAATCATTTTAGTCTCACAATTCAAAAATAATTGGTTTTGGATTCTCCCCTATGCAGGTACGAAGTTGATACAGATGCATTCCTCTCTGTATTAGCCCTACAACCTATCCCTACAATGGCATCCATCCCAACCATTGTTGAGGTATATTACTCACAGAATGTTCACATGTTTGAAACAAAAGAATACTGACTCATTATAAAGTAATTCATGTCCATGTAAATAATATAAATTTTCTATGAGGAAAACGTGTCCCAATGTTAAACAGTAAGCTATATCTACCTCAGTATAATTTCTTCAATATTGGCAAGATTGATACGATTCAAATTATCAATGAGAGAGTAGAAGTTATGAAAGAAATATTTTTAACTTGAAACTATATATTTCCACTTCCAAGTTTTAGAAGTTTTTAATTATGTTCTACCAGTGATCCAATCTTAACAAGCTTTCAATGTTTTGGAATGTTTTCGAGAAAGCTATTTTGTAATCTTCTTCTCTCGCATATCTTTGAAGATCCTTGACATGTCACTGAGTGTCAATCAATCTACATGAATTTTCAATAACTTTATGAGGTTACATGCCGAAGTCTTTCCTTCTAATGTTTTGATGTGCCTCTATATGCATGAACTGTTACAAGGTTCTAGCTGTCAATAAGGATAATTGCACCTTTGAAGATTCTCACTGTTTTATGCATAATTTCAGACATCTACCCCATGCATAGTATTCAATATTCCATTTTTCATAAGGTCGTCTCAATCTCGTTGTTTATAGGCTCTTAATCCTTTATTTGCATACACGAGCATAAATATTGAATTAATTAATGATCAAAGAATGGACAGAGAGAGGCTCACTATCAGTTGTATGTAAGCCTTCAGGGTGTTTCATGTATGGATATATCTCCTCTCCCCCCCTTGTATTCTTTGTAACAAGCCCCTTCTGTTGGGCATTTTATCCCAAAAGAGAACGAGCTGGTTTTCTAAATTCTTTTCCACTATTTGGTATTAGAGCCATTTTGGGTTGATGCTATCCTTGATCTTAAAGTTCTTGACTATAACAGGCCCCCTTTTTTCTATTATTATTTTCATCTCTATTGCAATCTTTGTTCGTTGAGAGAAGTTAATGTCATTAGGTATTTTGATGTAAGGAATGATGCGTCGAATGTCATCATTTGGCAGAGTAGTGTTATTTGGCCTTGAATTATCAACATTTTTGGTGATTTATTTAATTTTTGGAAGGAATTGGGTACATTTTGTGCCTTGTAATACGGAAAATGAGAAATTCAAATCTTGTCTGTGCCAACTGTCATATGATTTTTCCCCATCATCTTTATGATCAGATTCAATAGGAATATTCTCATTTTTACCATATTTACTACCCAATGGGGTTTCTCTGTTTTGCATGTGAAGTTCGATGATTGCATCTAATCGATGGTTGGTACTTGTTATGTTGGATAGTATTTCACTGTAATTTGTGAATTTCTATTGCTTTTGAAGCTCATCCTTTGGTTGTGTTTGTTGAATCCCTTGGTGTTTTGTTTTTACCATCCTTAATGTAGACACCCTATCTTGAATAGGTTGCATATATTAGTTGAGCTAATTGGGTTAGGTGATGCATCTGGTCAACTCATCCATTAGATGGGCCATAGATGGTCCCACAGGCCGGAAGATTGAAGATTTGTCCCATCTAAGGGGTTCTTGATTAAAGACCTGAAGAATCTAATGATCCAAAATTTGAGATTTAAACCACATAATGGTCTCCATTGGCCTAATTGAGTATCTGGATCAGATCAAGGGTCCAATGACAGGTGTGGACCTAAATAATGGTCCAATTGGACTGTGGGGCCCAATGGTCTGTGGGATTTATTATTTTATTAGTTTTTCGAGTTAAGAGTTAGTACTTATAGAACAAGTTTCTGTTTAGTACTGTCGTCACTTTGTGGCTCACTTTTCAGCTATGAAACAATGACGAAAGGACATGGAATTGGTCCCATCTGAAAGCCTATTGAGTTAGAGTAGTCCTTGGAGTAGCACTCTTTCTTTGTTTGAGATAACTACATGTATGGCAAAGTGGTGTGGCCTATTCATTTTCATACAAATCTCTGGGATACTAACATAGTTATGGTGGTGGAACTCCTTGACCTATTATATAGGTCCACACCTTTTCCTTTCAATGACTATGAGATGGTTTGTCTTTGACTCCTGAAGGTTCATTTTCTGGCCGAAGCTTATCTCAAGGCCTTTTGCCTTTGAGCTTCTACTCATGATATCTGCATGATGCACATGGAGGAATACAAAATTGGTGGATCACCTCTTTATTGGGTGTGAAGTAGCACGAGAGATTTGGTCTAGCTTCTTTGGCCTATTTGAAGTTATTTGGGTATCCCCAGGATCCTTTTTCAGCATTTTGGAAGGGTGGACTCATGGTCCCTTCAAGCAGCAACGTGGCACTCTGTTGAAGATGTTGCCCCATGCTATAATTTGGGCATTATGGAAAGAAAGAAATCGAAGAAATCGAACATAAAGAATGGTTTTTGTCATCCTTGGTTACCAACATTAAGGTTTTCCTAGCACCTTGGAGGACCTCTTTGGACTCTTCCTTGGAGTTTCTTTATCCAAGCTCCTCCATAAAAGGATTCTGTCAATGCACATAGGTGAGAATCTTTAAGCATTTTGAGTTGGTATCCCCCACCCTCGGTAGTTGGAAACTTAATGTTGATGGCTGTTCATTAACCCTGGGGAGTTGGGTATTAGAGAGGTGAGCAGTGTTGCTCTTTGCTTCTTAATTCGAGTAGAGAAGGGGTAAGTCTAATAGAGTTAAACTTGTGGTGATTAAAGTAACAAGCTAGCAATCGAATTATTTTTCAACCGCTTTGAGGGACTGCTTATTGTTGAAGAAGACTCCATGTCGGCAATAGCATGGACACTGGGGAAGGTGTCAATTCCATGGACACTATAGTTTGTAGTGAATGACATGAGGATGCGTTGTCGTTCCTCATCTATTACCTTTATCCATGTCCTAAGAGAAGCCACTGTATTAATAAGAGCTGGCAGCATGTCAGTATCATTTCCTGGAAAGACATTTATTTTACAATTTACAAGTAACAACTTAAATAAGGTGATGCAGGCAGTGTTTTAATTATCAGCGATATTATCGAATTATCACTGATAATTATGGTATCGCTAGAGTTGCGACACCGAAACTCCCTTTGTTCGTTTCTCTTCCAAATATTGCCGATTTTTCGGCGATTTTATCGATTTTTTGCGAAAAGTCGAGTTGTCAGTGAGAAATCGGTGACAAATAACCCAAAAGGGGGGGAATTGGGGAATTGGGGAAACTTTTGATAACATCGGGGGGTTGCGTAAATACGCAAAATATCCCAAAAAAAGGGGGAGAAAATGGGGAAACTTGCGGATTTCTGTACCTGTAGAAGAGAAGGGCCAATCGTAGAAGAGGATCGGTGAAAGGAAATTGCGGTGGGCCAATTGATCGATGGTGTGCCGTAAGTGCCATCTAATCTCTACTTTCCACTTTTTTTCTTTGAATACGTCAAAATTTTCAAACCTAAAGATGATTTCGGCGAAGAATCTGCTGAAGATTAGGGATTTGGAGAGATTTTGTTTCGGAAATTTAGGGCTTCGAGGGTTCCCTTCCGAAACCCTCTTCCATTTCGAAAACGGCTGGGTTTTTACGGACGCGGATTAATTGCGAAACCCTTACACGAAATGGGATTGCGTACTGAGTTACTCGGTACGCTTTTA
Organism: Magnolia changhungtana; assembly: GCA_030180095.1. Lineage (NCBI taxonomy): Eukaryota > Viridiplantae > Streptophyta > Magnoliopsida > Magnoliales > Magnoliaceae > Magnolia > Magnolia changhungtana. The sequence continues at coordinate 12,482,983 of JASAUF010000421.1, read as the reverse complement.
TCGTACTGAGTAAACTCAGTTGGGCCTACAATGAATATATGTGGGTTATCCACGCTGTCCATCCGTTATTAAAAATCATTTTAGTGGTTGATTCCAAAATATAAGTACGCCCAAAGCTCAAGTAGACCACACCAAAGGAAACAGTGGGAATAATGACTTCCACCGTTGAAACCTTGCTAGGGCCGAAAGTGATGTTTATTTGTCATCCAACCTATTCATAAGATCACAAAGACATGGATGAAGGGAAAACACAAATATCAGCTTGATCCAAAACTTCTATGGGCCCCAAGAAATTTTCAACTGTAGAATTTCAATTCACACTATTTCCCGTGGTGAGGTCCACCTGAGATTTGGGTATATTTCATTTTTGGGATCCAGCCATCAAATTATCTATTAAAATGGATGGACAAAGTAGATAAAATATGTAAATCACGGTGGACCCCACAGAGTTTACTTAGTACGCTTAACGTACTGAATTACTCAGTACGCAATCTGCTTCGCCCTTTCGCAAGAAGTTCCTACGCAAGGATTATGTGTGGGGCCCACTTAGATGTTTATGAGAAATCCAACCCCTCTATCTGTTTTTGAAGATCATTTTATGATGTGAGACCAAAAATAAGGAGGATCCAAAACTCAAGTGGGCCACTCAAGAGGAAACAGTGGATACTTAGTGACCACCGTTGAAACATTTATATGGCTATAAAAGTTTGGTAATGGTCTAATTTTTTTAGTGTTTTCACTTTATCTGAGTGAAAATGATCTTATTAACGGTTTAGATGGCATATAAACAGCAAGGTGGAGCCTAGGGAGGTTTCAACAGTAGACATTCCTTTCCTCACTGTTTCATCTCCTATGGCCCACTTGAGTTTTGGATCCTCTTAATTTTTGATAGCATGTGTTAAAATGGGGTTGAAAAATGGATGGACGGGTTTGATTTCTAACAAACATCTCAGTGGGCCCCACCCAGAATCCTTGCGCAAGAACTTCTTGCGAAAGGGTTTTGCATGAAACCCGCGTCCGATTTTTACGGGGAAATTGGACTGCGTACAGTACTCTTCTTTGGTATTGAGTAAACTCTGTTAGGCCCACTGTGAATGTATCTGGTCTATCCACGCCGTCCATCCGTTTTTCCATCTTATTTTAGGGGTTGAGACCAAAATTTAAGCATACCCAAAGATCAAGTGGACCATACCATTGGAAACAGTTGGAATAATAACTTCCACCGTTGAAACATTTCTTAGGCCCAGAGTGATGTTTATTTCTCATCCAACCTGCTCATAGGATCACACAAACATGAATGAAGGGAAAACACAAATACAAGCTTGATCCAAAACTTTGGTGGCCCCCAAGAAATTTTCAACGGTAGATGTTCCATTCACACTGTTTTCCATTGTGTGTTCCACTTGTTTGTATCCATGGATTGATGGGTCGATGTTCTGTGGGGCCATCATAATGATAAATATTTTATCAATGTCGTCCATTTATTTTGATAGATAATTTTAAGGCATGAGTCCGAAATGAGACAGATCTGCAACTCGGGTGGACCACACTAACGGAAACAGTGATGATTAAATGCCCACCATTAAAAATAGTGGTATGGCCCACCACCAGTTTTTGGATCTGCCTAACTTTTAGAACATTCTCCTATTGTGGCCTTTCAAAACAGATGGTAGGAGTGGATTTGTGACGTACATCTTTATCATGCAAAAACCACACTGATTGGATAATCCAATCCATCCTTGATTTGGCATCTTTGAGTTCATTCACTTTTACATGTCTTAATTACTATATGTCAGCTGCATTTGTAATATATAAACTCATTTTGGTTGCTATTAAAGTGAATTTTTATGGCATCGCATGTTTTTTGGGTCCCATTAAATGAAAACTTATTATGTAATGCATTCTTTTTGCAATTTTTCATTCCTGAATATGTAAATATGTGTATTCATGCATGTCCTGAAGTTTCACTGAAAAATTCCACCATTTTCTCCATGTTTCCCCCTTTTTTCCTGCATTTCCAGTTATCAACGATATTATCGACGATAACGATATTATATATTTGTCTCTGTCCAGCGAAACTTGTAGCGATACCGACAACTCGAACACATGCAGGACATGAAATTCAAGTGTGATGTGCAAGAATTCAGGCTTAAGATCATACCAATTCAGAAACAATTACACAAATTCCACATCCCACATGATAGTCCAAACATTCAATGAAAGGGGAATCTATGCGGGTCCAGGCCAACACAGGCTAGGACTGGACCAATAAAAATTATAAACCAAATGATGTCAAAAGGAAATAGAAATCAACTACACATGCATAAAAATCAGTCCCTAATCCAAGGGATTCCCCAATTTCAATTCAAGGAACCCTAGGGTGACAAAAAAATGGGCAAATAAATTAGGGCTAACGCAAACTAAGGCTAGGGTTTAGGAAATAGAAATGAAAAGAGGAAAACCTGACCCGGAAAAAGCTCCTGCGTGCAAATGGTGGCCAGGGCTGACGCACACGGGCGAGTGGGCTGGCCGCACGTGTGATGGAGGCCCGCCTCCCCAAAGTGACACCCAGGCCTTGGTCTACCAGGGAAGACCTCCAATCCCTCCAAGTTTGACGATCTGACGTAAGGTCGAGGCATAGTGATCCACCAAAGTTTCAGCCCTCCTACAGGTCCAGATTTTGGAAATTGGCTGTAGGGGGATGAATAGCTACAAAAGCTGGGAAATTCAAAGCAATAATGATGATAGAAGATAAGAGATATGGATGGAAGAGGGTAGGGGCGAATGGGGATAAATGTGGCTTCGTACCACAGTAGTTAGCCCTTCGAAGAAGGGAGGGTTTCGCACCCACTTTTGAATTCTTCCACAACTCACAAAGAGAGCAGAAAAATAAAGTAGAAATTTTTATTAAACTTGAATGAATAAAAATAACTACAAGGGGTGCCTATTTATAGGAAAAATCCTATACCCCAAAACTCGCACCATGTGGACAACCTATTACTTGGCAGTGAAGTAAACTAAAATAAAAACCAAACAAAGAAATTCAAAGTGTTCACGATGTTCTAAATAATAACAATATGTAAAACCTAAAATATGACATCAATCCGACGAGTGGGCCACGATCATGAGATCCCATGATGGGCTTTTCTTGACTATCGGGCCCACCCTTTTGAACCAAAACTTTGTCTTCTAGCTAGGAGGCCCTCCCTTGACGTTGTCATTGAGCCGAATCGATGGTGGGGCCCTCCTTCTGCATACGTACGTGCGTAGGGGGAGTGTGCGTGTGCGTGCGCGCATGATGTCCCCATCATAAGGTTCATGTATCATCATATCCATAAACCAATTTCTTTGCTGAATCATAAGTTATCTCAAGAATTGACATTATAATGTCATTCCAATTCATGTATATTTTTCGACTTGATAGGCACAATTATCTTGTATGACCGGGAAATGTCTCTCTTTGCCTTTCTTGCATTACCTAGTAATGTGCTGAATAGTCCAATAGTAATGATTCCTTAGAGGTAGAAAATTTTCAATCTTCTACCCAATGTTTGAAGTGTCAGTATTGCTACAAGTTTCGTTGGCCGGGGATATAGAAACAATATCGATGTCACCCATAGCTGGAAATGTGGGGAAACATGGGTGAAAATGGTAGAATTTTTCAATGAAGCTTTAGGAGATGCTAAAATACCCATTTTTTTCATATTTAAGAATAAAAAAATTGCAAAAAGACTACATACATAATAAGTTTACATTTAATGGGGGCCTAAAAGCATGTGTTGTCGTAAGAAATCAGTCCAACCATCCCATCTACCCATCCAACCATCCAACCATCCAACCTTACATCCAAATATCCATTGATATCTCAGAATATCGACAACACACAATATTTTGCCAAAAAATCATTGGCAATTGGAAAGGAAACGAAAGACTGTGGTCTCAATATCACCCATGTTGCGATGGCAATATATTGTAATATTATCGATATTATTGTTGACAATTTGAACATTGCATACAAGCATACGCCCATAAAAAAATTTATATTTCTCCAAAAAATCATTGACAACTAGAAAGGAAATGAAAGAGGGTAGTCTTGATATCGCCCATGTTGCGATAGCAATATATCGCAATATTATTGAAATTATTATCGACAATTTGAACACTGCATATAAGCATATGCCCATAAAAAATTGATTTTTTTAAAAATTTTAATAAACATATTTTTGGCGATATCGATACATTGGTGATATTATCGAAATGTCACCTACTGGCAATACAAGCGATTCCTAGAATTTACACAGTAAAAAATATTGGCAATATATTGACGATACAAGTGACACTTGGAATTTACACAGTCAGAAATATTGGCGATATGTTGACGATACAAGTAACATTTGAAATTTACACAGTTGAAAATATTGGCGATACATCATTGATACCTGAAATTTCTGATACTACCAGTGTTATTGGTATCGCTGAGCTGGAGATACGGATAATATCGGGGATTCTCTGAACAATGCTTCTACCTAAGTACACGTATTTTTTATAGATGGAAAATAATCAATTCTTGAATAAGGATTAGCAATATGAAAAATACTGTAAGGCTAATTATAACATGCTTATTGATTCACCATATTTGCACTCTCCTGACTCAAATCCTGGCAAGAACTAGACAAAATTAAAGCATACAAAAACATTATAGAAGTAATGCAGTTGCCAACTGGTTTTGCATGATTTGGGGCCTTGGACATTCTATTTATTGATTAAATGGCTCACAGTTATTTCATTTGATATTCCTACAGGTTGCAAACACCAGTACATGTGAGCTTTTGAAATCAATCTCAGGCTTGAAGGTGGAACCAGTTGAAAATGTCGCTTCCAAGTTATTTGTCCAGTGCTCTCGGCAAAAGGGGCTAATAAAAATCTACAGACATCTGCTTAATTATCAGAGTACTGTCCATACTCCACTACAAGCACTGCAGGATGCTATTTTCTTCTCTCCATGTTTTTCCTTCATGACACCAAAAATGGATTGGGTTTCATAAGATGTATGGTTTTGCTTGTCAATTTCTCTAATGGATTCACTTTTGCTTGTGAAGTTAAAGCATTAATAGAATCTTTTGAGGAATATGCGCAATGAATCACTCTGGGATACTATTGGAACAATAGTTTCCTCAACAAATTTATTAACACTTGCAATTGGAAACTTAATATAAGTCATCTTCAATACTTGGATGAGAGGTAAGGCAGGCTAAATATCATTGGTTGAGTCTTTAAATATATCGTTGTATGTTTTTCATGGGTTGGTAATAAAGGTGTTCCTAGTTCACTTTTGTATTTGGTTAATTTGCTTCTTTTTTTCTTGTCTCTCTCTTTTTTCTTTTCTTTTTTTTTTTTTTTTTTTTTGAAGTAGGTGTTGTCAATAAATTGTGGTTTAATTTATGAGAGGGTATTCTTGTGATTTGTATGTACTATGAGAGTATTAGGGTTATTTACGTGAATTTTTTAGATCAACTTGAGAAGATCTTTAGGATATCTCTCGATAAGCTTGAGTAGAAGATTTCTAGAATCTTCTTAGATAGACTTGGGAAGCCTATAATGCTATACTTTTGTCACCATTCTATTCATTCAATATAAGGAAACATTTCCATTGCTTGAATTTTTCTTTAATGATATGAAAATTGGTATGCTAATCCAACTTTCTTCTTCATTCTTTATTGATACAAGCTGATACGGACCATTTTTCTTCCATGGGCCTTACGACCGTCTTACATATCGTATTGAGCCAATATGGATACAATATTGTCGTACTAGTCAACGCATTACGGATATTTAAAGCCATGCTCCTATCTCAGGCTACTGGTAAATGGAGTTGCTTCTCATTAGACTAGTATTCAAAGTACCTTTAGTCTAGGGCTGACGGACAATTCAGAGAATACCGGTCCAATCACTTGTTTTTTATGGAGAAAACTAGGTGCTAGAAGTATGATTCAGCGTGTCAATGACAAGCAGAATGGTGTTTGTTGTGTGGTGCTTTCCCAATTATCTTGGTGGAATTCTTGCAGAACTTTGTTGGAAAAAGGTTTGTGTGTTGTGGGTGACCTTCTTAAACAATTCTTTCACTTGCTTGTCAAAGGGTTCCTAACTTGCTTCACTTGTGATCTTGATTGATATGTTCAAGTTTGGATCAAAGATCAATTCAAATGATTTTTTCTTGTATTTGATCCACTTAGAAGCTCTAACAAATTGTCAAATATCACCACTTATGTTCATTTATGCACTAATCATGACATTCTCATGTATACATGTGCACTTGATTTCTCAATACTCATGTGACGGGGACATCACGCGCGCACACATGCTCCCCCTATGCACGTACGCAAGGAGGAGGGCCCCACCATCGATCTGAATTGATGACGACATCCAAGGAGGGCCTCCTAGTTAGAGGATTGTGTTTCGGTTCCTTGGAATGGACCCAATCGTCATGTGAATCCCGCCATGGGTTCTCATGATCGTAGCCTACTATTCCAAACGATCTAGTACTTTGAGTTTTGATTATTATTGTTATTAGGAACATCATGGACAGTTTAGATTACTTTGATTAGTTGTTATTTGTGGTTACTTCGTCTCTAAGTAACAAGTTGCGCACATGGCGCGAGTTTTGGAGTATAGGATTTTATTATAAATAGGCACGCTTTGTAGTCTTTTTCTTATTGAACATTGAATAAAATTTCTGTGTTTTCCTACTCCTCTCTGAGTTGTGAAAGCCTAATTGGGTGCGAAACTCTCCCTTCTTCGAAGGGCTATTACCGTGGTGCGAAGCCACACCCATCTCGATTCACCCCTACCTTTTACTATCCATATTTCTCTTCTCCTACAATCATTCCACCCGCAAATCCATCATTATTTTGCAGTCGTTCCTTCTCTACAATAGAATTCTGGAATCTGGCCCTGCAGGAGGGCTGAAACTTCGACGGAAAACCACGCACGGACCGTACGTCGGATCGGGCTGAAACTTGGAGGGTTTGTAGCACAACCCTAGTCAACCAACCCTAAGGAGGGAGTTTTTGGGTTCGTGAGCCCCACGCATGTGCAGACAGCCCTCCGCGCATGTGCGTCAGGCCTGGCCTGTTGTCCACATGCGCGGGCTGTCTTTAGGTTCACTCCTTCCTCTATTTCATTCCTCTCTTACCTGATTCCCTTAACCCTAACCCTAGGGCTGAAACTTCGACAAAAAACCACGCACGGACTGTATGTCGGATCGGGCTGAAACTTGGAGGGTTTGTAGCACAACCCTAGTCAACCAGCCCTAAGGAGGGAGTTTTTGGGTTCGTGAGCCCCACGCATGTGCAGACAGCCCTCCGCGCATGTGCGTCAGGCCTGGCCTGTTGTCCACATGCGCGGGCTGTCTTTGGGTTCACTCTTTCCTCTCTTTCACTCCTCTCTTACCTGATTCCCTTAACCCTAACCCTAGATCGTCTTAAATTCCAATTTCTTACCCCTTTTTTCTAACCCTAGGGTTCCCCGAATTGAAATTTGTGAATCCTTTAGATTGGGGAACTATTTTTGTGCATGTGTAGATGACTTTACTCTCTTTTGAGCATTGTTTGGTCTATATTTTTAATTGATCCAGCTCTAGTATGTGTAGGCCTGGACCCACATAGATTCCCCTTGCTGAATGCTTGACTTTTTTGTGGGATGTGGAATTTTGTGTGATTGTTTCTAAACTAGTATGATCTAAAGCCTAAACTCTTGCATAGCATATTTAAATTTTCATGTCTTGCATCAAATTTGGTATCAGAGCACAAGGTTTTTATAGGGGAATGCATTGCATGTTTAGGGTTTAGTTTATTTTTATCCATTATGTATTAAGTCTCATCATATAGAGTTGTTTAGAGGTCCATAATTCCTGATATAAGCTACTGAAATTTCTGTTATCAGAAAGTTAGCAATTCACATTGCTGAAATTTTCTGTTATCCCTTTATTTTGACAGCTATATTGCTGAATTTTGGTAGCGTTGTGTAGTTTCCCTCATCTGAAGTCTCATAAGATCATCTAGTCCCATTTAGACGTATATAGTCGTATTAGAAGGTCTTTCAATTGAGTTAGTGATTGTATGCCCACACGTACAGGTCGTGGCTTTGGCTTACACCTTACACTAAACATGGAGCAATTGCAAGAATCAATGAACAAAATGACCCAGCAGTTTGAGTCTTTGGGTAAGCGCTTGGAACAAAGTATTGACCGACGCTTGGATCAACTTACTGTGCGTGTTACCCAACTAGAGACTTCCGCCTGAGCAAACCCCACCATTGGGGAAGATGCCTAGTCTTAGGTAGGTGGTCAGGAGGATAGACTAAGGAATGGAGGTAGCTAAGGAATCGGTTTTGGGTGCGCACCCGTACACCCACCCCGTGAGGGACATCAAGACCACTATGACCCCGATGCGCAACTTCTCAAAGGAGTTAGAGTAGATGCTCCCACATTTAATGGCCGCTTGGACCCTAAAGCGTTTCTAGATTGGTTGGCGGATATGGACCACTATTTTGAGTGGTATAACATGTTGGACGCTCATCGAGTCCGATTTCGCCAAGATGAAGCTTGTGGGCCAAACAAAGAGGTTTTGGGCTACTGTAGAGCGAAAGAAAGAAAAAGTGAGGGAGCTCCAAATAGTCCATTGGGGAGAAATGAAAAAAAACTCTTAAAAAGAAATACCTCCCATTTTTTTATCACTTGAGGTTGGTTGAGGAATGGCAGTCTCTTCGACAGGGTTTCATGAGTGTTGCTGAATACGTTGAGAGTTCGAAAAGTACTTGACCCGTTGTGAAGTTAATGTGGAGCCCATACTCACCCTTGCTCGATTTAAGACGGGCCTTCGTTCTGACATTAGAAGAGATTTGCTTGCCAAGGACATAGACACTCTTGAACAGATGTATCAAATAGTGTTGCAAGTCGAGTAATACCTCAAAGCATCTGTGGGAAGGTGGTTTGAGTTTCGCAATTCTAGCGCTTAGGTCAACCCTTCTAGGGCCAAGCCTAGCACTGGATACCAAAACAAACCTTCCAATAGTTCTCAGTTTAAGCCCAAGGATGATAAGGGTAAAGAGGTTATTGGGTCTAACTCGCGTAGAAGTGGAGCAACTAGGTGTTTTAAGTATCAGGGGTTTGGTCACTTTGCCCACCAGTGCGGCACGAAAGAGAGCACCAAGGTGATCCTTATTGATGGGCAAGTAGAAGTAGTGCCCCAAGAAAGTGACGGTGAAGAAGAAGAATATGAGCCAGCAAAAACCCTTAGTGATGAGGAAGAGGAGCGCAAGAGTCTGCGACCTGGCAGTTGTTGCGTTGCGCCTTTGCCTAAGTAAAGAATACCAACAATTGGCGCCACAATACGATCTTCTATACCTATGCAAAGTGTGGGGATAAGAGTTGTAAGATAATCGTGGATAGTGGTAGTTGTGCCAATGTAGCATGAACTGGTACGGTAAGCCGTTTAGGCTTGAAACTCAAAGCCCATCCTCAACCCTATAGAGTGTCTTAGGTTGATGAGACTTCCATCCAATCTCGCACCATTGCCTTGTTCCTATTTAGTTTGGATCATATAAAGACACTCTGGTGTGATGTTCCCATGGATGTTGGCCATATCATTCTGGGTAAACTTACCATATTTGGTTGTTCAAATGTGTGTACATTATGGTTTGAGGGCAAGAAGGTCAAGCTAAATCCACTTCCACCCAAGAACATGACTGTAAAGGAGTCCACCACACAGACTAGTGTAAGCGGCTCAAAAGAATCGAAGGAATCAAAGTCCAAGTTTAAGCCTCTTCATATTCTAAATGCCAAAGACTTTGAGCGAGAGACTAAGGCGAACTCGATAGCGTACGCCCTAATGGCTAGGGAAAGTGCACACCAAAGGCTAGTGTAGAGTTACCCACTGAGGCTCTTCCGGTAGTAGATGAGTTTCGTGACGTCTTTCCTGCGGATCTACCGGATGATGAGCTTCATACAACACGCCATTGATTTAGTTCCTGGAGCAACTCTACCAAACCTCTCTCATTACAAAATGAACCCAAAGGAGCATGTGGAGTTAAAGAGACAGATTGATGAGCTCCTAGAAAAAGGTTTCATTCGAGAGAGCATGAGCCCATGTGTCGTGCCCACCCTTCTTACACCTAAGAAGGATGACACGTGGAGGATGTGTGTTGATAATAGGGCCATCAACAAAATCACAATCAAGTATCGGTTTCCCATACCGCGTCTTGATGACATGTTGGATATGATGACCAATGCTACTATCTTCTTGAAAATTAACCTCAAAAGTGGTTATTACCAAATCCATGTACGCCCTAGTGATGAGTGGAAGACGGCCTTCAAGACGAAGGATGGGCTATACGAGTGACTAGTTATGCCTTTTGGGTTGACTAACGCCCCAAGCACTTTCATGCGTGTGATGACCCAAGTGTTGAGGCCCTTCACCGGGAAGTTCCTGGTCGTATACTTTGATGATATCTTGATTTATAACATGACCAAGGAACAACACCTCAACCATTTGAGGTAGGTTTGTAGGATCCTTAGAGCTAAGAAATTGTATGTCAACCTAAAGAAATGTGCGTTTTTGTCTAGTAATATTATCTTCTTAGATTTTGTTGTGTCAGCCGAGGGCATATCGGCAGATCCCGAGAAGGTCAAGGCCATCGTCAATTGGCCTAAACCCCGTAATATTCACAAGGTGCGCAGCTTTCACGGCTTAGCCACCTTCTATAGGCAATTCATTCGAGGCTTTAGTTCCATTATGGCTCCCATCACGGATTGCATAAAAAATGGAGAGTTTTAATGGACAAAGGCAGCCTCGAAGGCCTTTAAGGAGATAAAGGTCAGGATGACCGAAGCTCTAGTCACGTGACTTCCCGATTTTTTGAAAGTTTTTGAAGTCGCATGTGACACGTCAAGAGTCGACATAGGAGGAGTACTTAATCAGGAAGGGCACCCTATCACCTTTTTTAGTAAGAAACTGAATGAGGCGAAACAAAAATATTCCACCTATGACAGAGAGTTCTATGCGGTAGTACAATCACTGTGCCACTGGCGTCATTGCCTATTGCCACAAGAATTCGTCTTGTTCTCAGATCACGAGGCTTTGAGATATCTGAACTCTAAAAAAAAATTAAACCTTAGGCACGCCAAGTGGATGCAATTCCTTCAAGAGTACACTTTTATGCTTAAGCACAAGACCGGTGTAGAGAATAAGCCTGCCAACGCGTTGAGTTGTCGAGTCGCGTTACTCAATTCCATGAGTGTCGAAGTCACGGGCCTCAAACGCATCAAAGAAGATTATTCTGAGTATCTAGATTTTGGAGTTGCGTACGCATCGTTATTAGAGAGTCCGTCAGGAGCTAGCAGTGAGTACTTGATTTTAGACGGATATTTGTTTAGGAGTGACCGTTTGTACATACCTCACACCTCCCTCCATGATTTTCTTGTCTGGGAGTTACATTCGAGAGAGGTCGCGGGTCATTTCGGTCGAGACGAGACCATTGCCTTAGCGGAGCATAGGTTTCATTAGCTAAGCCTCAAGCGAGACGTGGCCAAAATTATAGGACAATGTTGTACTTGTTAACTGACAAAGTAGAAAAAGCAAAATACAAGATTATACACACATTTGCCAGTTCCATTCATCCCTTGGCAGGACATCAGTATGGACTTCGTGCTTGCACTCCCTAAGACTATTCGGAAACACGATTTTATATTTATTGTTGTAGACCGTTTTTCTAAAATGGCTCACCTTATTCCTTGTTCTAAGACCTCCGACGCATCTCATGTTGTCAAGTTATTCTTTAGTGAGGTTGTCAAACTGCATGGGTTACCAAAAACCATAGTGTATGACCATGAGGTGCGATTCATGAGTTACTTTTGGAAGACACTATGACACATGATGAATACTAGGCTCCAATTTTCTTCTGCCTACCACCCTTAGACCGATGGTCAGACTGAGGTGGTCAATAGGAGCCTAGGGAGTTTGCTCAGATGTTTTAGTGAGGGAACACACCAAGACGTGGGACACCGTACTACCTATAACCGAGTTTTCGTTTAAAAGTTCTGTCAATAGGTCCATAGGTCTAAGTCCTTTTGAAGTCGTTACTGGTTATAAGCCTAGGAAGCCTATTGATCTTGTCCTTATGTCACTATCCTATGGGCCATCAGAGTCGGTGGAGTCCTTTGCACATCACATTCATTCATTGCATCAAGAAATCAGGCGAAAGATCACTATTAGTAATGAACATTTCAAATTTTCTTCAGACCAGTATAAACGTTTCAAGGAATTCAATGTAGGGGACTCTGTGATGGTTCGCATTAGGTCCGAGCGGTACCTTCAGGGGGTCGTTCGTAAATTACACACGGGTAGCCCTGGACCATTCAAAATTATTAAACAAAACAGTCTCAATGTGTATGTGGTATATCTTCCACATTCCATGGGAATTAGTTCCACATTCAATGTGGAGGATCTAGTTGCTTTTCAGAAGACCACTGATACATTGTCCGGCCATTTGCCCAACCATCTTAATTCCCCAGACCTATCCCTTGATCCATGGCCTCTTCCTGACACTTCTTCCTAACCTCCACCTCCCATACCTACCCTTCCCACACCCAGAGAGGAAATAGAGGATATTCTGGACCATCAGATAGTATCAATGTCGGATGGCAGGTTTCAGAAGTTCCTGGTCAAATGGAAGTCACGCCCAGCTTCAGACAGTACGTGGCTCACTGAGGAGGAGCTTCAGAGACTTGATCCTGACATCTTGGAGCGGTTCAGGAGTTTTGTTTCGCCAGTGGCGAAATCTTCGCAGTCAGGGAGAGTTGATGGGGACATCACGTGTACACGCACGCCCCCCCTACGCACGTATGCAAGGAGGAAGGCCTCACCATCGATCTGGATCGATGACGACGTCCAGGGAGGGCCTCCTAGTTAGAGGACTGTGTTTTGGTTCCTTGGAGTGGACCCGATCGTCATGTGAATCCCACCATGGGTTCTCATGATCGTGGCCCACTATTCCAAACGATCTAGTACTTTGACTTTTGGTTATTATTGTTATTAGGAACATCATGGATGGTTTAGATTACTTTGATTAGTTGTTATTTGTGGTTATTTCATCTTTAAGTAATAGGTTGCGCACATGGTGTGAGTTTTGGAGTATAGGATTTTATTATAAATAGGCACGCCTTGTAGTCTTTTTCTTATTGAAGATTTAATAAAATTTCTTCATTTTCCTGCTCCTCTTTGAGTTGTGAAAGCCTAATTGGGTGTGAAACCCTCCCTTCTTCGAAGGGCTACTACCGTGGTGCGAAGCCACACTCATCCCGATTCGCCCCCACCTTCTACCATCCATATTTCTCTTCTCCTACAGTCATTCCACCTACAAATCCATCATTATTTTGCAGCCATTCCTTCTCTACAGCAAAATTCTGGAATCTGGCCCTGTAGGAGGGTTGAAACGTCGACGGAGCACCACGCACGAACTGTACATCGGATCAGGCCGAAACTTGGAGGGTTTGTAGCCCAACCCTAGCCGACCAGCCCCAAGGAGGGGGTTTTTGGGTTCGTGGGCCCCACGCACGTGCGGACAGCCCTCTGCGCACGTGCGTCAAGCCTGGCCTACTGTCCACATACGCGGGCTGTCTTTAGGTTCACTCTTTCCGCTTATTCACTATTCTCTTACCTGATTCCCTTAACCCTAACCCTAAATTGTCTTAAATTCCAATTTCTTACCCCTTTTTTCTAACCCTAGGGTTCCTCGAATTAAAACTCGTGAATCCCTTGGATTGGGGAACTATTTCTATACATATGTGGATGAGTTTACTCTCCTTTGAGCATTGTTTGGTCTATAACTTTAATTGATCCAGCCCTAGCATTTGTAGGCCTGGACCCGCATAGATTTCCCTTGTTGAATGCTTGACTTTTTTGTGGGATATGGAATTTTGTGTGATTGTTTTTGAACTAGTATGATCTAAAGTCTAAACTCTTGCATAGCATATTTAAATTTTCATGTCCTGCATCATCATGCTTCATCGTCCTGTTATCATGTAATTTTTTGTCTTTTGCCTATTTGTATGTTAAACCATCATAATCATTTTCCAACAGCAGTCTATGTATGAGATCTTCAGCAAAACATGGTTTCCATATGAATCACTGTAATAATGTTTACTCCTTTGAATTCAGTTATCAGGTCACCTTCCACTAGAAGTTGCCATTTTTGTGTAGATATTTGTGATCAGTAATATTATTTGGGATTCCTAATAGTTTAATATTCCTTTTCTGCAGAAGATGTATTCAACCTTCGCAACTTTCCTAATCTAGCAGGATTAAAGTATAAGAATGTAAGACGTGGATTTCAAGAGGTGAGGATCTCCTCAAGACAAACATTTCTTGCAAGTCATCTATATTCTTTCATCAAAACAATCACTCTTCTAACTTGTTTTTCATTACAGGCAGTGGTTTGTGGTATTTATAGATGTGGTAAGGTATACTTCCATCCAAATGATGACGAAGTACTAGAGCAAACGGACAAGGTATGAAGGATTGAGATATCTGGCCATGAAATATGTATCTTCCATAGTTCTATAAAGTAGACATTAGTATGGTACCATGAGACCAATAACGTAGAAGAGGAATGTTTTGGAACTCATAATGTAATCCTCCGTAGCTGATGTTCATTTGTCGATGTTTGAGTAATACAGAAACATTAGAATTTTAGGAATGACTAACACATCATCTCAAGATGGCATGGTCAGAGGGACATGGAAAATGACAAATTGTCAGTTTGACTGGTAGTGGAAATGGACAAGGCAGTCTGTCAAAGTATTGAAATAGCTCAGTACCATCCAAGCATCCAAATCATGTGCACTACTGTACCGCCTTGAGATCCCCAAATTTGGAAACCGAAGAACAAAGTGGTGTATTTGCAACTTGAAAACAATTGTGCTAGCCGAATCCTTTCATGCCCCATATCGAACCCAATGAGCAGCCCCAACCAAACATGCTGAGCAAGAAGGAACCCTCTCTCCTGGTTTGGTCTCTAACACAAAGTGCCAAATAGAAAATGATAGAACATAAAACTTAATTTCAGTTTTACAAGCATATTCATACAGACTCATTACCAGATCTGATACACCTACATGATTCTTAATACACCTAGCCATGAGTTTGAAATTTGAAATTCAAATTTCGAGGCCCATTCGTAGAACCTTGGTAGGAGAGGCATGCACGCACACTACTCAGATTGCATGGCACATAGTAGAGATAGCACCATTCACTATGTGTATGCACACAAGTAAAGAGAACTTAGTTGATAAGGTCCATTTGCTAGATATGATACTTAATCCCCAAAAGAAGCAAATTAGAGGATACCTAAAGTACCATCAGATTCTCTACCCACTAAACATTCCCAAACCTCCCTTTGTAAATAGGACCAAGAATACTCCAGCACAAATTTACACATTCATACATTACATGAGATCCTCTATAGATTCATAGCCATAAAATGAAAGATAAAGTTAACAAAACCCATAAGCAGGTAGGCATAAAAAATTCAACACTGAGTATTTGAGAGGTCTCATCCATTGGCCCTGCTAAATGAAGTTGGTGTCATAAAAAGTCCATAACTATCACTTCATGATAATGTCGTGGCATAGTTATTACTCTGATGCTAACTTCCCAAATGGCGTTCTTCTATTGAGTTTCTCTTTTTCAATCTGATTGCCTTGCTGTTTCAGTTACTCATGTACTCCAACTGCTTTATGTGGGGTTCAAATGTCCATAATACCAGCCACACAAGTTTCTAGAGACTTCCAACATCCCAATAGATTAAAAAACCAATACTCCTTGCTGTTTTCTTTTTTACTAGTGTCCCCTAGTTGCTGTCCTAGCTGTTTTGATTTCTGTTGCACCCCACTCACATATTCCAACTATGTTATTCAAGGTTAAAATGTCTGACCAGCAAGCATTTCCAAAGAATTCCAACATCCCAGTACATTATTAAGAGTATAATCTTTGTAACATGGACAGTTCTTTTTTTTTTGTTTGTTGTGTCATAGATGTGTGCACATCGGATGCATTTCAGATACAGTGGCACAGCACAGGTCACAGGAAAAATCTCAATCTATTTTTGTTGCTTTTGGTATAATTTATATACTATATGCTTGCTATCAATATATTTTGCATCCGGATCAGTGTTTTAAATAGTGTATGCTGTGTATCGTAAAGTGCAGGTGTTTTAAATAGTGTATGCTATGTATCATAAAGTGTAGGTGTTTTAAATAGTGTATGCTACGTATCATAAAGTGTAGACTCTGCACTACATCGTCGTCGTCATCATCTGTGACTTACCCTAATTAATTGAGGTCGGCTACATGAATCCTGTTCTGCCATCCCACTCTATCAAGGGCCATACCTTCAGTTAGACCATAGGTCATCCGGTCTTTTCTTACTAGCTCCATCAACATCGTTTGGGCCTTCCCCTTGCCCTTCTATAGCCTTCAACTTGTACCAACTCGGTCCTTCTAACTGGCACAGTTCTTGGTCTCCGTTGCACATGACAAAATCATCTTAATTCTACTTTCCCACATCTTATTACCTGTTGGTGCTAAGCTTCCACTCTATGCAGCGCATAATAGTAGCGCAAGTCGCATGTAGTATACACTGTACTCTACATCCTACATAGCATACACTACGAGCTATGTTGCACTCTACGTAGTGTACGCTACACTCTACGTAACCTACACTACACACTTCATAGCTTATGGTACATGCTATTTTTCACTAAAACAGTAAAATAATTGAATAATTTGTTACATGTTGCTGTTTTTCACTAAAAGCTAGTCAGTGTTTTAAATGATTTTAGTGAAATAATATGAGCAACAGTATTAAATCAGTTCCATTGCTATTTTTATCTTTATATTTTACTCTTTGCCTTATAATTTTAATTAGAAATATAGAAGTTATGCTAAATGGTATGCAACTTACACCTCATACTTCAAAGGGTGAACGCTACATTGCATGGTATATGCTATTTAAGACACTGATCCAGATATGTTTCCTACATTATGTGCTTTCAAAACTAATATTTTTGTAATGATGTATTTTATCATGTAATTGTGTGAATGTATCAAGTTTCTATCTGTAAAACAACCAAAATATATACCAAGCACTTGCAGCATCACTTAAACAGTGGTGCACTATGTGGTCATACCAGCGAAACATAATACCAAAAAATTAATGCATAGAATGGTTACTCTTTCAGAGAGCATAAAGTTTACGCAATTAGATGTGATAAAAGACTTAAATGCCATTGTACCTGATAGCATATAAATGGGAAAACTAAAGGCCAAACACTCCTGTAAAGAAATAAAAGAATAGATTTTATATTGAATACACTGATCTAGCTGATGTCTACATTCTTTATTCAACATTTTTTTATGTTCTTAATGCTTTAGAGGTACTAGTCCAAATTGTATATACTTCATATCTTCTTGGCTCAATGGATATTACCTGACTGTGCTTAAATCGTGCTAAATAATGTTCAGTAGTAACAAAAAGTTCGCAGTGAAAAAAAAATAATAATAAATGAAGTTTATTCATTGACAAATAGTTGATTTCTGTCCTGCGAAACCATGTAATTAAGTTCCTTGCACGATTTTCACTCTCTGCTACCTAACACCTCTCACCTTGTACATACAGTTGTTATTTATTGCACCTGTTTATGGGAAAAGAAAGCCACAGGTTTCATTTTCAGATGTTCTAAAAGAAGAAAATTATACTTCCCAAGATGAGGAACTTCTAGAAAACAATGTTTCATCTACCTATGATACCATTGAGTTGAAAAGAACACGGATCATTAGGCGTCCTTCAAAGTCGAGCTCAAAGGTATTGATCAAGGTGACAACTCTTATTCAAGCATGAATCAAAAGATATTGTCAGGTCTTTAAAATTTTATTGTGTTATACAGAATTCTGATTGGACTCTAGGACCAAAGGAATGCATACTTATGCTTGGATGGCGCCCAAATGTTAATGAGATGATTCAAGAATATGATAATTATCTTGGACCTGGCAGTCGATTGGTATGTTCAACATCCCTATGAGAAACACCCAATCCATCTTTTGTATCATTTACTTCCCAGCTGTTCCATAGCACCCATCTATGATTGTATTCATTGTCTTACTCATGTTCATTTGATTTTTTAAAAGATACTAGAATTCGTATACATATGACATGTATTTTTCTTCTTGTTTTGACTTCGAGAAAGCATTGTATTTTAGGAAAGGTTTCTCATATTGTCAAGTATAAAATGGCATGAAAGTTGGTATAGAAAAGAGAAAAGTAGAAGAAAGGAGAGAAGAAACTTGGAAAAAAGAAGTGAGTGCTAGGGGTCACGTTCCCACTCTTCTTTTCTATTATATTATAAATAGATGAAATTACAATATTGCTCTTAAGTAAAAAAAAATAATAATAAATAAATAAATAAATAAAAGCAAAAATACCAATAATACCCCTTATACACAACCATATTCCCAACACATCCTAAGACTAAATAAGTGGGTGGTTGGCTCATTACCACTACTGCTAACACTCCCCCTCAAGCCGAAGCATAGATGTCTTGCAAGTCAAGCTCATAAACTAGTTTGTTGAACTGAGATTTTCCAAGACCTTGGTGAATAAATTTGCAACTTGATCATGGCAAGAAATATAAGGTGTGTGGATCTTTCCTTGAGATATCTTGTCCAGAATGAAATGGCAATCAACCTTTATATGCTTTGTTCTCTCATAAAACACTGGATTATTGGCAATATGTATCGCATCTTGATTGTCGCAGTGTAAAGAGATTGGAACCTGAACTCCAAATCCCAATTCTTCGAGAAGAGACTTTAACCATATAAGTTCACAAGTTTTATGTGCCATTGCCTTGTATTCAACATCAACACTTGATTTAGCAACTACATTATGTTTCTTGCTTTTCCAAGTAACCACATTACTACCTAGGAAGGTATAGTAACCCATAGTCGACCTTCTATCACATCTTGACCCGACAAAATCTACATCTAAATAACCAGCTACTTGGAGATGCCTATGAGCTCCTTATAAAATACCCTTCCCAAGTGAACATTACAAATACTTGACAATTCTCATTACTACTACTAGATGTGACATCCTCGGATTTTGTATGAACTAGCTCACCATGCGAACGGGGAATGCGATACTAGGCTTGGTGATGGGGCTTGGTGATGGTCAAATAAATGAGCTTGCCAATAAGTCTCTTGTACATACCGGGGTCTTTTAACACTTCTCCTTCTTTAGGTTCAAGCTTGAGGTAAGGGCCATTGGTGTATCAACTGGTTTGGCACCCAACATACCTATCTCTTCCAACAAGTCACACACATATTTTCTTTGGCATATATTTATGCAAACTCTTAATCTTGCTACTTCAATGCCTAGAAAATATCGAAGGAGATCAAGATCTTTAATATGAACTGAGTTTGAAGATATGACTTCAACTTCTCAATGGCCTCTAAGTCATCACCAGTCACTATCATATCATCCACACACAACAAGTATTATGTGGATGGAGGTAGAATGCCCTGAAAAAACTAAGTCATCTTCTTTTTAATCAAAACGACACAACCACACTATTTAATTTCTCAAACTAGGCCTGTGGTGATTGCTTAGCGATCAATCTGGCTTTGTCATTGTTTCGACAAGAAACAAATGCATTCAATTTAGAAATTATCTTATTTAAACATAACAGAGAGTGTATAAAGAACAATCATCGTATTATTGATATTGAGTTCATTTACATCCTCGGGTGTCCCTTGATTCTGAGATATAGATTATCTAAAATACAGAATTTGACAAGATTTAAATATTGAATCTGAATGCCAAATCCGGCAGCATTTCGACTTGTAATTTGATCATCTCTTTAAAAGGAATATTGTGCGGGCTTAATCATCTGATTTCCCTCTCTTGAGCTCATGTCCTTATGCAAAAGGAGAATTGGAGACTGTGAAGACCAAGATCAACAATTCCGGTAGCATGTCAGGTCTTAACCATTGCTGGCCGCACAACAGCACTGTTGCGCGGACCTGCGCAACTGATATGGTTTGCGCGGACTCGCGCAAACCCTTGCATCCTTCTCTTCTGATACCTTCAGTCTTCTCTAGAGCTCTGACCTTCTTCAAAATCTCTAACCACCACAAATGAGAGGGGGAGTGGGGTATTTATAGACCTTCACATGTGTGAATCCTCGATCTTTGTGCCATGGAGCCCATCTTTCATCAGATCTAACCATCCATGTAAAACACCATCCGCAATACTTTGCGTGTTTCACGCGATCAATGCAATCGTTTGCGCGGACTCGTGCAATCGATATCGATTGCGCGAACCCGCGCAATCGGATGATTCTGCACCCTATGTCATCTTTTACTTGCATACTTCTTCATTTTCTTGTCTTTTGATCTTTTCTATCTTATCTTTATGCCTCAACAAATGCCCCCTTGATCCTTTCTTTGTTCTTCAGAGTCAAAGAATCAGGATCAATCAAATATTTTTTAATTCTTGTAGTCGTTTGCGCGTACTTGCGCAAAGGGCGCTCGAGTACCGTACTCGGGCCATGCTCTTTATAAATACCAGCAGCCGGCCTTCATTTCCCATTCTCTGTTTTCTTCTAGCGAAGCTTTGCCCCTTCACTGCTCCCTGCGCAATCGACTTCGTTTGCACAACCCCACGCAACAGATCTTCTGTCCGCATAAGGCACTTAGGTGTTGCGCTGCTCCGCGCAACTAACTTTGTTTGCGCGACCCCGCGCAAAGGACTTCTTGCATAATTTTCAAACTTAGATATTTCGGCCATTTTTTCAGTACTTCAACCTTTTACCATGGCCCGTACTAAGAGGACTTTCCACCTTATTGAACCTTCCACAGCACAACCCTCTCACCAGGATTTGCCAAATCCTTCATCTGCCCATGCCACTGAATCATCACCATCTCCTGACCAACCGTCCAAAAAGCGCTTCAAGACTACCAGCAAGCGTCCTGCTTATATAAAGGAGCCCGTACACCCTACTTTCAATTTTGCAGACCAGATCGCCACACTGCCTTCTCCCATCCATAGGGCTATATCTCTAGGTGAGATTGAACGACTGCCAAGACATGGCCGAGATTTCGACTAGGATGAATGGCTGAAGACGACTACTCATTTGCTAACGATGAGTCAGAAACCACCAATGAGAGAAGACACTCCTCCACCATTCAGATCAAAGAAGACTCGCCGCAACAAGGTTGAGGAGTTTCAAGAGAAGATCAAAGAGCATAATAAAAGGAGACTCCAGAACTCCTAGGAAGGAGTTCGAGTCATCGAGGGTATTATGAAATTTGATAACCCTTATAAACAGGGTATGATGATAATCCCTCTAAGCCTTCACCGCCACCAATCCATCCTGAATTGTGAGCCTTCAGACCAAATGGACGGGGAAAAATTAGCCTACACAGAATCCTGGTCATCAAGGGAACCAAGAATCCTAGAAGGGGTCTTGCTAGCGAAGAAGCCTAGACAGCAAATTGGCGACGTCCATCCGATGATCTTCCTTACTCCCTCTCATAGTCCTCACGCCCTATTTCCGACCCATTTCTATGAAACACTCCAACATCGTTTCAAGGATCATAAATTGCTTTAGGGCGGTGAAGAGTTCAAAACCAGAGGCCTCTTAACATCTCGTGACTACTATGACTGGGCGACAGCAATTTTGGCCAAACATTCCAAAGTGTTAATCAAAATTGACCTATATAATGCAATAGAGGTCACTTCTCAGCATTTCTATAGGGAGACCTCCGTCTTGAAAGGCTTCCTTAATTATTGGTGTCCGACAACCAACTCCTTCCATCTTCCAGTAGGCGAGATGAGCATTAGCCTCTAGGATCTTCATCGAATTGCTGGTCTTCCACTGACTGGAAAATTCTACAACGAATTCGTACCCACGAACGCAGAATTAGCGTTCATTTCTTCACCCGGCTGAGTGGCCTCGATTTCGAAAACAACCATAGAACTCTTCAAAGAGATGTCTAAGTTTTCCAACATTCACAAGATCTCACCATTGCAATGGCTTGCCCATTTCACTAGGGCCCTTCAGTAATCTTCTTCTTCATAAACCAATTGTTTTCATTGCATCTTCATTTCCATACTTCTCACTATATGTTATCTTTCTCTCCCTTTTCTTAGATTCAGCGGTTGCCATTCACAAGGGCTGACAAATCTCCGCGAGAAGATAACAGAGTGTCCAGAGTATAGCCTCGATGGAGAACTTGCTGCTTTCCTCATTTATTGGCTGAGCGTGGTGGTTCTTCCGAGTTCAAAATGGGTAGATGCTATTCACCCTACAATTTTTGTTGTTGCTGGTGCCATGGCGAAATAAACATTCTCTTGCCCCTCCAGTCCTGTGCTCTATTTATAGGGCTCTCAGAGAAATAGCGTCTCACGTAAAGAATCCTACTGTCGGTACTTCTTCCGTTTATACTCCCAGGCACTATATCACAGGCTGGCTAGGTGTCTACTTTCCGTGGACTTTTGATGCTCCGGAGAAGGCATACGTTCACCCTTCACATCTCCCACTATGGTTCTTTCAAAAGAGGACCATGGCTAGAAGATCATACGATTGGGTTGTCAACACCATCTTGGACACTAATAAAATTGATTTCTTCCAGTTTTACCTGTATCGCTGCATAGAGGATACATATAAGTTAGACACCGGATCGCTTACTTTAGGAGAGAGCATTTTTCCTTTCGATTTGATCCTGTAGCCTCCCATTAAGAGAGGGAGTTGAGTTTTGGAGAGAGCCTTATTATCCAAGCTGGTTCACTCACCAGTTTGGTTTTGATTAAGCCGTACCAGAAGACTATGGATTAGTAACAGGGAGAATGCGCAACTATGGAACTGGCCCATATAACTGGGCGATGGTATGGAAGCAGCTACTGGGCGGTCGAGTCAGATCTACTTTCATAATTCCGGGTAGTAATCGCATCACTCGTGCTTCGTATGGTCACATGAGGTGGTGGGTGCATCAATCATATCTTGTTAATAAATGCTTACCTGTGACTGAGCCAATCTGGATTTCATCGTCGAAGCTTAAAGGCCGTAAACTTGAAGAAGGAATAGGCTTTATGTCAGAGACAAGCCATGCTCCCTTTCCCGGTCACCTTTACAGGAAAATATCCATGGATGACCTGATTCGCGAGCGAAAACCCGTTAATACCCTAGAAGGATGGATAGCTCATGGGGTTGTTATGCACTTTGAAAAAGTCCCACGGGATCGTTCTGAGAGAGTAGTTGAAGAGGTGGCGGAAATTCCTTCTCCTACTCAAGAGAATGTTGCTGCATCTCAAGATAATCCGGTCCTTGCTCCTTCTCCTCGACCCGTTCATCCTAATCCATCTTCTTCGATGACGAGGTCTCGTACGCGTTCTCAGGCTTCTCCTCCTCCTCAAGGAGTTGTTGCCTCGGCCTCTCCAATCCCAATCGATAAAGGCCTTCGATCAGGAAGCAGTAAGATTTCCCCTTCTAAAGGGAAACAGGTCGTAATTGAAGAAATAGAGGAAGGAGAACTAGAGGAAGAAAGCTTAGCCTCGTCGTCCGAAGGTACTACTTCTGTTGAATATGACACTGAGGAAGATGACGAAGAAGCTGATGACGATGATGATGATTTTGAAGAAGGAGAAGTTAATATCAATGATGAGGATGATGTTGATGTTGTTATGGAAGGTGTTCCTGCTGATGAATGGCATCCCTCATCGATTCCTAAAAATGTCGAAATTAAAGGTCCTACTGCTGATGTTCCTACAAAAATTCCAACAATAGAAGAGGAAGATGAGGAACCTTTGGATTATGGTGAATATGGATATTCACTAGGTAAATTTTTTCCTGCAATTTTATCATTTAATCTTCTTCTTGTTATTACTACTTTATCATTATTGTTATTATTATTATTTTTTTAAGGTATTCATGCTACTGATGGTAGAACAGGCGGTACTCCTGAAGATTTTCCTCCTAAAGCACCATCGGCTCCTACAAGAATTTCCTTGGTTCCTCTTGTAGCACCGAAGGTGGTAGCTCTTGAGATCATTTTTCCAGTGGAACCCACTGACTTACCAACTCCAATAACTATTGATTCAAGCATCGAAGCTAGAGCCCCTTCTTTCGCAGATATGAGGGAACCCGGTCCTTCTTCTGTCAAAGAGACACAATATCCCGCTGCTCAAGTTCTTGCAGAAGGTATAATTTGTTTCCTTCTTCATTTTGTGATTCTTTGTCGTTTACTTTCATGGCTTTATTATAACTTCTCCCCTTTACTATTTTGTAGGAAACCCTCCTCGGAGTGGCACAACTAACTCTGATTCTGTGGCCACAGTTTCCGACCTGTTGTCTTTTGAGAAAATCCCGCCGTATAAGTTAACATTAATGAGGAATTCCATGTCGGCAACTGTCCATATGTTTAAAGATCCCGATCAATGGTCAGATCTAAACATTGCTATAGAGGTCTTGAATAGTGCCGCAAGGATAGCCAAACTTAATGTTTCTCGTTTATGCGATTCTCTCTTAAGATTTCATAATTCGGTTATCGCGTTAAAATCAGTAGAAAGCATAGTTGTTGCTCCGGAGATTCTGGAATATGGAAGACAGCTGACATCTTCCAAAGAGAAAGCTTCCCACATTGCTTCTATAGTTTCCAGATATGATCAAGAATAGTTATCCCTCCAAGATCAACTAAAAGCCTCTACCGATAATATAACAAATATTCATAATCAGATTGCTCTTCTAAATAAGGAAATTCAGCAAGAGGAGTTGAATATAAAGAATATCCAGGAGAAGATGCAAGTGAATATTCATTCTGCAGACGCCAAACGATCTGAGCTGATTAAAAACGAAGAACTGATTGCTTCTTTGGAGAGTAAACTAGCCGGTGTTCCTGATCATGCAAAAATTATCTTTGAGGCTAAACAAAACACATTACAGCTCAAGTTCAACTCACAGAAGATTTACAAAAATATTCGCCGGCACTAGGCATGGCAGAAGAGTTATGAAGACTTTGTTCTGTTTTCTTTTGTGATCAGATGTAATTTTCTTTTGAACTACAAGACATATAAATGCATCTCAATGTTTTGGAATACTAATTTCTTCTGAGAGTTTCCTTTTTTTTTTTTAATCATGCTTGTTAGTATGGGATTTCCTATATGACTTTGCTTTAATAGGCAGAGCTAGATTTTAGTTTAGTTAAATAGCCACACAGTTTAAGCTCTTAAGTAGTGGAGCAACACAGTTTTTTAGACTCATAAGTAGTTAGAGTCGGTTCTCAAATGACTATTCTCTGTAACTCTTATGAGTTCGCTGAACTTGTCACTGCCTGGTGAGTTCACAAACTGTGATCCATCAGAGGGGCCCAATAAAGCTACCGGGGCCGTGAACTCGGTTGGATTTATACACGGGGTTGGCCGCAGTAACTCTCTAGAGTTCACGAGGCGCACAAGGCTACCTTTAGGGTACTAAATCTAAGGCCACCAATCCATCAATGAGTAGGCTAAAAACCTTTCCTCATGAGTTACTACTGAAATCAAGCCAGGAATCTAGGGGGTCTTATGCATGGTTGGCCTATCTATGGACAATGGCCAAAGAGCACACACTACTGCCCGCTTTTCCTTCGTCTGCAAGGTCGGATCCATTCACGTGAGGGCAATTTCATCCGTTCCCCGTGACGCTGTCGGAAAGCTATACAGACGGCATTGGTCTCATGCGTGACTGGCCGTTGAGGACTTTTGGCCTTTTAGGGCTTTTTAGTCGCTGGTTTCGTCCGCTGCCTACATAGGTATGCATACGATGGCCTATATGGGCTTTTTAAAGCCACTGGCTTCTCATTGCTACCCGAATAATAATGGTGATAGGCCTTATGCGTAGTTGGCCATATAGGCTTGGCTAGGCTGCCTTAAATGATAAGTTGTCATCACTGTCGTGATAATGATAGATGTCTTTATTGATATATCACTGCTGTTGGAAATATCTTTGACGATATGTTTATAATAGTATACTGGCTTGGTGATGATACCAATTTCAATAAGGTTCAACAAAGCTTGTTTGATAATGACAGCGATGATTGTTTTTCTTTATAATAATCACTGATGTGTAATCTTGATATGTTGCAAATTTCTTCTTTATTTATTCATCTGAAGAAGAATACATGGCTTCACTTGTTCTTGCCCCCTTTTGATATAGAAGCATTATTCTGATAATCTTCTGGATCAAAATTGTAATTATCCTCAAGGAGGATATCTTTTGATGAAGCGAGCATTGACCGATATATTGATACCCTGTCCATCTTAATCTACAACTCTGTATGCTCCATTGGAATATACTTCTTTTATTATGTATGGCCCGTCCCATTTGGGCTCAAACTTGCCCCTTGTCCTGCGGGTGAACACTATCGGTCTTTTTAACATTTGTACCATGTCACCTTTCTTGAAAGAACAATACTTGACTCTTTTATCAAAGGCAGCCGATATTCTTGCCTGATATAACTGTAACTGCTACTGAGCTGCAAGTCGTTTTTCATCGAGTAGGTCTAGTTCTTCTAGCCTTATTTTTGCATTTTCATCATCTGTAATTGACTGATGCACTGCCACTCTGAATGATGCGACCTATGTTTCGATCGGGATGACCGCCTCTACGTCGTAAACCAATGAATACGGTGTTGCTCTTGTTGTTGTTTGGTGGGTAGTCCTGTAAGCCCACAATGCTTCTTGCAACTTTTCATCCCAATCGCGCTTATTTCCAGTCACTGTCTTCTTCAGTATCTTCACAATTGTCTTGTTGAACGCCTCTGCTAATCCATTGGCCGGTGGATAGTAGGGTGTTGAAAACAAGTGGTAAATACTGAACTTCTGACACAGTTTTTCCATGCCTGTATTCTTGAAAGGGGTACCATTGTCAGTAACGATTTTCTTCGGGATACCGTGGCGATATATTATTGCATGTCGGATGAAATTGACATCTTTTTCTTTGACATTACGCAATGCGATCACTTCCATCCACTTGGAGAAATAGTCTGTTGCTGCCAATATATATTGCTTTCCTCTGGATAAAGGTGGATTTATAGGACCAATAACATCGAGCCCCCAAGCGGAGAAAGGTCAAGAAGTAACTGTCTGATGGAGATCTTCCGGGGGTAGATGTATGACGTCCCCGTGAATCTGATACTCGTGGCATCGCTTCGCATACTCTATTGCATCTTTGAACATTGTGGGCTAGTAATACCCCATTCGATGTACCCGATGGAATAAATTTCGATTGTTAACAATGTAGTTTTCTTTTGTGGCCATTTTTGATACCTTTAGTCAATAATTCATGAGAATGAAGAGATTGAGAAGGATGTTGACCATAGAATTCAAGCTAGGTAGAAGAAATGGAGATGTGCCTCTAGATTTTTATATGATCACCGTGTACCACTCAAACTAAAAAGGAAATTTTATGAGATAGCTATAAGACCAACCATGCTTTATGGAACAGAATTTTAGGCATTTAAGGAACAACATTTTCATAGGATGTTGAGATGGATGAGTGCAAAGATGAGGAACGGTTGGAGTGAATTTATTTGAGGGAACTTAGGAGTAGCACAAGTGGGTAATAAGATGAACGAATGCAGACTTACATGGTTTGGTCGTGCAACAGAGACCAAGAACCGCGCCGGTTAGAAGGAGTGAGTTGGTGCAAGGGGAAGGCCCGAAAGGACGTAGATGTAGTAAGAAAAGATTTGATGACCTATGATCTAACTAAAGGTCTAGCCCTTGATAGGGTGGAATGGTAGAACAAGATTCATTTTGCCGACCCCGATTAATTGGGATAAAGCTTAGATGATGATGATCATCATCATCATGAGAGTTGCAAGTCATCATTCTTCACAAGATTTAAATTATAGGTTCCATGCCATTTATTAATCCTTATAAATTAAGAAAGATCTATCAACATGTTTGCTCTGAGGAGTGCTACTCAATCAACACATGAAAAGTACGTTGTACTTGTTTATAAGAGGCTTATATATCGGCTATTATTTACTTTTGCTTTATTTGGTTTTACTTAAATTTTCAGGAAATACTATCAGATGCTCCTCTGAAAGATAGAGAAAACCTTCTTGGTGTAAATCAACTGAAAAATATTCAAGTTTCCCATACGGTATAGCTCTCCCTCTCTCCCTCTGTGTTTGTGTGTTTCTGCATCTGCATCTGTGTCTGTCTGTTTGTCCCTCGCCCACTATCTCTGTCTCACACGCACATCATGAACTATGATATCTCAGTTGTTCCATTTCTCTAATGCAGATAGGAAATCCTCTGAACTATGACATCTTGAAGGAATCCATATTGAATATACAAAATTCTCTCGAGGAGATCCCTCTATCTATTGTTGTAATATCTGACAGAGAGTGGCTTTCTGGAGGTAATTACACATGAAGATTCATTTTATCAGAAGTGGCCTTGGAATGACCTATTGTTTCCACAGATCCATCCAGAGCAGACAAACATTCAGCGTATGTTCTTTTGCTTGCTGAAAGCATTTGCAACAAATATGGTGTTAAGGTGAGTCTTTTGTTCATTAAAGTTCGAACATGATTACAAATGCCAAAACTCATGTGAAATCCAATGAATCAAAATCTTCCCAATTAACTCCACCAGAAAAGAATGGCATGTCATGTAATATTCCTGTCTGCTGGAGTAGTCATCAGAGCTTTGACCTGCTGATTCTTAAGCTGAGAACAAGAACACATAACAACCAGCTACAAACACTATAAAAGACCCCTAAAAAATTGGTGGAGACATATTGCAAGCAAAAGAAAAAGAGAGAGAGGTGAAGATAAATGCATTTGAAAGTATCCTTAACCATGTTTCTGCTGGAAATTATTCGAAGCCGGCCCACATTGTAGAGACAAGCTTTGGAAAAGGCATGGAAGACAGATTATCTCCTTTCTGTCTTTTCCCCCTGTAGAATTGACATTCTTCTGTCCTGCATGAAATGACTGGGCATTTAGTTATGGGTGGACATTAATTATTCCACAACTGCATTCTCAACATATTGATACACCCAAGAAGTGCCTTTGATTCTTGAGATTGGCTAGCTTGTCATATATTGAGAGGGGGAGGGAGGGAGGGAGGGAGGCCATCATGAACATGCCCTTGTGAAAAGATCTGTCTAGCTCGCTCATCAGGTGGGTGGTGGACCCCTCCTGGTCAATTCATTTTAGCCATTCTTCTTCATTGGGCATGCGTAGCCGATCTGATGAGCAGACCATCCTGATTTTGTAACCAAGGCATATAAGGATGAACAGCCCAAATCTCAGACGTGTGCCATGCTCCGATGTCTGCTGCAAAGAGGCTTCTCCAGGTCCCATTATCAGGGCTGTCTAGTTGCTTGAATTGTTTTGTAGCATTTTATGGAAGTATTTTGGCATCTTTAATGTCAAGGACTGAAATCCTCCTCTCAATGCTTGTCTCAGGTGGAAAACCTGGTCGCAGAAATTGTTGATACGAAGTTGGGAAAACAAGTAATTGTTCACTTTCCTGCTCTATAAAAGTTCCAAGCAAATATGTACATGTTTATGTTTGTGGTCCCTGTATGTACATAAATCTTTATAACACTATTCTATTATACCTGTAGATCGCAAAAATAAAGCCATCTCTAACATATATTGGTGCAGAGGAAGTTATGAGCCTTGTAACAGCTCAAGGTATATTTTCCACCTTTCTTGCAATATTTCAATGGGAATATTGGTTATTATTGAACTCCTATTATGCATGGCAGTGGCAGAGAACTGTGAGCTGAATGAGGTGTGGAAGGACATTCTCAATGCAGAGGGAGATGAAATATATATAAAGGTGAGGGCACTGATTATCTTTTCATCTCTCTATCCTCTTAGGGCATGTTTGGATACAGGGAATCCAATGGAAAAGAAAAAAAAAACAATTAGGCAATGATAATTTCCATGGGAACTATTATTTTGAGTTCTTGTTTGGATGGCAAGTGGAAATCTCATATTCCTCTCACAATACTCACGGTTTCTTGTGCTAGGAATCTAAAACATGGAAAATTGTAATGATCGTTTGGTAGAATCCACCCTTCTTCTTTTTTTCCTTTTTTTCTTTTTTGCTATCCCAACAACAGAAATCGTCACATCAAAGGAAGATTATTCCTGTACCATTGTTTGGCATGGAACTCATGGTTACCAAACATAGCCTTGGGTGTTTTGTCAAAACAATTTCCATGTTGAATGAAATTGATTTTCCTGAAATTGCAAAAGAGGCCCAGATTAGTATTCCATGTTTACAATCCGTATAACTATGGCCAAGCCACTGGCTGCTGAAATTGGAGCCTAAATGCAGTATGCTATGTCCTTTAATCATTTAGTTGGGAATTCTGCCAAGAGTAATGCCAACCACAGTTCACTTAGACTTAGCTATTTTTCCTAATTGCAAACTCTGTTAGGGAGAGTTTGGAAGCACATTAGAATCACATTGCTAGCTGATATGTTTTGAGGCCAACCCCAACTGAAAGGACGGGTGTTTGGGGGACAGGGTAATGGAATCTGCATTTGACAGACTATCAAATTTCCTCATTTTCTGCTAGAAATTCAATGTTCTGCTTGTTTCAAGTAGGACATGAGACGATAGAACTATTGGTTTGGTGGAATTGAGCTCCCAAATGGATTTCAAGATACCCAAAGTCACTGTCCTAATTGTCGCGAATTGAGATATGGCCTATGATATGATCCTCACTAACATTTATATCTTATCTAAGACAGAACTGACAATGTTCTGAATTTTATTTAAAGGCCACAGTAATGTGTTGTTTCTATTTACAGGACATTGGCCTCTATATGAAAGAGGGTGAGAAACCATCATTTTTCGAGCTTTCTGAAAGAGCGAACCTTCGCCGAGAAGTTGCCATCGGTTATGTAAAAGATAACAAGAAGGTAAATTATCTGCTTGTTGCATTTTCTCAGTTCTTTGTCTTCAATGTAAAGATTTTGAGATGATCCTCATATTTATTACTGTCTTATTCATGTCAGGTTCTAAACCCAAATCCCAAATCGGAGCTGCTCTCCCTTGAAATGACAGACTCGCTAATTGTAATTTCTGAGTTAGAGGGTGAACAACCCGGACAAGAACTAACAACTCTGTAGAAATTTATTTTTATTCATATTATATAACTGTTTTGGCCAATCCACTTTCTGTTTTCTCAAGATTTTCAACTTGTAAGAACTCCGGATCGCTAGTTCACTTGATAGGATCTCAAGAAATAAAAGACGTCGTAAACTAAATGTCACAACCCTAAATCTAGTGTTGGTAATCCATGATTACTAAACACCACATTTTTGGTTGACAGCCTCCGTAGAACTCCGCGTTTTGGGACTTTCATGTAGCACATACTAAGTCCCATAAGCGGGGCTCCACAAGGAGGATTTTGGAAAGTAAAACTAACAAACACGTTGCATTTCTCAAAATTTCATCATACTCAACATATCTTACTGTGTACAACTGAGCGCATCAAGGCAAAATTTCATCATATTCAAGATATCTTACTGTGTACAACTGAGCACATCAGGGCAAAACCAAAACATAAACCACGTCATATTTACTATACCTGATGTACATATGCAGGGTATTACAAAAAAATATACACACTGATATGTACAAAGCAAAAAGGACAACTGGAGTCTGTAACCTCTACTCCTGCAGCTCCCTACTCTCACCTGAAAAAAATAAAAAGGAAAGCTTGAGCTACTAAGCCCAATGAGTGCGTGCGTACCGTGAAAATGCATGTTTCATGTCATGCTCATTTAATGCACATGAATGCACAGGCTTCCAAATCATTTTTATATACAGAGGTGGGACTTCTACCCACTTGTAACATACACACGCTTTCAACATTTCCACAACTTTCCATATTTCCCAATTGGATCACCTAAGTCTAAAACAGAGGTGGGACTTCTACCCACTTGTATAGACTTTTCCACCGTGGTCAACTACAGAGGTGGGACTACATAGTTCACGCGCCGAATTAGTCTAACCCACTTGTGTTGAACCTCACTATCTGCCTAACAGCGAGAAGTCATAAATCACCTGGCAAAATGATAGCGGACAATTTACGAGCTCGTTACACACAACCTATCTTTGCTTGCCCATAAGCAGGTCAGGTCAAACCTCTCAACCAATTGACACGCGTCAGTGGGAGTCGCTGCCTACTTGGGTATTTCGACATTTCAGCGCTCTGTTCTTCCACCCGGTCTAAGCATTGGTTGCTCCCAATGGTACCAATCGGGGTTTAGGGACTTTCACTCACGGACCCTCTAATCATGTCCTGTTGAATTACACATTTCCAGTGTGGTGTCCAACTCAAGTTGTAATAAAGTATGTTTCATCGCATTTACAATCACCGTAGGTATGTATACATGAGCCCACACACAAGCATAACAGATCATTTCATTTTTGTTTTAAAGGCAAACAGAGGACGACCTTCCTCATGAGGTCCCCTCATATCTTTAAGTTCCCCATAGGGGTCTCCTGTAATGCATCCTGTATCTAGACGGTTCACAGACAGTTTACAGACTACACATCGTCTGTCGCAACACAACCCACTAAGATCACCATACCATGGTATGAATCATTCATGCTCAATCATATAATGATACATCAACTATGAACCATGCATTTGATATGCACATAACTTAGCCAATCTAACTCCAATCTAAAAATTCATTCTGCTATAAGACGTCATGCCACAAGCATGCTTTTTCGCAGGAAGTAACTACATTACAAGGATGAAGGATCTTTCTTTGAAATATTTTGTCAAACAGGTAGTGGACGGACTTTGTAGGGCTTTGTAAGGGACACTAAACAAAACTAACTCATCTCTATCATCCAACCTTCCATTAATAATCTCACTAATTAAATCAGGGAAAATCCAAGCAATAACCTTCGAAAAAAATCCAACGAGAACATAACCCAAACGAACATCCAAAGAATATGCGAACCTAAATCCAATGAGAACATAACCCAAACGAAAATCCAAAGAATATTCGAACCTAAATTCAAGCAATTCTAGCAATCAATCCAAGAAGAATCGACCCTAAATGAAATTCACTATAACCTAACCCTAATATAGCAATTCCAACCATGCCTAACACTAATACAAACAATTCGAAAAATACCTAACTCTAATACAACAATACCTACTTCCAAAGAATACAATCCCTAATTTCAAAGAATACCTAATTCCAACAATCCCTAATTCCAAAGAATATTCTAACCTTCATACAAAGCAATTCCAAAATACCTAACCCTAATACAAAGAATACCTACTTCCAAAGAATACAATCCCTAATTCTCACATAGTAAAATCAGCAAGTTTCTAACCTTACATGAAACTCCAGCAAAAAGGGTTTTGAAGGAAACCCCAACGTACACATGCGTGCTCCTAATCTATGCATCACCTGAAAGTATCAAAGGTTTGGCTCTCAACCTCAACTTCTCTTTCTTTTTCTTCTTCTTCTTTTTCTTTTCCTCTTCTTCTTCTTCTTTTCCCCAACTAGAGCTAGAGTGCTGGAAATGAAATGTGTGAAAGTGGATTTTGTCTATTTATGAGCTTAAAAAGGGTCTAAAGTGGCTTTTAACTAAAAAAAAATTATGGGATAGTTTAGGAAAATTTTGAGAAGTTTAAACGTATGGTAACAATAAACAAAAATGTTATGTAAGTGATTTAACAAAAAGTATTCCAAGGATTTAAAAAAAAAAAAAAAAAAAACCCGAGGTCATTTGAATTATTTTATTAAACTATACATGTACATATCGATGCGTAACTTACAATCCGAGTGTCCTATTGACGTGCCGTTTTTGCCAGTAACTCCGTAACTTGACTACGACCACAACGGTTAGGCTCTCCGACCTAACGGATTTGGAAACTCGATGTTGGCGGAGCCCCACCTAAAATAAGGACATAATGGTCATTTCTCATATTGTTTAATTTTAAGTCTGTATCTTAACATTCGGACATCGGGTTGAAATACGGCTTACGACTCGATAATAGAACAACATTATGATCAAGTCAAAATATTCTCGGGGCCAATGGACCTACAACCAACGGCTATCCAGTGTACAAACCAGATTTCTGGGGTATCGGGTCTTACAACTCTTCCCTCCTTAAAACAATTTCGTCCTCGAAATTTATTTCAAAACATATCATATCAGTACAATATAACAATAACCATATCAGAGTTATACGTACCTAAGAATTAAATAGATGAGGGTAACGACTGCGTATCTCTGCTTTCCGTTCCTAGGTTGCTTCTTCTACAGAATGATAACCCTATTGGACTTTAACTAAGGGAATGACTTTCGTACGAAGAACTTGTTCTTTTCTATCCACGATACAAATTGGCTGCTCGATATAGGATGCATCTTCTCGAACTGCTAAGGATTGTCAGTCAATAATAGGTACTATTATCTTCGGATCACATTTATGGAGCATCGAAACGTGAAAAACATTATGAACTCCCGATAATTGAGATGGCAAAACAAGACGATAAGCTACAGTGCCAACTCGTTCAATAATATCAAAGGGCCCTATAAACCTCGGGGTTAACTTTCCCTTAACACCAAATCGTACTACCTTTTACTGGTGAAACTCGGAGATATACTCGGTCTCCTTCGACAAACTCTAAGGGTCTACGCCGGCGATCTGCAAAACTCTTCTGTCGGCTTTGAGCTGTAAGCATACGTTGTCGAATAAGATCAATCTTTTCAGACGTTTGCCGGACAATATCAGGACCTAAAAGACATCACTCACCAATCTCAGTCGAACAACTTGGGGACCTGCAAGGTCTACTATATAACGCTTCATAGGGTGTCATGCCAATAGTAGCCTGAAAACTATTATTATATGCAAATTCTGCTAACGGCAAGTGGTCGTCCCAACTACCAGAGAAATCTAAGGCACATGATCTAAGTATGTCCTCGAGAATCTGGTTAACTCTTCGGATTGCCCATCTGTTTGTGGATGATATGTTGTGCTAAATTTTAAAGTCGTCCCCATTGCTTTTTGAAAACTCTCCCAAAACTTTGATGTAAACCTCGGATCTCGGTCAGATACAATCGACACAGGTACACCATGTAATCTAACAATTTCATTTATAAATAAAGTTGCGAGTCGATCTGTAGACCAAGAAATACAAATAGGAAGAAAGTGGGTTGTCTTTGTCAAACGGTCTACAATAACCCATATAACATCATGTCGACATAAGGTTCTTGGTAAACCCATAATGAAATCCATAGTTACATGTTCTCACTTCCATACTAGTATCTCCAAAGGTTGCAATTCCCCTGCCGGCTTTTGATGCTCTGCCTTTACCTGTTTGCATACATCATACTCTGACACATGTCTAGCAACTTAACGTTTCATTCCAGTCTACCAAAATTGTCTTTTTATGTCCTTATACATCTTCGTAGATCCTGGGTGGATAGTAAACTGAGTGCGATGTGCCTCATCCATAAGGGTCTTCTTCAATTCTGAGATATCTGGAACATATAATATGCCCTGAAACCGAAGTCCACCATCCAAACCTATCTGCCACTCCGGTTGACTTTTCCCTATTATCACATTTCTACAAAACAACGCCTATTGATCAAACTGTTGGGCTTCTATTACTTGGGATATTTTGCTAATTGTACAACTGAGGACTGTAGAGTCATCTCAAAATCGAATTCAGCTATATCTTCTACCATTTTCCACTCTTGCATCATCAATTGTGCCACTTGGGCCTGTGGTTGACGACTTAACGCATCCGCCACCACATTAGCTTTTCCTGGGTGGTACTGAAGATCAAAATCATAGTCTTTCATCAATTCCATCCAACATCTCTGTAACATCTCGAAAATCGGGGGTCGAGCATAAACTCAACTCCCGAGTTCCAGAACATCACTTATGCAACAAAATGAATGATGATTGAATGTTGACTGTATTAGAGTAGTGAACATGAGTGAGATTAAGCCAAAACAAAGATATCATACTCCAGAGACAGTTAAATTTGCAAGCGAAAGACTGTGATAGATAGATAAAATATATAAACTATGATGAGTCTCCAGAGTGTGATAACATTACCAAGTTAAATAATTACAAGTACAATCCTAAATTATACCAAATGTGTAAGGTCCTCTAGTCAATATCCCAGAAAGCCCAATTGATCAGGACACGGCTCACGGGAAGCCGTCGAAGACAACCAATACAAGGTGCATCGTAGTCATTGCGAGGTCCGGCTCCGCCTCGAAGTAGCGTCGCCATCTGAAATCAGACAATGTCTGGTGGGTGTTCGAAACATCGTCTCGTAACGTGGGAGTGAGTAGCTAACTCAGTGGAACAATAAAGCATAGGTTAACATGTTATCGACTTAGTCAAGCAGTAATGATAAAGCAGTACAATCAAACACTTCTAACTACTCTTATTAATGAAAGTATGAATGACATGATGTATGCCCTCACCACATCCTCCCTCGTGCGACACCATCTCACGTTCGCGGCATGCTTTCTTCCCTCAGTGCTCCACATCTTCCAGGCACATGCAATGCATGGTGAGCATGATTACCGAGTTGTTATTAGTCCATTTCAAACAGCAGGATTGGAAAACTAAGGTACCTCCCTTGTATCATTCCCAAACATGATCCATTCTAGGGTCGTCAGTCCTAGTTAATATCAGACGATGGTGTGTTTTCTGAGTCACTTTGCAAAGGTGTGTGGTCATTACGCACAAAGGTTACACCACTCCCCATCACCTCTTAAACGATTCATCATTATACGAGAAACAGGCCTAGTTCATACTCTATATACCGCGACAAACTCTAAGGCTCACCGCGATTTCAGAGTATGCTCGAGGTCATTACAAAGGGCTGTCAGGGCTGTTGCTCGCATTCGTTGCACCACTCCCCCATCACCTTATCAATGTAGGCCGATAGCACGAATATAGTGTCCCATACCACCATAATCGGCTCACGAGTCTGGTTGCTCACTGGTCACTACAGGGAGGCACGTGGCCCCAGCGTAGGCCGACAGCTCGACCACGGTGTCCCATACCACCATGCCCGGCTCATGAGTCTTAGCGGATCGAGGTACCATGGTTAAAAGGGTTTTCACTGGAAAGCGATTAGAACGAAGCGGTGGAGCCCGTGGAGCGGCAGAGAAGTACGGCAGGGAGATCCTCCCACAACTCCCACACTTTCTCTCTCTTTTCTCTCTCTCTCTCAAATCTAAATTCATATGGCTGCAATGAGAGAGGGTTTAAGGTCCTTATATAGCCTAAAATGTGTCCAAAATAGGCTTAAGGTCAAGGTATACTTGGGTTATAACCAAAGCAGGGCAGTTTCAGCTCAACGGGGGACTTTTGGCGGGCCTCCTTGAGCCAAAGGTCAGACTTAAGCTCACCGACACCGGATCTTCGTTCTATTAAGTTTTTGTTTCAGTCAAATTTCCAGATCACGCGTGGTGGACCAGTTTCAGTTCAACGGTCAGTGGATCTCGATCAGAGATTTCGAGTACATGTAAATATTTATGAAATTTTTCCTGATCCGAGGGTGTAATTTGGTCGATTCGACGTTAGTTACTTAAAACTGATCCGCAAGCAACGAGTCTCAGATTACTATTCAAGATATTTATTTTGTAAAGGAAACAAGTGTTTTCACACTCCCTCGCTCCGGACTCAAGCGAACAGTCGTGGGACACTATCTGGATTTGATTTTCTAGATGGTTGTCAAGTCGAGCAAGGCGGTCCTAATTCCTTAACTTCCTGTTATTCGGACTTCCGACGTGCGATCCAGATCTGATACGGAGTTTCGGGATGCTCCCGAGAGCAGCCGGGTAATGAGATTGATCCTACATTTTAGGGTAACCTAACGTCAATGATTTTATAGGTTTTGGGTCTTGCAGATCGTATTTAAAGCGATTGGAGGGAATCCTACTGATTGTTTAGTTCAGTACTTAACCAACTCCCGCCCTAACTATGACAGAATACGGTCCTAGGGAAGTTCTACGCCTCTTTCTGGCATTTCTAGTTGGTCTATTATTTTAATTATTTTTTTAGTAGTTCATCATCAAGTCTACTTCATCTCCACCAAATTTCATTAGGTTTAGTGTTGTAGAAAAATTCTAAAAATTCCAGAAGCGGCAGCTGTCCAAACTAATGACTTTCAGACAGTTGTCACCATGACCTATATTTAACTATATTAATTATTTTATTATACTTTTTACTTATTTTTATATGAAACTAGACTTATTAAGCTTCAATCTGGTTTTTGAATCACCTAAATCTGAGTTATAACGAAGGAGATATGACTTTTCGAAGTCGGACCAAAATCACAGAAAAAGTGAGTGAAAACGGGCCACTGACTCGCTGCGGCCCTGCTAGGCCCGCCTTTTGGCGAGGCCTCGCCAACCGGGCGATGCCCTCGCCGGTCACTGACCTGTTTGGGGTAGTTTTTTCGTCCGATATGTAAAATATATGTATTTTACAAACCGAGGTGAGTTATTCGACGTGCAATATATATTTTTGGGGTAGGAGAAGCTGATCTATCCATGTAGCCTACTTATTTCATGAGATTCCAAAAGGTTAATGATTAAAAACCCATTTTATTTATTTATTTACTATTCATAGTAATTTTTAAGTTAAGTATTGATCAATATCACCTAAACTTTAAGATTTGTATCTAATATGAAAGCACTTAGAAAATTTTGAAGGACAAAGTAGTGAAATGTGAGATTTGTGAAGAAAATGTGAGGTTTTCAAGGGAATGGTTTGAAGAAGGGATTTAAGACCCTTGAATTGAGTGTTTGAGAAGTTAAACAGGAGTTAGGATTGTCCCATCGCCTAAAGACGTCTAATTCCAGGTTGGCAAAAATCCGGGATGTTACAATCTCTTCCTCATATTCAATTCAGCTTGAGAAAAGAGGTATTTCAGGCTCTTATGATCTGAAAAGAGTTCAAATCGAATCCCATACAAGTAATGCCTCCATACTTTGAGGGCAAAAACTACCGCTGCTAACTTTAGGTCATGTGCGGGATAATTCTGCTCATGAGGCCTAAGCTGGCGAGATGCATATGCTACTACCTTACCCTGTCGCATTAGGACACACCCCAAACCTATAAGCGAGGCATCTATATAAACAACGAATCCCTCACTCCCAGATGGAAGAGTGAGAACCGGTGCCGTCGTAAGACGAGTTTTTAGTTCCGCGAATGCCCGCTCACAGGCTCCACTCCAAACAAATATTACATCATTTCGAGTCAATCGAGTCAGTGGGGCAGCTATACGAGAGAATCCTTTAACAAAACGTCTGTAATACCCTTCTAGCCCTAAGAAACTCTGAATCTCAGATGCATTCTTTGGCTGTTTCCATTGCAAAACTGCTTCAACCTTAGTTGGATCAACTGAAACTCCATTCTTCGATATTGTGTACCCCAAAAATTTTACTTCTTCCTGCCAAAACTCACAGTTTTCCAGTTTAGCATATAACTGGTGAGCACGAAGGGTTTGCAACGTCATCTCTAAGTGACACTCATGATCTTCCCTTGTCTTTGAATATATTAAAATATCATCAATAAAAACAACAATAAACTGATCCAAATAAGGACGGAAGACCTCATTCATCAACTGCATAAAGACTGCCGGTGCATTAGTCAAACCAAATGACATGACCTGAAATTCAAATTGTCCATAACGAGTCACAAAAGCTGTCTTCGAGATATCCTCCTCTCGAACCCGAATCTGATGATACTCAGACCGTAAATCTATCTTCGAGAAATACTGCGCACCACTCAACTGATCGAATAAATCATCTATTCTTGGGAGCGGATACTTGTTTCTAATTGTAACCTTATTAAGTCCGCGATAATCGACACACAACCGTAAAGAACCATCCTTCTTTTTTACAAAAAGCACAGGCGCTCCCTAAGGTGAAGTACTCGGGCGAATAAACTCCAAACGACGTAATTCATCTATCTGTCTTTATAACTCACGCAACTCTAATGGTGCCATACGATAAGGGGCTCTGGCTATAGGGACAGTGCCAAGGATAAGATCTATTCGAAATTTTGTACGCCTAATGGGTGGCAAACCTGGAATTTCTTGAAAAACATCTGAAAAATCACGTACTACCAGCAACTATTCAATACATACATCTTTGGACTCGTTTTGAACATAGGACATCAAAGTCTCTATAAACTTATCTTTAGGATCAGCCACAAACTGAAATCGAGGATGGTCAGGTATAGAAAAGGTGCAGTCCAACACTACATGATACTTGGATAACCAATCCATTCCCAAAATCACATCATATTCTAACAACTCCAAAACATAACAATTGATTGAAAGGGCATACTCTGCTATGTAAACATGACAGTCCTAACATATAGAACTCAACACCGTTCGTTTCCCTAAAGGAGTCAAGAGCTCTAATCCCTTGGTCATCGATGTTCTCGGCAATTCCAACGACTGACAAAAACTATCTGCTATAAATAAATGTGATGCGCCAGAATAAAAAAGGACACGTGCAAAAAGAGATGATACTACAAGAATACCTTCTATGACTCCTCCCTTAGTCTGAGAATCTCTCTTCTGGATTGCATAAATACGAGGCTGCGTCTAAAGGGGTAAGGGTTGTTTACCTTCTGCCGCTGTAACTACTGTTGAAACTGTTGTTGTTGAGGCCTATACTGTGTCCTATATGGTGGCCTTTGCTGTTGGGGCTGCTGATGTCTAAGTGGTGGACCTGGCTGCTGTTTCTGTGAATTGGGACAATCTTTTTTACGGTGCCCTATACCACCATAATTATAATAGGCTCCGAAAAACTGTCGCTGAGGAACAGATAGTAATACTGGGGATCTGACATCAGGTCTGGCTAAAACCTGTCATGGAGGAACAGATGGTAATACTAGGGGTCTTACATCAGGTCTGGCTGCATTATCATATTTCACTGTAGGCCTTTTTGGGGATAAAAATAGCTGAAAACTACCACTTTCTGACATAAATCTCCTCTTCCTTTGCTGATTAGAAGCAGATGGATGCATACTTTGTTGTTAGTTCCAATCAGACTCAAAAATCTATGCCTTCGCTACTACTCCCCCAAGAGTTGATAACTCAAACCCTCTCCCTCGAGATCGCAAACTTGGACGTAAACCATCCTCAAATTTCCTCGCCTTCAAATCATTATCGGCTACTAAATGCGGAGCAAAATGAGATAATTTTATAAAACGAGCCTCATAGTCAGCAACAGACATCTCACCTTGAACCAACGACTCAAATTCATGTGCTTTCTGACGACGAACAGCTGCGGGGAAAAACTTACGATCGAACTAGTCTTTAAACACTTCCCATGTCCACACAACTTTTGGATCTGAACGTACAACTGACTTCCACCATTGTTCTGCCTCTCCTTGCAATTGATAATTCGCTAAGGTAACACATTGCTTGGAAGTACAACCCATAACTTGAAAAAGTTTCTCTATTTCTGACTTACATAACTCGGCTGCCATAGGATCTGGCTTGCCAGAAAAACAAGGTGGATTTAAATGTCTAAACTCCATAAAAAGAGCACTGGCCCGCTCCTACGCTGATGTCTCAAGAGTAGAACTAGATCGCTGCTTTTGATTAGCTGTAATAGTTGACATAGTCTGCAACAGTTGTTGAAGTTGTGTTGCAGGAATAGGTATAATTGGATCTAGAACAGAATTTGACGTAGATTTTGACTTAGACTTGGGTTGCACTGGAGGAGTCTGAACAGGATTCTTTCTAGGCGGTATCCTATAGATAAAACACCAAATTAGCCTAAAACGAACAAGTAAATCTATCCAATATACATACTAATACATAACCAGAACAAGTAAATCTATACAATATACATACTAATACATAACCATACAACTCATCTACGTCGCAAAACATGAACCTAACAACTCTAACACAACAACATATAGTAAATACATTATGATTTATGTAGATAGTTCCCAGATCATGCTCTGATACCATTTTCTATCACGACCCTAAATCTAGTGTTGGTAATCCATGATTTCTAAACACCACATTTTTGGTTGACAGCCTCCGTAGAACTCCGCGTTTTGGGACTTTCATATAACACATACTAAGTCCCATAAGCGGGGCTCCACAAGGAGGATTTCGGAAAGTAAAACCAACAAACACATTGCATTTCTCAAAATTTCATCATATTCAACATATCTTACTGTGTACAACTGAGCACATCAGGGCAAAATTTCATCATATTCAACATATCTTACTGTGTACAACTGAGCACATCAGGGCAAAACCAAAACATAAACCACGTCATATTTACTATACCTGATGTACATATGCAGGGTATTACAAAAAAATATACACACTGATATGTACAAAGCAAAAAGGACAACTGGAGTCTGTAGCCTCTACTCCTGCAGCTCCCTACTCTCACCTGAAAAAAATAGAAAGGAAAGCTTGAGCTACTAAACCCAATGAGTGCTTGTGTGCCGTGAAAATGCATGTTTCATGTCATGCTCATTTAATGCACAGGCTTCCAAATCATTTTTATATACAGAGGTGGGACTTCTACCCACTTGTAACATACACACGCTTTCAACATTTAAATAACTTTCCATATTTCCTAATTGGATCACCTAAGTCTAAAACAGAGGTGGGACTTCTACCCACTTGTATAGACTTTTCTACCGTGGTCAACTACAGAGGTAGGACTACATAGTTCACGGGCCGAACTAGTCTAACCCACTTGTGTTGAACCTCACTATCTGCCTAACAGCGAGAAGTCATAAGTCACCTGGCAAAATGATAGTGGATAATTTACGAGCTCGTCACACACAACCTATCTTTGCTTGCCCATAAGCAGGTCAGGTCAAACTTCTTAACCAATCGACACGCGTCGGTGGGAGTCACTGCCTACTTGGGTATTTCAGCATTTCAACGCTTTGTTCTTCCACCCGGTCTAAGCATTGGTCGCTCCCAATGGTACCAATCGGGGTTTA
This sequence comes from Magnolia changhungtana, assembly GCA_030180095.1. NCBI lineage: Eukaryota > Viridiplantae > Streptophyta > Magnoliopsida > Magnoliales > Magnoliaceae > Magnolia > Magnolia changhungtana. The sequence goes on along the minus strand of JASAUF010000421.1, from coordinate 12,439,852 downwards.
GGGACTTTCACCCACGGACCCTATAATCATGTCCTATTGAATTACACATTTCTAGTGTGGTGTCCAACTCAAGTTGTAATAAAATATGTTTCATCGCATTTATAATCACCATAGGTATGTATACATGAGCCCACACACAAGCATAACAGATCATTTCATTTTTGTTTTAAAGGCAAACAGAGGATGACATTCCTCATGAGGTCCCCTCATATCTTTAAGTTCCTCATAGGGGTCTCCTGTAATGCATCCTGTATCTAGACAGTTCACAAACGGTTTACAAACTACACATCGTCTGTCGCAACACAACCCACTAAGATCACCATACCATGGTATGAATCATTCATGCTCAATCATATAATGATACATCAACTATGAACCATGCATTTGATATGCACATAACTTAGCCAATCTAACTCCAATCTAAAAATTCATTCTGCTATAAGACGTCATGCCACAAGCATGCTTTTTCGCAGGAAGTAACTATATTACAAGGATGAAGGATCTTTCTTTGAAATATTTTGTCAAACAGGTAGTGGGCGGACTTTGTAAGGCTTTGTAAGGGACAGCTAAATAAAACTAACTCACCTCTATCATCCAACCTTCCATTAATAATCTCATTAATTAAATCAGGAAAATTCAGCAATAACCTTCAGAAAAATTCAACGAGAACATAACCCAAATGAACATCCAGCAATATGTGAACCTAAATCCAATGAGAACATAACCCAAACGAAAATCCAAAGAATATTCAAACTTAAATTCAAGAATCCTAGCAATCAATCCAAGAAGAATCGACCCTAAATGAAATTCAGCTATAACCTAACCCTAATACAACAATTCCATCTATACCTAACACTAATACAAAGAATTCCAATACCTAACCCTAATACGAAGAATACCTACTTCCAAAGAATACAATCCCTAATTTCAAAGAATACCTAATTCCAACAATCCCTAATTCCAAAATATTCTAACCTTCATACAACAATTCCAAAGAATACCTAACCCTAATACAAAGAATACCTACTTCCAACAATACAATCCCTAATTCTCACACAGTAAAATCAGCAAGTTTCTAACCCTACATGAAACTCCAGTAAAAAGGGTTTTGAAGGAAACCCCAACGTACACATGCGTGCTCCTAATCTATGCACTCAACTGAAAGTATCAGAGGTTTGGCTTTCAACCTCAGATTTTCTTTCTTTTTCTTCTTCTTCTTCTTCTTTTCCTCTTCTTCTTCTTCTTTTCCCCAACTAGAGCTAGAGTACTGGAAATGAAATGTGTGAAAGTGGGTTTTGTCTATTTATGGGCTTAAAAAGGGTCTAAAGTGGCTTTTAGCTAAAAAAAAGTTTATGGGATGGTTTAGGAAAATTTTGAGAAGTTTAAATGTATGGTAGCAATAAACAAAATGTTATGTAAGTGATTTGACAAAAAGTATTCCAAGGATTTTAAAAAAAAAAAACCGAGGTCATTTGAATTATTTTATTAAACTATACATGTACATATCGATGCGTAACTTACAATCCGGGTGTCCTATTGACATGCCGTTTTTGCCAGTAGCTCCATAACTTGACTGCGACTACAACGGTTAGGCTCTCCGACCTAACGGATTTGAAAACTTAATGTTGGCGGAGCTCCACCTAAAATAAGGACATAATGGTTAGTTCTCAGATTGTTTAATTTTAAGTCCGTATCTTAACATTCGGACATCGGGTTGAAATACGGGTTACAACTCGATAATAGAACAACATTATGATCAAGTCAAAATATTCTCGGGGCCAATGGACCTACAACCAACGGCTATCCAGTGTACAAACCAGATTTCTGGGGTATCGGGTCTTACACTACAATTCTTGGCAACCAGAGGATGATTTAGAACTTGCCTAGTAGGTGAAAATTCTATCATAGTTGCTGCTAGAAATTGCCTATATTCCTGTTTTGGAGGAAACATGCAACGTTTTTCTCGTTCGAGTGATGTGTTCAGCCAAACATGGTTTTTTTGTGAGGTGGCCTCATCTTTTGGTGATTCGAACTGTTTGTATGGTGGGCCACATTGTGGAGATATAACCCCCAAAACTTACCCAATTGAATGATGCAAAATCCTTATCATCTGTTGCTTTCCCTCATATGTCAATACCAGTTCTCCATTCACTAGTTGCATAGGATGGGGTGTGGGCCCATTCATGGGAAGGGATGGTCTCTTCCTTTCTTTTCCTTAAATCCAGACTGGCCAAAGTTTTTGGATTGAGAGATAAATGAATTTGATTTCCATGTATTTGAGTTTGTAGTGGTTTGTGTAAAAAAGTATTTGAAGCTATTGATTTCTATTCCTTCAACTGTTGGTTATTGGGGGAAAAAAGCATGTTGAAATGCCGACTTCCAAGGTCATAAGAGATGACTTGTATTCGGTAGTGTCCCCTCCAGCACCAAGCTTAGAGCTGGGCATCGGTCCGGATTGGATCGGATTGGGTCCAACTCGACCCAAACCGAAGTCTCAATGGCCTAATCCGAACTTGGTCACGGACGAACTTGATCCGGTCCGGGACCAAGTTCGGGTCACCTAACTCGGACCGATCCAATGGATGGTTGACCTAACCCGAACCGAGTCCGACTCGGTCAGTGAAACCGAGTCAGATCGGGTTCGATAGAATTCGGATCGTATGAATTTAATTCAACTGTTTCATGTGGTGTGGTCTACTTCAACCTTTAATATACCGCCTTTTTGTTCCACATGCCTAAAATGATATGTCAAAATGGATGAATGGCTTAGATAAAACATATACATTAAGGTGGGCCCCACATAGATCTGAAAGAACTCTCCTTTATCATATATATACTTTTACCGGACATATGTTACATGCACTGCACGAAAGTGCAGTTAATGCTTTTCACGCAAGTTCCTTGTTGTAAGCCTGTAACGACGTTAGCAAGTTGTGTGGGTCTAATCATGGGGTATGTGTTATATCCAAACCGTCCACCCTTTTGGTGAGCTCGTCGTAAGGCTTGAGACGAAAAATAAGACAGATGTAACTATCAAGTGGACCACACAAAATGTTTAACGGTAAAAATAATTCTCTGCTGCTATTTATGGTGTGGTCCAGATGATCTTTGGATATTATTCATTTTTTGGATAATGCTCTCCAATGATCTCTAAAAATATATGAACGGTGTAGATATAATAAATACATTACTGTGGGGCCCATATGACTTTGATCTCCTTTGAACTGTTCGTACAACTCAGAGCTCGAGGAGCGTCAGTCTCGTCTTTTCGGACGCGGATTGCATACTTGTAACGCCCTGAAAATTGGGAGTTGAGTAGCAACTCAACTCCTGAGTTCCAAAACATCACTTATGCAACATATATGCTTATGATTAAAATGCTGTCTGTGTTAGTGCATTAATCATGAGTGAGATTATACCAAAACAGTAATTCATACTCCAGATCAAGTTGTAAAACACAAGCGGAAGACTGAAAGACATAAATAAACGTATATAAGTCAAAAGAGCACGATCGGTCTCCAGAGTATGAATACATCACTGAGTCACCATATACATGTAATAGTTTCAAAATCAAAATGTCAAAAAAAATAGTTCAACTACACTAATAATCCCTGTAGCCCCGTTGATCCGGATAGCCTAAGCGAAGCCGCCGGAGAACTGCATATAAGAGAACTCGTCCTAATCGTCATAGTAATCAGGCTCCACCTCTAGGGTCACGTTGTCATCTGAAATCAAGACAGAGTCCGATTGGTGTTTAAAACACCATCTCATAATGTGGGAGTGAGTGATCAACTCAGTAGAATCATAGAGCAAAGCTTAACATGTTATCAATTCAGTCAAGCAGTAATGATAAAGCAGTAAAATCTAACATACCTAGATACTCTTATTAATGCAAGAATGATATGAACAATGATGCATGCCCTCGCCTACACTCCCTCGTGCGACACCATCTTACGGTCGCGGCATGCTTTCTTCCCTCTGTGCTCTTCAACCCGGGGCACATGCAGTGCGATGTTATGAGCGTGATTACCGAGTTCTTATTAGTCCTTTTCATACAGCAGGATTGGGAAACTAAGGTACCTCCCTTATATCATTTTCCAAACAATGATCCATTTTAGGGTCATCAATCCTAGGAAATCTCATACGATATTACGGTTCTAGGTCACTGCAAAGGGCTCATCACCAAATCAGTGCATGCCTAGTTTATACTCTAGATGTTACGGAAAAGCTTGTTGCCTCTACTCAGACTCAGAGTATGCTCGAGGTCACTACAAAGGGCTCGTCACCAAATCAGTGTAGGCCGACAGCTCGAATATAGTATCCCATACCACCGTATTCGGCTCACGAGTCTGGGTTGCTCACTGGTCACTACGGGGAGGCTCGTCGCCCCAGCGTAGGCCAACAGCTCGACCACGATGTCCCATACCACCATGTCCGGCTTATGAGTCTTAGCAGATCGAGATGCTAAGGTTAAACGGGATTTCACTGGTGAGTTTGGTACCTTAGGTTCAAGCAGTAGCGCCCAAACATGGTGAACATACATGGGGCCAATCGGGTTACTTAATGAGCTCGACGAGCACGAGCGCACCCGAAGTTGATCGACATGAAGTGCATACCCACTCTGTGTGGCCTAACCACTGCCGACAACTCTAGTACGACTTGGGTTCGCCAAACACGTCCCACGTGGCAAATGAATCTCAGCCACGAACTCAAAGCCTGTTACCGATTGCCTGGACTATAACATAGCCCCAATCACACTCAATCCTTAACCAGAAAGCATGTAGACTAGTCAAAGCAGAATTAACCAAGTAGTGCAAACATATTAACAAGCATATTATAAAACACAATGTAAATAGGAAATCCAAACACATACATTTCATAAGTAAGCGATTAAATTAAACAACTTGCATGGAGGAAATCATACACATCTCTAAGGTAGCTGAGAATCCTATCTCAACACCCACCTAAAGCACAATCTCCTAAGTACTTACTCATACAAGCATTTTCACAAACACTTAGACTACACTTATTTAACATACATAACATATATTAACCAAAACATGTATTAGGGTGAATCCTTTCGCCGAGGAGTTGTTACACATATATCTAGCATATACACACAGTAGTTAATCATGGCAAATACATTTTCATATTTCGTACGTATACGGTATTTTCTACAAATACGAGAAATACAGTATATTCAACCTAGTTAATGTATAAATGAAAAATGAAATGGACATCACTTTATGCATGTGAAATAGCATCTACATCAGGAATCTATCATTATCCTGCATTGAAAGCTTTGAAAACCATAACCTATACGTCTATAGTCCGCACCTTACGCCGTAGAAGCGTAACGAATTTGACAGAGACTCCAAGTCTTCGTCAACGATGAAATGACAACCTATAGCACGAGTTGAGTCAGCTATTTCGCTATTAATGACAATTGAAAACCCTAGAACAGATTAGAGTTAGGTTTTCTTACCTAAGAACGAAGTCAAAATCGCTGGAATAGCGCTTAGGTAACGATGAATAGGCATGTAGAATAGCAGGATAGAGTACCAGGAATCTTCTCCCACTTCACTCACACCTTCCCTCTCTTTACTCTCTTCTCTCTCCTAAGGTTTTCTCAAATTCGTATGGAGTGAATGAGAGAGGGTTTAAGGTCCTTATATAGGCCTAAAACTAATGAAAATGGCCCCAGGGCCAAGGTATACTTAGGTTATAGCCAAAGGGAGTCTATTTCAGCTCAACAGAGCACTTCCGGAGCCCCCCTTGAGCCAAAGGTCGGACTTAAGCTCTCTTATGATGGATCTAGGTCGAGTTAAGTTTTTGGTCCGATCGGATTTACAGATCGACCACGGCGGACCAGTTTCCGTTCAACGGTCCACGATCACCGATCAAGGCCACAAGACACTGACCTGTGTATGAAATTTCTCCTGATCCGATGGTGTATTTGGGTCAGATTCTGATGGTCTGAATCCTTATATTCAGCTCGCAAGCAACAAGTCTCAGATTACTTAAATTAGATTTTATTTCCAAAGAAAACCGCATTTTCTCACACTCTTCACTCCGGGCTCAAGCGAATAGCCCCGGGACACTATCTGGATTTGATTTCCGAGATGGTTGTCAAGCCCAGCAAGGCGGTCTTAAGCCCTTAGTCTCGTGGTCATCGGACTTTCGACGTGTGGTACAGATCCGAACGGAGTTTCAATGTGCTCCCGAGAGCAACTGGGTAATGAGATTGATCCTAGATTTTAGGGTAACCTAGCGTCAATGATTCTACAAGTTTTGGGTCTTGCAGATCGTATTTAAAGTGATTCAAGCAGATTTCGCCGCTAATTTAGTTTAGCACTTAGTTAACTTTGTCTAATTCCTAAAGGATTTGATCCTGAGTGATTTCTGCCTAAGGTGGTACTCGAGTCTTTGTACGGATTTTTCTGAACGTTACAGTACTGCACCCGCCCGTGAGAAATTTACGACTGTGGACCCCACCTTTTATCCATTAGATATTCATGAAGCAAAACAAACTTAACATACAAACTTAGACCTATTCGTACGGACAGCGAAGTTTAGGATAAAAATACCCCTCCTTTCACTGCGTTGCTTTCATCCCCTTCCACTGGTGCGTTTGGCTCTTTCACCCCCTCTCCTCAATCCGTTTTTCCATTAAGAAAGACAAAACATCACTGTGGGGCTTCTTTAAGGGCCTATTTGGCCGGGCGGATTGAAAAGGATTGGAAGGGAAATCCGAGGATTGGTCGGGCATGCCAAATAGACTCAGGATTCTGATCCCGGGATATAGCAATCCCATGGGATTGCCAGCAATCTACTGACATCACCATCATTACCTTAAAATCCATCCAATCCACCCTAATCCCATTCAATTTTGCCTTGGACGTGTTTGGTTCAACGGATTAGAAGGGATTGGAAGGTGCAATCCCGAGATTGGACAGGCGTGCCAAACAAACTCGGTGATCTAATCCTGGGATATAGCATTCCCATGGATCTTGCACCAATCCAATGACGCAGCCATCATTACCTTGTAAGTAATACCATCCACCCTAATATCATTCAATCCCTTCCAATCCACCTGGCCAAACACGCCCTTAGGAGTTTCAACACGAAGTCTTGGGTTCCATACACATAGGTGGTGAAATCCCACTATATATGGCGTGAGTGGGTGCATGGGTCTGTGTGTGTTAGGTGCCTGTGTAAAAAATAAAAAAAAAAACTTTTGATGAAGTTAATGATCTGCATAACACAATTAAACCTGTTCATAAGATCATACAGACATGGATTAATAGAAAACACAATTATAAGCTTGATCCAAAACTTCTGTGGCCCCTAAAAAATGATCATCAGAAGTTCAATTCAAAATTTTCATGGGGTGTGGTCCATTTGAATATTGGATACGTTTAGATTTTTGGGCTCAAGTCATGAAATTATCTGTTAAGTTTGCCCCACTCAATTTCATGTTTGCCCGCTCAATTTCAAGTTTTCCTTGTTTTCCCCCGATTTCCCCACTCAATTTCCCAAGCTTGCAATTTCATGTTTGCCCGCTCAATTTCAAGTTTTCCCTCATTTCTTTTGCCCCGCCTCACCGCCTCACTCAATTTCATGCTTGCCTTGTTGATTTCCTAATTTGCCTCCAACTTCAATTTCATGTTTGCCCCACTGATTGTCTAGTTTGCCCCGCTCAATTTCAAGTTTGCCCCGCTCAATTTCTAGTTTGCCCCACTCAATTTCATGTTTGCCCCACTGATTTTCTAGTTTGCCTCACTCAATTTCATGTTTGCCTTGTTGAAATTCAAGTTTACCCCGCTCGATTTCATGTTTGCCCCGCTCAATATTCAGTTTGCCTCACTCAATTTCATGCTTACCCCGCTGAATTTCATGTTTGCCCCACTCAATTTCAAGTTTGCCCTGCTGATTTTTTAATTTGCCCCGCTCAATTTCTAGTTTGCCCAGCTCAATTTCATGTTTGCCTCACTGAAATTCAAGTTTGCCCCGCCGAATTTCATGTTTGCCCCGCTCAATATTCAGTTTACCCCGCTCAATTTCATATTTGCCCCACTCAATTTCAAGTTTGTCCAGCTAATTTTCTAGTTTGCCCCGTTCAATTTCATGTTTGCCCCGTTGATTTTCTAGTTTGCCCCGCTTAATTTCATATTTGCCCCACTCAATTTTTAGTTTGCCTCTCTCAATTTCATATTTGCCTCACTCAATTTTCATGCTTCCCTTGCTCCATTTCTAATTTTCCTCATTCAATTTCTAGCTTGCCCCGCTGAAGTTCATGTTTGCCCCGCTCAATTTCAATTTTGGAAAGGAAGTTTAAGAAGATGAGTCGCAACATCAAAGCGATATTGTGTTATCTGCAGAAGGAGCGAGCGCCCCCTCCTTCACCCAACTCGGATGACCAGTAGTTAGTACCGATGATGGTTACTAACTTGATAATAGAGTAGTTAGGATTTGCTTTCCATTTTGGCATGTAATGACAAATTTCATCTTTAATTATGTTGTAGTTTTCACATTGGCAAGTATTGTAACCACACATGTTTCAATTTCCATTTTGACTAGTGACAATGTCCCTTTTAGTATATGATGTGCAATCCATTGGTGTGAAATCCAGCACTTCAATTGAGCCGAATTCCAAAACTTCAGTATATGATTGATCCTGCAGTTACCATTTGTTAAATTTTGTGTTTTTCTTGCTGCTTAGTCTTATGAAGTGAGTTTGGCGAAGTGTTGCTCCTTTTGGACTCATGTACTTGAAAATTGGAACCCCAAAACTGAAGAGATTCTCAAAGAGAAAATAATTAGACTGCCTCTGGCGATGGAATTTGATTAGTAGAGAAGGATAAGCTCTTTATACCAGATGACCTACAACTGAGGAAAATATTTATGGAAGCTAGCGAAGATGGTATTCTATTTGTTTGGTACCCGTAGTCCAGCTTACAGACCATTGATTTAAGTGACTTGTACGAGGTTTACAGTAATCTTGGAGTGCAGCAAATTTCCAAGTCTGTGCATTTCAGTCTGAGTTCTTTCTCTAATCACGATAGCCTTGGGAGGGTTGATCCGAGGGATGGGTTGATTGCAAAATGGCTTATTAAAACTATACTGGGTTATCTTGCTGGTCCATCTCATGTTAGGCTCGCTCAATTTTTAATTTTCCTCGCTCCCTCTCATGCTAAGCTTGCTCTAATTTCAGTTTTCCTTGCTCCCTCTCATGCTAGGCTCGGTCAATTTTCATTTTTCCTCGCTCAATTTCAGGCTACTTAGATAATATTGATAGTATTTGATCATCTTTGACGCAATAGATCCTTGTTGCATCATAAAAGCATGAATGCTCACTAAGGTACCCACGAAACAATTTCTATGTACTGTAAATTCTTTTCATTTGGCTTGGTGTATCCCTTCTTTCACTTCTAATGAAATTGTTGTCTTTATTAGATATTGGAGATTGGATTGACAAACACAATAACCACTGTTCAAAACACATCAACCAAAGCGAACTGTTCTCAAAGGCTAGCTTGAAATGATGTTTACTTGTCACTAACTTGTGCTGGTGTAAGGTATTTGGCTTTTAGGGCCTATTTGGATACCCCAAAATAAGTTACTTTGTATACCTACAGTAGTAGATAAGTAGCTTATTCGAGATAAGTAAGCTCGATAAGCTTGGTTTAAGATCAATTATAAGTAACTTTTTTACTTAAAGTTAAATAATCACTTCAGCTCAGTAAGCTTGGTTTAAGATACAAGTATCAACATATATCAAGAGTGTCTCGATAATATCGAGATTCAATCTTTGATATAGCAAGCATTGCTCGATGATATCGACTTTGCCTTTGAAATGTTGAGCAGCCAACACTGAAATTTCAATAATTTCTCAATATCTCGATATATCGAGTATGTCCCGATAATATCAATGTTCAAATCTCGATAATATTGAACGATCCCTCGATGTTTGTCCCGCTCAATTTCATGTTTGCCTCGCTCAATTTCTAATTTGCCCCGATCAATTTCTTGTTTGCCCCGCTGAATTTCATGTTTGCCCCGCTCAATTGCTAGTTTGTCCCGCTGAATTTCATGTTTGCCCCGCGTAATTTCCAGTTTCCCCCGCTGAATTTCATGTTTGTCATGCTCAATTTCATGTTTGCCCGACTGAATTTCATGTTTGCCCCGCTCAATTTCATGTTTGCCCTGCTGAATTTCATGTTTGCCCCACTGAATTTCCTGTTTGCCCCACTCAATTTCATGTTTGCCCTGCTCAATTTCCAGTTTCTCCCGCTCAATTTCTTGTTTGCCCCGCTCAATTTCATGTTTGCCCCGCTCAATTGCTAGTTCGCCCTGCTCAATTTCTAGTTTGCCGTACTCAATTTTCAGTTTCCCCCACTAAATTTCATGTTTGCCCCGCTCAATTTCGTGTTTGCCCTGCTCAATTTCTAGTTTGCCTCTCCAATTTAATGTTTGCCCTACTTAATTTCCAGTTTCCCCCACTGAATTTCATGTATGCCCCCTCAATTTCCAATTTCCCCCGCTGAATTTCATGTTTACCCCACTTAATTTATAGTTTGCCCCACACAATTTCTAGTTTGCCCCGCATATGAATCGTCATTTTTGCAAACACAATTTTGCTATTTGCTTGTGTCATATATAATTACTACACCTGCATATGAATCGCCATGCTGACAGTGTGTAATAATAAAGCCCATTTTCTTTTCTTTTTTAGGGCAACACTAACTAAAAAATGATAGAAATTCTTCCACTGTACACGGAATAGCTGCGTGACAATCCAAGCCATCTAAATTTGATTGAAATTGACCGCAAACTGCTCAAAATTGACTGCAAACTGATTAAAATTGACCGCGAAGTGAATGAAATGGATTTTCGACCATCGACGTGTTGAAATCTTGGAAAATAAAATTTAAAAAAAAAAAAAAAAAACAGACTGGCACGGCATTACCACTGATACGGTGGTACTGCCACGGCAGGAAACAATGGCTACGGTTATAATTCGTAGCTATAGAGGTTCCATAGACTCCTCAAACTACCGCCGACTCGGCGATACTAACTCGGCAGGCCGCAATGGCTATGGTTATGGCTACTGTTATAATCCATAGCCATAGAGGGCCACCACTAGTCTCTTTTTAAAAGCAGGGGTATTTTCGTCCTCAAAATCGTTGACCGTACGAACAGGTCTAAGTTCGTATGTTAAGTTTGTTTTGCTTCATGAATATCCAATGGATAAAAGGCGGGGTCCACAGTTGTAAATTTCTCCCCACCCGTCCCTAGCTCCGAACGGCAGGTCTATGGGCGGGCCCACCATGATGTATCTGTACATCCAAACTGTCAATCCCTTTTCTCATATTATTTTAAGGCATGAACACAAAAATAAGGCATATCCAACGCTCAAGTGGACCACACCAAATAATAAGCTTGATTGCATTAAAATGCACACAGCATTGAATGTCAGTTGCATTAAATGCAAGAGTCAGCAGTGGTGTGCTCCATGTGATTGCTCCATGTGATTGTTGGATCTGCCTCATTTTTGTTTTGATGCCTTAAAATAATATGAGAAAAGGGATAGACGGTTTGGATGTACATCATGGTGGGCCCGCCCACATAACTGCCTGTTTGGAGCTAGGGACGGGCGGGGGTAATACGCAATCCGCATCCCGTCTTTGCACACCACGTACCTAGCACTACAGCTAACCTAGGCTAGGGAAGTAGCTAGTGTCAGTGGTGTGGTATGACGCCTCTGACGAAAAGCAGCAGTGATGTCCGTGATCTGTGGGCCCTACCATGATGTATATATTTCATTGATGTCGTTCATACATTTTTATAGATCATTTAAAGGCTTGATACAAAATATTAAAGAGATAAAAATCTCAGGTGGACCACACCACAGGAAAACAATAATGATTAGATATCCTCCATTGAAATCCTCCTATGGCTCCGGATCGAGTCGGATCAGGTTTCGGACCGGATCAGTCCGGATTGGCGACGACCCGATCCCAATCTGAAAATCATTCGGATCTAAAATATCTAAATCGATTCGCACCGATCTAGACCGTCGGTTCGGTTAGGATCGAATCGGATCAGGTCTGATCGGGTCGGATCTATCGGATCAGATCTATTTTGCCCAGCTCTAACCAAGCTCCGTACTGGAAAAGCTCTAGGGGCCCCACCATGACGTATGTGTTTTATCCATGCCATCCATTCCTGTTGTGAGCTCATTTTAGTGTGTGAGCACAAAAATGGGGACATCCAAAGCTCAAGCGGACCACACCATAAGAAGCAATGGGAATAGTGACGCCCGCCATCGACTGTTGAAACCTTCCTAGGGCCCACCACGATGTTTATTTGCCATCCAACCTGTTCATAAAGTCACATAAACCTGGATGAAGGGAAAACATAAAAATCAGCTTGTTCCAAAACTTATGTAGCCTGCAAGAAGTTTTCAATGATAGGCATTTCCTGTGGTGTGGTGCACTGAAGCTTTGGATCTGCCTAATTTTTGGGACGATGCCCTAAAATGAGCTGGGCATGGATAAAAACACATACATCATGTTCAGGCCCACGGAGTTTTGTCTAGTGTTAGAGGGTCACTATGTCAATCTCAGTCCATAAGAGTCAGCTCTCTCACTTTGACCATTAACCTTCTAACATTTTTTTGTAGAAAGCTGTACTCCAAACCAAACAATAGGATTAACCATGTCCATATTTTGAATTCTCTCCATCCAAACAGCCATTTTTTTTTCTGTTAATTGGTCACATGTAGAATATACCTTCGATGCAAAATGTGGGCCACGCCATGATGATCACCTGGCATAAAGATCATCACGATGTGGTCCACATTTTTTAAGTGAAGGTATTTTCGTGCCTATTGTGGGGTCCATCTTTTGCATGGTTTGGATGTTGTAAACAAGTAAATGTTAGGGGAAAAGAAATCGATTAGGACTTAAGCTACGGCCCAGGACCATCCATGTAGGACCCACCTTGATGTATTCATTATATATCCATACTATATATATGTTTTTCCACCTTACTTTAGAACATGGTACAAAAAATAAGGCAGAACAAAAATTCAAATGGATCACCCGATAAGGGGCCACCATTAAAAACTACTTATTGTCCACTTTAATGTTTATCGACCACCCAACCTGTTGATAAGGTCACACGGACCTTTATGAAAGGAAAAAACAAATGTCAGCTTAATCTAAAACTTTTATTGCCTACAAAAGTTTTTAATGGTTATTAATCATTGTTTCTTGTGGTGTGGTCTACCTGAAATTTATATATGCTTAATTTTTAGGATGTTGGACTAAAATAAGCTGAAAAAACAGATGAACCGCGCAGATATATAATGAATATATATAGGTGGGTCCCTACAGTCAGGGTCTGACCCACAATGGCAGCCAAGTCGCGTTCAAAGAAATAGTTGTATTTAAAAGTTGTGGCTAGAGGTGGGCATCAAGTGAGTCAAACTGAGTTAGGGCTGACCGACTCGATCTGATTTTGAAATATATTTGACATGAATTTGACCCGACTCCTTATCGAGTCCAACATGCCTGACCTGATCCAAGTTTGGGCCCGGCCTGGACTAATTTGGATCAGTACGACCCGGTCATAATGATTGAGTCAAATCTAGGCAGCACAGAGTAGGTTGAGTTGAGCTTTTTCCCTATATTTTTTTGTCTACTTGAGTTCGGTTATTCAAAATAAATTATAATCAAGGACTAATAAGTAATTTTTTAAAAAAAAACAAACAAAATAAATAAATATTGTCAAAAATCAAGTATGTTCAGAATCTCAACTGGAGTTCCACATTCAAACCAGTAAACCATTCATTCATTTAATATCTCATGTATGATGAATGTCTTTATAGCGTGTAACCCGAGTAATCTTGTCCATTATAGTAACCCCCTCCTCCACCTTCATTGCTAGAATCGTCTTTTGGTTCTCTTTTTACGGCTTGAATTGTAAGAGAACTTTGGGCTGAGTGCGAGCTAGAGGTATCTAAAAGATGCTTATTTACCTCTTTTGAATCAGATGGTCGAAATGCCTTTCCATCATCTTTATTCATATATTCAACAAGTTTTTTCAGCCTCTTTTTATGATCTGATTTGTAGGGGATTCCCAACCGCCTATAGAATACTGCGAGACTTTTAAGAAATTTTGATGATTTATCGCTTGGTTTATGTCATGTACTCGTGACTGCTTTGGTATTATCTCGGAGGGGGTTGATGTTGTTTGGTCATGAATGCCAATTTCAAGCTTTGTTTTACGGCTTTTTTATAACCTCGTTCTTCTTGTTCCCTTAATAGTTTGTCTTCTTTTATGGGAGGGGGGACAATTTTTCTGCTTGACCCTTCTTCAATTATAATAGGCCTACTTCCATATCTTTTATTGCTAGTCGTATTGGTTGTGGGAGAGGGGGTAGTGAAAACATTTATATTTGAGTCGATAATTGCCCGAAATAAATCCCAGACTTCTGGAGGAGCTTTGCTACATGGGGCAATGTCTCCTCCCCAATAAGCCAAATGTAATTTTAATCGATTTGTTTTGTAAATGTAATTTTAATCGATTTGTTTTGTTTACAAATTGTTTTCCACATAACTTATATTCCAACTTTATTTTTTCCATTCTAAGAGTGGATTTGAGCTCCATAATTCGAAATATCTGGCGATGAATCATCTTCTAATGACATATCTATAAGTGTATATTTTGAATGAAAGAATAATTGGTTAGTTTGAAGCAGCATAAATAATTAAGGAATGAAAATAAATAAACGCAACCAGCTAATCATATAAGATTTAAGCAACATTAAGTCATTTAAAAGCATAAATGAAAAGAGAAAAATATATATATATATATATATATATATATAAAGAAACATTAAAATATATATGCTAATAAGTGATAAGTATAAAAAATATGCATCCGCCCATCAAATGTTACAATTCAAGTCCACAAATAATAACTATCAAATTGTCGCAAGCAAATGCAAGAGAAATAGAAGTCAATGTCTCATTCTACTTTATACGATTGTTTTAAGTACTGTCTAATCATGCTTCTCACTCTCCTCTTCCCCGAACTCCTCATCAACAAAGTCCCCTTTTTTCCAAATCAAACGTAACTAATCCTGTGTATAAATGAAACCTTCGACTAATTTCGATGTAAGTGAGCTTCAATACTTGTTTACAATGGATGCAGGACAAAATTCAAATATGATGTGCGAGATTTCAGGCTTAAGATCACGTTAGTTCAGAAACAATTACACAAATTTCATATCCTACATGAAAGTCCAAACATTCAATTAAGGGGAATCTATATGGGTCCAGGCCTACACATGTTAGGGCTGGATTAATAAAAATTATGAACCAAACGATACTCAAAGATAAGAAATAATCATCCACACATGCACAGTAATCAGTCCTTAATCCAAAGGATTCACTAATTTCAACTCAAGGAACCCTATAGTAAAAAAAAATGGCAAATAAATTAAGGGTAATGCAATCTAGGGTTAGGGTTTATGAAAATAGCTATGAAAAGGGAAAAATAAGAGAAAACCTTAACCGGGAGACAATTCTTGCGAGTAGACTGCAGGCCAGGGCCTGGTGCACGTGCGAGCGGGTCCCACACCAGGAAACTGATTCCTTGGCCCGGTCGGCCAAGGGTGGGATCCAAACTCCTAAAGTTTTAGGGCGATCCGAGTTACGGGTTGTGCACGGTACTCGGCTGAAGTTTCAGCTCTCCTGCAAAGCCAGATTCTGGAAACCGGCCGTAGGGAGAAGATTTGCTGCAAAACTGATGGATTCGAGGCGAGGATGGCTGTAAAATGTGAGATATATAGATAGAAGAGGGTAAGGGCGGATGGGGATAGATGTAGCTTCGCACCACGATAGTTAGCCCTTCGAAAAGGGAGGGCTTCGCACTCACTTGAATTTTTCCACAACTCAGAAACTTAGAGAGTAGGAAAAAACTTGCAGAATTTTTTTATTAAACTTCAATGAATCAAAAGAACTACAAGGGGTGCTTATTTATAGGGAAAACCCTATATCCCAAAACTCGCACCATGTGCACAACCTATTACTTGGCAATGAAGTAAACCAAAACAAAAACTAATCAAAGAAATCTACAGTGTTCATGATATTCTAAATAACATAAATAATTAAAACCTAAAATATGAACTTAATCCGACTAGTAGGCCCCGATCATGAGATCCCATGATGGGCTTTACTTGATTATCGGGCCCACTCTAAGGAACCAAAACTCCATCTTTTAATTAGGGAGCCCTCCCTGGACGTCGTCATCGATCCAGATCAACGGTGGAGCCCTCTTTTTTCGTGCGTACGTGCGTAGGGGCGGCGTGAGTGCTCATGTGCACATGATGTCCCTATCAATTCTCTCCGGCTGCAAAAATTTCGCCACTGGCAAAATAAAACTCCTGAATCGTTCCAGGATGTCAAGATCAAGTCTTTGAAGCTCCTCCTCAGTGAGCCACATGTTGTCTGAAGCTGGGTGTGACTTCCATTTAACCGGGTACTTCTGAAACCTGTTGTCCGACGTTGAAACTATCTGATGCTCCAGGATATCCTCTATTTCCTCTTCAAGTGTGTGAAGGTTAGGTATGGAAGGTAGAGGCTGGGAAAAAAGGTCGGAAAGAGTAGGTATGGGAGGTAGAGGCTGGAAAAATGGGCAGAGACGGGTAGGTGTAGGACGTAGAGGCTGAAAAAATGGGTCGAAAATGGTAGGTATACTAGGTAGAGGCTGAAAAAATGGGTCGGAATGGGTAGGTATGGGATGTAAAGGCTAGGAAGATGGGTCGAGAGGGGGCCATGGATCAAGGGAAAGGTCTGGGGATTTAGGATGGTTAGGTGAAAGGCTAGATAATGCATCAATGGCCCCTTGAAATACAACTAAATCCTTCATATTGAATGTGGAACTAACTCCCATGGAGGGTAGAAGATTTGCCACATTTGCATTGAGACCATTTCGTTTTATAATTTTGAAGGGTCCAGCGGAACTAATTCCCTTGAAATACACATTTAATCCTTCACATTGAATGTGGAACTAATTCCCTTGAAATACGCATGTGTAACTTACGAATGACCCCTGGAGGATACCGCTTAGGCCTGATGCGGACCATCACAGAGTCTTTTACATTGAATTTCTATTTATGTTGGTCTACAGAAAATTTGTAATATTCAGTACTAGTAATGATCTTCTGCCTGATTTCTTGATGCCATGAATGCCTGTGATGCGCAAAAGACTCTGCAGACTCTGACGGCCTATGGGACAGTAACATAGGGATAAGATCAATAGGTTTCTCAGGTTTATAACTAGTAATGACTTCATAAGGACTGAGACCTGTGGACCTATTGACAGAACTATTAAACACAAACTCGTTGTAGGTGTTACGGTGTCTCATGTTCTAGTGTGCTCTATATCTCTCTTAGGGAGAGACTCATCCGGTAGATCATCAGGAAAGATATCATGAAACTCATCTACTACCAGAATGGCCTTAGTGAGTAACTCTACACTAGCCTCTGGTGCACTCTCTCCAGCCACGAGGCCGCACATGTTATACCCCTCAAAATAGTGGTCTTGATGTCCCTCATGGGGTGGGTGCATGGGTGCATGCCCATAACTGATTCCTTAGCCAACTCCATTCATTAGTCTATCCTCCTAGCCACCTGCTTAAGATTGGACATCCACACCAGTGGTGGGGTTTGTCCCGACGGAGGCCTTTAGTTGAGTAATATGCATATCAAATTGATCAAAGCGTTGGTCTATATGTTGTTTCCAGTGCTTACCTAAAAACTCGATCTGCCGGGACAGTTTGTTTAATGACTCTAACAGTTACTCCATGTTTAGTGTAGGGTGCAAGCCAAAACCATGACCCGTATGTGTGGGCATACACTTGCTAACTCCACCTAAGGACTTTCTATGATGACTATATGCAATTAAATAGGACTAAATGATCCTATGAGACTATATGAGGGAAACTATGCAGTGCTACTAAAATCTAGCAACATAGTTGTCAAAATAAGGGAATAATAGAAAGTTACAGCAATGTGAATTGCTAACTTCCTGCTAACAGAAATTTCAGCAACTAATGTCAAGGACTACGGTCTTCTAATAGCTATATGTGATGAACTGGATGCATCAAGGACTCAAACAAACTAACCCTAAACATGTAATGTATTCCTCAAACAAACTAACCCTAAACATGTAATGTATTCCCCTATAAGAACCCTAAGCTCTTATACCAAATTTAGTGTAGGACATGAAATTCAAATATGATGTGCGAGATTTCAGGCTTAAGATCACATTAGTTCAGAAATAATTACACAAATTTCATATCCTACATGAAAGTCCAAACATTCAAACAAGGAGAATCTGCACGGGTCCAAGCCTACACAAGCTAGGTCTAGATTTGTAAAAAATTATAAACCAAACGATACTCAAAGATAAGTAATAATCATCCACACATGCACAATAATCAGTCCCTAATCCAAGGGATTCACTAATTTCAATTCAAGGACCCTAGGGGTGAGAAAATGGGCAAATAAATTAAGGATGATGCAATCTAGGGCTAGGGTTTATGAAAAATAGGTATGAGATGGTAAATTAAAAAGAAAACCTGAATCGAAAGATAGTTCCCACGTGCGGACAGTGGGCCAGGCCTAACGCACATGCGCAGGGGGCCTGGCAGCACATGCGAGGGTGTCCCACACCTGAAAACCGACTCCTTAACCCTGGTCGGCCAGGGGTAGGCTCCAAACCCCCCAAGTTTCAGGGCGATCTGAGCTACAGGCTGTACGCGGTGCTCCGCTGAAGTTTCAGCCCTCCTGCCAGGCCAGATTCTAAAAAGTGGTTGTAGGGAGAAGATCCGCTGCAAAACTGATGGATTCAAGGCGAAGATGGCTGCAGAAGGTGAGAAGTATGGATGATAGGTGATAGGGGTAGATTGGGATAGATGTGGCTTCGCACCACGATAGTTAGCCCTTTGATGAAGGGAGGGCTTCGCACCCAATTGAATTTTCCACAACTTAGGAACTCAGAGTAGTAGAAAAAAAATGCAGGAGTTTTTTAATTAATCTTCAAAAGAACTACAAGGGGTGCCTATTTATAGGAAAAATCATATACCCTAAAACTCGTGTCATGCGCGCAACCTATTACTTGGCGATAAAATAAACCAAAATAAAAACTAACCAAAGAAATCTAAAGCTTTCATGATATTCTAAATAACATAAATAATCAAAACCTAAAATATGAACTTAATCGGACTAGTGGCCCCGATCATGAGATCACATGATGGCCTTTACTTGATTATCGGGCCCACTCTAAGGAACCAAAACTCCGTCTTCTAACTACTGGGCCCTCCCTAGACGTCGTCATCGATCCAGATCGACAGTTGGGCCCTCCTTCATGCCTACGTGCGTAGGGGCGGCGTATGCTTGCATGTGCGTGTGATGTCCTCATTAACAACCCTACTCCCCGTACTAAAAGCATATTCTCACACCACGGTTGAAATTAAAATTGATAATGTCTCGTACAATTAATGAAAGCACAAGGTACTGTGATTCACGAGCTTTTCACACCCACCAATCTAAAAGATTAAATTATTCGCCTTTGTACTTTACAAGTGGCTCATTGAGATAGTAGTCAAGTTCTATTTGGATTGTCTACATTTGAGTTTCAACTTATGTCATGAAAGACATGAAATTTTCAATCGTGTTTCATTATGCAGCAACATTAGAACTAGAAGTAATGTAGGGGCATTTCACACCGGGCTCGAGTGGGGTAGCCCGTAGGATGTGGGGACACACTTAGGGTGGGCGGCCCATGTGTAACATCCAGTGTTTTCAGGACTCGAGTATATGACCCATTTTCCAAAAACCTGAGTGTTAACCTCAAAAATTCAGTGTAAATTTGAACCGCTTATCATTAATCAGAGTTAACGGCAACGAAGCTAGAATAAACCATGCATTGAATAAAAACATTCCAACCATTGAAAATTTATATGTAACGCCTATACAGGACTTATACAATCTCAAATAAGAAGGTTCGTGTAAGCAAAACAGGAGTCCATCAACTAGTAGTGGAGCTCAATATGGGCCACAGGGACTCCTTCTAACTCCTCGGCTACCTGATCTGCTCTAGCAACCCAATGAACAGCATCGGCTCGCTCTATACCTGCATCAACTGTTATGGTTTGATAGCGTCAATGGCTATCGCAGTGAGGAGCACCCTCTAAGATTGCGCACTCATCATTCATAATCCATTATAGATCACAAATTATGAAGATGAATATATTAAACCGGGCATTTCATAATCATACTTATATACTAAAAATTAACCAATCAATAGAATTTCATCTTAAGCAAAGTGTAATGGCAATCGCAATATAAAGGAATATGTCCAGATAGTCAAATACTCGATCAATGGACTTTCTATTGCATCCGAAATCATGTTGTACGTGAACTCCGCAAGATGGCTAGAAAATCGATAAACAAACTTCAGCTCCACCCAAAAATCATGGTACAATGAAATCCATGAGGTGAATAGAAAGTCAGCCTTCAAATCTCTTCTTTATTTAGAAATCATGGCATGCGTGAACTCCGCAAGATAGCTAGAAAATCGATAAGCAAACTTCAGCTCCACCTGAAAATCATAGTACGACTGACTCGCAAAATGAAGAGACAAACAACATACAAACCCTAGACCACCCGAAAATTATATCGTATGTGAACACCGCAAAATGGCTAGAAAATCAATAAACAAACTTCAGCTCCACCCGAAAATCATGGTACGACTGAACACCGCAAGATGGCTAGGAGCAACAAGATATGTGAATGTAACCATCAAGCCACAAGAGGGCACCAATAATCCATCAACGCCACGAAGGCAACTAGACGATCCAAGCCACGTAGGTAAACCTGCGGTCCAAACCATGTAAGGCAACCATGGACCGCAAGATGGTAAGACCTTAACATGTTCCATTCAGTCCATAAGATAATCACAAACGACTACATTTAATTAATTAACAAACCCTACCACTTGAGCTAACATGTGGCAACCAGTTCATTCATGTTTACTAACATTAAAGAGACATAAAAGCTGTTCTTTATATGGGTCAGTCACACAACATATTGGCAAAATTATATAACAAGACAAGTAACCTAAAGAGGATTTAGAGCTACTAAATTCATGGAGTTAGAGTATCATTTATGTCCAGATTAGTGAATTTAAGTGGGAAGCTCAAAGGGTGAGTCCTCACCTGTGTGGTTGTATTACCGTCCTTCATCCACACTCCCGCGAGTATCTTGCGGCCCAAATCATGCAAGTAGTTTCCTAGAGGACAGTTTGCATTGGTCAAGTGTCCCTAGCATATTGAGAACTTTGTGGGGTTTGAAAGGGCCCATAAATAAGGTTATTCAGGCCTGCTTTAGAGTGACTGGGCCCCCCAGATTTTGCCCCAACAGGTGGCCCAGATTGGGCTTGGGATTTTTCCCTAAGCTAAGGCTCGAACTGTTAGATCCCATGCGAGCCCAAAAATTGGGCTGGGCTAGGCCGTCCTTGGCCCAACAACGGATGGCCCAGGCATTAAAAGTCTGAGGTGGGCTGACTTCAACCCACCATTTACTGTTTTTAATAGATTTCAATGGGCCACTGGGCTAGGCTAATCCAGGCCCAGCACCCGTGCACTCACTCCATGGTCTGGGTAGCCCATAGTTGGCCCCACCTCAAGCCCATTCATATGGTCCCACATGAGCTGCTGGCCTGGATTCGTTGGCTCATCTATACATTCCCCCCATCAACTCATGGACTGGCCATTTTCTGGCCCAGTAGCTATGCATAGGAGCACTAGATTGGGCTCTTCTTGGCCCACTACATCGTTTTCAAAGGGGCTGGCCTACTACGTTGTTTTCAAAGGGCTGGCCTGTGGGGTATGGGCCCACCTGTTAAACACCAAGTGGCAGGGCCTAGTTCACAACTACGACCCACTGAAATTTAAATGGGAAGCCCACTGCTAGCACATGGTGCGACCCAATGAAATTTCAATCTCAAGTGCGGCCCACAGCTAGCACATGGTGCGGCCCAATGACATTTTAATCTCAGGAGTGGCCCACCATTTGAAGATGGTGTTTGGCCCGTTACCTGCTCCTGGATTCGGAAGGAGAAGCGGCTGCAAGGAGGCCCACGTGATGCTCAGCGGTCGAAGATTCAAGCCAACCCGCTGACTCTCACTCTCTCCTGTCTCCTCTCCTGCTCTCTTCTTTTCTCTCTTTTCCTTTCTTTCTTTCTTCTTTTCTATTGTTCTCTCTCTCCCTACTTCTTCCCTAGACCTTCCTCAACCAGACTTGCAGCCAACTCAGACCGTCTTAGGAAAGTTTGAATGAGGAAGAAGCTTCAGGCTTCAATGGTAGAAGGGGATTCGATGAGTTTCCCTTCAATCCACCGCAGTTAAAAGTTCCGGTTTGGCTCCAGGGAGCTCGTGGGTGTGGGTTTTCGGAGTTTGAGTGCAGTTAGCTCGGTGGGTTTGAAGTAGGGCTGAAAGTCGAGCGGGTTGGGTCGGGTTGGTGCTCAACCCTAACCCAACCCAAGGTTCCTATACCTCAACCCTAACCCTACCCAACCCAACCTCGGGTTGGGAATTCTCAACCCAAGCCCAACCCAATCGGGCTCGGTCTAGTTAATTGGGTATTATATTTCGATATCGGACTTATTTTTTGTATCTATGATTTTATTAATTATATATGTGATTATGCATCATAAAGAACTTCATTTAAAAAAAAAAAAAAAAAAAAGCTAAAATATAAGACAACTCCTTTAAAAGTCATGTAGCATAGCACGCAATCTACTTGGGAGAGAGAAATCCGGCATATCATGTTAGCTTGAGTCCTTGGAAATGACATGGACAAATGAGACCTCACATCACTAGTGTGCCTTCGACACAAACGATCCACACTCAATTATAATTTATAAGTAACTTATATATTGATCGGGTTTAGGTTGGGTCGGGCAACCCGAGACCTCAACCTGAGCCCAACCTAAGTTTTATCGGGTTGGTGTTTATATAGCCCAAGCTTGAGATCGGACCTGATATATCCTACCCGAGCCCAACCCAATGTCGGGTCGGTCACGGGTCGGTCGGGTTGAACCCGCCCAACTTTCAGCCCTAGTTTGAAGGGAGGGAGAACGGCTGGTTTCTCACACCAGTTTTCTACCAAAACTTAGCCTATGTGGATCAGCAATGGATGGCTAAGATGGGTTACAGTAGATGGCTGAGATCCTAGGAGAAGATTTCATGCAGATCGCCAGCGTGTAAAGAGGAAAAACGGCATCCTTTCCATTTTTGGAAATGGGTGTGCTTCTTAGCCTGATTTGTGGCTGAGATTGTGCGCACACGTGCAATCCAACAGGTGAAATCGGTAATGGACTATAGGGTTTTTGGCCCTCTTTAATATGGACGGTTTGGATCAGACGTGGGATTTAAGGTGGTGGGCCACAGATCATCCAAGTAGACGTCGTCCGTCTGTCAGGCGCAGGCGGGAGGAATTTCAAAAGGAATGAAATTCCTTTCTTTTTTTTTTTTGGTTTTGCATGGTCAGAGCCGGTTTGACCGGACTGGTCATACGGGTGTGGCGTGAGTGTACACCCGCTGTGTACATGCACCACCCAGGTGGGGTCCACCGTAAGGATCTGGATCAATCCACTCCGTTCATTGATTTTAGTGGCTCTCATTAGGGTCCAGCTCAAAGGATGACGCAGATCCAAGTCTTAGGCAGGCTGTATACGCCAAGTTCATGCTTGATTAGTGGTTTATGCAGCCCATGGTGACATTACGTGAAATCTGGCCCGTCCATTAGTTTCAACATTAATACAAAATAATATATCATGTAATGCTCATTACATTGATATATAATATAGTATATGTTATAAATATATACACAACTTATAATACTTTTATTGTATTATCTCATATTTTATATTAATAATTATTTATCAATTAATAAGGTATTTATTTTTGTAATATTATGTGTGTGTGTGTGTGTGTGTATAAATTATTCAAAGTGTACTATAACTAATTAATACAATATTATTATATATTCATTATAATAAACATTAGTAATTAATATTTTAGATTATATAATGAAAATACATTTACGTATTTGTTTTGCATAATACATTAATAGTTATAGATAAGTATTTATTTACAATAACTAATATTTATAATGTATTTTTGTGATTATATATGCATATTTTAATATAGCAAAATTTATGTTAAGCGATGTATATTCTATATGTAATATAATACAATAATATATAGTTAAAATTAAAAATGTAAATATTAGTCAATGTACATCAATTATATGATAATGTGTTGGCATACAATTAATTTTATATATAGTTTTAAATGATATACATAATTTGAATAATTCAAGTAACATATGTATTATTACAAATAATTATAAAAATTTTGTATTATAATATATGTATATAATTATATCACATTTAAAATAAATTTTTATGGTACCAACTTAAGATAAGCCACCCATCTGCCTCTGAGATAGATTTATAGCTCAGGCAGGCCATATTAACTGAAGTATAGCCTTTGAGTGCCAACTATTGTCGACCCGATGATGACCTGTGGTTCACTCATGAGATCGGGACCGTTCATCTAACTGGTGAGCCAATTAGGGCCACCATTCATTTTAGATTTAACTAGATGGGTCACACGACCTTTATTCTTGGGGTTCGAACTACGATTTCCGTCCATCCGACGGTCTGATCGAATCTAAACCTGACCATTAGCAATCCTTGGAGTTTGATATCGACAGTGGACTGTTAGATCTATCTACCAAGGTGATTGAAACACTAAAATAGACTTCTCTTGTGGTGTGATGCTCCATCTAAGGAATTTAATGAATGAGTTATGTGTGAAGGTTACCATTAACGGATGGAATTAGGCTAAAGTGTATGAATAGTGGCATAAGCCGCGATTGTGTTTATACTAAATCAAGTTCTCATGGTAACACCCGAGTATTGAAAAGTACGGGGTGTTACAATCTAGCCCCCTTAAAGAGAATTTCGTCCCCGAAATTCAGCACTTTTATCATATAATCCATTTTCCCTTGCCTTTAAGAATTCACCACTTTCCCATGAAAAATGTTTTTATGCACAGGTGTTCAGGACTAGGGTTGTTAACCACAGGTCCCAGGATCGAAACCTGGCCTTGATACCAACTGTAACGCCCTGTGTTTTCAAGACCCGAGTATATGACATGTTTCCCAAAAACCCGAGTGTTAACCTCAAAAATTCGGTGTAAATTTGAACCGCTTATCATTAATCAGAGTTAACAGCAACAAAGTTAGAATAAACCATGCATTGAATAATAACATTCCAAGCATTATGAAAATTTACATGTAGTGCCCTTACAGGACTTATACAATCTCCAATAAGAAGGTTCATGTAAGCAAAACGAGAGTCTATCAACTAGTAGTGGAGCTCAATATGGGCTGCAGGGATTCCGTCTATCTCCTCGGCTACCCGATCTACTCTAGCAACCCATCGAACAGCATCGGCTCGCTCTATACCTGCATCAACTGTTACGGTTTGATAGCGTCAATGGCTATTGCGGTGAGGAGCACCTTCTAAGATTGCACACTCATCATTCATAATCCATTATAGATCGCAAATTATGAAAATGAATATATTAAACAAGGCATTTCATAATCATACTTATATACTAAAAATTAATCAATCAATAGAATCTCATCTTAAGCAAAGTGTAATGGCAATCATAATATAAAGGAATACATCCAGATAGTTAAATACTCGATTAATAGACTTTCTATTGCACCCAAAATCACGTTATACGTGAACTCTGCAAGATGGCTAGAAAATCGATAAACGAACATCAGCTCCACCGGAAAATTATGGTACAAGTGAAATCCATGAGGTGAATAGAAAGTCAACCTACAAAGCTCTTCTTCATCCAGAAATCGTGTCGTATGTGAACTCCGCAAGATGACTAGAAAATTGATATGCGAACATTAGCTCCACCCGAAAATCATAGTACGACTGACACCGCAAGATGAAGAGACAAACAACATACAAACCCTAGACCACCCGGAAATCATATCGTATGTGAACACCACAAGATTGCTAGAAAATTGATAAATGAACTTTAGCTCCACCCGAAAATCATGGTACGACTGAACACCGCAAGATGGCTAAGAGCAACAAGATATGTGAATGTAACCATCAAGCCAAAAGAGGGCACCAATAATCCATCAACGCCACGAAGGCAATTAGACGATCCAAGCCATATAAGGCAACTATGGACCGCAAGATGGTAAGACCTTAACATGTTACATTCATCCTTAAGATAATCACAAACGACCACATTTAATTAATTAACAAACCCTACTACTTGAGCTAACGTGTGGCAAAAGAGACATAACAAGTGTTCTTTATATGGGTCAGTCACACAACATATTGGCAAAATTATATAACAAGACAAGCAACCTATGAGAGGATTTAGAGCAACTATCTTCATGGAGTTAAAGTATCATTTATGTCCAGATTAGTGAATTTAAGTGGGAAGCTCAAAGGTGAGTCCTCACCTGTGGGGTTGTATTACCGTCCTTGATCCACGCTCCCGCGAGTATCTTGCGGCCCAAATCATGCAAGTAGTTTCCTAGAGGACAGTTTGCATTGGTCAAGTGTCCCTAGCATATTGAGAATTTTGTGGGGTTTGAAAGGGCCCATAGATAAGGTTATTCAGGCCTACTTTAGAGTGACTAGGCCCCCCAGATTTTGCCTCAACAGGTAGCCCAAACTAGGCCTGGGATTTTTCCCTAAGATAAGGCCCGAACTGTTAGATCCCATGCGAGCCCAAAAATTGGGTTGGGCTAGGCCATCCCTAGCCCAACATAGGACGGCCCGGGCATTAAAAGTCTGAGGTGGGCTGACTTTAGCCCACCATTTACTGTTTTTAATAGATTTCAATGGGCCACTGGTTGGGCTCGTCCAGGCCCAGCACCCGTGCACTCACTCCATGGTCTGGGTAGCCCATAGCTGGCCCCACCTCAGGCCCATTCATACGGTCCCACATGAGCTGCTGGGCTGGATTCGTTAGCTCATCCATGCATTCCCCCATCAACTCACGGACTGGCCATTTTTTGGCCCAGTAGCTATGCATAGGAGCACCAAATTGGGCTCTTCTTGGCCCACTACACCGTTTTCAAAGGGGCTGGCCTACTATGCTATTTTCAAAGGGCTGGCCTGTGGGGTATGGGCCCACCTGTTTACCACCAAGTGGCTGGGCCTGGTTCACAACTACGGCCCACTGAAATTTAAATGGGAAGCCCACTGCTAGCACATGGTGCGACCCAATGAAATTTCAATCTCAGGTGCGGCCCACAGCTAGCACATGGTGCGGCCCACTGAGATTTCAATCTTAGGAGCAGCCCACCGTTTGAAGATGGTGTTTGGCCCGTTATCTGCTCCTAGATCCGGAAGGAGAAGCGGCTGCAAGGAGGCCCACGTGATGCGCCAATGGCTTAGCGGTCAAAGATTCAAGCCTACCTGCCGACTCTCACTCTCTCCTGTCTCCTCTCCTACTCTCTTCTTTTCTCTCTTTTCCCTTCTTTCTTTCTTCTTTTCTACTGTTCTCTCTCTCCCTGCTTCTTCCCTAGACCTTCCTCGACCAGACTTACAGCCAACTCGGACCGTCTTAGGACAGTTTGAATGAGGAAGAAGCTTCAGGCCTCAATGGTAGAATGGGATTCGATGAGTTTCCTTTCGATCCACCAGAGTTGGAAGTTCCGGTTTGGCCCCAGGGAGCTCGTGGGTGTGAGTTTTCGGAGTTTGAGTGCATTTAGCTCGGTGGGTTTGAAGGGAGGGAGAACGGCTGGTTTCTCACACCAGTTTTCTACCAAAACCTAGCCTATGTGGATCAGCAATGGATGGTAGAGATGGGTTACAGTGGATGGCTGAGATCTTAGGAGAAGATTTCACGCGGATCGCCAGCGTGTAAAGAGGAAAAATGACATCCTTTCCATTTTTGGAAATAGGTGTGCTTCTTAACCTGATTTGTGGCTAAGATTGTGCGGACACGTGTGCAATCCAACAGGTGAAATCAGTCATGGACTATAAGGTTTTTGGCCCTCTTTAGTATGAACGATTTGGATCAGACGTGAGATCTAAGGTGGTGGGCCACAAATCGTCCAATTGGACGTCGTCCGTCTGTCAGGCGCGGGCAGGAGGAATTTCAAAAGGAATGAAATTCCTTTATTTTTTGGGAAATTGACCGTACTCGCCTCGAAGTTTGGCCAAATTACCTCGATCGCTATGACACTCCATATATTCTCTAAAGAGCCTTCTGACAGCTTTTGGAGATGGTTTTCTACTGAACCATACCCTTGACCTTGGTTCAGTAGTTGCATGGTTTTCTACGGACTAAGAAGTTACCTCATATTAATGCCAATAAAGTGATGTGTATGAAACCCTTTTTTGCGCGTGAGCAAGGACTAAACTCGTGGGGCCCATATTGATGTATGTGTATAATCCATGTCGTCCATCCTTTTTACCGTGTCATTTTAGGGCTAGGGCCCAAATTTCAGCCTGATCCAGAGCTCATGTGGGTCACATAATAGAAAATAATGGTGACAATGGAACCCACTGTTGAAACTTTCTAGGCTCACCATGATGTTTGTTAGAAGTGGACATTGCCCAAGTCAGGACTTTTTAAGCCCACGCCGAGCTGGCAGACAAAGTGGACGGAACGAATCTCCCCATTATTGGCCCTAGCCCACATGGATTATTCACATACATCAATGTAGGCCCCACTAGATGGTCCTTGCCAAGGCCTATCAAAATAAAGACTTCGACCTGTATAGGAAGTGAACACGTTGCAAACTATGAATCATGCAACATGACAACCACGACCCATATAACATGGCAACTATGACCCACGCAAACCATGACTCGAATGGGCCCACATTGATGTATGTGAATAATCCCTGCCGCCCATCCTTTTTGTTGTGTTATTTTAGGGGTAGAGTCAAATATCAACCACGACTCTTTGTGGATGAAAACCACGAACTTGCAAACCACGAACCATGCAACAGGACAACCACAAGGTGGATGGATCGGATCACCCAATTGTCAGCCTTAAGCTATGGTACCAATGGTTTGGTAGAAAAGGAAGTGAACACGTTGCAAACCACAGACCATGCAACATGACAACAAGACCCATATGACATGGCAACTACGACCCATGCAAACCACGACCCAAATGGGTCCACATTAATGTATGTGAATAATCCATACCGCCCATCCTTTTTGTTGTGTCATTTTAAGGGTATGGTCAAATATCAACCACGACCCTTCAAATGGACCGTGGTTGTCATGTAGCAAGGGTCGTGGTTGTAAAGTTATATGGGTCATGGTTGTCATAGGTCGTAGTTGCCAAGTTATATGGGTCATGATTGTCATGGGCCGTAGTTGTCATGTTATATGGGTCGTGGTTGTCATGTTTTATGTGTCGTGGTTGTCATCTGGGCCGTGGTTGTCATGGGTCGTAGTTATCATATTATATGGGTCGTGCTTGTCATGTGATATGGGTCGTGGTTGATATAGGTCATGGTTGTCATGCCCTAAAAGGTTTTCAATTTCACTGCTTTCTATGGTGTGGTCCACATGAGCCTTAGATATGCCTCATTTTTTGGCTCATTCCTTAAAATGATCTTTCGAAATGAATGGACGGCATGGATAAAATATATACATCACAATGGGCCTAATAAGACCATTCATCTCTACATATATCGGGATGCGTAAGTCGAGTAACGTGACTTACTAAAATAGCCTTCCTGAGGTCTAGGGAATTTGGACTCTTCGAAGACTCATATAGCTACACATAAGTCGAGTAACTTCTAATCCGCGTTGGAAGTGAAAGCGGATTGGCCGGTGTACCACTGTGAATGTATGTGGTCTATCCACGCCGTCCATCCATTTTTCCATCTTAGTTTAGCGGTTGAACCCAAAATTTAATCATACCCAAAGATCAAGTGGACCTTACCATATGAAACAGTTGGAATAATGATTTCCACCGTCGAAACCTTTTTAGGGCCCACAGTTATGTTTATTTCTCATCAATCCTGTTAATATGATCACAAGGACATGGATGAAGGGAAAAAAATAAATATAAGCTTCATCCAACACTTTTATGGAGAAAAACCATGATTCATTGTGCATGTAAACCACGACCCTTCAAATGGATCATGGTTGTCATGTAGTAAGGGTCGTGGTTGTCATATTATACGGGTCGTGGTTGTCATCCGGGTCGTTGTCACAGGTTGTGGTTATCATGTTATATGGGTCGTGGTTGTCATATTATATAGGTCATGTTGATATAGGTCATGGTTATCATGTTATATAGGTCGTGTTGATATAGGTCATGGTTGTCATGTTATAAGGGTCGCAATTATCTTATTATATGGTTCGCGGTTATATGGATCGCAGTTGTCTTGTTATGTGGGTCGTCGTTATCTTGTTATATGAGTCATGGTTGTCATGTTATATTGGTCGTGGTTATCATGTTATATGGGTAGCCGACAAGGTGGATGGATCGCATCATCTCATTGTGGGCCTTAAGCTATGGTACCAATGGTTTGATAGAAAAAGAAGTGAACACGTTGCAAACCATGCAACATGACAACCACGACCCATATAACATGGCAACTACGACCCGTGCAAACCACGACCCAAATGGGCCCACATTGATGTATGTGAATAATCCATGCCACCCATCCATTTTGTTGTATCATTTTAGGGGTGGAGTCAATTATTAACCACGACCCTTTGTGGATGAAAACCACGATCTATTGTGCATGTGAACCACGACCCTTCAAATGGATCGTGGTTGTCATGTAGCAAGGGTCAAGGCTGTCATGTTATATGGGTCGTAGTTGTCATGTTATATAAGTCGTTGTTGTCATGTTATATGGGTCGTGGTTGTCACTCGGGTCGTAGTCGTCATAGGTCGTAGTTGTCATGTTATATGGGTCTCAGTTGTATGGATCACAGTTGTTCTGTTATATGGGTCGCAGTTATCCTGTTATATGGGTCGCAGTCGCAGTTGTCCTGTTATATGGGTCTTAGTTGTCCTGTTGTATGGTTCGCAGTTATCCTGTTATATGGGTTGCAGTTATCTTGTTATATGAGTCGCGGTCGTAGTTATCCTGTTATTTAGGTCACAGTTGTCCTGTTATATGGGTCATAATCGTAGGAACGTGGTGGATTTCTCATAAACATCTCGCCCCACCAACTTCTTTTGCAGGAAACCCGTGTCTGACGGCGGATTGTTGCTGTACGTCACAACTATATAGCAGTTGTATTGACGTCAGCAAGTTTTGTGGGTCTGATCATGAGGTATGTGTTATATCCAAACCGTCCATCCATTAGGCGAGCTCGTCTAAGGCTTGAGACGAAACATAAGACAGATATAACTATCAAGTGGACCACACTGCAAAAAACAATGGAGATTGAGTGTCTACCATTGAAACCCTTTTTGGGGTCACATAAGTTTTGGATCAATATGAAATTTATTTTTCCTCTTCATTCAGGTCTCTGTGACCTTATGAACAGATTGGATGTAAAATAAATGTTATAGTGGGCCTTACGAATTGTTTAACGGTGAAAATCATTATCTCTGCTGTTATTTGTGGTGTGGTCCAGATGATCTTTGGATATGATTCATTTTTTGGATAGTGGTCTAAAATGATATCCAAAAATAGATGAATGGTGTAGATATAATAAATACATCAGTGGGGCCATGTAACTGTGATCTACTTTGAACCGTTCGTACAACTAGCAGCTCGAGGAGCATCAGTGCTCGTCCTAGCACAACATGTACCTAGAGCGTCAATGCTCGTCTTGGCATTACACGTACCTTCTTTTTTTTACACACGCACACACGCCATCACACACTCACGCCATGGTGGGATTTCACCACCTATGGGTACTCGAACCCTCAACCAGCATGACACGTACTTAGAGCATCAGTGCTCGTCCTAGCAGGAACGGATTGTGGGGCCCACCGTGATGTAAGTGTTTTATCCATGCCGTTAATTATTTTTTTTCATATAATTTTAACTTATTAACAGAAGAATGAGGCAGGGATAAGTCTTAAGTGGACCACAAAGTAGGGATTTAACATTCACCATTAAAAATTTCTTGAAAGTTAGAGAAGTTTCATATCAAGCTGATATTTGTTTTTTCACTTCATCCACGTCTACATGACCTTATTAATAGGTTGGATGGTAAGAAAAACATCACTGTGGCCCTTAGAAAGGTTTCAACGGTGGAAGTTTTTATCACTGTAGCTTCCTTTGGTGTGGTCCACTAGAGTCGTGGACCTACTTGATTTCTACATTGACATCTTAAAATGATCTGAGAAAAATGATTAACGGCATGGATAACACACTTACATCACGGTGGACCCCACAGATCCTTGCCCGGATGGTAATCCGTCCGAGCGGGTGTAGGACGCAATCCCCGTCCCCTACAGCAGGGACGTGGATTTCCTATGGAAGCCTTTTGCAGGAAGTTCCGGCTCTAGGAATGCAGGTGGGTCCCACCGTGATGATTTTCAGGAATTCTGTGGCCCCACGAATATTTCAACTGTGGACATTCAATTATCACATTTTCCGCCTACTTGAGCATTATATTCGGTTCATTTTTGGCCTCATGTCCTAAAATGAACTCATAAAATGGATAGACGGTGAGGATTTCTCACAAACATCCCAATGGGCCCCACCTGCGTTCCGAGCGTAAGAACTTCCTGCAAAAGGCTTTCGCGGAGCTGGCATGTAGGACGCGAATTGCGTACTACCCCCGCCCGTCCATAGCTCCGAACGGGTAGTTCTGTGCGTGGGCTCACCTTGATGTATCTGTACATCCAAAACATCAATTCCTTTTCTCAGATTATTTCAAGGCATGAACACAAAAATGAGGCATATCCAACATTCAAGTGGACCACACAAATAATAAGCTTGGTTGCATTAAAATGCACAAAGCAATAAATGTCAGTTACATTAAATGTAAGAGTCATCTGTGGTGTGGTCCACTTGAATGTTGGATATGCCTCATTTTTGTGTTCTTGCCTTAAAATAATCTGAGAAAAGGGATTAACGGTTTGGATGTACAGATACATCGAGGTGGGCCCACCCACAGAACTGCCCGTACAGAGCTAGGGACAGGCGGGGTAGTACGCAATCCGCCTCCTGGCGTGTGGTACACTGGCCAATCCGCTTCCGTGTCCGATGCTTGGACTCACGTATAGCTGGAGGAGTCCAGATGGAGTCGAATTAGATATTGAAAGGTTGAGCAGCGACACTCGCAAGTGTCACCAAGTTCTGTGGGACCCACCATAATGTATGTGTTGTATCCACACCATCCATCTATTTAAAGATATCATTTTAGGGCACAAGACAAAGAATGAGTCAGATCCAAAACTTTAGTGGACCTCACCACAGAAAACAATGGGAAGAGTGACCCCCACCATTCAAACCTTCCTAAGGTCTACTATGATGTTTATCTGAGATCCAACGTGTTCATAAGTTAAGACAGACATGAAATAAGGTAAAACACAAATTTCAGATTGATCGAAAACTTTTGTGGCCCTTGGAAATTTTTAATGGTGGACGACACTCTCTCCATTGTTTTCTGTTGTGAGGTCCACTCGAGCTTTGGATCTAACTTGTTATTTGGTTCATAGCCTAAATTTATATCACCAAATGGATGGACGGTGTGGATATAACACATACATCATGGTGGATCCCACATAACTACGACCCATGACAACCATATAACATGACAACTACGACCCATATAGCATGACAACTATGACCTATGACAACCACGACCCGAGTGACAACCACGACCCCATACAACATGACAACAACGACTTATATAACATGACAACTACGACCCATATAACATGACAACCTCGACCCTTGCTACATGACAACCACGATCCATTTGAAGGGTCATGGTTCACATGCACAATAGATCGTGGTTTTCATCTACAAAGGGTCGTGGTTAATAATTGACTCCACCCCTAAAATGACACAACAAAATGGATGGGCGGCATGGATTATTCACATACATCAATGTGGGCCCATTTGGGTCGTAGTTTACATGGGTTGTAGTTGCCATGTTATATGGGTCGTGGTTGTCATGTTGCATGGTTCGTGGTTTGCAATGTGTTCACTTCCTTTTCTACCAAACTATTGGTACCATAGCTTAAGGCCTACAATGGGGTGATCCAATCCATCCACCTTGTCGGCTACCCATATAACATGATAACCACGACCAATATAACATGACAACCATGACCCATATAACAAGATAACGGCGACCCATAAAACAGGACAACTGCGATCCATTGTAACGCCCTGAAAATCGGGGGTCGAGCAGAAGCTCGACTCCCGAGTTCTAACGCATCACTTATGCAACATAGATAATGATGATTGTATGTTATTCATATTAGTGCATTAAACATGAATGAGATTATACCAAAACAACAAATCATACTCCAGAGACAGTTAAATTATGCAAGCGGAAGACTGTGATAGATATATAAAATATATAAACTGTTGTAAGTCTCCAGAGTGTGAGCATGTTACCGGGTTAAATATATACCTGTATACTCTAAAAATGAACAAAATAGATATACAAGGGTGTTCTAAAAGTACAAATTAACAAGTGGAATAGCATCTAATTAGCAACCCTGTAACCCCGTCGATCAGAACACGGCTCACATGAACCCGCCTGAAAGCAGCATATAGGAGAAACTCTCCTCATTATCATAAAAGTCAAGCTCTGCTTCACGAGTATCGTCATCATCTGAAACTACAACAGGGTCTGGTTGGTGTGTACAACATCATCCCATAACGTGGGAGTGAGTAGCTAACTCAGTGGAATAATAAAGCATAGGTTAACATGTTATCAATTCAATCAAGCAGTAATGATAAAGCAGTAAATCACACATTCCTAAGTACTCTTGTTAATGCAAGAATGGTATGTATGTATGATGCATGCCCTCGCTTGCGCTCCCTCAGCGACTCCTTCTTACGTTTGCGGCATGCCACACTCCCTCGGTGCTTGACCATCAACGCCAAACGCACACGTATATGGTGCATGAACGTGATTACCAAGTTCTTTATTAGTCATTTTCATACAGCAGGATTGGAAAACTAAGGTACCTCCCTTATATCACTTCCCAAACAAGGATCCATTCTAGGGTCGTCAGTCCTAGTAAATCTCATACGATGATACGGTTCTAGGTCATTGCAAAGGGCTCGTCACCTTATCAATGTAGGCCTAGTTATACTCTAGTTACTACGTAGAGGCTCGTCGCCTCAATGCAGGTTCAGAGTATGCTTGAGGTCACTACACCAACGCGTCATCCGGGGCTGACATAATCGCAATACCCCTTCAGATATTATCCAACCAACAGGTATCAGAGTGCGCAGCGGTGGTTTTATTTGGCAATGGCTCACACAAGGCTCACACACAACGCGTCTTCTGATCAGTGTAGGCCGACAGCTCGAATACAGTGTCTCATACCACCGTATTCGGCTCACGAGTCTGGTTGCTCACTGGTCACTATGGGGAGGCTCATCGCCACAGCATAGGCTGACAGTTTGACCACGGTGTCCCATACCACCATGTCTGACTCATGAGTTTTAGCGGATCACGGTACCAAGGTTAATAGGAATTTCACTGGTGAGTTTGGTACCCAAGGTTCAAGCAGTAACGTCTAAACATGGTTAACATACATCGGCCAATCGGGTTATTTGACGAGCTCGACTAGCACGAGCGCACATCGAATTGATCGACATGAAGTGCATAAGCACTCGTGTGGCCTAACCACTGTCGTCAACCGATATACGACTCGGATTCGTCAAGCACGTGTCATGTGGCGAAACAACGTTAGTCACTAATTCAAGGCTTGGTACCGATTGCCTGGACTATACAATAGCCCTGAACACAATCAATCTTAACAAACTAGCATATGAGATAATCGAGCAGTAATGAATACATATTTCAAATCATACAATCAGTTGAGCATGTGATGAAGTACAACATAAACATGAATTTGTACATATTCAATTCACAAACAAACGGATATCTAACCATGGCATAAATGGAGGAAAACATACACATCATTAGAGTAGTTGAGAATCCTATCTCAACACCTAATTAAAGAGTAGTCAACCAATATTTACTCGTACACACATTTTTACATACACTTAATCTACACATTACATCATACATGGTATGTAGTAGTTAGAATACATATTAGGATAAGTCCTTTCATCAAAGGATTGCCGCCTATATACCAATCACATACCCACGATGGTTAGTCGTGGTGTACGTTAATACATAGTTTATACTCACTTAGACATTTTCACAAACACTTAGGTTACACATGTGTACATAGACGACGTATTTTAATATAACATGTATTAGGCTAATCCATTCACCCAGAAGTTGATACACATGCATTTAGCATATATAGACAACGATTAATCATGGCAAGCATAAATCTGTATTTCATATGTATACGGTATTTTCTACAAATACGAGGAATACAGTATATTCAACATAGTTAACGTATAACTGAAAGAAGAAACGGACAACACTTTGTACGTGTGAAATAGCATCCACGTCAGTAATCTATCATTAACTGACATTGAAAGCCTTGAAAACTATAACCTATACGTTTAAAGTCTACACCTTACGCCGTTAAACAAGTTTAGAACTTAGTTTGTATATCGAGTCTTCGTCTATGGCAGAACGGCAACCTATAGCATGAAATAGGTTAGCTATTTCATCACTTACACTATTTAGAACTCTAGAACAGGTTAGGTTTAAGTTTTCTTACCTAAGAACGGGATCGGTATCGCCGGAAGAGCGACACGGTAGTCGTGATTGACACGTAGTTTAGTGGGATTGAATCCCAGGAAGAAATCTAAGTCTCTCTCTCTCTCTTTCTCTCTCATTCCTTCTCTCTCTCTCTTTTCTTTCTAGGGTTTAGGAAATTCATATGGGTTATGAGAGAAAGGGTTTAACGTCCTTATATAGGCCCATAACTTTTGAAAATAAGCCCAAGGCCAAGGTATACTTAGATTATGTCCAAAGCCCATCTGTTTCGGCTCAACGGAGCATTTCTAGAGCCCTCCCTTGAGCCCAAGGTCGGACTTAAGCTCTCTTATATTGGATCTAGGTCAACCTAAGTTTTCAGTCCGATCGGATTCGCAAATCGACCGCGGTGGGCCAATTTCAGTTCAACGGTCCACGATCATCGATCAGGGCCACAAGTACACTGCCATGTGTATGAATTTTCCTCTGATCCGAGGGTATAATTGGGTCAGATTCTGATGGTCTGAATCCTTATATTTGGCCCGCAAGCGACGTATCTCAGATTACTTAAGTTAGATTTTTATTTATAAAGATATTTACGTTTCTCACACACTTTGCTCGGGGCTCAAGCGAATAGCCCTGGGACACAATCTGGATTTGATCTCCGAGATGGTTGTCAAGCCCAGCAAGGCGGTCTTAATTATCTAACATTGTATTAATCAAACTTTCGACGTGCGGTCCAGATCCAATACTGAGTTTCGTGATGCCCCCGAGGGCAACTGGGTAATGAGATTGATCCTAAATTTTAGGGTAACCTGGCGTCAATGATTCTACAAGTTTTCGGTCTTGCAGATCATATTTAAAGTGATTCAAACGGATTTCGTAGCTAATCTAGTTTAGCACTTAGTTACTTTGTCTAATTCATAAAGGATTTGAGGTTTGAGAAGCTAATAAGAGATTAGGATCAACCCCTTGCTTAAGGACATCTAACTCCAGGTTGGCAAAAAATCTGGGGCGTTACATCCATACAACTGCAAACCATGTAATAGGATAACTGCGACCCTTATAACATGACAACCACGACCTATACCAACACGACCTATATAACATGATGACCACATCCTATATCAACACGACCTATATAATATGACAACCATGACCCATATAACATGATAACCACGACCCGTGACAATGACCGGGATGACAACCACGACCCATATAATATGACAACCACGACCCTTACTACATGACAACCACGATCCATTTGAAGGGTTGTGGTTCACATGCACAATGGATCGTGGTTTTTCTCCACAAAAGTGTTGGATGAAGCTTATATTTATTTTTTTCCCTTCATCCATGTCCTTGTGATCATATATAATAGGATTGATGAGAAATAAACATAGCTATGGGCCCTAAAAAGGTTTCGACGGTGGAAATCATTATTCCAACTGTTTCATATGGTAAGGTCCACTTGATCTTTGGGTATGATTAAATTTTGGGTTCAATCGCTAAACTAAGATGGAAAAATAGATGGACGGCATGGATAGACCACATACATTCACGGTGGTACACTAGCCAATCTGCTTTCACTTCTGACGCGGATTAGAAGTTACTCAACTTACGTGTAGCTGTATGAGTCTTCGAGGAGTCCAGATTCCCGAGACCTCGGGAAGGCTATTTTAGTAAGTCACGTTACTCGACTTACACATCCCGATATATATAGAGATGAATGGTCTTATCGAGCCCATTGTGATGTATATATTTTATCCATGCCATCCATTCATTTCGAAAGATCATTCTAAGGAATGAGCCAAAAAATAAGGCATATCAAAGGCTCATGTGGACCACACCATAGAAAGCAGTGGAATTGAAAACCTACCATTGAAAACCTTTCAGGGCATGACAACTACGACCTATATCAACCACGACCCACATCACATGACAACCACGACCCATATAACATGATAACTATGACCCGTGACAACCACGACCCGGATGACAACCACGACATGACAACCACGACATGACAACCACGACCCATATAACTTGGCAACCACGACCCATGATAACCACGACCCTTACTACATGACAACCACGATCCATTCGAAGGGTCATGGTTGATATTTGACCTTACCCCTAAAATGACACAACAAAAAGGATGGGCGGCATGGATTATTCACATACATTAATATGGGTCCATTTGGGTCGTGGTTTGCATGGGTCGTAGTTGCCATGTTATATGAGTCTTGTTGTCATGTTGCATGGTTTGTGGTTTGCAACCTGTTCACTTCCTTTTCTACCAAACCATTGGTACCATAGCTTAAGGCCCACAATGGGGTGATCTAATCCATCCACCTTGTGGTTATCATGTTGCATGGTTCGTGATTTTTATCCACAAAGAGTCGTGGTTGATATTTGACTCTACCCCTAAAATAACACAATAAAAAGGATGGGCGGCATGGATTATTCACATACATCAATGTGGGCCCATTTGAGTCGTGGTTTGCATGGGTCATAGTTGCCATGCTATATGGGTCATGGTTGTCATGTTGCATGGTTTATAGTTTGCAACGTGTTCACTTCCTATACAGGTCGAAGTCTTCATTTTGATAGGCCTTGGCAAGGACCATCTAGTGGGGCCTACATTGATGTATGTGAATAATCCATGCGGGCTAGGGCCAACAATGGGGAGATCCGTTCCGTCCACTTTGTCGGCCAGCTCGGCATGGGCCTAAAAAGTCCTAACTTGGGCAATGTCCACTTCTAACAAACATTATGGTGAGCCTGGAATGTTTCAACAATGGATTCCATTCTCACTATTATTTTCTATTATGTGACCCACACGAGCTCTGGATTAGGCTGAAATTTGGGCCCTAGCTCTAAAATGACACGGTAAAAAGGATGGATGGCATGGATTATACACATACATCAATATGGGCCCCACGAGTTTAGTCCTTGCCCACGCGCAAAAAAGGGTTCCATACACATCACTTTATTAGCATTAAATACGAGGTCACTTTTTAGTCCCTAAAAAATCGTGCAACTACTGAACCAAGGTTAGGGGTATTTTCGCCCAAAACCACTCTAAAAGCAGTCAGAAGGCCCTTTAGATAATATATGGAGTATTGTAGCGATCGAGGTAATTTGCCCAAACTTCGAGGCGAGTACAGTTAATTTTCCTTCTTTTTTTGGTTTTGCACGATCAGAGCTGATTTGATCGAACTGGCCATACGGGTGCGGCGTGAGTGTACACCCGTTGTGTACATGCACCACCCAGGGTGGGGTCCACCATGAGGATCTGGATCGATCCACTCCGTTCATTCATTTTGGTGGCTCTCATTAGGGTCCAGCCCAAAGGATGAGGCAGATCCAAGTCTTAGGTGGGCCGTATATGCCAAGTTCGTGCTTGATTAGTGGTTTAAGCGACCCATGGTGATGTTACGTGAAATCTGGCTCATCCATTAGTTTCAACATTAGTACAAAATAATATATCATGTAATGCTCATTACATTGATATATAATATAGTATATGTTATAAATATGTACATTTATTGTATTATTTCATATTTTATATTAATAATTATTTATCAATTAATAAGGTATTTATTTTTGTAATATTATGTCCATGCATATATATATATATATATTTATATATTATTCAAAGCGTACTATAACTAATTAATACAATATTATTATTTATTCATTATAATAAACATTAGTAATTAATATTTTAGATTATATAATGAAAATACATTTACGTATTTGTTTAGCATAATACATTAATAGTTTTAGATAAGTATTTATTTATAATAATTAATAATTATAATGTATTTTTGTGATTATATATGCATATTTTAGTATAGCAAAATTTATGTTAAGCGATGTATATTCTATATATAATATAATACAATAATATATAGTTAAAATAAAAAATGTAAATATTAGTCAATGTACATCAATTATTTAATACTGTGTTAGCATACAATTTATTTTATGTATAGTTTTAAATGATATACATAATTTGAATAATTCAAGTAACATATGTATTATTACAAATAATTATAAAATTTTTGTATTATAATATATGTATACAATTATATCACATTTAAAATACATTTTTATGGTACCAACTTAAGATAGGCCACCCATCTGCCTCTGAGATAGATTTATAGGTTCGGCGAGCCATATTAACTGAAGTATAGCCTTTGAGTGCCAACTATTGTTGACCCGATGATGACATGTGGTTCACTCATGAGATCGGGACTGTTCATCTAACTGGTGAGCCAATTAGGGCCACCATTCATTTTAGATTTAACCAAATGGGTCACACGACCTTTATTCTTGGGGTTCGAACTATGATTTTTGTCCATCCGACAATCCGATCGAATCCAAACCAGACCATTAGTGATTAATGGAGTTTGATATCGACAATGGACTATTAGATTTGTCTACCAAGGTGATTGAAACACTAAAATAGACTTCTCTTGTGGTGTGATGCTCCATCTAGAGAATTTAATGGATGAGTTATGGGTGAAGGTTACCATTAACGGATGAAATTAGGCTAGAGTGTGTGAATAGTGGCATATGCCGCGATTGTGTTTATACTAAATCAAGTTCTCATGGTAACACTCGAGTACTGAAAAGTACGGGGTGTTACACCATGTTAGTTGGGGCCCACGAGCCCATGAGCGGGGTTCGGCCAAGCTCCTAATCGTTGAGATGTGGGGCCTAGGCCATGAGATAAAGAGATTAATTCGTCATAATCTAACAGTTCGAGCTTTTAGAGCAAGTGGTTAATTGTCATACATCAAATTGGTATCAGAGCGGGAGGTCTCGTGTTCGAGATTCCTTACTGTGGGTGATTAATGCAGGGGCATCTTCAGACAGGGCTCGAGTGGGGTAGCCCATGGGATGCGGGGACACACACTCGAGGTGGGTGACCCATGTGATTTGGGGCCCACGAAGGAGGTCTTGTGTTCAAGGTTCCGCAATGCCCCACTCCACAAGGCATCTGTAGATACAATTTGAAATCATTAAACCAGTGTGAGAAAGCGTAAGATAACGGAACTTTACAACTCTTTTGTAGAGCCTCCATTTGACATCAATGTAGCGGGCAGTTAGTAACATATACCCCATTTCAATGATTCGGGAAACCAATGCCAACTGTCCTTTTAACATCCGCATTTTATTTATTATTATACAAAAGACCTTCTCGTACCTAGGGTTAAGGCTTTTGGCTAATTCAACAAAAGATGGACTCTCTACCATGTGAAATGGTTTTTCATTTGTAATAATAAATTTGCTTGTCAACTCATTCACACAGTCTTTATTATACTTATAAGTGGACAAGGCGCCTTGCGACGGATATACCAAAGATTGAGTAAATGAAAGTGTCTGTTAACTTGAGGTTTGGCTTTTCACATTTTTTTTATATATATGATACTTCAAAATGTGTTTCTTTAGAGTAGTGGTCAACTCATCTACTTGTTTAGCATATCGAGCCTTGTAATACTTGCATTGTATATTCACAATGCTGTTTTTT
Source organism: Magnolia changhungtana (assembly GCA_030180095.1). Taxonomy (NCBI): domain Eukaryota; kingdom Viridiplantae; phylum Streptophyta; class Magnoliopsida; order Magnoliales; family Magnoliaceae; genus Magnolia; species Magnolia changhungtana. The sequence continues at coordinate 12,397,353 of JASAUF010000421.1, read as the reverse complement.
AAGGTTACTTTTTCAAAATCTTCTCACACTATCGATCTTTTAAATTTTTTAATTTTTTAAATGCTTTTACTGAACTCTATGACTGTGAGGTACTAATATCAATGAGCACCTTTTTATTTTGTAGACTCAATCTTTCATCAAAGATTATCGATGAAGTGACTAATAAACTGCCAGGGGTATTGAAAATTTCCTCACTAGTCATTTACTAATTAAAATATATTAAATCAGATTAGCACTATAATATCTTAAAAGTTTATACTAAACACTTAATTAGTCACTCATCTAAGGTTGAATAGATTGTAATACTTTCATATTCCTATTTAAACACTCATGCCGAAATTCCGGCAGCATTTCCATACATATTTCTAAATAAGATAATCTTCCATTTCATTCTCATGCCAAATATCTAAGTAATGTGAAAATATTTGCATTGAGAAATAAAAAGGAAGAAATGTATCCAAAGAGAAATTAGGGGATGGAGCACATAACAGGCATGAGCATTTAAATAAGTCATATGAAAGCATACTATTTATCTAACCTTAAACTATCCAAAATGGGACAATTTAATCGATTTCTATACCATTAAAAAATATATTATATCTATGTCTAGCCACATAGAAATCCTCAAATGAGCAACTAGTTATCTAATTTACAAAAATAAATCATATTAGACTAACTGTGTAATACACAATAATAAGCTAAGCAATAAGCAACGTAATCTATAATTCACAAAAATAAAATGCATTATCCATTTATGATTTAGGGTTTAGGTTTTAGGTTTATGGATTAAGTTTAAGGTTTAAGAATTAGGTTTTAGGGTTTATGTTTTAAGATTTATGTTCTAGGGTTTAGGAATTAGGTTTAAGATTCACGGTTTAGGTTTCGGGATTAGGTTCAGGGTTTAGTGTTTAGATTTAGGGTTTAGAAATGGCTCAGTCCGAGCTAGCTCGGCCGCACCTGAGCCAGCCTAGACGCACCACAGGTCCACAGCCAGCCTGACTGTACTCGAACCATTCCGTATGCACCACATGGTCCACACCCAGCTCGGTCGCACCATAGCTAGCCTGACTGCACCACGTGGTCCACACCCAACCTAACCGCACCCGAGCCAGCCCGGATGCACACCACAGCTAGCTCGGACGCACTCAATTTCAACCGTACCCGACCCCAATTTTATAAACCCCAAATTAAAAATTAATAAAATAAAACTATATGGTTTATGTTATTACTTTGATTAGGCAGAGCCGAGTGGCTAGGTGGGTGCACATTGTCCAGTTGAGATGTTGTGGCGCTGTCGGGCTCAAGACGAGCGGTCGCCAAGCTTGAGAGATGAGGGAGTGGAGTGGAGTGGAGAGGAGAGAGAGAGGATGAGGGTGGCTTGGTGGGTAGTTGTGGTGGGTGGCTACTAGGCTCGAGAGGAGGAGGATGAAGTAGGGATGGAAAGAGATTGGGGATTTTGTGGGGGTGGGGTGGGATAGGTAGGGTTAGAGTTTAGAAAATTAGTTTTTTTTAATACACTACTGAGGACCCGAGTTGAATCTAAACAAGTTGAGTTTTGGGTCAAGCCGGGTCAAGCTACTGGGTAACTTGGACATGACTCAGTTTGACTTCAGATTGAGAAAAGCCTACTTTGTTCGAATTGACTTATCCATTGGATGTCGAGTCAGATATTGATTGAGTCGGACGAGTCGAGTCATCCCGTTCTCAGCTCTATTTGCGGCCCAAGCCATTCATGTTTCTATACATTCCAACCGTACACAATGTTATGTTGTTGGAGCTACATTAATTGAATTATGTATCATATTGCGATGATCTAGACCATCTGTATGATGGGGCTTACAGTGAATGGGTAAGGCACAAAAAACTTTCAAGATGAAAGCATAACCGATCACCCACTCAACAACCATTAAAGGGCATAGCGCATTTCAAAAAAAAAAAGAATGGCATTATCAATATGAAAGCTTTATTTTTTATCTACCGTCTTCCATCTATGGTGAGGCCCATTATATAAACGGCTTGGATCATTGAAACTTGACCCAGATCTAGCAGCTACAGTACGGTCGACGTCCTGATTTATTGTAGCAAGCCATATATGATCGTTCCGTACGCTGACGAGGTGGTGTTGCCAATACTAACGGACGCGGATTAGCTACTGACAGGCTGAGTAGCTAGACTCGCCACTGAGGTGACGTCACCTAATTCTGTGGGTCCCACCATGATGTACGTTTTTGTATCCACACCGTCCATCCATTTAGAGAGAGCATTTTAGAGCATTAGCCAAAGAATGAATCAGATCCAAAGCTCGAGTGGACCCACTACAGAAAACAGTGGAGAGAGTAACACCCACCATTAAAAACTTTTAAGGGCCACAAAAGTTTTCGATCAAGCTGATATTAGTTTTTTCCGTTATTTAGTGTTTGTGTTAACTTATGAACAGGTTGGATCTCAAATAAACATCAAGGTGGACCTTAGGAAGGTTTCAACGGTATCCGTCACTCTTCCCATTGTTTTCCGTGGTGGGGTACACTCCAGATTTCGATCAGCATCATTCATTGTCTAATGTCCTAAAAATGATCTCTAAAAATAGATGGACGGTGGGGATACAACACATACGCCATGGTGGGGCCACGTAACTTGGTGACGTCACTTCAGTAGCGACCCTCGCTTGGAGAACGGATTGGCTACTCCCCTCCCAGCAGCGCATGGCTGGTGGTCGGTGCTCCGTGGCCCCACCATGATGTATGTGTTTCATCCATATATCACTGACGACTCTTTCCTGTGGTGTGGTCCACCCAAGATTTTATTCAGCTTTTTTTTTTTTTTTTTTGGTGATATCCTAAAATGAGATTTCAAAATGGTTGGACGGTGTGGATTTAAGTCACACATATCACTGTGAGCCCCACAGTCAGGGTCTCACCCACCTCAGGTGGATCCGGGTTCTCACTAATCCGCTCCCCTCAAGTGTCACCCACTTGACAATTCCACCCGCTTGATTTCTGTGCCAGGGATTATTTACAGCATGCCCCACCAGATGAACGGACCAAAAACGTCTACAATGCGCTTAAAAAGCATTGAAAATCTGTGGGGCCTAACCATGTTGTATATGCGAAATCCAGTCAGCCCATGATGTGAGAACCGTTGTGCTCAGCCCTGTAAAAAAGCTCATGACAGGTCACACATGATGAACGCCTTGGATGAAAGATGCTCACTATCGTGGCCCCCAAACCCAAACCTACAGTTGACATCCATCCCCAGTGTTTCCCGTGGTGTGGCCAACCTTAGTCGTGGATCTGGCTCATTTTTGGCTACAAGGCCTAGCATCTAGTATCGCACCTAATGGACGGAGTGGATTTCAAACAGACAACCTGGTGGGTCCACCGAGCTTGTACGCACTGCCTAAAACGAGTGGGGTGGGGGATTCAGGTCCCAGATGAACGACCCGGATGTGACACACGTATGCCACCTGGCTGCCGCAAATATATACTCTTCAGCATCTCCTCGCGCGAATCGCCTTGGCACTTCTTCTTCCTAACAGAGAGAGAGAGAGAGAGAGAGATGAAAAAAGCGATCTTCTTCTTATTATTCTCCGCCATTTTTCTTCAGAAAGAAGCTCTTGCAGATGGGGTCACCCCTCTGGAGGCAAAACAGCTGCGAGATGAGGTATCTTTCTACACCTCTTTCTACCAAAACAGAGAGAGTGAGAGAGCTTTTGTATTCATTTCCATTTGAAAATTCTGCTGGAACTGAAGAATTAGGTGTTTTGGTTTCTCTTTCTCCCATAGATTTGAGTTTTCTTTAAAGGGTGTGTTTGGAAGTTCAATTGAATTGAATTGCACTATTTCAATTTAATAATGAACAAATTGCCAATGTGGGTTTCCACCCATTCCATTCATAATGAGGGATTAGCTCCCAGAGGTCCGATTAGAAAAGCACAGAATTGCAATTGAGGATGGGGTTGTCTTCGTGAATTAAGTTGTGGCACCCCCATTTTGGTCGTTTCCTCGATATTGAATTGGTTGAATTGCAATTTGATTCATTATAGTATCCAAACGTGCCCATAGCAATTCTGTTATGAGTACTAGCGAGTTTGGATTAGAAGGAAGTAACATTTTTATGTGAAAATTCACATCTACATGTTCCAAGTATGGAAGATGAACTAGCAAAGAGGATCACATGATCCTTGTCGGCACTTTCGATGTGTGTACTAACTTGGCCCTTGAGTTTCTACTAGTGTAGCCCATGGTTTGGTGATCTGGACCATTGTTTTGGTGGCCTCCATGGTTGATGGACAATGCCCGAAATGTCTACCATCAGTCTGGACCCTTGAGTTTCCTTCTCTTTTCAGGTTCGCTTCTGGGACGGGTCACTTCTCCCCTTCTCCACTCTCTCTAGTGGAGAAAGCTCTTCAAGCTTTTAGGATGGAACATAGATGTACTTTTTTATGAACTATCTATTTGCAGGCCATCAATTGAATGGTTAGTTTTCTCCTATATGGGAGATTTGTTGGGCCATGGTTCATCCTTGTGGGTCTCATCCGATCAACAGTTTGGATAAGTGTGGAGCCACTTGTTGGTACTTAGGCCTTGAGGATGATATTCATGACCTTGGGCGAAGGCACATATAATTCCTTTAAAAAAAAAAAAAAAAACCAATAGTCATACAATGCAAGGATAATTAAGAAATATGCCCAACAATCAATTGATTATAATAACTGGGAGAACTGACTCTACAACCATTGTTAGCTGCTGTTGGAGATTTGAGGTCACAAACCCATGAAATTAGAAATAACAGCTTCCAATGAAGTGAAGGTCTTTCGCAGCATTCAATTTCAGAAATTTGGTAGATAGTGATCCATGTGTTCTTTGATATAGGTGCGTGAAATGTTCTATCACGCCTTTGATGGATATATTCAGCATGCTTTTCCTCTTGACGAATTAAGACCCTTAACCTGCACGGGAGAAGACAGTCTTGGTGGTTATGCCTTGACCCTAGTAAGATAATATACCTTTTTCCCATATTTAACTCCTTTGAATAAACATATATGCAGTGGCTCTTTACTTCTGCAATGGAACAGGTTGACTCTTTGGATACATTGGCCTTACTTGGTGACAGTGAGCGATTTGCTGCAGCGGTTGAATGGATTGGAAAAAACCTTCGGTTCGATATTGTGAGTAGTGGACAACATGATAAGTATTTTCTTTTTATATGTAATTACCTTGTTCTCATGTTTTTAGAGAGGCAAATGGGGTGGCTATGATGATGAAGAAGAAATGAGTTGTCTACTTCCTTGCATGAGCAGTGATAGAGCATCTCTCATTGTTGGCAACACCTTGCCCCTTTCTTATTCTTCATCCTTGCGTCTGCCTTCCTTTTTCAATGTATTTTGTTGTCGTGTCCTAAGGAATCATGGCCCATGAATGAACCCCCAATGACCACGTGTAACGCCCTGGAAATCGGGTGTCGTGCATACACTCGACTCCCGAGTTCCCGAGTGTCACTTATCATCAATTTTATGGTTTTATGAATTTTCAAGTTTAATTGCGCAACTTGGAATTACTTGGAGCATGAAACACAACCACAACTAGTCTACTGGAATGAAAGAGATGTATATGTACAAGTCCAAAAGAATATAAACTGGCACACAAGGTGCTGCCTAACAAAATCACAAAAAAAGAATGTTATGTCCCAAAAATAAGGCTGAGTCCACAACTCAGTGATCCAAATGCCACTCATCAAGCCGATGGAGAGCCTGTTTTTGTTTGGTTCCCAATCCTATGGAGTTTAGCATCTTATCCCCCACGATTTCCGTTGGTACGGGGCCCCCGTCTGATCCGCCTATCCCATACTGTTCGGCTATATAGCAGGCTAGACGGCCAAATGGGAGAGCTGTGTCCTTCTGTACCGCCCTTGCAGCCTTCACAATTTGGTGGAGTACTATGCTAGGGGCGCATACATTCGCTCCTTGACCCACCTGATACAAGAACTCCACCATGTAGCGGGTGTACTCGGTGCAGTTCTTCAACCTCAGATATATATTGTGGGTAGCAATGTGGTGAAGTACCCGATATTCGGTGGCCAAGGCTGTTGGGTACAAGCCGACATCCCGCGTCCAGTGGGCGGCCCGGCCACACAAGAAGCGAGTTCGTTCATCGCGGGCCTCTCTTGAGTCGAGATACGTTTCATCAATTTGCACCTCCCCCAGTGGTACTCCCAGTATTTCAGCAAAATCCTCAACTCCCAAGTGGACCTCCTTGCCACGTACTATAATATCAAATCCAAGTGGCTCGAATTGAGGGTTTCTAATTCGAGTGTAAAACATCCTAGCTTGCCCCACATCGGCCTGCTCGCTTGCATAAAACATGGGACTCGAATCATTCTTCATACGTCGGTTGAGAAGAGAGTTATTACCTAGCAGATGTTCCTCCACGGAGGCCTCGAAGGCGACTTGGCGCATGCAGAAGTTTCACAAATCTTCAACAAGCGTCTCATCCTTTTGGGAATCGTTCCGCCTCTTGGACCGGACTTCTGAGCTTGTCTTCCCCTTTGTATCGGCCTTCTACTTGCTACGCCTTTCTCGGTTCCGTCTCGGCTTGGTGGGAGTTGGCATCTTCTTCCTCATGAGGGAAAGATTTACCAGAACGGTGAAGAAAGAAGCCAAGGATTGCAAGGAAGATGCCTTTCCCCTTAGCAAAAAGGAAACGATCTTTAGAGCGGGGTTGTAGCTTGGGTTTTAGGAATGACCTTGTGAATGGATGGAAGAATGTGGGTTGGGTATGGATTTGGAATGGGGTTTTGAGAATGGTTTGGAAATGGGTTATGAGATTTGGGGATTTGAGAATGGAACTTGAAAAGAGTTTGAGAATAGGGTTTTGAAGAGGGCGGAAGTGGGTTGTTAAAGGTGGGGTTTTAAGAGATGGCTTTGCAAGAGTAAATAAGTGAATGGTGAGGGATTTGAGGATGGGTGTTGGAAATGTACCTTGAGATGGGTTTGGAGTTTGTTTTATGGATGGGTTTTTAAAATGGTGGAGTGGGATTCGAAGAATGGTTTTAGGGAAGATGGGTTGGAGATGAGGAAGAGGAAATGGATTGAGGGAAGAAGATTTTTGTTGAAGAAAGGGGAAATGGGATGGGGGTTGAGGGATTTGAGAGATGGAGGAGGTGTGTTTTTGAGGTTTGGAGGGGAGAGCTTCTTCTTGGGAAAGCTTAGAGTGAAATGAAAGAGAGGGGGTGGACGCTTTTCAAGTGCACAAATAGTGGGACCCATTCCAATTTCGGAATTTCAAGAGGGCCAGCAAAAAGGGTGGTCCGGCGGGCGCCACGCGCCCCACTGGACTACTTCACGTGGCCCCCGCCGACTGCACAGTGGGGCCACTTGTAACGCCCTAGAAATCGGGGGTCGTGTATATACTCGACTTCCGAGTTCCCGGGGTCACTTATGACCGGTTTTCATTAATATGCGATTAATCCAGTCTAAATGCGCATCCTGGAATTTCCTGGAACATGAAGCACAACCACATAAGTCTACTGAAATGAAAGAGATCAAATATATATATATATATATATATATACATGTCCAAAAGAATAAAGGGGTCACACATGACGTCACTCAACAAAATCGCAAAAGAATAATATGTCCAAAAGAATAGAGCTGAGTCCACAGCTCAGTGATCCATCGGCCCATCTACTGATCCGACGAGGTCCCACTCATCAGCTGGAAATAGGAGAACTCGTCCTCCTCATTAAGGTTCGCACTGCCAGGCTCCTTGTGCTCTTTGTCATCCGCGACTATGAAAGAATCTGGTTGGTGTTTTAAAATACCGTCCTAGAGTGGGAGTGAGGGATCAACTCAGTGGGTGTTATTAGTCTTAAGTTGTAACAAACATCAGTTATATTAAGAATTTAATGAAAAGCAATCATTCACAGTGACAAAACTAATCTTGTTAATGCGTATGCATGATGGATGATATGATGCATGCCCTCGCCACAACCCTCCCTCGAGCGACTCCATCTAACGATCATGCATGACCAATACTCCCTCAGAGCGACTTCGACTTCTGAGTCGCCATCCTAATTAGTGCATATAATGTGAATGTGTTCATCCAGCAGGTTGGGGATTCTGGTACACCCCACGTATCAATGCCCTGAACTAGTTGCGAGGCCGAGGCCCTCCAACGTGTAAGGCCAAGACCCCGCGATCCTTGATCCCATCGGGTTCCCCATCCCCGACTTCAAGCACATGGGGAGTGTTGAGCAACAGGGATCGCTCGCGGTCACTATGGGGAGGCGCGTCACCCCAGCGCAGGCTGACAGCTTGGACACAGTGTCCCATTCCACCATGTCCGGCTCACGAGGCAGTGGATCAGCTTCAAGTGGTTATCGGTGGGCTGCAACGGTGGTAGGGTGTTCCAGGTTCCATAAATATGTGAGCAAACAAGGTTAACAAACAGGGCTGGTCGGTAAGTAGGTTAGACCGCACGAGTCAGGCGAGCATGCGATGAACGACATCTGATACAAGGGACCCATGTAGTCGAACTACTGCTGCCCGTACACACCCGCCCAAACCCACGGGTTTAGCCCTAGCATAGTCCTACCGGTGGGACTACCATCTCTCCTCATGTTCCCGACCGACCCAAGGGTCCAATGTTATTTCATAGCATACCAACCATCTAGATTACCAACTAGCATAACAGTATCATGTTTACATACATCACAACGTACGGTTTAATCATTCCTAACAAGCATGCTACAACAACATGAACAAGGTGCATGTGAGTTGTGTGGATTAGGGAGGAAGTTAAGCACTTCCTACACCTCAAGGGATCAAATACACAAGAGTAGTGAATCATACACACCATGAAGCAACACATGTGAGAACAATCAAGCAAACATGATCATGAAATTTTCCATATACCAAATCATATGGGAGGTAAGATCAACATCAAATGAGAGCTAAGCATGCAAATACATACAATTCCAACATACATACCATTCCCAGGATTCCTCTAGATTCTTCAATACAACATTCCAAACAAACAAAATCATTAAACTTCTACTATAATTGGTGCTAGGCCACCTAAGGATAATAGTCCGCACCTTCGGATCGTTGAAGGCTTCGAAGACGACCTAGGAATGAGGATTTTTTTTGGGGTCGAACGGCCGGAATCCCTAAAGCAACCATTCGCATGTTAGAGTTTCATGCAAATCCTTCCTCAACTCAAGGTTTTCAAGAAAATGGATGAGGGCTTTTACCTAGACGATCAACGGAGCGAATGTGCAGTTGTGGTGGAGGGTTTTCTTCTTGGAGAAGAGGTGGGGAGTTGTGGGGTTTGATTTCCTTGGGCCTCACCTCGATCTAGGGTCCACCTTGCTTACCTTCACTCTCTATTCTTGCAAAGCCATTTCCTAAAACCCTCACCTTTCACAACCCACTTCCACCCTCTTTAAAACCCTATTCTCAAACTCCTTTCAAGTTCCATTCTCAAATCCCCAAATCCCATAACCCATTTCCAAACCATTCTCATAACACCATTCCAAATCCATACCCAACCCATATTCCTCCATCCATTCACAAGGCCATTCCTAAAACCCACACTACAACCCCACTCTAAAGACCGTTTCCTTTTTGCTAATGGGAAAGACATCTTCCTTGCAATCCTTGGCTTCTATCTTCACCATTTCGGTAAATCTTTCCCTCATGGGGAAGAAGAGGCCAACTCCCGCCGAGCCGGGACGGAACAGAGAAAGGCGTAACAAGCAGAAGGCTGATACAAAGGGGAAGACAAGCTCGGAAGTCCGGTCCAAGAGGCAGAACGATTCCCAAAAGGATGAGACACTTGTTGAAGATTTGGGAAACTTCCGCGTGCGCCAAGTCGCCTTCGAGGCCTCCGTGGAGGAACATCTGCTAGGTAATAACTCTCTTCTCAACCGACGTATGAAGAATGATTGGGGTCCCATGTTTTATGCAAGCGAGCAGGCCGATGTGGGGCAAGCTAGGATGTTTTACATTTGAATTAGAAACCCTCAATTCGAGCCGCTTGGATTTGATATTATAGTACGTGGCAAGGAGGTTCACTTGGGAGTTGAGGATTTTGCTGAAATACTGAGAGTACCACTGGGGGAGGTGCAAATTGATGAAATGTATCTCGACTCGAGAGAGGCCCGCAATGAACGAACTCGCTTCTTGTGTGGCTCGCCGCCCACTGGACGCGGGATGTCGGCCTGTACGCAACAACCCTGCCCCTCAAATATCGGGTATTTCACCGCATTGCTACCCACAATATATACCCGAGGTTGAAGAACCGCACCGAGTGCACCTGCTACATGGTGGAGTTCTTGTATCAGGTGGGTCAAGGAGCGAATGTGTGCGCCCCTAGCATAGTACTCCACCAAATTGTGAAGGCCGTAAGGGTAGTACGGAAGGATGCAGCTCTCCCATTTGGCCGTCTAGCCTGCAATATAGCCGAACAGTATAGGATAAGTGGATCATACGGGGACCTCGTACCAACGGAAATCGTGGGGGATAAGATTCTAAACTCCATGGGATTGGGACCCAAACAAAAACAGGTTCTCCATCGACTTGACGGGTGGCATTTGGATCGCTGAATTGTGGACTCAGCCTTATTTTTGGGACATAACATTCTTTTTTTGTGATTTTGTTGGGCGGCACCTTGTGTGCCCGTTTATATTCTTTTGGACCTGTATATATACATCTCTTTCATTCCAGTAGACTAGTTGTGGTTGTGTTTCATGCTCCAAGTAATTTCAAGTTGCGCAATTAAACTTGAAAATTCATAAAACCATAAAATTGATGATAAGTGACACTCAGGAACTCGGGAGTCGAGCGTATGCACGACCCCCGATTTCCAGGGCGTTACACCACGCTAGAGAGAGGCCTTCAATAGATCCAGGCAATACCCAGGATACTATTTTCCTTTTTATGAGATAGTTTTGTGGCTTAAAAAAAAAAAAAATTTTGAGCTACACACGCATGCACGCACGCAGGGAAATGGGTAGCATGAGGTTGACCTCATGGGAAGTTCCCATGAGGTCGAGCTGTGTGGGCCCCACCATGATGTGCACCGAACATCTACCCCATCAGTCAGATGCACCATTCCATGGTAGGCCACAGGCTTAAAAATCAAGTTAATCCATGACTTGGGTGGGCCACACCACATACAATAGTCGAGAGGGGTTACCCTCCCGTTAAAACATTCACAATCATTTACTGGGCCCACCGAGATGTGATTCACAGATCCAGCCCATTCATTGTGTGTCTGGATGAAGGGTCAGACCAAATTTCAGCCGCATCCAAAACTCAGGTGGGCCCCACCAAGTGCTTTTATATGTTTTAGGCATGTCTTTACATGGTTTTAGATGGTATGGCCCACCTGAGTTTCATATAGGGCTGATTTTTGGGATGTACCATAACCTAAAGGGGACCCAACAAATGCATGGCGTTGATGTTTGACACACATCACGGTGGGGCCCACATAGCTCGACCTCATGGGAAGTTCCCATGAGGTCGACCTTAATATATATATATATATATATATATATATATATGTTTTTAGTTTTGCTTCCTTTTTAATCATTGATCTAATCTCTTCATTTGGCAACTGTCATTTATATTGCATGTGCAGGACAAAACGATTTCTGTGTTCGAGACTACGATTCGCATCCTTGGGGGTTTACTTTCAGGCCATCTTATTGCAAGCGATTATGCCACGGTATTATCAATATGGTACAGTACTCATGGTACTGAGCCCATTTGAATTTTTTCTTCTTCTTTGTTGATTTTATCATGTAATAAATACGTAGTTGTCGAAAAATGTCAATGGTGTTGAAAAATATTGTGTTTCTTAATTAGGTGGCTTTAGATTTTTTGAAATATGGGGAAGCTATTAATTATTTCTCATCATTTACTTCTTGGCATTTGGTGGTTTAGATCTATAGATTTTATTCTGAGAGAGAGAGAGAGAGAGAGAGAGAGAGAGAGAGAGAGAGCATGGGCTCATCCAAGACTTGGAATTTCATCATTTTCAGCCAAAGTATATATTTCAACGAGCTTATTACAACCATTGTGTCAAAATTACATACGTACACTAATTAGAGATATTAAAATTGATTTAGTATTTAAACTCAAAGCCTTGTAAATATACTATGCATAGCTACTTTTGGATTACAGGGGATTCTGAATCTAGGGTGCCTAACACAATAGGAGGATTTCAAATCCAGGGGGTTCCAAAGCCACCCTCCCAAACAGGCTTAGGGAAGTCATGTGACACTATGATCCATTTTGTCATATTTTGCATCTTTTATTTGGAAGAAAGAAGAAAGAAATCCTTAGTTATGAAGCCTGCTACCTTGCTTGGCTCCAATTTCTACATCACAACTTGTACTACTAGAAGGTCTGACTTTTTGCCAACTTGAGAATTGGACAAGTCCTTAGTAGGCTCAATTAATATGGTGGAGGTGGTGGTCATCGTCCACATCATCGTCTTCTAATTGGGGTTGGCTCCACAATCCTATTCCAACATTCCACTATATCAAGGACCATTTCCTCTATTAGACCATAGGTCATCAGATCTTTTCTTACTACCTCCACCAGCATCCCTTTGGCCCTTCCCCCTTGCACCATTCGAGCCTTCAACTTGAACCAACTCACTTCTAACCATTTTAGTTCTTTGTCTTTTTGTTGCACATGGACAAGCTAATCTTATTGCCCATTGTTGCTACTCCTATGTTCCCTCAAAGCATTTCTAATTTTATTCTTCCTTGTCTTCCAACTCATCCATCTTAACATCCTCGTATCAACTATACTCTTCCTATTAACATTCGGAACTGCCCAACCATTGCATTAAAAAATGATCATTGAACGACTGTAACAGTAACTACTTAATGGTAACAGTGTGATTCGTTATGCACTGTAGGGCTGTAATGCCTGTTCTATATATAAAAAAAAGCCCATTGTGCTATAAAGGTTGTTGTGGGGGCATAATGACCGTTACATGATGGTAATGTTGGCATCCATTGCACGTTACAGGCGGTACCATTATGGAAAAATTGGCCCGTAACGACCCATTACAAGGCCGATATAGTTTTATTTATTTATTTTTTAATTATAATTTAAATTAAAGCCGTAACGGCCCGTATCATAATAGAAACAGTGGTGGCCGTTATGATCACCGTTACCATTACAGAATACCTCGAAATGGCTTGTAACTGCTGATACGGTCATGTAATGAGTCTAATATGAAGCCTTTGCAAATTATTCCTTATAAAGAAATTTCGACTATTACAGGACACCGGTACCGTTATTGGTATAGAGTGATCGTGTAAAACTCCGGAGGCACATTTCCACTTCCTTCACCCAGCTCTAATTCTATGAGCAACATGCTTCTCAATCTCTCCACTCATGAATGATGGACCGAGGATAACGAAAAAGGTCATTTTGGTGTCCTTGGTTAACAATCTTAATTTACTCCTTGTTTCCACTCTTTTTATTAAGGGTCTGTTTGATTTTTTGGCTCAACCGTAGTTATCTTATAAATGGGTAATAATTATTTACCTAGGTAATTACTACATCTTTCCCAATGCAGATGTGATGGCTTACTTTTTTAACACTTAAATCGAGAAATTTATGAAATCAATGTGGGGCCCACCGTGATGTATGTGACTTATCCACATCGCTCATTCATTATGCCAGTTGACTTTAGTGCATGAGCCAAAAAATGAGGCAAATCCAAAGCTCAAGTGGACCACACCACATGAAACAACGGGAATTGAACGCCTACCATTAAAAACTTCTTGGGGCCCCTAAAAGTTTTGGATCAAGCTGATATTTGTGTTTTCCCTTTATCCATGTCCATGTGACCCTATGAATGGGTTAGATGATGTATGAACCTCAATGTGGGCCCAATGAAGGAAACAACTCTCAATAGGGGACGAATTAAGGCCATTGTTTCCTTTCGTGTGGGCCATTTGAGCATTGGATCTACCTCATTTTTTGGCTCATGCCCCAAAATGTTCTAATAAAACAGATGGACCGTGCGGATATATCATATACATTATGGTGGGGTCCATAGATTTAAGTCAACACTTTTAGACCGGTTTTTGAGGTGGAATTACTCTCCCATTTTCAAACTAGGTGAAAAAGTAATAATTACTTATTTAGCAGGGTTTACATGTATCATGGAAAATCAACATGCCCTAAAATTATATTCCATACACTCTGTTTTAGTTCGATTGATTTAAAACCTTTAGATTCTAAAGCGTCGCTCCATGGTTGTAGCCTCGCGTTTACCCTCTCCATCATCTCATTGTTCAAAACCATGTCATAGGACCTCTTCTTGTAAATGCCTCGTTAACTTGTCCATGACCAATGCAAAATCATATGGGCTCAATGCAGACCCCTTGTGTAAGCCCACAACAATTGAAAACTCACTTGTCTCTCCACTAGTTGTCCTCACATTTGTTACTGCTCCCTCATACATATCCTTAATCATCTCACCACATGTTGTTGAGACTCATTTCTTTCACAACCCACCAAATTATCTCTCTGGGGACCTTATTTTATGCTCTCCAAGTCAATAAAAACCATGTGGAAATCGATCCTCCTCTCACCATTTTTCTTCATCGTCATCTAAGTAGGAAAACGGCCTCAACGGTTGACCTTCCTTGTATATATCCAAACCAATTTTATGATACACCCGTCTTGTGCGTTAATCTTTCTCAATCACTCTCCAAAAGTCCCATAATATGACTCATAAGTTTGATCTCACGATAGTTAGTGCAACCTTATATGTCTCCTTTATTCTTGTAAATAGGTATCACGGTTCTTTTCATTTGCACCGCGGTAACATGGTACTTTTCCTCTGAGAGCGATTGTTATCAAAATCACTTTGATTGATGATTCCAACCATATTTAATCAATGGCTAAGAAAATGGATGGTCCATATTGATTATACTACAGAGGTCTAATCATCGATTTGAATTGTCCATCATGTGGGACCACCTCTCTCAAAATCCTTTTGATTGGATGATTCTAAACATCTCATCAATGCCTCGATGGCTATGAAAAGAGATGGTCCATATGCATTATGTTAGAAAAGGTCTAATCACTAATCTTGAGTGGTCATTATGTGGGGCCTACCATTGTTTGCCATCCTTTGCGTTGGGCTGTGAGTGGTAGTGATGCATGCACTTACTATTAGTTGGGGCCTCAATTCCCCTTGCATCTTTTGTTTTAACCTTTTTGACAACGGCTAAAACTTAGTGAAAGAGAGCCCTTGACCTCACCCAAGACGGTACGACCCTTACCGTGGGGCCCACCTTGATGTATGTATTATGTATCTACCACGCCATCCATCTATTTTTCCATATCATTTTAGGGCATTATTCCAAAATGAAGTAGATCCAATTATCAGGTGGATCTTACCATAAAAAACTGTGGTAATTGACCATTAATGGGCCACAAAAGTTTTGGATCAAGTTGATATTTGTTTTTTCCCTTCATCTATGCAGTGTTCAAAGTATTGGTATCGCTACAAGTTTTGCTAGCCAGGGATACGGAAACAATATCGATATTGCTGATAACTGGAAATGCAGGGAAACATGGAAAAATGGGTAGAATTTTCATTGAAACTTCACGAGATGTTAAAATACATATATTTGCATATTTAGGAATAAATAATTTGCAAAAAGAATGTATACACAATTAGTTTCCATTTAATGGGGGCTTAAAAGCATGTGTCGTTATAAGAAACAATCAAACCATCCCATCTAACCATCCAACCATCCATCCCAACATCCATCGATATTGCAGAATATCGACAACTCATGATATTTTGCCAAGAGATCATCAACAATTGGAAAGGAAATGAAAGATTATGGTCTTGATATCATCATGTTGCGATAACAATAATATCGAGATATTATCAATATTAGCAATGACAAATTGAACATTGCATACAACCATGTGCTCGTAAAAAAAATTGAAATAGAATTTTTTTTTAATAAATAATTTTTTTGTGATATCTCTATGTTGGCGATATTATTAAAATATTGCCGATACACTTGTCATTCAAGTGTCACCTAGAATTTACACAGTCAAAAATTTTGGCGATATCGATACATCGGCAATACAAGCGACACTTGGAATTTACACAATTAAAAATATCGGTGATATCGATACGTTGGAGATACTTAGCTATACATTGTTGATACCTGGAATTTCTAATACTACCGATGTTATCGGTATTGCCAAGCTAGAGATAACGATAATATCAGAGATAATTTGAACAATGCATCCGGGCTTATGTGACCTTATCAATAGATTGGATGGTAAATAAACACTACATAAACATTAATGTGTGCCCTAAGAAGTTTCTAATGGTAGGACGATCAATCACCATTGTTTCTTATGGTATGGTCCACCTGATAATTGGATATGCTTCATTTTTGGGATAATGCCCTAAAATGATATAGAAAAACTGATGGACGACATGGATATATAATACATACATCAAGGTGGGTCCCACGGTAAGGGGCTAAGGGCCGCACCGTCTTGGGTGAGGCCGGGGTCTTACCTGATCCGCTCTCTCGGGGGGGTTGAGTCTCTGCCTGGGGGAGTGGATTTTGATGACTCTTCAAATTTTAGAAAATTTTAAATTATTTGAAATTTCAAAAATGAAAAAAAAAAAAATCTATTTTATTTTTAAAAATAATGATATTGTTTCATGAAAAACTTATGTTTTATTATTATTATTATTTATGGATGGATGTTGATGAGATTGCATTTTTTAATAAAAAATATTTTTTGGAGTTTTAAAATTATGAGAAAATAAAAAATCTGTTTATTTTTTTTAAAAAAAACTAATTATGTTATTTCATAGTTATATATGCATGTATCATGTGTGGATGGATTTATGATATATGGGCATATGCATGCATTGATGAATGAATGGATGGATGGATGGATTTGTTATGCAGGTATGGAAGTATCATGCATGAATGGATGCATAGGTGTCTATGAATGCATGGCATGCATGTAAGTATGTATGTATGTATGCATGCATGGATGATGCATATATGTATGCATGGATAAATTTTTGTTACTATTGAACTGGTTTTTTATGACAATGACTGGTTTGGGCCCTTATTAAATGGAAACTTATTATGTATAGTTCTTTTTTGCAATTCTTAAATAGAAACTTATTAAACATGTGTCTTTTATCACCTCCCAAAGTTTCATTTAAAAAATCCACCTTTTTCTCCATGTTTCCCTCCATTAGTGATGTGTTTCCGGGTATTGGCAATATCAATACATGTACATGTTTTCGTATCCCCAATCAACGATACATGTTATGATACTGATACTACAAACATTGCTTACAAGAATACTTGGGTTTGGAGCCAGTCTAGCCAGTCTTGGGAAAACCTTGTTTAGCGGCCTATCGTCACACGAAAAATCCTCCCAAAATCTGAAGCCAAAACTATTGTCCAACATGAATATTGCACCTTCCGTAAAGCTTCTCGCGACCTTCATAACCGCCTTCCAAATCGTTGATGCCTTGTATGCAGTTGATTCCTTGGAAAACCACCCTCCAATTTCTGTGCAGTATTTTTAGTCACAACCTCTTTCCACAGACCATTATCTTCAGTTCCAAACCTCCATAACCATTTACCTAAGAGAGCTAAATTAATGGCCTTTAGCTCCCTAAGCTCCTTCCGCAACAGGTCTACATACCTCCTTCCACTTCAGCAGTTGGGACCTCTGCTTGTCTTCCGCTCCTTCCTTTGGAAGGGAAGATTTTTTTATTTTATTTTCACCAGTCAAATAGAATATTGAATTTATATCAATGGGACTCTTAACTTAATAGCTCAGTCCGACTTCATTCACAAGAATCATGTAAGTGTATGCTATAGCCTATATGAAAGGAGATGTTATGAGCTGTACACAAGTCGAGTTAGCTCGGTCAACTCGCTCAACTTGACTTGGAAAAGCTCAACTCACTTCTGCTTGAAATTGGATTCGGACCGACTCGAGCTGGTTTTTGGAGCTCGAAGAGCCGAGTTCGAGCTTGCCCAAGCTTGACTCGACTCGGATCGAACCTTAACTTGAATCGACTCGGATCGAACCTCAACTCGAATTGACTTGGATCGAATCAGCTCGGTGAATCGGTTCGGATCGAACCTCAACTCGAATTGACTCGGATCGAATCAGCTTGGTGAATCGGTTATTTTGATATTGATGTTGCTCGCCGAATGTTTGATTAAATGACTTGACGAAGTGTTGTTTCGGGTGGATACATTCTCCGTGGGATCGGCTGGTGGCGAGGAAGGAATGGATACGAAACAAATCACTACAAAAAAAAAAGCTTTACAGTATAAGACTGCCCTCATATCTTGATTTTTATGCTGCTCGCCAATGTTTGATGAAATACCTGTAACGTGCTGTTATTGTTTTGCATTCGGTGAGAAATTGAAGATGCACTCTCTGTGTCTGAGAAAATGTCGCACAGGCTAGAACTCGGCTCAAACTAGCCCGAGCTGCTGACTGAACCGAGCCGAGCTCGTCAGTCAGGCTCAAGGACCGAGCCGAGCCGAATTCGAGCTGGGGTTAGCTATTAGCCGAGCTTATCCAAACTCGACTCGATTCGACTCGTGTACAGCTTTAGTTATGATAAAGTTCTACATGCTTTGTTCATCTCCAAAAATGCCCCTTTCCCTCTTGTAATCTTTTTGTTGTTGTTGTTTTTTTTTTTTTTTTTTTTAATAATAATATTATCAACCCTTAAAAAAACTTCCTTTCAAGGTGCGATGAGTGTTGACTTAGGATTTTATTGATGCTGAAAACTAGCCCTGTCAGGATCTTTGTAGCTCTTACCAGATTGTTGAGCAAACCCTAAACCTGAAGATTGCATGAAATTCTAGTGAAGTAACATGAGCAAGAAATGAATGCACTTGCAAACTGACCTGCTTTCTGTTCAAACTAGATCTCTGAACATTTTCCAGCCATGAGCCTACTCAATTGTGTTCCACCTCTGTGGATATGTCCAAGGTGGTGTTTCCCAAGAACCAACCCTCTGTATATCATCATCATCTTCTAAGCCTTATCCCAACTTATTGTTGTTGGCAACTGATCCTCTTTTTGACATCGAAGCTTTCATTTGAAGCTATCCGCAAAAGTTGTGATTCTGAACTTTCTTGCTTTTCCATTTCTTGTGATGTATCTCATCATGTCAGATGTCAACATGGTTGATAGTCCTTCTACTTGTTACCCTTGCTTTAGTTTTGAATTGTCGGCGGTTAATATAATAACATCTTATGGTGATATGTACATCTGCTTAATATGATCACATCATTTTTATTTCTTTTTTGGTCAAAAGAGTTGCATTGCATCAGTAGCGGCTTCAAGTTATCAGTTCACTGGCCAGTCAAAGGAAATAGTTTTACCCCCCTTTGGCACTGGTGATAACTCGGAAGCTCGTTGTATGGGTTTTTGAATATCCTGTGGTTCACACATTTGATCTCTTATATATATATATATATATATATATATATATATATATATATATATATGTATATATATAAAATGTTTGAAGGGCATCTTTTATATTTTCTTTCACCAAGATTTGTGCTATTTATTATGTTGTTCATAGTGTTAGAAGCTTTCAATAGATCGTAAGGATATCTTCTTTGCAGGGCATGAAAATCTCTTCATACGATGATCAGTTACTTCATCTGGCTGAAGATTTGGCTCGAAGATTGCTACCTGCATTTGACACTCCTACAGGTACTTTGTGGAATTATATTTCTCATTTAGATGTTGAATGATTTCTGTCTCTTGGATATGTTAATAACTTAGCAGGTGATGAATGTGGGAACTGTGGGATGTCAATGAATTCAGAATGAATGACCTCTTGTGGGGATGGCTATGTGAAGGATCATTCAACTAATGTTTTGAGGTGGGCAATGAATGTGGGAACCGAGCCATTGGAGTGGTTGAGCTTAGTGTTTAGCGAAATTGGGTCTCCCATTTCTAGGTTAAACAATTATAATTACTAACCGTATTCCAAAAAATGCACTTAGGAGCTGATTGAACTTTTTGGATTAAGGCCATATCTCCTTCTATCATCATCATTATCATCAAAGCCGGACCAACTTTTGATGCAACCAAATGGCCACACAAGCCCAGTTTATCAAATGCATGAAGAATCCAACCATGTAGATTGTTTTGATTGATGATGTAGATGAGATCCATGGTCTAATGATAAATCTAATGAGATCAACGGTCAGCTTACACTGTGGGGTGCAAGGGGTCAATTGAATGGTCATTAGATTTATAGGATTTATTTCTTTTAATTAGGTTTTATGATTAGATTGTGTTTAATAAGTTTTTCCCATTTGTATGTTCATCACTTCCTCGGTGGGTTACTTCTAGGGCATTAAACAATGTCAAAATGACATGAAATTTATCATGTTTAAGAGTGGATTGAGTTAGCTTTCAAACGATTTCTCTTTAATAGTGGATTGAGTTAGCTTTCAAACGACCCCAAGATCATGCAATTCCGATGCCATTTGAGTGAGTTATGTCCTAATGCAGGGGCATTTTCACACCGGGCTCGAGTGGGGTAGCCCGTGGGATGCGGGGACACACTCAGGGTGGGTGACCCATGTGATTTGGGGCCCATGGGGGAGGTCTCGTGTTCAAGACTCCTCATGGGGGAGGTCTCTTTAATAGTGGATTGAGTTAGCTTTCAAACGACCCCAAGATCATGCAATTCCGATGCCATTTGAGTGAGTTATGGCCTAATGCAGGGGCATTTTCACACCGGGCTCGAGTGGGGTAGCTCGTGGGATGTGGGGACACACTCGGGGTGGGTGACCCATGTGATTTGGGGCCCATGGGGGAGGTCTCGTGTTCAAGACTCCTCACCGGGGGTGATTAATGCGCATTTCACACGGGGCTCAAGTGGGGTAGCCTGTGGGATGCGGGGACACACTCAGGGTGGGTGACCCATGTGATTTGGGGCCCACGAGGGGGGTTCGGCCGAGGTCCTAACCCATGAGATGTGGGGCCTGGGCTATGAGATGAAGAGATTAATTCGCCATGCTCTAACAATTCGAGCTTTTAGAGCAAGTGGTTAATTGTCTTGCATCATGGCCACTTTACATCAGGCCCATCTAGTGGTGATGGGATTCAAGAGTGTTTTGGTGATTTTCTATTTCATTACAATTTCTTTCTTTTGTTTTAAGCCTATATAAGGCTATGCTTGAACGTGTAAAGCATTATGATGATATTTGGAATAGAAGAATCAGTTTCTTTGTTTCTTCTTCTTCTTCTTCCTCTTCTTTTTGTTTTTTGGTGCTTGATTTGGAAGAAGATTTGACAGAGGGTTTTTGGTGATCACTAGCACTTTTCTAGTGGATTGTTGGGGTTCTTTCCTACAATCTTGATTCTTTCCTTTGATCCATTTGCATCCTCTTCCACATTGCATCGCCTGTATTTTTGAGTAACTAGCTATGAGTGACCGGGTCCTTTTGGAAAAAAAGGAATCCATGCCAACTGATATGTGATGGCTCACAAGTGGATACTGGATAGGCACACCAACTAAAGCTTGCTTAGCATTTAATGGGTTGATTTCTTTGTAAGCTAGTAAATGAAGATGGATTATGGCACGTGCCTCATTTTCATGCATGACACATTGGCACATATGGAACATTAGTAGTTGTGGGATGCTTGAAGTTGGATGGCGGCGCATGTAGCACATGTAGCATGTTGACATGTGTGGCGCATGTGGAGTGCTTAAAAAATGGTTATGGCATGGCCATAACAACCATTAAAAAGCAAGGCCCGTAATGGCTGTTATAGGGTTGATACTCTTTTTTTTTTTTTTTCAAAAAAAAAGAGAGGCCATAATGGCTGTTTGGCTTGTATCATAAAGGTAATGGTGGTGCCCGTTATGGCCATCATTATCGTTATTGAATACCTTGTCTTAAAGATGGATGGCAGCACAAGTGGTACATGTTGCACAATAAGACGCGGTACATTTGCACGTTTGGGGTGCTTGAAGATGAGGTGGCACATGTGGCACATTAGGTCATGTGGCACGTTGACACACTTAATGATGGGTGGTTGTGCATGTCACACATTGCATATTTAATGAAATTAATTTTTTGTACAACCTCGAAGAAGATGAGATGTGTTCAGGATGTCATATGAGGTGCCAATAATTCTCTGTTATGACCAATGTTTTTAATATCGGTATCGATGGATGTATCACGCCCTTGCGATACGGAAACATATTGTATATCGCATGGGAAATATCAGATGTATGCATCATTGTTTTTTGGGAAACATTGGGAAATTAGTCGAATTTTTCAATTGAAACTTTAGGGGATGTTAAAAAAAGACATCATTATATACTTAGAACTCAAAAGATTACAAAAATCAAGTACACACAATAAGTTTTCTTTGTATAAGGTACTAAACTATGCGTTGTTAGATAAAAGTGGTGCAACTGTATTAAAAATCAATTCATATAAAACATTAAATAAAGAAATCACTAATATTTCTATAATTTATATTTACTTATTAGCACATTCAATGTAGTGAATACTAACACTAAATTATGCCCCTACGATATATGGTGCATTTATTTAAAAATATATTTAATTTTTAAAAAAATTTTATAATTAAAAAAAAAATAAATTTTGGAAATAAATAAACAAGTGCTGATGTTAAGATCAATATACACTCACATATACAAAATAGTAGGCGTACATAACATCTAGTCAATCTAATTGTTTTCAAATAAAATTATTTTCAATTGATTTTCAACATTTTTAATTAATAATATTTAAATATATGAAAAAGTTCTGTCAATCTGTAAATCAGCCTCCATAATGTAGGGGCATTTTCACACTGGGCTCAAGTGAGGTCACCTATGGAATGCAGGGGCACACTCGGGGTGGGTGACCTATGCGATTTGGGGCCCAGGGGGGAGGTCTCGTGTTCAAGACTCCTTACCAGGGGTGATTAATGCGCATTTCACACCGAGCTCGAGTGGGGTAGCCCGTGGGATGCGAGGACACACTTGGGGTGGGCGGCCGATGTGATTTGGGGCCCACGAAGGGGGTTCGACCGAGGTCCTAACCCATGAGATGTGGGGTCTGGGCTATGAGATAAAGGGATTAATTCGCCATACTCTAACAGTTTGAGCTTTTAGAGCAAGTGGTTAATTGTCCCGCGTCAAATTGGTATCAGAGCAGGAGGTCTCGTGTTCGAGACTCCTCACCGAGTATGATTAATGCAAGGGCATTTTGACACTGGGCTCGAGTGACGTCACCTGTGGGATGCAGGGGCACACTCGGGGTGGGTGACCCATGCTATTTGGGGCCCACGGGGGAGGTCTCGTGTTCGAGACTCCTTACCAGGGGTGATTAATGCGCATTTCACACCAGGCTCGATTGGGGTAGCCCGTGGGATGCGGGGACACACTCGGGGTGGGTGGCCTATGTGATTTGGGGCCCATGAAGGGGGTTCGGCCGAGGTCCTAACCCATGAGATGTGGGGTCTGAGCTATGAGATAAAGGGATTAATTCGCCATACTCTAACAGTTCGAGCTTTTAGAGCAAGTGGTTAATTGTCCTGTGTCACTCCAAGCACTCGAATGTGATTTTTTCAAACTTTAATTGCAAGTTAAATGGGTAAAATGGAGGAAATTTCAGACTTCCCCAATTTTCCCAAATTCGAAAATCAAAGGTCAAAACCTTTGTTGAGCACGCAAAATTATGTAAAATCATGAAATTATGAACTTCATTTCACTGATTCCAAGGAATGTAAACAAAAACCGTTCAAATTCGCAAAAACTCACCAATTTGGGTTCCGGTACGCACGCTCTTCAATATTTCTGCCACTAACTCCCCTTTCCTCTCCAAACAATTCAAAAGGAGTGGTTGAAATTTCCTTAGGAATGTAATGAAAGCAAAAAATTCATTAAAAAAAAGAAGAAGAAGAAGATTGTTTTTAGCATTTTGGCAATTTTTTCAATATTTTCACAAACGGCACTGACACACTTAGGGTATTGTTGATTCATTGCAATACATAGTGATACATTGCGATACGTTGTGACATATCGACCAATTCTAGGTTTCCTAACTAAAGCCTAATATCGTATCCATACTATGTGATACTGATAATATCAGCTGATATTATCGATACTGCAATCATTGGTTATGATTTATAAGACAGTATTTGTAAGCAATAAAAAATAGAATAATCAGAAGAATAAATAAAGAAAAGAAAATTGTTTGATGATTTTCTGCATTCTTTTATCAACAAGAAAGTAGATGTGATTAATGAGATGATAACTAAAACAAATGCTTCTGCTAACGGACTGAAGGATGTGTATTTAAGGCTCTCAATAATTTAGAACTCTAGTTCCTTTTACAGTCACCTGAATCTCAAGCGATCCACCTTTCAAGATTCCCTTTTACTCTTCTCAAAATTACTGCAGACTGCAGAAGGATATCAACAACCTGAAGCTGCAAGCTCTTTCTTTCCTTTTTTATTGACGTCAATTTTATCCCAACTCTAGTAGACAGTTTGTAACCTCCAATGTTATCTAAGAGAGTCCAAAGAGAAAAATAAAATCAGCTTAGCAGAGTTACTGAGGGTGATTACGGCTTGGGCTTGCCAGAAATGCAGCCTGATTTGGATGTCACACATAAAATTGCAGTACCAGACTCAACAGATGCATTCCTATTTTGAAGTATCTTGGTATCCTAGCTGTGGAGTAGCCTGTGGACCTTGGAGATTACCTACATGATTGTATTGTTGAGATTTTTCTATTTGTTACTTTGTTAAAGATTTCTCATTTCTTTTTCATATTTTACATGGACAAGTGTGGGCATAAATGTATAATCTTGCTAGAGAAAACATAGCTAGATCATCTCGTTATATTGGCTATCTCTGCCACATTTATGATTATTACCATGTCATGATTCTTTTAATTATGATATGCTGCAGGAATTCCTTTTGGATCTGTTAATCTACTGCATGGAGTTGATGAAAATGAAAGCAAGGCAAGGTTTCTCACTGCCTTGGCTGTTTCTCCTGAGTATAAGTTCTTGTGTCAAAGGTTTTTTTTTTTCTACTACTTCTGAAGCTATTATTAGTGCATATCTAAGATAAATCTTATAGTTTGTTGATGCATTTATTATAAGACACTGGAACTTGGTTGCCAGATTGAGTTTTTGGTTAGTAATCCCCTCTGCACTTTATTGCCTCACCAAACTCAAGTCAGTGGTTGATAAGACTTCAATTGTGGAAAGTTGTTTTTGGTTTGTTGGTGCAACCATGAGTACATACCTGTGGGTATATGTAGAAGAGCTGTGACTGAGTCCTACTCTCCCCAATGTGTAGATGAGAGACATTTTGCCATAAGGCTGGATCCTGTCTGTGTGTGCATATCACGTAAGTCAGGCTACCCCATTAATCAAGTGGTCACTCACACACACACACGCATATAATGGACAGTTAAAAACATGCATTTGATGTTAAAAAGATTGATCAACAATCTGAATTTGATTTGCATGTGAGGCCCCCTGACTGATCTGGACTGACTTCCAACCAAGGCATGTATACGATGGGGACCCTGATGATCAGGTTGGACCTCACTCACATGAGCTACATTGGCACATGTGAGAGAGTAGGATTAGAGTAGCCTTGGCAGAGCTCTTTGTGCAGAGTTTGTGTGTGGACTATTAACAATCTCAATTTCTTAGTGTGACTAATAAATGTGCCCTCAATTCGGTAAGTCTTCTTACCTACAACACACAAGAACAAACTATTGTAACTGTGAATCTCAATGCTCTGTTTAGTTTTGTCCACAGTATGAAAAGATGTGATGGCCTGTATTTTCTAAGATCTTGGTTGAATCTTCTATGGTTTACTGTTGCTTTATGATCTTTGTTTTTCCTGTTTTATTTCATGTCCATGTCTGTGGTCTCTTCAGCAAAGTATCTCAAATTATCAATTCATTATTTGTATAGATAACGTCAACTGCTGGTGGTGGAACTTTAACTTTAGAGTTTGGGGTACTAAGCCGCTTAACAAATGATCCTGGTAATAATTACTATCTCTTGCCTTTTGCCAATGACATGAATGGCTTACTTCGATTTGTAGTATCTGACTTGCTTCCACACTTAAAAATGCTCATTATTGACTTACGTCTTTGTTACATCTTATGCTATTTTCTTTGTTCTGCAGTTCATTATAGATTCACCTTTTTATCTGTTGTGGAGTTTTTAAAGCATTGGTAGCTTTATAAGATTTTTTTTTCTTCATCAATTGAAGAAATCTTCTTCATTTCATAAGCTAGCTAGATATTATTCTCTTGATAATGCTGTGGAAGGTTCGTAAGATTCAGAATGTTTGAAAAGGGTATGGTACTTGGCAGTTGGCACAAGTCAGCGTTAGCTCATATTTTCTTTGCATACCATCAGCCCTGTGTGGTTGCCACCTAAAAATGTGTTCATCTCATTTTAGTTAACAGTAGTTATGTATAATTACTGTTATAATTACTGTTAACTAAAATGAGATGAAATAATTTTTTGTGGCAACCAAGATGAAATCATTTTTACTTGCGACCAAACAGGCGCTAATGAATTAGTCATTTCTAGTTGTTTTTATTTTACTTTTGTAGTGCAGATTGGTTTTCAATGTTCTTACTGAACTCATGCATTCTAAGTTGGTAATGTCTCTTTGCCCAGTGGTCGTAATGAAGATTAAATCTCCTTCAATAGAAGAATGAGGCACATAAAACTTCGAACTTGTACAGACAAGCTAAGCTGTATATGACTCGTACTACACTTTGAGATATTTATGTGAATAACTTGAATGATTGTTGGTTGTTCATTTTTTCCTTTTTCTTATTTCTTTTATTTCTTTTCTTTATTTCTTCTTTTTTTGGTCACAAAGTGAAATGAGTCTCTATATGTGTGCTGTGACTTGAAATTTCTGTTAATTTTCTGACATGCTGATATACGATATAAGACAAACAATTTTTTCAATTGATTCACATCAGACAGGGCTTTCAATTTAATAATCTAGATTTATAGATAAGCTCTCAGTGGCACAAACATAATGTGTTCTGTGTTATTTATGTTACAAGAGCCCTATGAGGGATATTTGCATGAATATTATCGAGAATGGCATTCACGATACACATGCGGGTGTGGAACATGTGCCTGATCCTGGCAATACATCAAGGGGATCCAATCCAACCATGGATATGCCTTGGGCTGCTCATCAGTTGGGTTACTTGTATGAAGAAAATGGATGGTTTAGGGATCAAGGCTACATTTTACAATAAAAATAGATGGTTGTGCTCCCCAAAGTTGTTATTTTTGTTTGGACACAGCTATTGATAAAATTCTGACCTTGGATCATCTAAAGACTAGGGGGATAAACCTCCCTAACACACACGCATGCACGCACGGCTGCACACGAGTTGAACCGAGTTGAGCTTGGCATAGCTAGGCTCAGCTTGGCCAGTAGCTAACCCCAGCTCGAACTCCTAACTGGCCAGCTCGGCTCAATTCGGTCAGCAGCTCGGGCCAGTTCGAGCCAGTGCGACATTTTCTCAAACACATAGAGTGCATCTTCAATTTCTCACAGAATGCAAAGCAGTAACAACAGTTTACAGGTATTTCATCAAACACTTCATAGACAGTATCAAAATCAAGATATGAGGGTAGTTTTATAATGTAAACTTTTTTTTTTTTTTTGTGTAGTGATTTGTTTTGTATCCATTCCTTCCTCGCCACCAGCCAATCTCACAAAGAATGTATGCACCCGAAACAACACTTCGTTGAGTCATTTCATCAAACACTCGGCGAGTAGCGTCAATATCAAAATGATTAAGTCACTGAGCCGATTCGATCCGAGTCGATTTGAGTTGAGGTTCGATTCGAGTCGAGTTAAGCTCAAGCAAGCTAGAACTCAGCTTGAAATTTTTTTGAGCTCCAAAAACCAGCTCGACTTGGTCCGAAGTCCGAATCCAATTTTGAGCCGAGGCGAGTCAAGCTTTTTCTAAGTCGAGTCAAGCGAGCTGATCGAGTTGACTCAACTCGTGTACAACTCTCTCTCTCTCTCTCTCTCTCTCTCTATATATATATATATATATATAAAATTATAAATATAAATGCTCACCAAATGCCTGAACCAAAATATGTCATTGCTATGGGAGCTTGTACTATTACAGGAGGGATGTTCAGTACCGATTCTTATAGTACCGTTCGGGGAGTCGATAAGCTAATTCCTGTGGATGTCTATTTGCCGGGTTGCCCACCTAAACCAGAGGCAGTTATAGATGCTATAACGAAACTTCGTAAGAAAGTATCTCGAGAAATCTCTGAAGATAGAATTGGGTCTCAACAGGAAAATCGATGTTTTACTACCAATCACAAGTTTCATGTTGGACGCAGTACTCATACTGGAAATTACGATCAAGGATTACTCTATCAATCCCCCCCTACTTCAGAGATATCTTCTGAAACATTTTTCAAATACAAAAGTTCAGTATCTTCCCACGAATTAGTGAATTAGGCAGGGTGTGTTTGTGTAGAATAACAAACAGCGGTTCAATTTTCATAAATTTCATCGTAAATGTAAATGTGAAATACTCATAAAAATGTGGGAGAGATCAAGAAGATGCAGGGTCGTTCATCTGCTTGGCTAGTCAAGCATGAGCTAGTTCATAGATCTTTGGGCTTTATATATATATATATATATATATATATATATATATCATATATATATATATATAAATAATTGATATGCCACATGGGTCGTGCTTGATTCAAAACTTTGGTAGGCAGTAAAAGGAAGGCTGTTATGGGGCTGTAGGCGTTACTTAGAAGGTAAGGCAACCGTTAGCATGGGTTCATTGTAGATATAAAGGCCATAACAGCCCCGCAATGGTCTATTACGGGGTAGATACAAGTTTTTCATACTTTTTAATCAACATTACGGGGTAGATACAAGTTTTTTGAGGTTTTTTTTATTTAAAAAAAAAAAAAAAGACCGTAACGGCCGTTACGGGGACGTAACGACCGTTATGCCCTGTATCGTAAAGGTAACGGTGGTGGCCGTTACCGCCACCGTTACCATTACGAAACGCCTTGCTGGTGGGCCATAGCAGAGATAGAGGCAAATCAAGGGAGGAAACTGTTTCTATTTGCCATGGCCCACCAGAGTTTTTTATCAGGTTGAAAGTTGGTCCTAGGGGTTCCATGGGGGTGCCGCATCATGTGGACTGTTCAAATTTTGTGGCCATGACACGTGTGTGAAGGTGTGCAAGTGAGCATTTTTCTATATATGGCGCGTGCACACACACACACACACATATATATTAGTTGCACTGACAAATGATATAAATACTACCCATGTCAATGGCATATTTCTATGTGGGTTTTACCAAAATAGGATTGAGTTATTTTGGTAAATACATTCAAATCCAATACTTTTACCAATTAATATCCCAGAAGATTTCACAAAACCTCTATCACTTAGTTTTTGACTTTTTGTGGGTATATTGGCTGATGAATTAGTAGTTGTTCTTGTTTCTTTAGTACCTTCAGTAGTCCCTATACCTGTCATGTTCCTTGGATTATTCACAAGTGGGATTCAAGCTCTTAGTTTTGCAACTTTAGCCATGGTTTATATAAGTGAATCTATGGAGGGAACACAAGCATGCACGCAAGCAAGTGTGTGTGTAGAAGGGGCAGATTGTACGCCGTCTTTTCCTACACAGCACAGTTCCTAGATAGATATGACAGTCCTTTCTAAACCTTTTTGGGGCTGCATGGACATCCAAGGAGAAGCTCAGTGAGCTTTTCAGCTGCTGCGGAATGCCCTTTTCAAAGAAAGGGGGAAGCTGCTTTGGTGGCTTCCTCCATATGCTGTGTTTGGAAATTTGGAAGGGAAGGAATGATCATATTTTCAGTGATACAATGATCCTGAGTCGAAATTGGGAGGAAGAAACAGAGGCAGTATTGTAATGTGGGCTCTCAACACCTTGTTGCTTGAAGGCTAGTGTTAGATTTATCTGCAGACTGGGGTCTGTAGTATTGAGCAACCCAGCAATTGTCTTTCTAGTGTGGCTCACTATGAGTTACTAGTTCCCACCACTGGGAGGTGTCTCAAAGCTGAATTTTGATTGTGTCTCTGATGGATATCCCAGTCCCTCAGGTAGTGTTGGGGTTCTCAGACAACAATGGTCTCATACACATGGGGTTTTCCAGCCCGTTCCCCCCAGGAAGTATGGACGTGGCTACTGGGACTTGTGTTCAATCATATTGGGGTCCTTGCCTCGGGGTAAACATTTCATTTACCCATGTAGTACAGTGGCAAATTGTGTAGCTGTTGTGTTGGCTGAAGAGGTTGTGACCTGTGTGTCACCGCTCACCAGGCTCTTTACATTGGCAACTCGTACCCCCATATTAATGTTTTTGTCTTAATAAATGTTTTTGTTATATTCTAAATCCAATGATTGTTACATATAAACTGACTAACAGTTCAAATTCAAAGTACGTACATCACCCATGTGATGAGTGGACCAGCCTGATTTTCAGGCCAAGGTATCGTCATGGTGTGGCTGGCTTGATGATTGGCCTGCATCTTGCACAAGTATGCCATGCTCTCGTGCATGCCACAAAAGTACTCAATTCCAGCAGACCATAATTCCTCAAAGATACCATCTGCTATCATATATCTGTTGGAGTTAAATAGCTTGTTGACTTATTCATCCATGTACTCTTGTGTCTGAATTAACTCTGCTTCGCAGAAAGAAGGTTGATTTTGTGATAATGCAGTTTTTGAGCAGGTGACAAGGAATGCAGTGCGTGGAATATGGGCTCGGCGATCAAAAATTAACCTTGTTGGTGCTCATATAAATGTTTTCACAGGTGAATGGACACAGAAGGTAGCACTCATTCTGTTCTTTTCAACAATATGAGATTTTTATTTTTTATTTTTTATTTTTTTTTCAACACTAAGATTACCATGTGTTGCATGAGTTTGACACTTTTGTACTGTCAGTTTTAATTTTAATTTTTATGTAAGAAATGTGAACCATGCTCATTTTAGGTCCTCATTTGTTAAACATTAATGTATATTTTGTGTTACTGATTGTTGTCTATGTGCTCAAACTCCTATAGCTTTGATGTGGTGTTAGCTGCAGCATTTATTGAGCAATTGCATTCCAACAAGTTGGATTTCTTTCTTTCACAAGAAAATGTGAAGTGATTTGGTTAGCTGTGATCATTACTTCAATAGAATTTGAATGCCGGTAAATGTTTCCTTTTGGTGAAATGCTATGATTCATACTTCACAGTTCTATAAAGTGCATTCTCCATCAAACATGTGGCAAATATGTATGGTGATATGGACCTCTGATCTGCTTGGCCACCACATGAATTTTATATAGGCTTAAAATCAGTTACCAGACAACTCATAACTCTCAGCTTGTTGTTTCGAAGTTGAACATAGACTGTTGCTATTTCCTGAGTTAGCTGCTCCTTTTTCAGGCCACTAATCAGATGCCAGTGTCACTCTGCTCACCTTAATGTTTCCAGTGTGGTCCGTCCACACGGCAGCCCACCATCTTAATGGTCCTGATTGTTGTACACAAGTGCCGGGTGTGCAACAGCTGGAACTCCATGAAGATCCTGCAAAACTCTTGGGGGGGATTCTGTAATCTGCATCTCCAAGTACTTTATCCTTTATCTTCAGAAAGAGACAAAAAAATAAAAAAAATAAAACTATCACCTTTGAGCTTTTTCTTGCTCCCCTTCCTTCAAGGCTTAATGGAAAGAATTTTCAAGAAAAATACTAAATAGGTAGTGATAGTCTTTAACTGATCTGATTCATGTGATTCTTGCACTAAAATGAAATTGCTTTACACTTCATGCTTTATTATTGATGATGAGATTCATTTTGAAGATTATTTACTTGGTAAAGTTCATAATTCACAGGCATATGAATTTCTATTTTGTATATGAGAGAATGTATGATTTGCAAAGACATCCTTTTCATTTGAAGTGACTGTGTTTTGTCATCTTACATTTTGATTACATTGCAGGATGCTGGAATAGGAACAAGTATTGACTCCTTCTATGAGTATCTTCTGAAGGTAAGTTCACATGTCACTTGAGAAAGGAAATCTCACTGTGACAGCCTAATTAATAGCAAAACTTCTTAGATATTTACTGTGGTTGGTAAATAATTAATGCATGCCTAAACTCGGGGTTACGTTAAGGAATTTATGGAAACTTTAGAGAAAGCTGAGCATTAGCATGTTAGTAAGACACGCTTAGGTTTTAACTGAGAGCTATGTTGAGAAAACGATTCTAACTTCCCTATTCTATTTGAAGTTGCACTATGGAGGAAGAGTGTTACCTGGACTTGCCATTTGAAATTCAGATTGCAAGTTGATGTTGGACCCTTTGTAACTATTGGTCTGCATGATTCTGAGGAATTACCACTTCACCTCATGTGTTGCAACAATCCTGCATTTTGGTAGCATGCCCAGAGGAGCATCCGTGCCAAGGTTTATAAAACTTGGCCAAGTCAAACTGGTATGTTTGAGTTGACTTGGTTTTGGTTGCCATTGATGCAAGTTGCCTATACAACATGCTACTCAGATCAATTTTTTTGAGAGATAACAAGATTTTTTACTAGAAAACTATCAAGAGAACAAGGCTGCAAAAAAATACAAGGCAGCTGCAACTAAGATAAAAAAGAAAATAGGGAGGCTTATCTCGCCTCCAAAATGTTGGAGGCCCAATCTTTCACATAAAAGGAAATTTTCCTAACCACCTCCTCAGATGCATCTATTGTGAAAGCAACGCCTGTTCCTTTTCCCCCAAATGCCCCACAAAACAGTGACCAACACTAATTGCCATAAAGCCTTGACTTCTTTACCGGGGGCCCCTTTGTGCCAAGCCTAAAGCAAGGTATCCACCGAGTTAGGCATGACCCATTCCATACTAAAAATCTTTAGGAAGAAATTGCAAACCTTTTGAGCAAAAGTGCAATGGATGAAGAGGTGATCTATAGTTTCCACATTAGCCATGCACATAATACAAATATTAGGAATGATCATGGATCTCTTCTAAAGGTTATCAACCGTTAGCACCATTTTCCTACCCAACAACCAAACAATGGTTGTTGCTCTCAGAGATGCCCCGTGAGACCAGAAGTGGGAGGGAAAGGGTGAACCAATTGACAAAGATGAATCATAAAGCATGCTATGGAAAATTGTACAGAGAAGCAGCCGAAAGTGTGTGTGCGCCACACTAAAGAATCACTTTCCCTAAGAGATGGAGAGAAAAGCTAAAGACTATCCATTAATGACTCTTAATTTCAATATTTCCTCATCTAGTAGGTCTCTTCTACATGGAGGAATCCACACTCCAAAAATGCTGGTGGAGTAGCACTTACACTATGATATCCTTTTCTGTAGCTAAATTGGCCACCCTCTAGAAAGCATCACAAAGTCTTCTTCCCCCACACCATGGATCTTCCCAAAAATGAACCTGGGTTCCATTACCTAACGCATAAAAGACACCCTTAGTGAACGGGGTTGCGACTAACCCCATCGCTTTTCATATCGAAGATGCGCGATAGATCGACGACCTCTTTATCTCCCATCCCCCTGGATAAGTGTCATACTTGCACACAACGTGCTCTCTC
Source organism: Magnolia changhungtana (assembly GCA_030180095.1). Taxonomy (NCBI): domain Eukaryota; kingdom Viridiplantae; phylum Streptophyta; class Magnoliopsida; order Magnoliales; family Magnoliaceae; genus Magnolia; species Magnolia changhungtana. The sequence continues at coordinate 12,363,590 of JASAUF010000421.1, read as the reverse complement.
CCACCTTCTTCGATGCCAAAATGCCACGACCATTTACCCAAAAAAGCCAGATTCAGCAACTCCAAAACCTTTATTCCCACCTCACCTTTAACCAGCTTGCATACCTCGGACCACTTGAGAAAATGAAACTCGTGCTTATTCTCTGTTCCCCTCCAAAAGAAGTCCCTTCTTAGCCTTTCTAGCTTGGCCAGCACCAACTTTGAGCATTTAAAAAGAGACACGAAATACAACGGCATGTTAGAAAAGGCGGTTTTGATGAGATTGATCCAACCTCCCAAGGACAAATGACAACTTCTCCATACCACTAGAGTTCTTTCAATTCTCTCCACCACCCTATCTCAAAGATGTTTGGGTGTTTCCCAATGCATAGAGGTAGCCCAAGATACTTGGAAGGGAATGATCCCACTTCGTAGCCAAGCACTTGCGCCAGCTCATCCACTGCCTCGCCACTTAACCTAATTCCAAGGATTTCGCTTTTTTTCTAAATTTATCTTCAAACCTTAAACCAACTCAAAGCAAGAGATAATCTTTCGAAGATTGTTGACCTCCTCTCCAACCACATCACAAAATAATGTGTCATCTGCATATTGCGAATGACCGATGCTTCTTTGACTTGAAAACCTAAGATTAAACCCACCTCTTCGGCTTTTTTCAACGTCTTACTAAGAGGCTCAACTACTATCACAAAATGGTAGGGAGATAGGGGATCTCCCTATCTCACACCCTTATAGGATTTGAAGAATCCTTTTAGGGATCCGTTAACCAAAACTGAAAAAGCTGCCAAATCGATACAAGCTTGCACCCAACCCCTCCATTTCTTACTGTAGCCCAATCTTCCCAACATATAATCAAGGAATGTCCAATCTACATGATCGTATGCCTTCTTCATATCTAGCTTGCACACTATCTTGCCATTGCCATCTCTGTGTCTGGAGTCGATACACTTGTGAGCAATGAGAGCACTATCTAGAATCTATCTGCCTTGAATGAAGGCACCTTGGTTTTCAAAGATGACGCTTGATAAAACATTCAAAAACCTATGAGTGAGAGCTTCGGCAAGGATTTTGTAGGGTTCCCCAATAAGACTTATGGGTCTAAAGTCCTTAAGGTCCTCTGCACTTGCTTTCTTAGGGATTAAAGCAATGAATGAAGCACCCAAATCACAAGAAAGGCAGCCTCTCTCATAGAATTCAGCGAAGAACTCAATTATATCAGATTTAATGGCAGACCAATTTTTTTTTTTAAAACGCCATATAGAAGCTATCAAGCCCTGATGACTTATCCCTACCCAAAGATTCAACTGCTACCATAATCTCCTCATATTAGTCATTATATGATTCAACCAATATTTTACGATTCCTTTTTACACAGTTGACATTAGTGAGTGAATTATTAAAACGATTGATACATGAATAGGTGGACCGAGTTTATTTTTTAATAGCCCCTCCACATTGTTGTAGAATTTTCTTAATGAAAAGGACTCAACATGACTACAAATATTTGAATACATTTCAAAGAAAGGATCAAATTAATATTTAAAAACAAACACTCGAGCTTGGGCCAAGTTAAAAAGCCCTTTAATTGGGACATTACTCGATAGCATTCAATGAAACCTCCATTTCTGATCATCTTTGGGGATGTCAACGGGTTGGGTTAAGGTTTGTCCAAGCTCGGCCTCCAAATTGAAACCTAGGCCCGAGCTTGGCGTAGGCCCGTGACGAACCATAAAAGAAATTAAAAAATAAAATTTTTTTTTTAAAAAAGCCCAAGCCCAACTTATGATGATTATGCATGGCCTGAGGCTGGGCCCATCCAACCACTTTTTTGTAAGATCTAGGTCCTTCGTTAAGTGTGATCCATCATGTATGATACATGACAAAAAATGCTCCTAAAACCCCAAATGGGCTAAGCCAGGCTGCCAGGCTCATACACACAGCGTAAACCCAATCTGATTAATAAATGGACTTAGATTTTAGGGTGGGGCCCATCCCTTGGACCTAGTTTCCGGCCCAAGCCCGGTTTGAGGTAGACCGGGCCTGAAAATCCAACAGACCCACCTGGCCCATTGATAGCCCTAATCTTTGATGGGGCTTCTTCCTATACCTATGAATTCCATCGGACGCAGAAATGATATATTGGAAGAATCTTTTTGGTCTTCTAATATCAATAGATTGATTGTTTCACTCATTATCTTCCAATAGCCGAGGAGAATATGTGAGGCCTCATCCTGCCTAAGGACAATATGTGAAGGCGACGATGTGGCACATTTCTCCTAGCCAAGGACGATCAGCATCCCGTGCGCATTCCCAGCACTCCTCGTGTCATGGGTTGGCACGAGACATTTCAAAATATTTCTGCAAGTTAGGTCGCCGGTCTTGATACGGCTTGGCACGCTATTCGTCAGGTGAGCGGCGCAACCAATCTTCGAGAGGTGGATACAACGCGAATCTAGATGGTGATTTCATCGGAAACTACAATGCTCTCTGAAATAGCAAGGGCTGCTTTGGTCCTCCACAAAGGAATGGTCCTAAAGACAAGACCCTTCGATACCCTTCCATTGCTCCTGATCCCCTCAAGCGGACCTCAGACATAGGTGATGAAGATCAAGGGTGGAAAATGGTCCACCCTAAGAAGAAACGAGGCCCACGCAACAAATTACCAAACCCCCTTCGCAAACTTCCTATGCTCTACGTCAACAACTTCCCTGAAGATTGGATGGATATTCACTTTAAAAGGGTCTATGGGAAATTTGGTACTGTCAAGGTGGTTTATTCCAAAAGAGCGAGGATCTTCTTCCATTAGAGGATTTGCTTTCATCCGTATGAATTCAAACGATGAATTATCCCTTGTTGTGGAAGGGATGCAGGGCAAAGTCTTCTATGCAAGGGAGATTCGGGTCAACGTAGCCCATTTTGGCCTGAAAAGAGTTAACCTGGAGATTGAGAAAATCTTCTCAAGTGCCCAACCCTTCTAAATTGGGGCAAAGAGTTCACTTTGCCCCCTCCCCTCCACCAGCTTCTGCGGCATTTTTGGAACCTCCCTTTCCTCCCTCCGGAGCCTAGAAATCGTTTAAAGATGTCCTTCAAGATGATCCTCTTCGAGACTCTTCTTTGAATTCGCGAAGGATTTCTCCCCTTGTCCCGGGATCTCCGGTCCCTCCTCCGCTCCCCTCGGGATCTCTGAACACTCCCTTCCAACCCACCATCCCTATGGATGCTCCGAGCCCCCCTTTTCCGATCAACTCGGCTTTCCCGCCCTCTGTTCCTTTTCCTTCATTCATAAAGAAAGTCTTTCTAGGGGATCAATGTTTTGTTTGAGTATCAGAACTGATTCTCGCGATGTTTTTGTTATCGTCATATATTATCATGTTTCAACGATATTTTTGTTGAAACATTGTAAAATTTATATTCCAGCTAGGTTCCATATCCTCAATGTGTGAAACATGATACATTGGCCGATATGATCAAAACATAAAACCATGTCTTATCTGTTGCCTTGATGGATCTTTTTACCTTTTCCCTTTTGGAGTTATAAAAGAAATAATAAGAGGTATGGTTTATCATCTGGTACATATTCTCTTTTCTCTATGCAACTCCAAGAAATTCATTGTTCATTTTTCTTAAGGGCTTTCTTACTGACTACAGGCCTATCTGTTATTCGGAGATGAGGAGTATTTGTTCATATTCCAGGAAGCTTACAAGGCTGCAATGCATTATCTATACCATGATCCTTGGTAATTTGTTATTATTTATGGTCCACAAATCTTACTATTCATGTTTATGTTTCTCATTTAGATTTTCAAGTTGCAATTTTGACACAACTATAGGTATGTGGAGGTAAACATGAATTCTGCTTCCATGGTGTGGCCGTTATTTAACAGTCTTCAGGCATTCTGGCCTGGCCTTCAGGTACTTTTTCTTTTTTCTTCCTCCCTTTTCCAAGGATTTCTACAGTCTTCATCCCAACGATATGTTTTGTGTCCTTGGATCTTGAGTTTGCATGTGGGGCCCATGGACCTGGTATCTAGATAGTTGATCTGAATCTATCTTTGGCATTTTTTCCATTTAATGTGAACTGTTACTATTTTTTTTTTATTTCAACTGTCTATTTTCAGGCACCAATCTAAAGATTATGAATGCCCCATTGGGGGGATCTTTCTGGCCTTTCTACTGATTGGTAGGCCCTTCAGATCAATAGTATATACACTGCTGAATGAAGGGCACACTTGGACAGACTCCAGGCCCAAAGATACCATGCAAACGCTCGACTTGAGGATCATATAATTCTTCTTCTTTTTTAAATTTTTTATTATATACTATGCCTTTACATACTGGGAAATTAATTATATTCTTGTTTGGAAGGTTTTAGCTGGGGACATTGATCCTGCTATCCGGACACATGCTGCTTTCTTTAGTGTCTGGAAGAAGTACGGTTTCACCCCAGAGGGTTTTAATCTTGCTACATTCAGCGTTCAGGTACTTGGCTATTGCAGTAAGATGTCTGAGGTTTTTTCCCTTGAATGTGTTCAAGTTTTCTATATGATATCCTTGCTTTTACTGGTTTTAAATGGATCTTGTTTGTTACAAAATAACACCAGTAATTTTTTAATAAAGTTTTATATATATATATATATATATATATATATATATATATATATATATATATATAGTAGTACTTTAACTGTACCTGTATTTCAGCATGGTCAAAAAAGCTATCCACTACGTCCGGAGTTGATTGAGAGCACATATTGGCTATTCAAAGCCACCAGAGATCCAAGGTGAGTTCCTTGTTTGAGTAATTGCAAGTGTAATTTGTATTTTTTTAATTGTTGTTTTCTTCTTTTTTTTTTGCAAATGTAATTTGTATTTCATGGCGCTTCCTGTCTTCTATGTTAATATGCACTTTTTAGAAATGTTTTTGCTTGCATGGGATTAGGTTGTGAATTTTTGCTCTCTTTGCCATTTTTTTGTGCAGCCCAGTTATCAAGTCAATGATATCTCAACCCCCAAATCATAAAAAACTGGACAAGAGTACACCCACAAGAATGATGGAGTAGAGAAGGAGAAATAACTTTATTGATATCAAACTTCTCTTACAATACTCAAGAAAACTCACACCTAGAAAAACATTGGAATGCTTGCCTCTTACCCTATCCTCCCTTTTATAGACCCTAAATGAATCTGTAATGAGGATCCTGCCAACTAAGAGATCGATTTCAATGCAATCATAATTGATTTCAAATCTATCTAATCTACTTAAGATAGTAAAAGCATAATAATAGTAATAGGAAATGTAGGAAATAATTTTCCAAATCTTCAAGAACTTCAAATTGGACATGGTTTGGCTAGTGACCTCAACGCCAACCAGGTAGCTAGTGTCAAAGCTCTGTGGATCCCACCATGATGTGTGTATTTTATTCACGCCATCCATCCATTTTTCCAGCTCGTTTTAAGGCATGAGCCCAAAAATGATACAAATTCAAATCTCAGGTGGGCCACACTATAGGAAAACAATGCGGATTGAACGCCCACCATTAACAACTTCTTGGGGCTCATTGTACCGTTTATTTGCCATCCAACCTATTGATAAGGTCACACAGACCTAGATGAAGGGAAGTCATAAATATCAGCTTGATCCAAAACTTCTGTGGCCCCAGAAAGTTTTCAATAGTATGCATTCAATCCCCACTGTTTCCTATGACGTGGTCCACTTGAGATTTAGATCTGCATCATTTTTTGGCTCATGCCCTAAAATGAGCTAGCAAAATGGGTGGACAGCGTGGATAAAACACATACATCATGGTGGGGCCCACAGCTTTGACACTAGCTAGATGGTTGGTGTTGGGGTTACTAGCGAAACCACTTCCCTTCAAATTAGCTTATATATCTTCACATCTCCCCATATCTTTTATCGCATCTTAAAATTTTCCTTTATATTTTCCAAAATAGTAAATTACAAATCTTAATATTTAAGCTCCAAATCCATAAATAAACAGTCCAAAATTAGCAAATGATGGGCCTTGGGTGGGTCGTGGGCCTATATTAGTTATCCCCCGCTTTGAAAGAATTCCTTGAGTTGCAAACCAATCTCAACTTTTAGACTTATACTACCTCTATAACGCATCTTCTTCTTCTTTGGTGGAAGCTAGTGGTGCAACCCTAAGTATCGGCTTGGCACAAACTTTGTTAGAGTCTGTTATAGATGATATCTCTTTTACTTGCGCTTTTGTGGGTGACAATTTGTTTGTTGTAACTTTAAAGTTCCTCGTGAATCTTGAATCATTTGTTTGGTTTTTCATGCCATGGAGTATTGAGACCTATTTACATGTCTATCAGAATGATTGCCATTATCATTGGATCAATCAATTGATGCACTAATGAATTCAAGTGTATGCCCAGCGTTAATGCATTGATCACTTCAAATGTCAACTTTTCCTTTGATTCCATGGATCTCTTCGTCATTTCCGAAATTCGTACTTCAATCCCGAGTTCTCGATCACGTTCCATCAATCGAAGGATTCAATTATTGGCATCTTCATAAGCCGAGGCCACCTATTGTTGTTTAGGAGCTTGGTGGGGACCTTCCCTTGCGTATCACGTGCTCCAACTTCAATCTCCGAATTCACTCTACATTGGAGCTCCCCCACTTGATTAACGAGATTGTACCATATGTGTGCGTCGATCTACCTGCTTTGTGAATCCGTGGATCAATATTTTCTTGTGTCACCACTTTTGAAGCCGTTAGGAAATGATGTAGGGTCGGCAACTCCCCAACGATCATCCTCTCTTATACCAAAATGGTGCAACTTGGTTATCAAGTCAATGAGATCTCAACACCCAAATCACAAAGACATGGACAAGAGTACAATCACAAGAACATTTGGTTAGAGAGAGAGGAATACTTGATTAATATCAAGCTTTTTCTTAAGAAAAACTCTGAAAAACATTGGAGTGCTTACCTCCTACACTATCCCCCTAAATGAATCTTTAATGAGGACCCCCCATCTAAGAGATTGATTTCAAATTAATCATAATTGATTCCAAATCAATCTAATCTCCCTAAGATGGTAATAAGCCTAATAATAGTAAAAGCAAATCTAGGAAATAATCCTCCAAATCTTCAATCACATTTTCAAATTAGCCCCTGTATCTTCAATCATCTCTCTTTATCACATCTTTAAATCAGCCCCCATATTTTCCGCAAATATAAATTGCAAATCTTAATATTTAGGCCCCATATTTATAAATAAACAGTCCAAAATCAGCACATGTTGGGCTCCATAGTGGGTTTGTGCCTAGGTGGGCCATGAGTCCATGTCACATTTTTTGTTTGATGTTTTGTTTTTTCTTGTTTGCTGTCTAATTGAGCAATTGATGATGCCAACATTAAATGGTGTTCCATGAAGTGACACCAAAACATAACATCTCCACCATACACGTGGCAGTTGGATGTGCCTATTTGGTGAATAGGAGTTTAGGACCTCTTTATTTGATGGGCCATGTGTGGATGGCTCATAGGCCACAAATCAAGACAACGAGACCATGGTACCTACCACGTCAGTGGTCAGCAAATAGAGGGCTGACATCAATTTTGGTTAAAATTGGCAATGGTCTTGTTCATCTGATAAAACTCACGGAAAACAGATGGATGAGATCATCCAATCACTTCAAGTTTTGGGCCATGGGTCATCCACGCAGTGCCCTACTAGATTAACAATTACTATCATCAAATTCTTTATTTGCCACGTGATATGGGCACTGCACTTCATGGAATGTTTGTGAAGAATGCATCGTATGACATTCTCTTATCCAATATTAGTAGAACCTTTGAGCCATTGATAAGGTTTAGGGTTTAAGGTTTGCAAAGATAGTGCCACTAGCTTCTGCTGCATTTGGGAAAGCCCAACCTTCCTGACCAACCAAAAGAGTTCTTATTGGAGCCTGTACCTCATACAAAAATGGTCAAAGTAGCAGGTAACAGAAATGGGTTAATGGTGGATAAAGAAGGCACCTTCCCATCTTTGACCCATGGATCCGGCAAGAAGATGTGCTGCCTTAGATAATTTTCTGATAGATTAACAAGCCAGCATAATTATTCAGGCTGCATTTGGATGCGCAAGAAAACTTAATTTCTAGTTCAATTTGATGGATAGCAAATAAAATAATTCAATGGTGCTTCCTAGTATTCATGATGAAGTGGCCCTCAACTCTATTTATGCTTCTTCCTGGTCAAACATGGAAGTAATGTAATTGAAATTGGGAGCCCGGTCACTTGACTGAACGCTGACAAAAGAAACTATGATTTGGCTATTTCAGTTTTGTTAGACTAATAATTGCAATTCAATTTTGTTAGTGGATCCAAGCAGACCCTTACTGATTATGAACTTGTGAAGCCGCTTCTGCTGGGAGGCGGTCTCGAACATCTTCCAATAGATTTCTTGCTTCGAGCTTTTGCAGATACATTGCTTAAATCCACATTCTACAATCAGTCATTTTCAAATTTGTAAGAAAACAGACCCATGTATCCTTCCCCAACTTCAGTTTCAAGGGAATCATGCTTTGCAGATACCTGGATGCTGGACGAGATATGGTTGCTAGCTTGCAATATGGTGCAAGGTGCACTTGCGGATATTGTCATATAGCAGATGTGGAGTCTCACAAACAGGACGACCACATGGAGAGCTTTTTCCTTGCTGAAACTGTAAGATATTCATAAAAGAAGTGAATCAATTCCTGCTTTTTACTGCTAAAGTATCTTTTCTTGTTTATTCAGTTGTAGACATTCTGCACACTACATGAACATCTCTTTTATACTTTGGTAATTGCCTGACAACAACGAATTTCAGATTAAATACTTATGGCTTCTTTTCGATTTGGCCATCGGCGGGGACAACCTTGTTGAAAATGGGCCTTACAAGTAAGTGGCATGCTGCATCTGACCTTGTAGAGGATAGCTAGCTGGCCACAATTTATTGCTCTCTAGTTCCCATGGGGACATGCAGCAGATGTTACAAGATCCAGACTACTAATCTGGTGGGCTGAACCATCTTTGGCTGACATTCTAAAAATCAGGCAATCAGATGATCATGACCCCCCCAACCAGGACGGGAAGCAGTCACTTTCTTCTCAGATCAGCATGTAGATTTTTGGGCCATGATCCATCCATGGTGTGGCCTTGTGGAACTTGTGTACAATAAGCTGTATGTTCTTAGGATTCCTTCCGCTCCATATTGTTTGTTTAATGGTACCATTTGCTTTGAAAAATCCGGATGCAGGTATATCTTCAGTACAGAAGGTCACTTGTTGCCTGCATCTCCTGAAATATCTCTAGTCCATGAGCACTGTTCTTACTACGGAGCATTCTGCAAAGGTGATGACAAGCGGAAATTCCAAACTTCTGTTGTCCCATTTGACCACCAAGAAACGAACGATAGCAGTGTCCATAGAGGTTGGGGTCCTAATTCTCAGTCATGCCCCAAATCACAGGAATCCGTTTCTGCATCAGTGCTCATTAAGGTCCATACTGAACTTCTATTATTGCGTGGAATATGATAGGAATGAGGGGTGCTACCTGCAGATATGCATCTGCAAGTGACTCACAGATGCCAGTGGCACATGCATGTGAGATTGAAATTGTTCGTTAGGTGAGCCCCATGGATATTTGCTCTCGCCAAAAAACTAGGCTGATCCACTTGGTAGGTTCCACATGCAGACGTTTGATGTTAGCTGCTGGTTGTTCTTTTTCAACCACCTATTTCTTCTTACGTGTGTGGCCCACCTTGTGCATGAACGATTCTGTTTTTTGGGCTCAGACATTTGACCATGGGACCCACCTGATGAATGGCCTGGATCACACATGCGACCATGGGATGTGGGCACTTGCTGATTGACATCATGACTCATGAGGAGCTTTCCTCTCAATTGAGAAGATAGCACTGATGCTTGTTATTATGTCTATTGTCGATTTTGTCCCATTTTCCAACAGGGCCTTTGCCGAGGGCTAACACATGGGCAGAAGTACGGGATTTCATATCTACCTGATCCGACGTCAGTAACAAGAACAAATGAAGGTGAGTCACAAACCAACCCAAGGTTGATGTCATGAGAAGGCATTCAGTAGTCGTAATTTTGAACCCAAATAACAAAAGTTGGTTTCTCTTGATGCTACAGGATGAGAGCGGAAATAATCGTCACTTGATTCACAGAAGCAATTCAGTCGATGGCCCATCACAGGGGTGAGGTTGACAGGTGAGCCGCCGATCAGGAACAATCAAAAGTGTATTTCTAAATCCAAACAGTGCCCTGTCTGATCAATGGATGGGATGGCTAAGAAATCTAGACCACACTCTCTCTTGATGTTCCATCCTAGTTGTGATGACCCCCACCAAGTTTGTAACATTCGAGTTCGTAAGGTATTAGTCCTAGTGTCCTAGTGGTTAGGAGATGTGGGCCCTCCCAACAAGGACATGGGTTCAGCCCCAGCTTAGATCAGATCGGAAAGGAAATTAAAAAAAAGAAGATAGGAAGTACTCGCAAATATTTAATTTAGGGTCTCTATTGAAATTGAAAACATGGGTTCATTGCTTTTCTTCCTTGATTGTTAACCTTATTTTGTTAGTTCCCATGAATGGGTTCATGCACCAAAAATATTTCAAGATTCGAATATCCTGCATCGTGAATTGTTTGTATTTTTTCCTTTGAATGTGGATTGTTGCTTTTGTTTCTTATTTATCAATTTGATGTGCTGCTAATTGAGTATGTTGGGAAGCTGTTTTTAAGTGCATGGACCATCCAGGTGGGGCCTCTGATCATGTATTGGCCATGGTTCAAAATCTCAGTAGGACGATCCTAACCATATGATCCGAAGACATTTTCGGAACATGGATTTGCTCGTTTGTGTTCTTGGTAGTCCATCTGAATGCCACTGCATCAGATGTTTATGGCTCGGCCAATCGACAATCAGATGTTCCTTTCCTACTGCCGCGAGTGCGGGTCCCACTGATTTTGCAGCCATACATGTATATGGAAATGCAAATATGATAAACAAGAAATGCGCACTGCTGTAAAGGGCACCGGATGAGAGTAATGCTCACTTCAACGTTGTCTATGAAATTTCACAAAATCTATCCTTCCTGCGGTGACTCCCTTGGGAGAAGTACAACATTGAAGTACTGCAAAAGGTGGCCCGATTTTTAACCGGGTGATCCTTATGGTGCGGCCCACCTTTCGGTGGATGAGATTCTCGATGTGAACATTTCTATCAGAAAAAAAAAGGGATTTGCAGCTGTAGGAGGTGTTGATGGACAAAGAATACTTCCTGGATTCGTGATCCATCAAATCTCCACTTTATATGGATAGTCAATTAGGAAGAGGTGGGCCCTGCATGAGAATTGTACTCCTTTGATGATCATCGGTGAGGTCCATCTCTTGATCGGTTGCATTCAGGATATGTTAAACGCAATACCACTCGACCCCACTGCAGATGGGAGCGTATTTTGGGTATCAATGCCAAAGCTCCCACCAACAGAGACTCGAACGTTGAAATATCGATTTAAGGCCACCAATTAGGCTCTCAGTATCAATCTCCTTGATGCCTATTTGGATGGATTGATCAAGAAGCGGCCCACACGTACAGAGGTTCTCAGCATGCATATGGAGAGCCATACTCTTTTATCTGTTCGCCTGGTGACTTGAATCTGTGGGGCCCACCATGATGTATGTGTTTTGTCCACACCGTCCATCCATTTTGCAAGCTAATTTTAGGGATGAGTCCAACAATGAGGGAAGTAACACAGAGTTTTTATTAGGCTGTGGCATGGCGTCATCTCATCAGCCTGGCCACTCTGGAAACTTGTTAGAGGGATGGCTAAATGTCAAAAGGCTGTTAGTTTGATTATGTTTTTCATTAGCCTGACCAAATCGACTCTCAAAAAGGAGATTGGGTAGGAAAGAGCCGTTGAAACCTCCTAGGCTAACCATGATGTTTATTTCCAACCTGTTCATAAGGTCATACATACCTACATCCTGATCCATAGTTCAAGTGGTAGACTGAGTGAAGATGCCTCGTTTCAACACTCAGGTTTTGGTATCGATTCTCCAGTGGGGGTGGCTAACAGAGGTGTGTGTACTAACAGTACTAGGGTGTACTAACAAGCTAATGGAAAAAAAGAATTTTAAAAAAATAATAATAAATAAATAAATAAAAGGTCATACATAACTTGAAGAAAGGAAAACACATGTCAGTTGGATTCAAAACTTTTGTACCCACCAAGAGTTTTCAATAGAAAGTTCAATCCCCACTGTTTCTTGTAGTGTTGTCCACTTTAGCTTTGGGTTTGCTTCATTTTTAGCTCATGCCCTAAAATCAGACAGCAAAATTGATGGACAGCATGGATGAAATACATACATTATGGTGCGCCCCACAAAGTCAACGAGGGTCATGATGCAATCTGCTTCCCTTTGGGGCTACTAAAGGAACCAACGGGTGTGGCTATTAGTGGGGCCCACAGGATTAGATGATCCAGTGATATGAATCGTCAATTTTGTGGACTTCATGCTATGTTGGCCAATGCATTGAAATTATGATATGAAATCGGTTGTACTTCAATCAAACATAAGGCTATACGTGTTAACGAATGCCTCGTATATAGTCAAACTTGTGTAATTAAGATAGTGTTGAGCGGTGTCAAAGTCGTACTTGACTTGGGTTTGATTGAACACTTGCAAGCCGTAGCACTAAATCAACCTAGACATATGAAGGTTGACCTGATTATTCCAACAACTAATGTTGTAACGATTAGGTAATTTAGAAATGGAGAGTTAGTCCTTATGAATGATTTTTTTTTTTTTTTTTTTTTTAATACTTTAGTTAAGGACTTTTCTTTCAACAATGATCATGGGCCTTAAGTTTTGTCGATAATGTAGTAATGGATGTAAATAAAAAATAAATATTGAATCACCGATTTTTATTAATTTATAATAAAAACCAATACAATTAGTGAGAACATAGAATAGACATAGAATAAATAAAAGATAAATACTCACGATCCTCTGCATAGACGAAACAATCAAGACATGTGGTTAGGGAATATGACTAAAGCGGTCTTCTAAGTAAGGACTTAGTTAATCAGGATCCAACAACGGTCGATCATGGATATTTGCATTACTCATATGCATGCTGCAATAATGACACTAAATACCAATGATTTACACTATGCTAAACTCTGAAGTTTCTGCAATGGGGGTTGGACATAAGTGAAAGAACCAAGGCTAAAACTAAGATAAAACAATGTTGCGTGTGAGAGGTTGTATGATGGCTCGGTTGGTAACTTAGGGTTTCCTTCATATCCTCCCTATATAGATTGGGAAGCAGGTTTCATTAATAGCATAGGATTCTCAAAGATTACAATATCAGATTATGTCAAGATTGGACTTGAATTCCTCATTGTATCCTTTGATTTCTTCTGTTTTGAGAAAAATAACTTTTCGAACCTTCATAATCATCGTGAAAGTACCAATAATCTTATTAAAGTTTTTCATTTAGGTAAGATTATATGAAACGGTCTTTCCAAGTGTATTCATACTACAATGAATTTTCTGTCTTAGCGGGTATAGTATAACCATGTTGGGCACACTACTTGGCCACATGTGTTGCTTATGTGGGGACACATACCCTTCATCAAGACACTAAAGACACATATGACTCTCAATCATTTTGCCTTTTGGCAGGTGATGTGTAATCAAGGTGAAAGATATCCTTGAGTGTAAGTAGGATTTTCTCTGTCATTTGTACGTCGATTAAGCGGCAGCATCTTATTTGTGTACGTGTACCCACTAGACAGGTGTTAACAAAACTAATCCCAATGCATGATTTTTAACGGTATTTATTTAGAACAAAATAATAATAATAATAATGGCCTGCATACAACTAAAAATCAAAGATTGGGGAATCGTGATTTTATGGGATTATATACGGTTCAAATATCAGACAATCTCTTAATGTGGGGCCCTAGCGGCGGTAGCACACGCTGGTTTGTAAGTCGCGACGGAGGCAAAACAAACTCCATTTCTCATATCCTTGGCGCGGGTTTTGTAGGGGGAGACACGATATCATGGCACAGCCCCTATCCCTCACAGCAGCAGCAAAAACCCTAACTACTCTCTGCCACGCCCCAAACCCTCATTCTCATGCGAATGCAAAACCCCATGGCTTCTTCTCTTCGAAGCCTCTTCACTCTCTCCAATCTCTATCTTCATCTTCCTTGCCTCTCCCCAAGAAGTTATTCCTAGGGTTTCCGCTCCAATGCTCCTACAGCGGGGCTTCACTGTCGTCGTCAGCGTCGCCTTTCGATTACGAGCACGAGAGGGTGGTGTACCCTAGGCCTGCGGAGATCCCATGGAGTAAGGAGCTCTGCAACTCGGTGCAGCTCATCGGGATTGTCGGCACCCCCATCCAGATCAAACACCTCAGCAGCGGAAAGGTCCTTGCTTGGTCCCGCCTTGCCGTGAAGAAATCCGCCACCGACACTGTCTGGTGAGTGGGGCCCACCGCCAACCCTCCTTCGGATGCCTTTGGCTTTTTAAGTTGTGACTTTCAGGTGTAAGTCGTTTACATGTATCCTGTTTGGATGTGTCTGGGTAACCTGTGAAGTGATTACAGTTAAGAACGTGTGTATTCACACCAAACAGAGCTTGGAGTAATTGATTGCTTCACAAAAGTGGGCCTACAGATTCAAAATACCTGTAATGTGGAGCAGGTACTTACTATAAGCAACAAGCAAATTAATAATAATAACAATCAGTCCAAACATAAACTTTAATAACCATGGTCCAAAACAAACCATAAATACATCCATAAAAGTAGTTATTGGGGAATCATCTTCTCCATCCATGTATCTTGAGGCTAGGGTCAACTTTAAGAAACACTGCCGCTAAATGCGGCCTCCCACTGGAATGTACACTTAATCAATTAGGCCCACGGGTGAGAGATTAATAATATCCAATGGTCCTATTTAAAAAACATGTGCAACTTGATTAATCAATCCATAGATTTGTTTAGGACCCTAAGAGGGCATCATTTGACCAATTAGATCTCTCATCCCATGCACATCATCATGGGCCCCAAATCTTGGTGCGTGTGTATCAACCATTGCACATTACCTGAGTATCCAAAAGAGTTGAAACTTTGATACACCGGCAGAGTGTGATGATGATATGCAGGCACTTATTAATTACTTAGATATTGCACACGTGGCATACATGCAGCCAGATTAAACCATCCTAATTATGGTAACTGATGTAGATATCAAGAAATGAAAATGAATCTTATTTGATTATCTCATTGTCGGATTCGTGGACATTTATTGGATGGTTAAAAGTGAAGAAATCCAACGGTCTTATTTCTACAAACAAGGGTCCTTGAAACAAAGGCTAGGATTGTTTGATCTTGGCCCTGTGATTTGGCGACAATGGGCTACACAATCTTGTTGGTTTTACTTATCTTAATAAACGTCACATGCAATTTCTGAGTACTTGCTTATCAATTGTCATCTGCAGCCTGAGTATCATATACCCTATAAAGGGTTATACGCACCATATGTGTGAGACCGTAAGATCCAAGGCTCCATGGGGTCCACTGTCATGTTTGCTTGAAAGTCATTCCATCCATCAGTTTTGCCAGCTCATGTTAGGATGAGACACCAAAAATGAGGCAGATCCAAGACCCGAGTGGGCCTTACCATTATAAACAGTGGGGAGTAAACACTGACCATTGAAACCTTCCTGTGGCCCACAGCCGTTTTATTTCTAATCAAAACTGTCTATAAGGTGATTCTCACCAGGATGAAAGAAAAACACAAATATCAGCCCCACTAAAAACTTTTGTGGGCCCCAATAGGGTTTTGATGGTGGGCATTCAATCTCCACTGTTTCTTTTGGTGTGACCCACTTGAGTCTTGGATCAACCTCATTTGTTGGGTTAACATCCTAAATGATCTTGCAAGACTGATAGATAGAGTGGATGTCTGACACATTATCATGGGCCCTATCTTTCAAAAAAAAAACATTATCGCGGGCCTCACACCTCTTCGGTCACCTTTGCAAATTCAAAAAGTCCGACCATTGGCAGGTAAGTCAGTTACTTGTTAGTGAAAACACAGCTCCTCCCTGTGTTTTCAAATGTAATTTTCAGCTGTGACTTACAGGTTGTAACTCACAGGTGTAATTCACATGCAAACACGACATGTGAGTTACAGGGAAGTCACTTACAACTAATGTAAGTTGCAGGCATCCAAATGACCCCTTGCGTTACTCCTTAGCTTTGGAAATGAATCTCTCCATTTAAAAATAAAATAAAATTTGACGTCTGCTGCATCCAGTGGAGGGCCCGAAAATGGCTGGTAGATCTTGTTGTGGATTCACAGTGCTGGAAAAGATACCACCTATTGATGACCTACAAATTGGATAGTTAGAGATAAATGTAGCCAACTGTCCGTACACAACAAAAGAATAGTGAGCCGCTTGACTACTGGTATTGCTTGCTGGAGGAGATTTTGGCCTAAGAACCACCCAAGCTGGGGCCTACCAGATGAATGGTCTGGATCACCAAAAGTTTGGATCCACTAGCTCCTTGGTGGCCTAAATGAAGAAAAATAAAGTTTGGATCCACTAGCTCCTTGGTGGCCCAAATGAAGAAAAATGGGAATTCAACCAGGAATCATATAGTGAGTAATTATAGATCCTAAGGCTCATGATCACATAACTGTGTCCCTTGGTTCTGCAATCCAAGTAGTTGATCAGATGGACCCCACCATAAATGGGGGATACCTCAAAGTCTCCCTGATTGTGAATCCTAATCTTTGTTTAGTGACCTACAAGAGATGGATAAGGAACACACGCACAACACAACATTGTGCTACATTACATGGAGAATAGAGTCCACTGATCAGTGGCTAGCTGCTTCTGATCTGGGAGATTATTGGCGCATTCCCCATCCTTCCTCATCCACGATGGGGCTAATAAGATCAATTGTCTGTATCATCAAACCATGGGCCCAACATGTATAGATCCTGCTCAGAAAACTCTACTTCTAGGTCTCAAGGCCCTATATATTTGAACTCTATTAAGTTGAAAAGTTTTGGGACTTTTTGGCCCTTGAATGGGAAGTATATTCTGGTACAAAAGAACCACTGACAATGGCCAGCATTGTCGCCATATCAGCCATTGCAATTGTCATTATGCAGGATAGCATGCGGTATAACTGGAGGGGTGGGGGTGGGGGAATATCTAGCTCCGAGCTAAGTATTTCTCCCTTTCTCCTTCATGTTATCACAAAAAAGTCAGATAAAGTTTTGATTTGGCTGTAACCAATTCTACATCAGCATGGTTTTATATCACAGTATATTGTCCATGAATGCACCAAATAACCCCTTTTTATTGGTTGTTCCATCCTGATTAGCAAAACTATCAGTTACCATACAAAAATAAGTTCAAGAATTGCTGTTATTTCATTTGATTGTCATCCTAAAACAAGACGTCGGGATGCTCTGCAGGATCAATTTAACATTTTGGGATGAATTGGCACATGTTGCTTTTCAGCATGTGGAGAAGGGTCAGCAAATATATGTCTCTGGCAGACTCGTGTCAGACACTGTTGAAGGGGATGATGAGAAGCGCCAGACCTACTACAAGGTTCCGTTGATGCCAAGACTTCAAAGTCTGTATTGTGTGAATGTCATGTTTTGAAAATGGGCAAGGGGTTGGCAGGTGTTTCAAAAGAAAAAAGATTCAATGTCTGAAATGTCCATTATTTTGATTGTTTTAACATTTTTTTAGTTGATATTGTTTTCTCTCTTTCTTTCTTTTTTTTCTTCTTTTTTTTTCCTTCTTTTTTTGTTATAACTTTTTTGAAAGATAAGATAATTGTAACTTGTTCTTTGTTATAACCTTTTTTATCTTTCAAAAAGATGTATTTTTTTAAAGGAAAAAAGTGTCAGCCCATTCTTGTGCTACATAATTTAATACTTTGGGGTCATTACAGTTATTATCGGTGTTTTAGTCATTGGTCGATATTGTGCTGCTTGTCAATCATCTCTATTCATTTCATCTCAAAGGGATTCTGAATATCTTAACATTCATTTCAGGTAGTTGTTCAGCAACTGAATTTTGTGGAAAGGACTAACTCACCAGTGTCCTTATATGAGCCAGAGACAAATTCTGTGACATCAGGCAACTCTTGTTTTTTATTGTGAACTTAGTATGATTTGAATGGGGATAATTTCCCACATTTTGTTCATGGTAGTTAGTTCTTCTGTTGTGGTATTGCAGGTGGGAAGGCTGGAAATTTTTCTCGAAATCACGTTGGTTCAACGGAAGAGCTGTGGCAAGCCTTCTTTGCTAATCCAGTTGACTGGTGGGATAATAGAAAGAACAAGGTAGTTTATTCTCCTTGTAAAATTAACAAGTGTTTTTTTATTTGTATGAAAAACACTCCAAATTGTTTTTAGGGACAGAAAAGAACATTAAAACAGTATTTTCTCACTTAGAAACTAGAAAACATCACCAATAGAACATCCACTCTATCTACAAGGATCATACAAATATTTATCTCTTATCAATGATAAGGAGAGAGTCCTTAGCTGCCCCACCTGTTGCATCCATGGTTCTGAATATTGATATCGGGAAGCATATCGGCCCAGCCAAAAAACAATATGATATGGGCATCGCGTATCAATATTGGTCTGTATCGGTCCATATCGGCCTACGTCAGTCAAAATAAAATTTTAAGCCAAAGAATTAAGGAAAATATCAAGATAAAAAGAGAATAATAAAATATTCAAGACTATATATATATATATATATATATATATATATATATATATATATATATATATATATATATATTGTATTTTGGACATGCAGTGATGGTGTATCGGACCATTCTTTGATAAGAACGTTGTTTGTCAATTTGATTTGTTGAAAGTCAACTAAATGGGCGCTAATTGAACAGAAATCCAGAATGATTTGGTGAATTAGGGCTTATTACTTTTCTTTTTTTTTTTGAGAAGTAGGCCTATTACATTGAAATACAAAAAAAAAAAAAAAGATAAAAGGTGGAAGGGGGCCCCTTCTGGCATTTTCTCGGTCAAATCTTTTCACAAAATGATTACTACTAGTGAGACCCCAAGGGGGCAAGAGTTTTTTCATGCTTTCTGGTTATACGGAGTGCCTCCCAAAGTTGATTCTTTTCTTTGGTTAGTGGGATGAAATCGGGTATTAACCATAGATAATCTATAAAAGCGAGCTATGATTCTTCCAAACATCTACCTCTTATGTATGGAGAATGGGGAGTTAGTTGATCATCTCATTCGCCATTGCCCATTTGTGCATCACATCTAGTCCTCCTTCCTAGCTTCCTTCGAAGTGGCTTGGGTGATGCCTCACTTGGTGGAGGACATGTTTCGGGCATGGCATGATGGTCCCCTTCCTAAGAAATTGTTGCCAATGTAGAGGCTTATATTGCCAACAATTTTCTGGAATACTTGACGGGAATGTAATCGTCGTTGTTTTCTCAACGAGAAAAAATCATGGGATCATGTTGTATGGAATTCCAAAAGGGAGTTTTTAGAATGGGTGTATGGGTTTCAACATGTAAATGTCGAAGAAGTGATAGCTTTGTTTGGATTGTAAAGGGTCGGTATTCATATATAGAGGGCTGCTGTCTAAGGCTTTAATTTTTTGCGGGTTTAGATTGTTGTCTGCCAGCCTTCAATAAATTAAGATGCATTTAATCTTCAAAAAAAAAAAGAGTGCAAGTTTACCCTTCTTTCCAAAAATTTCCATAATGGTCCACTTCACTTTGATTTGTCAAATGTCATTCAAATAATTTGTTTTGATCCCAAAGTAAGTCTAGGTCTTGCCTAAAATCAGTTTTTAAGCTTACTCCATGGTTCAAATGAAAGGGAAAAAAAATAATAATAAGAAGAAAGAAAAAGGCGAGATATGAGTGGAATTTTGATTTTTTTTTTCAAATTTGGGCTTTTATGGGCTTATTGACCATATCGGTGCCGATATAGGCTGATACGAGTCAATTTTTTCGCATCGAGCCGATACGGCCTCATATCACGTATCTTCTCATGCCGATACAGATACACTATGGCCATATCAGCTGATACGACACCAATATTCAGAATTATGGTGGCATCTGATAAGCTTCAGGATTTTTTATTTTATTTATTTATTTTTTATTTTTTTGAAGGATGATAAACTTTATTAAGGCTAGGAGCGGAAAAAAACAAAAAATACACAAAAAGGAAAGAAAAAGAAAGCAAAAACTAGTCCAAAGACCTAGAAAACTTAAAAGACGGGAAAAACAAAACAAAACAAAAAGATCCACACAACTGGCAACCACACCCACAACTAGGGAACCCACTCTATGAGATCAAAATCAAATGGACCCGACTAAGGACCCCATTGGCAGAGCCCCTAACATTCCAGAATCAACGACTATTTCTCTCACTCCAAAGAGACCAAAGGACAGCTAGTAGTGATGCATTCCATCTAGATTTTCCCAACCTATTGCTACCTTTAGCATGCCACGAACGGAATAACCCCTCAATCGAGCCTGACATCACCCATATCACACTGGAACATCTACGGGCCTAATAAACTCTCCCTGAGGCCGGCCTTTTGGGATGAACTGTCTAAAGTTGGGTCTATTTGGCAGCTACCCTAATTTATTGGTGAGATTTCGACCTAGTCAAGTTTGTTCACGAGAAATACGAAGGGGCAAATCTCTAGTAATACGAAGAGTTTTTCCACCTCGGTTCAACGTTAGGAGTTGGTTGATCTGCCTTTGGGTGGGGTGGTCAGGTATACTTAGTCTAATGGTCACTCCAACCTGGCCATGTCCAAGCTTGACTGGTTCCTTGTGTCACAATTGTGGATATCTTCGTTCCCCTCGATCAGGTAACAAGGTTTTCCAAAATCCACGTCTAGCCATTTCCCCATTATGTTGGAAGTGATTGAGGACTCCTGGGGGCCAAAGCCTTTTCGTTCGAATTGGCCTAGTTGCAAGTGATGGGTTCGTCGGAACTGATCTTGGAGTGGTGGAACTCTATGACTGCTCGTGGCTCAACAACATTTAGACTTTGTCACAAACTCAACAGGTATGAAGAACCAACTGAAGATATGGAGAAAACGGGTTTATGATTCGAGAGCACTGGACACGGATAGTTTGCTCTCGGCTATTCAACTCTTAGATGCTAAAGAGGAAAAAGGCCACTTGACTGATGTTGAGGCAACAAAGAGGAAAAAGCTTTGTTCATATTACAGTAAAAGACTACATGAGGAAGAGATTAGGTGGAGGCAGAGGTCGAGATCCCTCCGGTTAAAAGAAGGGGATTGAAGCACAAAGTCTTTTCATAGCATTGCCAATGCTCGGGCTAGGTGCAATAGAATCTCATCTCTTTGGGTTGATGGCAAGTGGGTAGAGAAAAAGGATCAGATTTTTGCAGCAACAATTAAGTTCTTCTCGGGCTTCTAAGGATGATGAGATTCAATCCACCCTGGACAATTTAGAATTTTCTTAGATTCAGCCAGAAGAAGTTAGCAATATCGAGCAATTGGTGTCGGAGAAGGAGGTTAAAGACGTTTTTTTACTTGGGTCACGATAAAGCCCCAAGTCCTGATGGATTCCCAATTGCATTTTTTCAAGTATTTTAGGAGACAGTCAAGGGGGGATGTGATGGCTTTCATGTCTGAATTTCTTGAGTTAGGTGAATTACCGAACGAAATGGGCAGCTTTTTTATTATCCTTATCCCTAAATTGAGGGGCCTTCTTCACTCGAAGACTTTCATCTAATCAACCTTATTAATGAGCCATACAAAATTGTTGCTAAACCAAAGTTTTAGGTTGGTCCTCTCCAAGGTGATTTCCCCTCAGCAAATGGCTATTGTTGCCAATAGGCAAATTATTTGTTGCTCTCTTTTGGCCCAAGAATGTATTAACTCTTTCCGAAGGGCTAGTTTGAGAGGCATAATTTGTAAGCTTGACCTTAAAAAAGCCTACAACCATGTCTACTGGGATTTTTTAGACTAATTGTTGGCCAGGTTAGGTTTTGGGAATAGGCTTTCATTTAGGGGATGGTAAGAGGATTAGATTTTGGGATGATTGGTGGGTGGGAGATGTGAGGTTGGGTGAGAGGTTTCCATCTTTAGCAAGGCTAGCTAGGGAAGAGGGGGAGGTGGTAAGTAATTGTTATTCAATAAGAGAGGAGGAGGTCACATGGATGTGTATTTTTAGAAGGTATCTTTTGGATGAGGAACTTGAAGAGTTGGTTCTATTACTTGAGTTGTTATCAAAGTTTTCTCCACTTTTATCAGAAGTGGATTCCTTGAGATAGTTCAAGTCCAAAACATGATCTTTCTCAATTAGATCATTCTGTCAGTTTTTGAGTGTCAGACAAAAATTCTGAGATGGCAACAATGGCTTTCCTCTGGCATTACGACGCTCCTTTGAAGGTGGCGGCTTTTGGTAGGCTAGTAGGAAGGAACAAAGTGCTAATGATAGACAATCTTTGTAAGTGGAACATGTATCTCCCAAATGTTTGCTTGATGTGCTTCAAAGATGCGGAATCTGCAGATCACTTATCATTCATTGTGTATTTGCTAGGAAGGTGAGGGATCTTCTTCTCCATTTTTTTTTTTTTTTTTTTGTGGGGGGGGGGAGGGGCGGGTTCTATGGGTGTTCCTGAAGACGATTGAGGAATTTCCCATTGCTTGGCATGATGGGGGGATAGAGAAAGAAGGGAAAAAGGAGTGACGAAAGTTTATTAGTGACTCTTTGGGCTTTATGATGGGAAAGAAACCAACGTTGCATCAGCAATAAAATGAGTGGACAAGTGCAAGTTTTCAATAGGGCAATTCTTAATATGAAGGACTGGGTGGAAGCACAAAATTTTCAATCTTGTCTTCTTGCTCCTTCAGGGGAGATTTTTCTGGTGGTTGTTGTATTTTGTATTTTTGTATATTTGCATGCTTCGGCTTTGGCCTTTTATAATATATCATCATTGTTCAAAAAAGAAAAAAGAAAAAAAGAGAGAGTTAGGTTTTGGGGTTAGGTGGCGTGGATGGATACATGCTTGTGTGTCTTCTGTCCATCTGTCTATCCTTTTAAATGGGTCCCCTTTTGGTTATTTCCAAGTGTCCAGGGTCTCCATCAAGGGGACTCCCTCTCTACGTTCCTAATCATTATTGTTTCTGAGGCTCTTAGCCGTTCATTAGGGGGCAATCTGTGGGTTTATTTAGGGCTTCCAAGTCTCTAATGGTGCTTCTCGAATTTCTCATCTTCAATTTGTAGATGACACTTTGGTCTTTTGCGAAGCAGAGCAAGACAAGGTTGTTAACCTTCGTAAGATTTTCCAATGCTTTGAATTAGTTTTTGGGTTGAAAGTTAATCTGGCCAAAATTGAGCTTTTGCTGGTCAATTTGGAGGGTAGGGAAGTTGCTTGTCTCGCAAGGTTGATGGGTTGTAAGGCTGGTTCGTTTCCTACAACTTACTTTGGTCTCCCTCTCTATCTTGGTAAACCAACCACCTACCTTTGGAACATAGTCATCCATCGAGAGGATGGAGCGTAAGCTGGCTCCTTGGAAGGGGGAACTACTTTCTTTGGGGGCAGAATTACCTTGATTAAGTCTGCCCTTTCTAACCTACCCGTCTATTTTATGTCCATCTTTTGGTGCCATAAGTTCGTTCTTCAAAGGATTGATAAGCTGCATTGCAATTTTCTTTGGCAAGGGGAAAATCAGCAAAACAATTTCCACCTTCTTAGGTGGGACAAGGTGGGGGGTGCTGGTATAAATAATTTGGAGGATGTTAACTCCGTGCTTTTGGGCAAATGGGCTTGGCAGTTCGTGGTGGAGGACAACCTTTTGAGAAAGTTATTGTGGAGAAATATGGTATCTCTACGTTGAGTAGATGGACCAAGGAATCATCATTGTATAGGGCTTCGTTTGGGTAGCAGTCTATCTCCGGTATGGCTTTCAAGGTCCTTCCTGAGATTGGCTTTTCAGTAGGTTGTGGAGACAAAGTGAAGTTTTGGGATGATGCCTGGCTGAGGGTTTCCACCCTTAGGTCTTGGTTTCCCATTAGTGCTGGTCTTTGCTCGAACCAAGCTTTATCGGTTGTAGAATGCTATTCCTCCCTTGGAAATGGTGGTTCATGGGCTTTCCCTTGTAGTAGGAACTTACTGGATCTTGAAATTGATGAGTTGGCCAGGTTGCTAGCTCTCTTGGATGGAGTTCAACTAGCTCCAAATTTGTCGGACACCTCGTTTTGGATTAAAGACAAATCAGGTATCTTCATGGTTAAATCTTTCCTCAGGGTCATTCATGGGTCCGAATTTGAAGCGCACTGCTCCTTTACAGGCCCAATATGGTTATATCAGGCTCCACCAAAAGTGACGGCCTTTGCATGCTTAGCTGGCAGAAACAAAATTCCTACCATGGATAACCTCCTCAAGTGTGGATGATCTTGCCTAATGTCTGTATTCTATGCAAGAAGAGCGAAGAATCAATGGTTCACCTTTTTATCCACTGATTGTTTGTGTCGGGGGTGTGGGATAACATCCCCTCGGCTTTTAAAGTTAGTTGGGCCATGCCGTCCTCTATATGGGATCTCTTTCTTTCTTCGCATGGGGGCAGCCCTTCTCCCACAGACAAATGGAAGTGGTGAATTGGTTTGCTGGTTGTTTTTTGTATATCATGGGAAAGGAATGAAAGGTGCTTTAGGGATAATAGCCATTCCTCGGTTTATATTGTAAATAACGTGTTTTCTCTATTGAGGGAATGGGATCCCTGACTTGAGGTCAGGTTGTTGTGTCTTTAGCTTTTCTATTTGTCCTTTTTTTTTTTTCGCTTTTTGGTTTCCACCCTCTTCGGGTTCTTTAATAAAGTTCATCCTTCAAAAAAAAAAAGGGAAAGAAAGAGAAAGATCAAAAGAAAAGGAGAGAGGAATCAAGAGAGAAAAGTATCGGATCAACGACGCTCGATGCTCCCATACCATGTAGAATTATAGGGGGAAATTTGGAGAAGAGAAGAAGAGAGATGGGAGAAAAGGAACGGAGATGGAGAGAGCAACTAAAGAGCTCTCACGCCCCCACCCCTTGTTTTTTTTTTTTAAAAAAAAAAAGGAAAAAAGAAAAAAAGAAGAGGAAACAACAATTTATTCAAAAGAACTGCAAAGCAGAAAAGAACACGAAGCTAAGGAAAAGAAAAGGACAGATTAATTGCAATGTTAGTCGCTTCCTCATGAGGAACCCAACCCAACAACAAATCAGTGATCTTTCATATCAGGGCGTTCACGGAAGAGCATCTATCCCTTAAGCATTGGTCGTTCTGTTCTTTCCAGATGATCCAAAAAACTACCATAATGAGCAACCACTAGGTTATTTTCCCGCCTTTTGACCCATCACCACCACGCCAAGCCCATAGGAGAGCATCCACCGACTCCAGCATCACCATTGCCAAGTGCATAATAGAGAAGAACTCCCAAATTGTCCGAGCAACGGGACAATGAATAAACAAATGACAAATAGACTCTGCGTCCTTCATGCACATCAAACATATGTCGGGCAGAATTAGGGATCTATGCTGCAAATTATCAATCATCAAGATTCTTCTTCTCCCCACTAGCCAAACAAAAACTGCCATTCTAGGAGGGGCCCTATAAAACCAATTGTGGAAAGGATGATGCAGCCCTGTGGAGGGATTTGTGGAGCTTATCTCAGTGGACTGAGAATCTCCCAGAGGTATGGGGCTCTCCAAATCTAGCTATCGGCTTCCGATGATGGGACCAAGAGCTTCAGCAATTCCAGAAGAGTGATAAAATCAGATGTCTCAGTATCATTCATGTTCCTTCAACAAAGAGGGCTCCACACAATCGGGTTACCCACAATCGAGTAACAGCTGGCCACTGAGATATGCCAGTCCGAGGCAAGAAGAGCCAATCTAGGAAAGCCTCCTGAAGAGCATCTCCACACCAAACATGCTCCTAGACCCCTTGTTTTTTATATTAGGGCTAACAATAATAATGTTTACTTACAAAATTGCCCCTCTTAACCCCTTATAAAACTAAGGTCCATGGGGCTAAAACTTGACCCAAAACATATGGAACCCAAGCATAAGAAGTAGACCTCCCAACGGGGACCACTCATCACACGAGGCACGTGTGGATCCCACATGTGGTCCACACATGCTCAAGATAAGGACAAATAACAGCATCTAAGGATTTTGTAACCTGTCTTCTTCTCCTTTAGTGCCCACTCCTATCATGTTGGCCACATTGTCCAGGTTTTTCGTCAACCGTGGTGAATCCTCAAGGATATACTAACTTCCCACAAAATTAGAGACTAGCTCAACAACTGAAGCCAACACTGATTCAACTTTTACATCATAAACCCCCGTAGGGCACACCTCCTGCCTGCTCTCAGTCCTTGGGACAAGATGCCTTCAACAATCCTGTTTCAGAACAGACATCACCACAAACGCTTGTTTCTTTTGTTGCTTCACCTTATCATAGGATCAACAGTCGCATCTCCTTGCTCTTTCTATCCAGACTCTTCTCCAGACCATCTTCTGTTGAGATGATTCACTAGTTGCAGCATCCGGTGACGTTTGCTCTTGTAGCATTCTGAATCTGGAGCAATCTTGGCAATTAATGAGCTCATCTCTAGAATCATGCTTAGATCAGTCCCCTTGACATTGGAGATGGAATTTACCTAGAAGAGCTCTCTCTTTTCCACAGAGTGGACAAAGAATCTGGCAATAGTTGATGCAGACCAGCCATACCTGTTAATTCCTCGAAACTGGAAAAGTAGATAGGGGCAAAGATGCAAAACGACCTGTAGGAATACAATACCAATTTCAGGGGTATTAGGATCCTTGCCTATCTGAGTTAAAAACATTTGAACAGTAGTAATTTTATTAGAGAGAAGGCCAAGCCTTAAAGAATTACAAAAGAATGTAAGGAGTCCACAGAGAAGCCAAATTACAGATTCATCCAACTATCAGGAAAACTATCAATCGCCCATTCCATTACATGAAATTTTGCCCTAGAAAACACCTCTGAATCTTTGCCCTTCTAATTTCTAAAACATCTATTATTCCTCCCTAACCATAAAAACCATAATCTGGCTATTAAACAAAGGCGCCTTACTTTCTTTCCAATTTTTCCAATGCTGTCACGATGCTATGCGAAGAAGAATTGATCAATAGACCTTGGCAAAACCCATGCTATACCGAACAAGTTGAAAAAGCTATTCCAAACCCTTCAAGCAAGAGGACAATGAATGAAAAAATGGTTCACCGATTCCTCATCTTGATAGCACAATAAACAAATATTTGGGGGAATCATCTTTCTTTTATGAAGATTATTAACCGCGAGCACCTTGTTCCTTCCCACTAATCATGTGAAGGCAATCACCTTTGGAGGAGCACCAAACCTAACATATTAAAGCTGTCTGAGTGCCCCCATCATTACTATTGCTGCCACAAATCATTTTATGGAAAGTCTTTAACTGAAAATAAGCCGGAATTCTTAGATAACCACATCATTGAATCCCTTTCTGATACCACAGGATGCACCTTGGATGGCAATTCCAATAGAGAAACCAGCTTCTCAATCTCATCCTCTTATAAATTCTTTCTACACGGTGGAGACCACAGCTTGCTCACCCTGAAAGCTGTAACAATCTGCAACAAATATATTTCATCAAAAAATGGGTGACATGAACTAACCATATGCAAAGTAGCAGACACCTTTGCAACTATCCCAGCCCCAGGTCCCATATTTCGTCTTATCATGGTGGACATCCATGAAGACCGCCTGAGGTGGAGACAGCTGTCCCGCAAAAAAGTAGCTGATTTGGAAACGAGTGAAATCTGTCTGCTTCATTTCTCCTTCTCCTATGTTACCCAGCCCCTTGCTTGCATCCACCTCGACTTCAACATGGCAATAGAATAACCTCAAACTCCTGTCATCTTTTCCACATGTAAATCCTTCAGTACTGTGGTTTTCGTTGGTGCTACGAAGCTTGCACCGTCTTGGTTCTGTCTTGCACAAAGACCAATGCTGATTACCTTGAGACCGTCATCTACCTCCTTGAGATCCCCTATTCAAGAAATGATGAAGTGAATCCACCACTTGGATCCCACTAAGGGGTTCAATATAAACAAACATTGGGAATGACAAACCCCCACATCCAGTTCTATTGCCTGACCGATCATGGCATCCACATTCAATAAAATCTTCAACCTCACAAAAACCAGATATCATCTCTGATACTGCCTTGTCGATTTCTAGTACTTCACCATAACAGGAGGCAGTCTTAATAATCACTGAATCTATCCATGCATGAATCAGAATCTGGCGAATCCATAGACCACTGTTGGCGAGCACATCCAAAGGGCACCAAATATCAACTTTGGATATCGATAAAGCTTGAAGCGTGATAGCATCTTTGAGAAAAGCCTCTTGCCTGTAGTGAAAAGCAATCAGGAGTTATGCAAGCAATTGAAACCTTCTCCTTATCCAAAGGAAGATGTCCTTGTGTCATTGAGCTGATAATTCACTATGTCTTGCCCTCGTGACCATACTGTATTGAAATTCCTTGGTCCACCTCTCTGCTATGGAGTTGTGAACCTTCACCCATAGCAGCCTAGAGGTTGACTGCCCTGAATTACTGGGGGGTGCTTATGATATCATTGAAAGATCTGTTACTCTATAGCCTTATTCCCTTACCGTTCCCAGAAATCACTGTATGTGAGTTAATCTGAATATTGTTTACTCTGGGGTTCATCTCTCAACTCGCTCACATAGTCACATTAATAACTCCCATAATCTCCCATTCATCACTTGTATTGCCTCGCAACCTTCATCCAGGTACCAGAATCTTACAAATGCAAATCTTTTGCTCCTGATGGTGATTGTCCTTCGCAATGAAAACTTGTTATTGCCCCAACTTGCCAAAGACCTCCCCTCAAATCAGAAGAGAGATGGAAGATGTTTCTAATAAAGCGGTCTCTCCCACTCAGGGTGTCCCGTATCCGTTACGATACGGCCGTATCGGCTGATACGTAACGGTAACGGCCGACACCGTTACGCGATACGGGGTCGAAATGGGCACCTCCCGATTCTGTGACTGTAACGGCCGTTACGACTGTTACAGGCCTAAAGAAAAAAAAATAGGAAAAAAAAAATACCTTTTTTCCTTTCTTTTCTTCTGCTTCTTCTTCTTCTTCTTCTCCTTCTTCTTCCTCTTCTTCTTCTTCTCGATTGTCTGGGCATTTTTCCCTGCTCATGATCTAGCAGTCGGAGCCTTCTTCTTCTTCTTCTTCTTCTTCTTCTTCTTCTTCTCTCTCTCTCTCTCTCTCTCTCTCTCTCTCTCTCTCTCTTCTTTCCCTCTTTTTCTTTTCGGTTTTCCTCTCTGGTATCGGAAAAAGAAATTGGAAGCGGATTGGCTGGTGTACTACACACCAGCTATATAGCTGCTATAGGTATGTGTCATGCTAAGACGAGCGCTGACACTCCTCGAGCTTCGAGTTGCACGAACGGTTCAAAGAAGATCAAAGTTACATGGGCTCCACAGTGATGTATTTATTATATCTACACCGTTCATCTATTTTTAGAGATCATTTCAGAGCATTATCCAAAAAATGAATTATATCTAAAGATCGTCTCGACCACACCAAAAATAGCAGCAGAGATAATGATTTTCACCGTTAAACAATTTGTAGGGCCCACCATAACGTTTATTTTCCATCCAATCCATTCATGAGGTCAAAAAGACCTGAATGAAGAGAAATTTTTTTTTTCATATTGATCCAAAACTTTTGTGATCCCAAAAAGGGTTTCAATGGTAGACGTTCAATCCCCCACTGCTTTTTGCAGTGTGGTCCACTTGATAATTAGATCTATATTATTTTTCGTGTCAAGCCTTAAGACGAGCTCGTCAAATGAATGGACGGTTTGGATATAACACATACCTCATTATCAGACCCACAGGACTTGTTGACGTCAATACAACAGCTATATAGGTGTAGTACAAGTTACGCGGTACACTGTTATCGCTCCATGTGCCGCGTAGGCCCCACCATGATGTATGTATTTTATTCATGCCGTCCATTCATTTTGCCACATCATTTTAGGTCATGATCCAAAAAATTAGTAAGATCCAAATCTCAGGTGGACCACACCATGGGAAACGGTGGTTATAGCACCATTAAAATTTTCAAAATTTCTTAGGGTCCACTGTAATGTTTATTTTCCATATAACCTATTAATTGGGTCACACTGACGTGGATGAAAGGAAAACACACATGTCAGCTTGATCTAAAACTTTTGTAGCCCCCAATAAAATTTTAATGGTGGATGTTTAATTATTGTTGTTTCTTATGGTGCGGTCCACCTGAGCTTTGGATTTACCTCATTTTTCGGCTCATGTCCTAAAATTATTTGGCAAAATGGATGGACGGTGTGGATATAACACATTCATCACGGCTGGGGCCCAAAAAACTTTGACACTCGTGTGCTATACTTCACAATCCAAGTCCCGCCAAATTCGGGCCCTTAAAAAATTGTACACGAGACATGTATTAATTTAAAATTTACCAATTAAATTATGGACTGTAGTTGCTAACTCACAATGCCAAAATCAAATTGTTTGAATAATTTTAATTGTTAATTTGTGGACGCTTATTTTTTAAAATAGGGCCTATTGATTTTTTTTCATGCTTCATTATCCAAAAATGTCCACCAATTCATAAGTGGGATAATGCTAATAAATTGCATGAATTTGAGGCTGATTTGGGGCATGGATTGGTCCTTCAAGTCAGCCCCAAATTGGCAACGCTATCCTACCTGAATTTAATTTCATTTTTTAAAAGAACTATTGGGAGAAATGATATTAAATTGTTGAATGGGGCTTTGAATGTTAAGGATTTGTCGGGCCCTGATTTTTTCTTTTTGGGCATGTAATCTGAGGCCTGCTTTCTCAACAGCCTTCCTTTTGTTCCCTCTTTTTCTTAATGAAATCTCTTCTTCTTTCAAAAAAAATGATATTAAATTGTTAAGTATATAAATTAGATATTTAGAAAATTAAATATATGAAATTTGTGGTCAAATTCAAGTTATCTGGTTCATAAATTCATCAGACAGTCCGATACAACTTCTCACCAAAGAGTGGACCGTTACACCACCATAAACATGTTCCAATTTATAAATGAATGCATATTTAGAATGCTTAGAAGATTCCGGATTTAATCCATATTTTTTAAATATTTTTTTGGCAAAAATAAAAATAAAAATTTGCACCGTTACAGGCCGTTACGCCCCCGTATCTGTATCGGTATCGGAGGGCACCGTTACGCCAACCGATACCAATACGGGATACCTTGCTCCCGCTAGCTCTGTATGTGGGTCTTTTTATCCATCAGCTTGATGGATGTTGTTTCTTCCCTTCTTTTGTAATAGTTTTTTGTTGCCCATCAACAACAATCTATACACACAATCCCTTTTAGGTGTACTGCTCACATTATCTGGACTGATCTGGCCTCATGATATCCTATTTTCTGTGTCCCTGCATGTTGAGATGGATGAGTGGTAAGACGAGGATAGAATTAGGAGGTGTGCATTTGAGGTAAATTAGGAGTACCACAATGAGGAAAAGTAGACAAAGTTGGTTTGGTCATGTGCAATGGAGACCAAGAACTGTGCCAGTTAGGCATGAGTTGTACAAGTTGAAGGCTCTAAAAGTGCCAGGGGAAGGCCCAAAAGGATGTGGTTGGAGGTAGTAAGAAAAGACTTAATGACCTTTGGTCTAACTGTTGGCCCATTGGCCCTTGATAGAGTGGAATGGCAGAATAAGGTTTCATGTGGCCGATTCCAATTAGTTGGCATAATGTTTAGATGATGATGATGATTTTCTGTGTCCCTGCAAGGCAAAAAAAACACCTGTGATTTATGCCATGCCCTTGCAGTGATATAATGTACCATGTGGATTTGCTCTCTCACTATTTCAACAGCTGAAGAAAATTACCTCAGTGATTTCCCTGTAATCAGTATTCCTTGAATTAATATGCAATTATAGCATATGTAAGCTAGATGTGGACACATATCGCTGTTGATGTGGACACCAGTGATAGATGTGGATCTCAGAAAACCCAACAAGCTGACACATTTTTGCACATGTATGGAAAAGTATATCGTTATAAAATTATAGACACAAGCTTCATAAAAATTGTATCTACATAACTAGAAATGCATTTGATGGAGTATAACATTAGTGTATAAATAATGCTGAAATGATACAGTAAAGGATAAATTGAGTCCTCAATGGCCATGTTGGCATGTCTGACACGCGTCTCATGTATTGCAGTTTTAATGGGGCATCTTTTACATAGATGACAGCTAACTAGAGTGCCCCTTTGGTTCTTATTTGTCTATCCATTGCTGATTTTTCACTTGGTATTAGAAGAAGTGATGCATGTTCTTATTTATTTATGAAAAGGTAGATATGTTTTCTTGTTTGATGTTCAAGGTTGCTCTGAAATTTGCAGCGGAACCCGAAGTATCCAGATTTCAAGCACAAGCATACTGGGGAGGCTTTATGGATTGAAGGAAAATACAATCCACATTGGGTGAAGTCTCAACTGGCAATACTGGACTCAAGGATGGAATCTCTCCATGCTAATGAAGCAAGCAAGTCTGTGGCTTTCATGTCTAGTGATGATTTTGCGCCTTTCTAATTGTTGCCTCTGCCGTGTAACACGCTAAATGTTCATGTCATATGATATCTTTCCTGGTCGACCAGGTTCTTTTTGAGAGGTCATGGCTCTGGTTTTTGTTGTCAGAGCCTTATGGGTGGTGTTGTTTGTACAGTCTGGATTCTAAATTTGCATTGGTCCAAGAGCCTAAAGTTGCTGATCCTTTTTTTCTTTTTCTTTTTTGTTCTAGAAAATTTAATGTTTTGAACAAGTTATGCAGGTGTTATAATCCATAGGTTATCTCTTGGATGATAAATTATAGAATGCCTTATATGTACTTAAAATGATGGAAGCGAAAAGAAGCACTGGTTTTCTTTCCTTTTCTTTCCCTTTTCATTTTAACGAGCGATAAGATACTTGGGTCATCACTGGAAAGTTGCGAGTTTTCTTAAATCTATTGAAAAGTTTTGCATTGAAAAATCTTGGGTATTTCTTTTTTTTTTTTCCAAGAAAATAAGATGAACTGAATTCATGAGATGGCTGTTCTGATCTTTCATGAGACAATTTTACATGTTCTTGGAACCCAAAACACCATGTTTTTTGCAATTTGCTTGATACTAGTACATTTAGTTTTCCCCTTTTGGGTATTAACAAATGTCAGTCTGTGGTTTTTCTTTCTTCATGGGTAGGTCAGTCTCTGGACTTTGGTTTTATAAGAGTAATTTGGTCATCCCACCCATATTCAATGCACTTTTCAGAAGTTTCAAAGCTACCAATGTTTTCAGAATTTTAAAAGCTGATTTTGCATCATTCCTGGGTTTGTTTTAAATATCTGGTCTGTTTGAGTATCTTCTGGGATTCTTTCTATGATCCGTTGTAGTGGTCGCAGCTGTTCTTTCATTCCTGCTGCTTTATGCAGCAGCAGGAGTATCTGGGACCCAACCGTTTCACTTATCCTCAAACACCCAACTCTTGTTCTGCTTGAGAAGTACAGAAGTAGGGCACACTTCAAGCAGATTTTGGCTCAAATGATGAGGATTCATCTTGTCACTGAGACATTTCCCATGAGTAGGCTCCTCTTCTCTTCTACTTCACACCTTGAAAGTTTAGACATGGCCATCCTACTCTTCAATCACTATACTCCTCAACCCAATCTCTACATTTACAATATCATGATCTGTGCGTTGTCATTCTCACCTATTGACTCTATTGCTCTCTTCAAATCCATGCTCCAGTCGTGCATCTATCCAGATAAACAGACCCTCCTATATCTCCTCAAGGCTGCCAAATGCTTAGCAGTGGGGCTGCAGATTCATGCCCATGCCATAATTACAGGCTTCTCATCACATGTCTATCTGCAGAATTCCCTCATCAAGATGTATGCAGAAAATGGGCGGATGGATCTTGCTCATCAGGTGTTTCAACAGATGATTGAACAAGATGCTGTCTCGTGGAATATCATGATTTCTGGTCACACCAAGAATGGGGGCAGCTTGCAAGCGCTAGAATTTTTCCGCAAGATGGGAGTTTCAGGACTCAAACCAGACGAGTTTACTGCAGTGAGTCTTTTCACAGCTTGTGGACAGCTGGGAGATGCACGCCAAGGAAAGTCAGTTCATGCATGGATTGAAAGGAGGAAATGCATTGCTTTGAATTTGATTGTGGGCAATGCTCTTTTGGATATGTATGTGAAACTTGAGGAGTTAGAGCTAGCTCGGAGGGTTTTTGACAGAGCTGAAGTGTGGGATTGCATTTCATGGAATACTATGATTGCAGGATATGCCAAAGTCGGAGAACTGGAATTTGCCTGCAAGCTTTTTAATGAAATGCCTAGCAGGGATCTGGTTTCTTGGAATTCTCTGATTGCTGGATATGCCCAGAAGGGCGATTGTAGAGCTGTGATGAAATTATTCAGGGACATGCTTGTTGAGAATATTAGACCTGATAAGGTGACAATTGTTGGCTTGGTTTCCACTGCTGCAGAGATGGGAGCTCTTCATCAAGGCAGATGGGTCCATGGCTGGCTGGTTAAAAACCAGATGAAATTGGATGCCTTTTTGGGGTCTGCGCTGATAGATATGTACAGCAAGTGTGGGAGTATCGAAAGAGCATTCATGGTTTTTGAGAGAATTTCTGAAAGAGATGTTATGGTGTGGACAGCCATGATTGCTGGACTTGCATTCCATGGTTATGGGAACAAAGCTTTGGAATTGTTCAGGGAGATGCAGGAAGGTTTGACACCAAATGCAGTGACGCTTCTCGCTATTCTTACTGCTTGTAGTCACAGTGGGATGGTGGATCAGGGGCATGCAATCTTTTACAGTATGAAGCAAATTTCTGGTGTCGAACCAGGAATTGAGCACTATGGGTGTCTGGTCGATCTTCTAGGGCGAGCAGGGAGGCTAGCCGAGGCAAGAGATGTGATCGAGAAGATGCCTATGAAACCAAGTAGGACAATCTGGGGGGCAATGTTGAGTGCTTGTAAAGCTCATGGAAATGTCAGGCTCGCCGAGATTGCTTTAAGGGAGTTGCTGAAATTGGAGCCTGAGAAAGAGGGCGGTTATGTTCTGTTGTCTAATGTATATGCTGCCTGTGGGAAGTGGAGCTCTTCTGACAATATCAGAGGAATCATGGAAAGCAGGGGAGTGAAGAAGAGGGCTGGTTGCAGTAGTGTGGTTGTTGATGGAGTTGCTCATGAGTTTGCGGCAGCAGACAAGCGCCACTCAAGATGGGTAGAGATCTGCTGCATATTGAAAAGTTTAAACAGAGAGATGAGGTCAGGTGCTGATATTTCTTTGAAGTTCCAGCAACAGTTGCTAGATCCATATCTGGGCTGAGGTTTGAAACTTCCTTTCTGATTACTGTGAATGTTACTCGCACATAGAATTGCAGAGGTAGGGTAGATTTTCTAGCGTGGTAGTTTCATAGCTTCATAGGTTAAAATAAATACAGATGGATATAGCACTAGGTTACTGTGTTGCTATCCATGTATTGGTGGGCCTGCAATATACTGCTCGAAACTGTGATAAAATTTTCTGTGCTTTTAAGAACAGTACTCAGGTGATTTGCCTTTCCTGAACCATGTCATACATATTTTAATTGAGAATACCAAGCTGCTTGGCTTTCCCTTAAGAAAGTACTGTAAATCTTGGCATGTGATAAATGGGATCCTTTCTCTGGAGATATACAACAAATAATAGCATCTTGTTTTTTCTTCTCTCAGAGCATATCATGTTTTCATTACGAAGTTGAAAATCTAGACATTTTCTTGTTCCAAATGGCTTCCTGTCCAATCAATTAGAAAAATGGGTACACTTCGTGATCCACTCAAGTTAATTTTGTGTTGCTATACATGTTTTGGTGGGCCCACAATATGCTACATTGTACTTGGAAATACTCTGCCTTTCTTGAACAATGTCATGTTTATTTTAATTTAATATGTCAAGCTTCTTTGCTTTTATTAGGAAAGTACTGCAAGTCTTGGCATATGATAAATGGATTCTTCTCCAGAAATGCTGAAGTAACTGGGATCTTTTGGTTGTTCTTCTCCCAAAGCATATCATGGTTTTGTTGTGAAATCGAAAATGTTGACATTTTCTCATTCCACATGGCTTTCCATCAAATCAGTTAAAAAACAAAAATCTAGTTTCAAGGATATCTTCCTCTTCTTAAGAATTAAAAGACACAAAAGCATAATGAAAACATGCAATCTGCAAGGAACAAAGTTTGCAGCAGTTCTTACTCCAGATTGCTCCAAGCCTTCATTTAAAAGAATCCAGCTTTTATTTATACAATCTGCATCGATTTATTTCCACAGACATGATCACACACTAGTTGTACATCAACTAGTTGGCGTGTGGGGCCCACCATGGTCTTTGTATGCCATCATGAAAATGGGATGCCCCAAAGATAAGGTAGATTCAACTCTCAGGTAGGGCACACCATGGAAAACCATGAACCACCACCCAAAAAACTGCACATTCATGTGAGGCATCCCATTTTCATGGTTGGATTGACCTGATTTTTGGGACATTCTATTTTCATGGTGGGACAACCTTGCTGAACAGGTCAGATGCCATACAAACACCATGGTGGGCCACACACACCAACTAGATGGATGTACAACTAGTTGTGTGAGCATCTCTCGTATTTCCATTACATGGGCGCATTATAATGAAGTCTCTGTTCCCCAACATACACAACCACTGGAATGTTCTTAAGATTTACACCGTCAGTTGGTCAGGGAAAGCCTTGCTACTGATCAGCTCCATTGTCTTCATCTCTGGCTTTGGGAAGCAGTACTGGATCCTGTCCCAATGCATTTGTCAAAATGAACATCATAGAGTCGTATCCTCGGAACTGAACTCTCCATGGTGTGACCTTGGAATTTAATACCAAAATTTCTCTTTCCCATTCAAAGCTCATGCCAAGCTGTGACAGAGAGCTTTATTTGCTGGAATAAAGATGGATCTATATATTTGTTGGTGGAGATTGGATGGACAAAAGCACACTGTGCAGTAAACTAGGAAAAGGAAGAGGGATAGGGCCGTGGACCAGAAGGATGGAAGTCTGTGTTGCAACTGAAGGCCGTGGTGATGAAGATGCGGGAAAAAGCTGGCAGTGAAAGAGATGGTGCCTCGTCACTGATGTTGGACTCCGTTGTTTTTTGTTTTGTTTTTTTTTTTTTTAAAAAAATTCGAATTTGTTCAATCTCCATTGATCCTTTGCCTCAGCCAAGTATATAACCAGAACCAGAATTCAGGGGCTAGAAAAATGCATGAATCAGTCGGTGGTTTGAAACGACTCAATCATACTATATAAATGGAGATGAGAAGGGTTTTTAAGCAATTGGAAGGCCATTTAGGCAACTACATTAAATCTGTCTTAAACCCACACTAAAAGGGGCGTGGCTTCAGAGGATCCACCGAGGTGGGTGGGACCCCTGACTGTGGGGCCCACCGTTATGTATGCGACTGCATCCATGCCGTCCATCTGTATTGAAAGCTCAATTTAGGGCATGTTCCAAAAAAATGAAGCAGATCCAAGTCTCAGATGGACCATGGTAGAGGAAACGGTGGCAATAGACCATTAAAAGCTTCTAGCATTCAAATAAAAGCTTTTCTCAAGGTAGTTATTATCATTTTAAAAAAATAAAAATAAAAATTGCAACTACTCTACAATCAATGGCTATTTATTGGATGACCAAAATTATCGACGAATGGGCTTGATAATTTTAGCAAAGGATTCAAATAAAAGCTTTTCTTAAAGTAGTTGCCATCATTTTTTTAAAAAAAAATGCAAATACTCTACAATCAATGGCTATTTATTGGATGACTAAAATTATGGAGGAATGGGCAACCAAACGTGGGATCCACCTTTGAAGTGGATCGTTCATCATGTGGGGGCTACTTCTGATGTCCATTGATTGGCCCACCTTTGATCGACATATAAATATGTGTGCGTGTGTGTGAGCAAAGACCAAAGTTGGGATTACAGTTTTTGGATCCCAGGCCACATTCAATTATCCATACCATTGATTTGCGGCATTCATAGTTGATGGTTTTTGAGGAAGATTTCTAGACTCGGTAAATATCTCACCAATAGAAATTAAGGAAATGATCCATATTGAAAGGAAAAATATGTTAAACGATCAAAGGGTTCAATATTCCAGCTGGGTTTCCTTTTTTCTTTCTTTTTTTCTTTTTTCTTTTTTTAATTCTCTCGGATGTTTACAGAAATGACCCACACATCCATCAGCCATAGTCCTGATATGCATACCATGTTCTATAACGGGTACCTTACATGGCCATCACTGGCTCTGCTTTTGTTTCGCCTGATTTTTCCTCCTGCCTCTCTCGGGCTCAATTGCATGCATTTCATTGAAGCGTCATGATTTATACTCTTCGGAATATCAGACCTGTGCCCATGGTAATTAAGTGGGAATCACATCAACCCGATGATCACAACCGTCCATTTGCAGAAGCATTGAGAATCTTAATAAAAAAAAAAAAAAAAAAAAAAAAAAAAAAAAACCCAAAAGAACTGCCCCTAGAAAAAATGCCAATTCTTACATTGGGTCAGCGTGGGGGTGTGGGGTTTTTTTTTTTTTTTTTTTTTTTTTTTTTTTGTTTTTTTTCCTTTCATCTTGTTCATGGGGACACAAAAAAAACATTTTCAAGCAGTGGGGAGCATCAAAGACCATTTTCCATAGAGCTGTGTACAACCATCCTCCAGCATCCACCCCCCCTTTTTGTCATTTTCCTTTTACAGAGTTTCGTCAAAATCAACTGTACAAAAGTAAAAAACCCTACCACCCTATTTTACAGTAGTCAAAAAGGAAAAATTAAGAGGGGATAAAAAAAAAAAAAAAAAAAAAAAGAAGAAGAAGAAAAAACTAGGAAAGAAAAGAAATGGGAAGAAAGAGCTTCCTCCCTCCCAATCTCTACAAATACACCTCTCCAGCCATCTCCTTTACCATCCCTTGAAAACACAGTCCACTCTCATGGTTTTATCCCCCTCCCAAGTATCCAATTCGTAGCTCCCCCCTCCCTAAATGTCAGACCAAAATCCTTCAGCAGAAACAAAAAACAATTGATAACAGGCACTGGTGAACAACACACCTGCCTGCCCTCTTCAGGAACTCTCTTACTGACAGTTTAGCAGCCCAATCATTTGCATCGCTTTGATAAATGAGCACAATCCAATTCATTCTCTTGCCACCAATTTCAGACCATTAGTTTCTAATTGTTTACCAGATGATTAAAGATTCCACAGCGGTGAGTGTTCAGGTTGCAGCTGAACCTGCAGCAACAGAACCATCCCTCAGCTGCTGCAATGACTGCAATGACATCTGCAGCGTTTTTTGCAGAGCGTCAGCAACGTATCTCAACTTCGCCTGGCTACCATCCCCTACAGAACTCCCAGACCTATACTCAACTGCTCTAGCCACCCTCTGCTTGCACCTGTCCCAATCTTCCACCCGTGACCAGCAAGCTCGGCCTCCATGGCTACCCTCCATCCCAACAAGAGATATATGAGTACTTTCACCAAAAGAGTATCTCAATCTGACAGAAACACAGTAAGGCAACCATGCGGCACCTCCAGCTGCATTTATATGGGGAATGTGAGCAGGATCAAGAACAAAAGTGAGGCCAAAATCAACTGCATTGCGTGGACGATCATAGTGGATGTTGCTTTTCGATGTGCAGGGGTTATCAGAATTCTCGTCTGTATTATACCCAGCATGATTCTCCAGGCAAAGCTCAATGCGTGGCCTCTGGGCAGGGGCCATGTCGGCACCTTGTGGCTGTGACAATCCTTTCTTCCAAGCTATCAACTTCAGGAATTCTCTGAGGACTGAAATGGGTAGGGTGAGAAGGGTGATGAAGGATGCCACGCGAGAGGCATCATAAGGTTCTGATGCAACACGACGACTGAAGTAGTCGCATATCTCGGATATTTCGGTGGGGGCCAGTTCATCCTGAGCATTAGCTTGGTTTTGCTGCTGTTGTTGCTGCTGCTGCTGATGGAATCGCTTCACGCTCAGGACTTGCAGAAGAAGTTGCACTCTGTGAACACTTACAGCAAAAACATAGCCCCTGCAGCAAGGTTCATGGTTAGATTCAAAGAAATAAAGATCTTTGTAAGGAGAGTGATTATATAATGAATTCTTAAATCTATTACTAAACATTGGCCATGGTTTTCCATCACAAAATCATACAAGCATTGTACAAGCAGATAGAATACAGTCATTCGAGTAAAACTATACAAGTAGTGGAGGGGCACCTGTTGTATAATATCATACACAAGTATTGTGCGAGAGTAATGCATAACATGTAAGAACTTCCTGAGAGGAACAAAACAGAATAAATGGGGACGTCAGGAGATGCCTAATTAATCAGATATGGGGAGCACTATACATAGAAGCAATTGCTATGAAAGCAACTTCAATCCCCCTACCTACCCCAGTCCATCCCTTCATCCGGATAATGAACATTTAAGCACCTCTTGATGCAGATAGAAACAGATGGCAGAGTCAGCCTCATGCTTATACTACTTTCCCTGTTTTCTATCACTCACTGATGGCCTGCTCAAGAAAGAATGAACAACGAGGGCATAAATATATATCTTGTTCGCATAGAGGAGAAGATACCATATGAATGCTCAAACCTTTGACCCATGTGGTGGGCATGCAAGATGAAACCACCATTACATATATATCTTGTTATACACTGGAAACATAACTATCAGGTGGTAAGCCCAAATGTGTGTCTGGCACGGAAGGTTAGGAGACGTTAACAAACAGTCCACAACTGGACATGTAATTATCATAATCTGAAATCCACTTTGCATTTGCGACAAATTACTATTGTGGCAACTCATCCACAGAACGTGGCATGCATGCACCCATCTCAAGGCAAAAAAGGTCAGCCACATTGTTGATGCCTGATTGGATGATCCAAACCTAGTGAACATCAAATGGATGGTTAAAAAGAAAATGGCCGGCAGTGCAAATTTGTTTGAAATCAGATGGTTAAAGATTATTATCAATTTCAGGAGGTCCACCCTGATAAGGACCTCAATCCGACGGTCTGGAGTAGTGTTCATGTAGCTCATCTGTATTTTGGATAGGACTGTCAACGGACAGGGTTAGGGCCAGACCAAGCTCTGTCCAAGCCCGGACTGCATCATTCAACCTAAGCTTATACCTAGCCTCGGCCTGTGACAGGCCAAAATAGTCCAGCCTCAGCCCGGTGCTATGCCACCATGACAAAATT
This sequence comes from Magnolia changhungtana, assembly GCA_030180095.1. Classification (NCBI taxonomy): domain Eukaryota; kingdom Viridiplantae; phylum Streptophyta; class Magnoliopsida; order Magnoliales; family Magnoliaceae; genus Magnolia; species Magnolia changhungtana. The sequence continues at coordinate 12,322,057 of JASAUF010000421.1, read as the reverse complement.
GCATAAACACTGCCCTAACACTTTAACGTAGATGTTGGAGAGAGGGGGAAAGAGATGAGATCGCTTATAGGAACTACAAAGACCCAATTCCAGAGGGCTCTTTTGTCTACGTGAGCATTAGGCACGATGAAGATACTCCACAAAAATGCTTTCTCCTATATCTCTCCTTTCATCTCTTGCAGTCATTGTTTTTTGTATGCTGTGTGGAGAGAGAGAGAGAGAGAGAGAGAGAGAGAGAGAGAGAGAGAGAGTTGAATTTGGCAAGGAGAAGAGGGACATTCTTGGAAAACTACCAGGCCGGACTGACAGGCACTTGGACAAGTCCAAGCCTGGCCCACTTGAGAAACAAGCTCAGGTTTTAAGCCTGAGCCTGGCCCAAGGCAAAGCTTGCTCCAGCCCAAGCCCAACCAGATGTGGACCAGCCTGGCCCATTGATAGCCCTAACTCTGGATTTGAGCAATATAGTACTTCGTAACAATCACAGGTGACTAGAGCAGCCATCATATATACACAATGTTTTAAATATCGACGATATCGGCCGATATATCCCACGATATATCTTGTATCCCACATGTACGATACAGCGAGCATTTTCAATTTCCATTCCCTTTTTTTTTTTTTTTTGTTGAAATTATGTTATACCAGTATCAAATGGTTACAAATTTGTTGGTTCTTCATGTTTTGCATAAAAAATCATGGCGTTGGAGCTTTGATTTCAATATCCATTGGTTCTTCATGTTCTCCATTTTTTTTTTCCTCAAAATTTTCCTTCAACCAGCTGTCAATTGAGACTAACTTAGAAGTATTTAGGAGTATTAATTACATGATCATCACATGCACTCTAATTTTGAAATTTAAGTGTAGGTGCTCCGAAATTATTTGCAATGTTGCACTCCAAACATGAAATCAAGCATGTATGAGGGCTGATCTACTGATTTGTTAAGTCCTTGTCAATTTTCGAAAAGTAAAAAATCATTTTTTAATTAAAATTATTAATTAAAAAAATTCCCTTCAACCAGCTGCCAATTGAGACTAATTTTGAAGTATTTATGAGTGTTTGATAAAATGATCATCACATACACTCTAAATATTATGCATTCAATATTAGTTCAATCAGGCAACGCATAACTGAGGACCCTATACAAAGGAAACCTATTATGTGCACTTTTCTTTGAGATGTTATGATTTAAAAGTGTGTATATTAAGGTCTTTTCTAACAATCCCTGAATTTTCATTGAAAAAATCAACCATTTTCCCAATGTTTCCCCGTGTTTCCCAAAAAGTGTGATAAATTACCCGATACAAACGATATATCCTGTGCGATAACCGATACGTATCTGTAACCCAAGGATGTGATACGTAACACTATACTGATATTTCGAACACTGTATATACATACAATTCCAAGGTGGATGGATTGCCAGCTGCCAATGCCTTGCTCACACGAAAAACTATCCTACTAAAAATGATAACTACACAAAAATGCAAAACATGTTACATTGAACAACAATACCATGCCTAAGAAGAAGGATGTTAAAAAATAATTACAAAAATCCCATTTGTAAGGGCAGAACCAGAAACAAAAAACAAGAAGAAAGCAAAAAATGACAGAAGGATTTCTACCTCTTAATAAGAGAATAAGTTGTAGTTTATAAATAAATAAAAACAGCAAGGTATCATAAAATATGGGATACAAATAGACGTCTCAGCTAACCAGTTGGATAGAATGCACAAACATAATGATAAAAGAGAAAAGAAAGAATAGGACATGTCATGAGCCGAAACATTCACCTAAACTGTGGTTCTGGTATCCATAGACTTGGACTCGAACCAATAAATAAATTATGCATTCCAAAATGAAACCACAAGAAACTATTACTGGATAAAGTGGGTCTAGATCCATCTTATCTTGTGGGCTAAAGTTAATTTCGTCATCCCAGAATATTCATTTTCACTGGTCAAAAAGGCTTCGAAAACACAGCCAAGTTTGGGATTTGGTTATTAAGGTAAGATTTGGATGGATATGGTAATGATTTGTCATTTAGACTGAGTTTTGAAATATTGATTAGGACTTGGGGTTTGGATCAGTTATTTAAGCAGGAATTGGTAGATAATTGGTAATAATTTGTTATGGGATCGAACTTTAACTCGGAAGAATTTTTGAGAAGATTTCTGTGGCAGCTAAGAATTGGGAAGTCCTTAGGTTGTAAGTCATGTTTAATCAGCACTTCAAGTCAAAGATTGAGCGGAAGTGGTCAAGGTAGACAAGTTTTAGTAGTATTTTCACAGTACGACACAAAGGGTCAACATCGACGGGCTGAACACATGATCCCATTTTCCGTTTTGTTGATTTATTTTCGTATTTTCCCTAGCATGTAGCTGGATTTTCGTTCTTTTGATCAATTTATCTTTGTTTATTCTCTCTGGCCATTATTTCTCTTTCTTATCATGAATTTCATATAGCATAAATAAAAGAAAAGTACTCAAACATCCCAAGAAATCAACAAGCGCAGTGTGAGTGTGCGGAATCATCTCTAATGATAAAATTGGAGGATCTAAGTCTTACCCTACAAAGAACCGCAACGCTGGCTGTTCGTTGTCCAAATTTAAGAGTGCCCCTTCGTTTTCCTTTAGAATCGATCCAAGTATCTCCTTCAGAAGACCGGGTAACTGTGCAAATAGCCATAGTACACCAAGGTACTTGAGTATACCTCGCAATACCTTCTTAAGAGCAGCAAGGGGAACCCATCCACCACCATAGCCTCCATCATCCCCAAGCCCAATGAAGGCTGTATTCAAGTCTCCCCTAACATGTACAGGGACACCTGCACCTTGTGGTGCACGTATAGGTAGTCCAGAACCTACAGCCGTTAAACTTGAAGATGCCAACATAGCATTGCTCACTCGGCTCAAATTACCTCCCTGGTTGCTGCCCATTGATGTAGGTCGAGATATTCCAGCAGTACCTGTTAGGTTTAGCCGATTCCCATTGGGCACGGGAGGTTGTGAACCTGAACTTGGGTTTGGAATGCTTGAATTCACAGGCCCAACAGTTGGGGCACCAACAGTAAAATTAGGTTCCAGAGCATTCAATCCTTGGGCAACATGCTCCATAATGAAAGGGCGAAATTGTGGGCATGGCAATGAGCCCCCACCTTCAGGTTCCTTCTTGGCTGGTGTTGCTGGCTGTAACCAAACCTGATCTCCAGCAAAGCAGCGCATATCAACAGCAAAGTTTTTCCGATAGATGATGCGTATCCAATAGGGACCCCGTAGAACAACCGAAACATCAATAGGCAACAGTGAGCTAGGAACAATTCCCGGCCCACCTCTTCCAGCAACAGATAACATGGCAACACTTTGAAGACCATGATTCCCAAGAGGACCCATAACAGCACCTGTAACTGGATTCCCAACAGGGGCAGCCGTGGTGGGCTGATTAGTGTTTGAGGTTGAACTGCTTGGCAACAGTCCCTGAGATGGCGGTACAAAACCATTTTGCTTGGGAGCAGGGTTGAGACCTGCTGTTACACCATGGATGCCAGGAGAAGCAGGACCAGTCATCCGCGCAGGGCGTATTGCACCAGCAAGAGCTAGCAAAGGTCCTGCAGTCAGGCGAATGCAATCCAAAAGCGATGCCACCTCAGCTCCATTAATGAAATCTTCCAAAAACTGCAGCAAACAGATAATGTTATGCATGATGCTGGACGGATCAAACAATAAACAATTGACAAGATTTTTTTTTTTTTTTTGTTTTTTTAAAATGCAACTTCATGATAGTGAGAGATGCTGTTGGGACTGATATCAATCCAACACTTTTTTTCCTTTTTTTATCAGAACAGGGATGGTGAGAGATGTTACTGGGAATAATATGAATACAACTTCGTGTGTATAGCACTTGCCACATTTCAAAGTTCTTGTTATGTTTTATGCCTTGCAAATCACCCACGTTTTCACAGGCACTATCAATTGAACACTGGCAACAATTGTGCATGTGTAGCTGGCTCTGTTCGTGTGTCACTGTAACTCCAGTAAATCGTTTCATGGGTAGGTATAATTTTCTTGAACTTTCTCCATCTGCCAGATTATGAAGATTTCGACTAAAAATGAAATTTAAAAAATTACATAAGAAAACTGATGGTGTCAAGATGCTGTTATTCATGTCAATCTTCATGCAACTACTTGCAAGGTATAAAAATGCATAAACGTGAATAATAACTACATAAGAGTCAGCATGGATAGCTGCCCCTCCAATTGGGCAAAATATTTTGTTTTCCCATATTGGTTGAGGGCTCTCTCTCATAAGTTGGCTAAGGCAGGGATTTCCTGTTCTTCTCTTTGTATTGGGAATTCTCTTCCCCTTTTTTAGTTCTAAGGTTTTTTTTTTTTTTTTTTTTTTTTTCAATTTTCTCATAAAGAGAGAAAAAAAAAAAAAAAAAAAAAGAGTTAGCCGCATCAGATCTTTAAATAGAAAAATTAACATGCACACCATTATATACCAAGGATGATTTTGTTTGTTATGGTGATTGAATGACCATACAAAGCACTTACTGGTAATAATGAGACCATCCACATCCCAAAAAGGAAATATCATACTAAGTTAAAGGTTAATATCCCAGAATGTCTGACATTAGAATTTTTATTTATTTAAAGCAGACACAAACCTTGGTGTGAGGCCAGAGTTGATCAGGAGAAACATGCATTGTGCAACCATCTTTACCTGCTTCCCACTCAACAACAAAACGTGCCATTATTGCAGGCATTGAGCCAAAACTAAACCACAAACTCATGAGACCAACTGCTTCAATCCTGAATGCTCTCCTCATCTGTTCAGATGTCTTATCCGCAACCTCAGTCGCACCTTTTATTCCAGACTGTACCTTATTTTCTGAGTTTACTCCGCCATCTTCTAGTTTATCTTCAGCTCTTACACCAAGTAACTTCCTCATTCCAAGAGCAAATAAGCGTGCATTAGATAGCCTCCTTAAATCTGCCACTAGCTTTTGTATACTATCATCCTCAACAGTCTTATAACTCAGAACAACACCTTCTGAATCATAACGGATATGAGAATCCACATCAGATGTGTTGGCAATACGGACACCATAACCCCATGGTGTACTGGAACTATCTTTCTGAAGGTCCCACAGGTCTCTAAAGTGTTGATCATTTACTTTGACATCCCAGTACATGCTTCCGGGTTTACCAAGCCTCAAGCAGATATGTTGCCACGAATCGTCTCTGGCAAATGGCAATCGGAACCACAAGTTTGAGGACGGGGTTCGCAAACCAACTTCTTCAACATAGGGAATATCAAGAGCATCCATTTGGCTGGTTAGCCGAGCATGTTTAATACAGAGAGAACAGTGCCTGACTACATGAAGAAAAGCAGCGACATATATACTGGAAGGAGCACGCCCATGGTTTGCTTCAGCCAAAATACTTCCATAGGTATATCCTTCGGTCTTAGATGTCACTACTGATGAACAGAGTGACTCTGAAGCAGCAGGGTGGCAGTTGGCTGATTCTGAGATTTTCCTTCTCTTTCGAGACTCTGTACTGGCTTCTACCCCTTGAAGCGATGGGATCAGCTTTAGTACATCTGAAAGAGAACGCTTCCGCGGATCTTTGTCATGTTTAGGAACAACATCACAACTTGGGCTATTAGAAATCCATGATTCAGGTGCAGGGCCTGAAAAAGATGATAGTACCCGTCAAAAATACTAAGTAAATTGCAATATATTCCCAAAAATTCAATACATGAACCCAGTTAAACCAATTTACTATTTTGAGCATGGGTCTTACATACGGGGGAAGTAGTCCATGGGCTAGATCCAGAAGTTTTGAGAGGTCCAACCATATTCCCTGTAGGTGGGCTTCGAAGCAAATTTGCTTTCATGCCTGGTCCAACAACCCTAGGGCCAGCTCGGAGTGGAGATGACACTCGAGTTGGCCTACCAGCAGAAACTTTAGCAGCCAACTCTTTTGAAGTTTCCTTAAGCAATCTCACCTGATCTTCATCCATACCAGAACGAGGACCAACCTCAAACGAATGAGGAGGAGACTTATGAGAAGATAACTCCTGATCGGATTTTGAAGATCTGACTCTCTGAAGAGATGGGCTCCTTACTGGACTAGGAGAGAAAGAATTGACAGGGCCAGATTGAAGCAATGCCTTTATATTGTTTGATGGATATGGAGAGCTATTTAAAGGGGGGCCACCAGAAGAAATTTTTGGAATATTATTAACCTGAGAAAGTTGCGAACCCCCCTCCCACTTAAGAGAGGTCAGTCCACTTTTTATCCCTTGAAGATTGATTGGAACAGAACCTAAGTGAGAAGAAAGAGAAGATATGTTAAAGGACGAGGAGAGGTGGTTTTGCATGGGAAAAGGAGGAGCTGATGCTCCTTTCTCAAGCTCAAAAACTTTATCAACCACAGATGAGAAAATTGACTGTGGAAATCCAGCCATCTGCAGAGAAACTTCCTGACCAATCTCGGAAAGAAGACCATGTTCTGGAGTCTGATTAGGACCCCCAACACTTGGTAAAGAAGAAACTAGTTTTTCCCAGTCAAGAAGGCTCAAATTCAATTCATCCTCAACCATTTGCATCTGACCAACATCGATTTTATTGAAACGTATTATGTGATTGGAGTCACCAACTGAAGGGGATTGTCCAAATGGATCTGGCTGGGTCTCCAGCAGTTTAAAGAGCGGCTTAAAATCTTTATCAAGTTGCATTAGCAAATAATAAGAGCTCCCACACTGTGGAAACCCCATAAGCAACGAATCCGATCCATTCAAGATTGTCTTGGGCATCTTCACTGCAGCCAATCCCTGTTCATAAACCTGGACAGTCAAAGGCATGAATGTTATATACCACACGGACAAAGGTGCCATGTGATGTGACATATTTGGTATTTAAAATCACAGGAACATCAAATGTGTAGATAAACACATATCAAGCATTTTTGCCAAGGCAATAGGCAGAATCTTATTTAATGGAAGTGTTTAGTCAAAGAACTGCAGAAGATGACCAAAATATATGTTAGTAGGGAGAAATTGCAACCAGAATTGGTAAAGGAGATACAGGTGCAATGACGAAATGACAACGATGCATGGAAGGACCTCCTGTAGAGATAAATTATGTCATACATTTCATTATCATCATCATCATCATACATTTAAGAAAAGAAAATTTCATGGCGGATAACAGGCATTTGGTACAGGAAAACTAGTATGATCAGCCACTGGACTGCAATTATTCTCCACATGTCGAGGATTGACAAGCTGCCAGGTTTGTCTTTTAAGGACTCAAGATATGAAGCGTACACAACGTAGTGTACACAAATAACGTAAATCCCCAGTAGCATACAAAAATAGCATAAATCCCCTGCATGTGACACAGCTACATAGTGTGTAGAATATGTAGTGTACTCTAATCTTTTCTTTCTTTCTTTTTTTAAAAGGCTTTGTTAAACTGTCAGTTTCAATTTTTTATTGAAAACGGTGGTGACCCATTCTTCTAACATGCGGCAACGACATTGAGTTATCCAGACCGTCAAAATCGTGCCCCATTGTAGATGGAGAATATTTCTACTTCTAACCACATCAGACAATCTTAACCATCTAATAATGGGCCTCCATGTGTATGGTTGCGGACTTGTGCCATATCATAAATGGTGTAAAACTCACATTTTGCAGTAACTTCAAATTTAACTCTGAAAACAAGATGCTTTCAAAAGAGGGTTTTCGAAAAACCCTCTTTCAAAACCCTAAGTTCCCTACACCCTAAATCCTTGATCCACAAAGCCTTTGTGAAAGGGAGATTTTGGCCAATCAATCGACCCCAAAAAAAGATCCGTTTGTTATATTATCAAGATCACAGCTCAAACGAAGGAGAAAATAAAATTTCACCCTTTTGACTTTTGCAACATCGTAAATGGTGTACACCTCACGCTTTACGGTAACTTAAAAGTCAACTCTGAAAAAAAAAAAGAAAAAAAAGAAGAAGAAGAAGGGCCTTTCGAAAGAGGTTTTTGAAAACCCCTCTCTTTCAAAACCCTAAGTTGATGCAAGCACCCCACCACTCCAAATCATTCTCTTCGATCCACAAAGCAATTGAAGGGGAGATTTTGGCCGATTGATCAACCCTAAAGAAAGGTCCATTTGTTGTATTTTCAAGATCATTGGAGCTCAAACGAATGAGAAAATCAATTTTTCCCCTTTGCACATCTGTGCAGCCACAAAGCTCAAAAATCCAGTTTTATTGTTGATTGAATCTCTTTTCAAGATTGATAAAGGTAAGTTCCCACCCCGTAATATTTGTTAAATGAGTTGTTTTTCATTTCAAAGGATGATTTATTGTTTCTTCCCCCGTTTTAGGATGTTGGTTACTACGCAATGTTGTAGTATAAGGTTGTTATCATTCTTTTTTTTTTTTTTTTTTTTGGAGGGGGGGGGGGGGGCCTCTTGGTCTATGCATGGCACGTTACTATGCATGTTGAAGGATAAGGATTGCCATGCAATTTTTTTCCTTTTCTTTTTCTTCTTTTTTATTCAGTTTTTTTAGATGGCCTACTATGGTGTGTTTGTCATCTATTATGATTTATTGATTCGTGAGTTCGTGACTCGTGAATTTTTTTATTTTTTTAGTGAACTAAAAAGAGAAAGATGTCTAAAGGAAAAGAGAGATTTTGCCTAGAAATATGAGGCTGATAATCCACTAGGGAAAGCTCATAGAAATTGTGTTCTGTAAATTTTGTGGTCAAAGGTGTATGGGAGGCACGACTCACCTAAAGCATCACTTGGCCGGAACCCTCAATAGGATAAAGTCGTGCCAAAAGTGACAGAAGAAGTATTGAGCAGCGTAGAAAGAGTTTGAGAGACTACCCTAATATGAAAGATAAAAGAAATGAGGTATTTCGAGAAATCGAGAGGGAGGGATCGACATATTATTCCGGTTCTAGTAGTGATAACATTAGTGTAGGTAATGATGTGTTTGTTGGCAGTGGATCTTCTAGTAACCAATTGGCAACAAGAGCAATGGGTCCTATGGACCAGTTTGTTAGTAGTGAGCAACAACCAACCGCATTGAATTCAATGCGGAAGAAGGAAGAGAGAAAAGAAGTGTGGAGTGATTGACAAATTATTATCATTATTATTTTTTTTTGGAATGCTTTGTCATTGAACCTATGTAATAGCCCATACTTTTCAACATGGTGTAAGGCTATTGGAAATGTTAGGCAGGCCGGGATTAAGCCACCATCCATGCATGAGATGAGAACATGGATACTAAAGGAGGAGATTGGCAATGTTGATAATGTAATGAAAGGATACAAGGATTCTTGGAAAACTCATGGGTGTTCAATTATGTCTATTGGTTGGACAAATGGAATAATAGAAGCATAATCAACTTTTGATAAATACTCTGGCTGAACAATGTTTTACAAGTCTATTGATGCTTCCAATTCAGTAAAAGATAGAAGTTTGCTATTTAAATATCTTGATGAGACTGAAGAGACTGGGGAAGAAAATGTGACTCAGGTTTTCGTGAATAATCATTCAAGCTATGTGAGTGTTGGGATGAAGCTGATGGATAAGAGAAAAAAGATATATTAGATTCCCATGTGTTGCACACCACATATCTAATGTTGGGGGATACTGGAAAAATGAAAATGTATTCTAAAACACTTAAAACAACAAAACCAGTGACAAAGCCTATTTATGGGCATGGAATTGTATTAAGCATGATGAGAAGCTTCGGGAATAATAACGAACTTCTACGGCCAGCAGTGAAACACTTTGCAACACATACCTTACCCTCGGAAGTATTTACACGCAAAAGAAGGGTATTCAAGCAATGATCACATTGGAACAATGGTGTTTTGCTTGGGCTAAAAGATTGGAAGGAATTAAGATACAAGTCATTATAATGTTGATCCAAAGTTTTGGCCGCACATTGCCTTGTGTGTTAAGGGCACCAAGCCTTTGGTAAGCAAATTTTGATCTTAAGGATATGTTTGTCTCCACAGCATTTGCATATGCAAATGATTTGCACTATGAGCATTTTCATATGCATCCACTTGTATACTAAAAGTTTTTCCTGTGTAAGTGATACATGTTTACATTTTGGTTTATTTTTAGCAATGGAAGTCCTAGAATACGCAGCGGTACATAAGTGTAAAAATCTATGTCAACCTAATTGTTGACTTGGCGACATCATTAGCACACAACGTGGACATATTGGTTTCACAATGTATCCCACCACACTTATTGGGCCCCACAAGTACACATCGAGAAGCGTGGAACCCACTATATGGAACTAGAAAATGAATTGAAGGTCCAATAACAAAGAAAATGGAAGATCCATACTGATTATACTAAAAAAAGGTCAAACCATTGATATGGATCATACATTGTATAGGACCCACCATTAATGGCCTATCAGTCTTAAATCACCTTGTTCGGATGATCCTAACCATCCGACCAACGGGTATGGAAATAGATTATCCATATAGATAATACTAGAAGGGTCCGATTATTGACCACCCATCATTTGGGACCCACCCTTGATGGCCCATCCCTCTTAAATTACTTTAATCAAATGACCCAAACTATCCGACTAATGGCTATGGAAATGGATGCTCCATATTGATTATACTCAAAAAGGTCTTATCACAGATATGGCCCATCCATTGTGTGAGGCCCACTCTTGATGGCCCATACCTACCAAATCATTCTGCTCAAATGATCCTAACCATCCAATCGATGACTATGACAATGAATTATCCAAATTGAATATACTAGAAAAAGGTCTAACCATTGATGAATTATCCAAATTGAATATACTAGAAAAAGGTCTAACCATTGATATGGACCAATTATCATGCAGGTCCCACACCTGACGGTCCATTCCTCTCAAATCACTTTGATTGAATGCTCCCAGCCATCCGATCAATGGATACAAAAATGATGACCCATATTGATTATACCAGAAAAGGTTTGATCAATGATACATTGATATGATCCGTTGGGAAGCACCCTCAATTGCCAAGCCCTCTCAAATCACTTTAATTGAATGATCCTAACCATCTGATTAGCAGTTGGGAAAATGGATGGTCCATATTGAGTATACAAGAAGAGTTGTAAACATTGATATGAATCATCCACCATAAGGGGGCCAACTTCGATAGCTCCTCCCTCTCAAATCACTTTGGACGATCTCAACCACCCAATTGGTGGTTGAAAATGGTCGGTCCATGTTAACTATATTAGCGAGGTCAATTGATGTGGACCATACCTTGTGTGGGGCGCACCGTGCTCAAACCACTTTGATTGGCAAATCAGATCAAAGGTTGGAAAAATGGACACTCCATATAGAGTATACTAGAGAGGTGTATGCATTGATATGGACCGTCTATCACATGTATTCCACCTATTATTGCTCATCCCTCTCATCACTTTGATTGGATGATCCTAACCATCAGGATGGTGCCCACTGAATAAAAAAGAAAGGTGTAAGTAGTGATGAGGACTGACCATCATGTGGGGCACACCTTCGATTGTCCATCCCTCTAAAATCACTTTGATTGGATTAGTTACAAGAACTTACAGGTACTAAAGTTATGTCGTAAGCAAGAGGCACATATGAGATGGTAAAATAGAGGGGTTCGTTTTGCATAGGAAAATGTTTCCTTATGGTGGGAGATGTGAAAATAAAAAAGGCATTTGAAGAGGAAAATTGGCCTATGTGAAAACATTTTCATTAGAAAATCGACGAGTGCACATGGGAGAATCTCTTTTACATCTGCAAATAGAAATTTACACATGGAAATGGGTGCAAGCAACAAACTTGCACATGTAAATTCCAATTTACAAATGTAAACCTACTTTGCACATCCGTGTTTGCACCGACTTGCTATGTAAACATTTTCAAACTTACCATTTTCTATATGAATAGCCTAAAAAAAAAAAAAATCACCCTCCCGCTATAACGAAACACTTTCCTTTTTAAATTGCAGCATTGCCACCTTTAGTGTTACACTGTTACTACCTCTCTACTACACTCAACAGGAATTGTTCATTTCCAAAATCACCAATCAAACGGTTAAGATCATCCAATCAAAGTGATTAAAGAGGGTTGGCAATCAAAGGTGAATATATGATGGACGGTCCATGTCAATGCTTTAGACCTTTATAGTATACTCGATAGGGACTGTCCATTTCCCAAACCAATGATTGAATTCCACTTTTAAACCATTTCCCAAACCACTAATTGGATGGTCGGGAACATCCAAACAAAGTTATTTGAGAGGGATGGCAATCAAAGCTGGGCCCACATGATAGGTAGTCCACATCAATGCTTACTCTTTTCAGTGTACTCAATACAAACCATCCACTTCCCACACCACTAATCAAATGGGTAGAATCATCCAATTGAAGTGATTTGAGAAGGATGAGCAATCAAAGGTAGGCCCAAATGACGGATGGTCCACATCAATGTGTAGACCTCTCTAGTTACTCAATATGGACAGTCTATTTCCAAACCACTAATTGGATGGTTACGATCATCTAATCAAAATGATAGGAGAGGGATATGCAATCAAAGGTGCGCATAAGTGATAAACGGTCCAAATCAATGGTTTTCCATTATATTTAATATGAACTGTCCATTTTCCCAACATATAATTGGATGGTTAGGAACTTAGGATCATATTATCAAAGTAAGTTGAAACAGCTAGCAACCAAGTGTGGGCCACACATGATGTACGATCTACATCTCAATGATTAGAGCTTTTGGAGTGTAATCAATATGGTTCTTCCATTGTCATATCCATTGATTGTATGATTAGGAGCATCTGACCAAAGTGGTTTGGGGGAAGCACGAAGGGTGGGCCCACATGATGGATGGTCTATAACAATGATTTGACCTTTTCTATTATAATCAATATGGATCATCTATTTCCATAGCCATCGATTGGATGGTTAGATCATCCAATCAAATTGATCCAAAACTGATCGACCATCAACTGTCTGCTCCACAACATGGATGGTCCATATCAACGATCAGATCTTTTTTAGTATTATCAATATGGATCATCCATTTCCAAAGTCATTGATCGGAATGGTTAGGATCATCCAATCAAAGTAATTTGAAAGGGATGGGCCACCAAGGGTGGGCCCAAACAATGGATAGTCCATATAATCTAATCAGAACTTTTACCAATATGAATCATTCATTTCCATTAGCCATAGATCAGATGCTTAGGATCATCCAATCCAAGTGATTTGGGGTGATGGGCCATCACGAGTGTTGCACACACAATGGACAATGCATATTAATGACCAGACCTTTTCTAGTACAAGCAAATGGATTATCCATTTTCATAGCCGTTGATCAGACATGTTATGTCCATTTTCCATACCCATATGGTGAGTGGGTTCCACGCCTATTGATATGTGCCATTGGGCCATTCCATGTGATGCGATGCATATAGTGAATCCCTATGTCCACAATGTGAGCTAACTAACAATGCTAGCGGATCAAAAATACATTGAAATAAATTTTGAATCTTGCATTTCATGGCGTAGAGAAACATAGGAAAATGACTTCCATAAGAAAATATGCTAATATGGCAAACATATTAGAACATTTATTGGGTAGAAACTATTATTCTACAAATGAATGCATGGGAAAATACTTTAACAACATAAACCATTTGCATATACAAGTAATGCAAAGACAAGAAAACATCGAAATACTTGACTGAACTCCATTTTATGTAAAAGGCTCATGAAGCCTTCCAAACCAAATCCTAATCTAATAAAGAATTTCTAGGTTCCTCAACTATTTACGACTATAAAACCAACCTACTACCTAACCTAACAATGTTTAAAAGAAAAAAGAAAAGGTTTTTTTTTTTTCTTTATAAATTAGTAGCGATTTATAAAATCCTAAAACAAAACTACCGATCCAAACAAAACATCAACCCCAACTACCAATTTGTATGCACATGCACATGTATGTACATAAGACATACATTAATACATACATGAATGTATGCATGTAAATATGGGTTTGATCCTAGAGTTACGATAATGTTGAGTTCTTTGGGGCCCACCATGATCTCAAATTCGCCCCCTTGATTCACAGTCGAGACTAAAAATCAGGTGCCCACACCATAGGGAACTCCGTAAAATCATTCTTAACGACTTTTTTCTTTTCTTTTTTTAAGATTTCTTCTAAATGAAAAGGCCCCAACTAATTTAAAAACATATGATGAAAGCCAAGCGAAGCTTAAAATAAAAGAGAACAAGTATAATTTGAATCATAAATCATAGGATTCAAATCATAAAATGTAGGTTTCATATAAAAAGGGATTCAAAGGTGGGGTGCAAATCATTTTGCTTAAGATTCAACTCAAATAGTAAATCTTAGGATTTTGACAACACTGTCGGCCAGTGAATTTTGTAGAGATACCGATACTTCGAACACTAGGCCCACCTAAGTTTTGGAATGGCCTTACTTGTGCATTGTCCCTTCATCATGACGAGATGCATTTGATGAGTGGATTGGATGGCATATAGACACACTATGGCAGGCCGCATTTTTCTCAATGCTGCCATAACTTAGTGTCAAAAGGCACACAAGCACACAGGCACACACATGAAGGTCTATCCCCTGCTAGTTGTAGATGCAACTAGTGGAGATGGGGGGCCTACCATGTTGTATGTGTGGCATCCAACAATCTAGCACAATTTCCCCATAATGAAAAAGGATGCCCTAAAAATCAAGCAAATCCAACCCTCAAGTGGGCCACCAGATGAATTTCAAGGTTTCTAGGTGGTTGTCCATTGTTTTTTAGCATGTGATCCACATGATGATTGGGATTGGCTTTGTGATGTAGGCTGGATGAGAAAGAAAATATGAAGGGAAGAACGGATTTTTTGCACAAACACCAGTTGAATCTTTTAGGGTTTTTTCCCCTACAAGAGCCTTTTTTTTGTCCAATTTCATCATTCATCAACTCTATATACATAAGTTAGCAATCTTTATATAGGCCTAAATACAAAAGATAAATTATCTAATGAGACCTTTCAAATCTAGACTTCACCATTTCAAGACTCGCTATGACATGGTAAATCCACTTGAAAATTATCACACAAGAACTTCTATTAAAACTAGCACCTCCTTGAAAGATTTTAAATCTCATAAAAGTTCTCGAAAATTCCCTAGACATGGGCTGTTTTTTAACAACCAGACCATAGAAAGTGAACTATTAATAATCCCCAGCTCCTCTATCAACAGTTACCAATCATGTGTGATCAAAGTGGGTGACATTCTGAAGACACATCCGATCTGGGTCTACATGCATCACTAACACACATGGGCTTATTTTATGGGCGAACCATCTGATCAGATCATGGCCCATTTGGGCTGAATCAATTGCTCTCAGTTGGGAAGAGCTCATACTCAAGTTTGGATCCCTACACATATCCATTGCCATTTGCAATGCTTCACTTTCTGCTTGTTGGGAGCTGATAATGTAGGCCCACTCAACGGATTGACCCTGCTTGCATTGGATGGTGTTGTAGATCACACGTACTCCTCCTGTTTTCCTGCTCCCCACATTCTAGGCCCCGCCTCCCACTTTTGTAGTGATGGAGTTGTGAGTCTATCAGCTCCTTGTTGACACAGTGTTGCCTTATCACTATCGGCCTCTGATTTATGCACCCCAGTTATAGTTGGGATGGGATGTGTCCATCTCAGCTTTGACATACACCGTAGAATGCACCAGTCAACAGTTGAGCTGCTCATCTCCTCCTCCACCAATCTAACTGTCGATCCATTGTTTGTTTCATTAATCCATTCATTAAAATGGAAAACCACCTAGAGACTTTCATGTCATGTGTATCTTCCTAGATTGTTGTGCTATCACTAAGCACATCATTTGTCAAATCTTCAAACACTGATAATGAATCTTATTCATTTAAAATCTCATATTCTTTGTAAAACTAGAGCATCTCAAGTTTTACATCATTAGTCATGATCACGGTGTCCCGTATCCGTTACGATACGGCCGTATCAGCCGATATGTATCGGTAACGGCAGTTACCGTTACGCGATAAGAGGCCATAAAGGGGCACCCGCCGATTCTGTAGCTGTAATGGCCCCGTAACGGTAAAAAAACAACCATTTTTTATTTTATTTTTTTGCTTTTTAAGATCTGTTTTTTCACTTTTTTGAAACTTCTTTCTTCCAAACTCTTCCTAAATCATTTTATTACTATTTTCGACCACTCTTACCTTGATATTACAGATAAAAACAACTTATATTAAGGATTTTCTTGATTCGAAACTTCGTGAGCCATTTTTCAGAAATTCCTCAAAAATAGGTATCTATATTTTTTATTCTAAGTTTTGTTGTTTGAATGGTAGAATATGATGTGTTAATCATAATAAAAGATATTAATGTCCATTTTACAGATTGTTGTTGTCATTATATATTTTTTTATAATTTTTTTTCTATTTACGCACTATTTTCGGCCCTTTTTTTTATTCGATAAATCATTTTTTATTGAATGTTTTGTTGTTTTAATGGTAGAATATGATGTGTTAATCATAGTATAACATGTTAATGTCCATTTTACAGATTGTTGTTGTCATTTTATATTTTTTTCTATTTACGCACTATTTTCGGCCCTTTTTTTTTTTAATTCAAATATATTACACATGTAAGATATTTTCATATTACATTCATTCTAATATATCTATCATTGATAGTAGAAAGTTAGAAAATTAAATATATGAGTTTTACAGTCAAATCCAAGTTGTTTGGTTCATAAATTCATCAAACAATCTGATACAACTTCTCACCAAAGAGTGGACCATTACACCACCATAAACATGTTCCAATTTATAAATGAATGCATATTTGGAATGCTTAGAATATTCCAGATTTAATCCGTATTTTTTCATTTTTTTTTGGCAAAAAAAAAAAAGCACCATTACAGGCCATTATGCCCCCATATCCGTCTCGGTATCAGAGGGCACCATTACGCCAACCGATACCGTTACGGGATACCTTGGTCATGATCCTCCAATAGGTCTTCTCTTCTACCAATGATTGAACAAAACACTATCGAAACCACTAATGTCCGATTCCAAGATGTTGTCAATTTCTCACACATGAGGCACTCCTTGATGTTGTGTCAATGTTTTCAAAATTCTTTGATCGACCTAAGCTCTAATGTGGAATTCCATCCTCCCATCCATACCATCACATCTCCTTACTATTTCCTCGCATGATATTCTTCTAAATGCTTGCCATTGTTCCCATACAAGCCAACAGATGAACCTGCACTAATACCAATTTGACGAAGGATGGATGAGAAAGAAAAGAAGAGGGGAAGAACAGATTTCCGTGCACATATGGTTAGTTTTTTTAGGGTGTTGTCCAAGGTATCCTGTATCGGTATTAGTTGGTGTAACAGTGCCCACCGATACCAATACAGATACAGGGGTGTAATAGCAATACGGGGGCGTAACGGCCCGTAACGGTGAAATTTCTTCTTCTTTTTTTTTGCCAAAAAAATATGAAAAAATATGAATTAAATTCGGATTATTCTAAGCATTCCAAATATGCATTCATTTATAAATTGGAACATGTTTATGGTGGTGTAACGGTCCACTCTTTGGTGAGAAGTTGTATCGGATTGTCTGATGAATTTATAAACCAGATAACCTGGATTTGACTGCAAAACTTATACATTTAATTTTCTAACCATCTACTATCAATGATAGATATATTAGAATGAATGTAATATGAAAATATCTTACATGTGTAATATATTCGAATTAAAAAAAAAAAAATAGCCGAAAATAGTGCGTAAATAGAAAAAATTTATAAAAAAAAATATAAAATGACAACAACAATCTGTAAAATGGACATTAACATGTTCTACTATGATTAACACATCATATTCTACCATTAAAACAACAAAACATTCAATAAAAAATGATTTTTCAAATTTAAAATTTTTTTTTAAAAAAAGGCCGAAAATAGTGCGTAAATAGAAAAAAATTATTAAAAAATATATATAAAATGACAACAACAATCTGTAAAATGGACATTAATATCTTTTATTATGATTAACACATCATATTCTACCATTCAAACAGCAAAACATTGAATAAAAAATATAAATACCTATTTTTGAGTAATTTCTGGAGAATGGCCCACGGAGCTTCGAATCAAGAAAATCCTTAATATAATTTGTTTTTATCTGTAATATCAAGCTAAGAGTGATCGAAAATATCAATAAAATGATTTAGGAAGAGTTTGGAAGAAAGAAGTTTCAAAAAAAGTGAAAAAACATACCTAAAAAAGCAAAAAAAAAAAAAAAAAAGGCCGTTTTTTTACCGTTACGCCTTAACCCTACAAAATCGGGGGTACCCGTTACGGCCCCGTATCGCTTAACGGCCACTGCCATTACAGATACGTATCGGCCGATACGGCCGTATCATAACAGATGCGGGACACCCTGGTGTTGTCCCTCTACAAGAGAAAATATCAAAAGAAAATATTATTCATCAACTCTATAAACTGGCGATTTTTACAAAATATTTCCATTATCCAATCTATTATTCATCAACTCTATATATACATGGCCTTAGAGGTCTCTATGGAGGCATATACAAAATATTCAAGTCTAGACATTACTAAATTTAAACTCCCTATGACATGGTAAATCCACTAAAAGCTTATCATATAGATTACTACAAATACAGGAAACTAACTTAGATTACTATGAATACAGGAAACTAACTTCTGCAAACATTCTAAATCTCAAGAAGATCTCCAAAATACCCTGCACACAAGCTGTTTTTACAAACCATGTGTCACTTTGCCCGAACAAAGGACTCAAGGATTTTACACATTGCCTGGTTGAAATCATATAATTCCCCCATTTCCAAAAGGTAATGGAGCTACAAAAGAAATTTTCAAAAAGGTCCAATCAAGTGCAATAGTCATGTTAGTCCTTAACCAATGGAAGATAATTGCACTAGTTGTGAAATGGGTTTACCTTGAGGCCTAAAAACCTGCCAATTGATGCAAATAAGTGCAAAATACTTTTGCTTCTCAAGCTTATAAACACATCAGCTGCATTCATGCTTCCCAGGTTTAAGGCTTCTTCACAGTCTAACAGTGCAGACGAAGCAAGGATATTTCTAGAAGACTGAAGAAGGAAACGCCCACTCCTGCAGTTAAAGATAATAAATTGATATGCAAAGAAACAATGACAACGAGTCATCAAATCCCGGCAAGGAAGTACTGTAAAACATGTGATATACATGTCAAATATAAGTTTCTGAGAGACGAGAAACCATACGGCTTAGTTAAACCATCTATTTTGAGAACAATCACTCATCCACTTCCCAATAGAAGAAAATGAAAGAGAACATGCAATTTACTTAAGCCACATCAAATATTCAATTTAGAGAGATCATAAATAATGCAGATAGGTTAAACATCAAATTTCAGGGGGAAAAAAAAAAATCATTCCTTAAACAGCTATAAGGAATACATTGACCAATTATGGGCACTTTAAAATGATAGAACACCATATATATATATATATATATATATATATATATATATATATATATATATATATATATATTGCATACAAAGAGACAACAAAGAAATTGACAATAGCAATAAATTTGATAAGAGCACAGAATTTTCAGTTAAAATTTACTCTGAACTGCAGGCCCCACCCTCTTCACATGCTGCTTTACGGACCTATAGTCTGCAATCGTTCAAAACCAGGTGAAGTAAGAATATGATCACCACATCCAGTTTCAATGTTTCCCCAACTTCCCTATCCATTTTGAAAATTCTAAATCCACCATTCATAGTTGCATCAGACAAAAGTCCACTCCCCCATATCCTTCCCTCTCATCTTCATCCACACTTCCCCATAACCCTTTCCCCACATACCACCTTAATATCCAGACATCAAATCCTCCAGTCTCCTCACTCTCACCCTTTCCTCCCTCTCTCCCTCTAAAATAGTCCAGATCCATTATCAACTCATCCATATCAGCTTACTCCTTAATATCGAACAAGTGGTCACGTCAAGGAAACCTCGACACAGATCAACAAAGAGGACTGATTAGGAAAAATGAGCGATGCAGGACCATTGGATCATCAGTCAGGGTCCACTAGTGGACCACACTGCTGACAGTTCGGAACCAACAAATCGAATCGGCTGACCTGATAGGACTGCAGGGCCCACAGGTCCATGCAGGTGCCTATAAAAGGCTTTATTTATGAACTGTATAGAGATTGGTGGCTCTTACAGAAACCATACAGCACATACAATCCAAAGCAGTTGTGCATACAAGGCCCAATAGTTTGTATATAGAGGTAGAGATTTAAGATGTTTGGACTCATATTTTAGTTTCCTTCTTTTATTCCCTATTTTATTGCAGGTTTGAGACAAAATAGGAAGGTTAATTGTCAGGCCAATGGATTTTCAGTTGCTTCTTTCAACACTAGCAGGAGGGTAATGAAAAGCTTCATGGAGCCATGTGTATGGAACCCTAGGGATCATGCTATGGATTATTCAATTGAAAACTGATTTTTTTTTCCTGGTGTTTCTTGTGATTGGAAACATGACCTCGATTTGAGATGCTTCCAGGAACCCATTGGGAGTTCATTTTCTTAGGTTCGAGTGGTGTGACTCCACATATTTATCTCCCGTTATTCTCTTCTTATCTATTATTGCTGCTAAACTTTTTTTAGGGAACTTAGGAATAGTGACAATAAGTAATAAGAAGAGGGAAAGTAGACTTAGATGGCTTGGCCATGTGCAACAGGTACCAAGGACTGCACCTGTGCACCAGTTAGAAGCGGTGATGAAGGCTCTATAAGGGGAAGGACCAAAAGGATGTGTGTGGAGGTAGTAAGAAAAGATTTGCAGAGTTGTGGTTTAACTCAGTGTTCGAAATATCGATACTATCGGCCGATATATCGGCCGATATTATCGGTATCGCACCACGATGAGACGATATACTCCCAATAACGTCCGGAAGATACAAAAAAATCCCAAATCCAGATATCGGCTGATATTATCGTCAATATCGCACAATATCGACCGATATCGCGCCATTTCCTCTCGGGTCCCACTGTAGCTAACTACCCACACACACCATAAAAATCGGATCCGAGCAATGGAGAATCCAAAAAAAAAAAATTGAATTACAAAAAAAAAGAAAGAGATTTGAGGATCGGCCTTGCGGAACGAGATTTGAGGATCGGCCTTCCGGAACGAGATCCGAGCAATCGGTATCGCACCACGGCGAGGAATCAGGCCGGATCGACCTTTCGGAACGAGATTTGAGGGGGTGGAGAGGATCGGCCTGCGTGGATGGAGAGATTTGAGGGAACGAACCCTAAAATCTCGAGGGCAACTGAAAAGAGGGGCGGGCGGTGAAATCGGGTTGCGTACTGAGTTACACAGTACGCTCTTATCGTACTGAGTAAACTCTGTAGGGCCCACTGTTTGGTAGATGGTTCATCCACGCCGTCCATCAGTTTTTCCATATCATTTTAGGGGTTGAGCCTAAAAATAAAGTATATTAAATCTCAGGTAGACCATACCAAAGGAAACAGTGTAAGTATTGATTTCCACCGTTGAAATATTTATAAGGCCCCAATGAAGTTTATTTGTCATCCAAACTGTTCATAATATCACAAAGACATGGATGAATGGAAAAAACAAATATCATCTTGATCTGAAACTTCTGTGGGCCCCCAAGAACTTTTCAACGGTAGACTTCAATTCAAACTGTTTCAGGTGGTGTGGTCCACTTGAGCTTGGATATATGATTAATTTTTTTTCAAAAAACCTGAAATTATATGATAAAATGGATGGACGGATTTGATAAAATGCATGAATGACAGTGGGCCCCACAGAGTTTACCTTAGTACACAATTTGTCATCTGCTTCGGCAGATGGAAACAGGATTGCATACTAGTCACTCAGTACGCTTTTGTTGTACTGAGTAAACTCAGTTGGGTCCACCTTGAATGTATGCGGTTTATCCAATCCGTCCATAAGTTTTTTCACATAATTTTATCCGTTGAACCCTAAATTGAACCATATTTACAACTCAAGTGGACCAAATTACAGGAAACAGTTTTGAATGAACGTTGACCATTAAAAACTTTGTGAGAGCCATAAAAGATTTAGAACAACCTGATTATTATTTTTTCACTTCATCTAGGTCTTTAGGACCCAATCAACAGATTGGATGTGAAATAAACAGTACAGTGGGCCTTAGGAGGATTTTAATGGTGCATATCCAATCATTATTGTTTTCCTTTGGTGTGGTCCACCTTAGACTTATATCCCTTAGATTTATTGTATCAATCCCTAAAATGATCCGTAGAAATGGATGAATGGAATGGATGAAACAAATACATTATGGTGGGGCCCACAAAGCACCGACCACACCGGTGTCAGGGTGAGTAGCCAATCCGTCTCCCCCTATGACCGTCATACTGACGGGGAGCGTAGCCAGACGGCTACTGAAGTGACGCACCAAGTTCTGTGGGGCCCACCATGATGTATGTGTTGTATCTACACCGTCTATATATTTGGGTGTATCATTTCAAGGCATGAGACAAAGAATGAGCCAGATCCACTGTTTTCGGGCCTTAGAAAATTTTAATGGCGGGCGTCACTCTCTCCACTGTGTTCTATGGTGGGGTCCATTTGAGCCTTGGATTTAACTCATTCTTTGGCTCGTGCCCTAAATTGATATCTTCAAATGAATGAACGGTGCGAATACAACAAATATATCATGGCAGGTCCCACAGAACTTGGTAACGTCACTTCTGTAGGGCCAGCTACAGAACTGCCCGTTCGAAGCTAGGCTGGCAGGGGTAGTACGCAATCCGCGTCCCTAAGCAGGCACGTGTCGTGCGAAGACGAGCACTGACACTCCTCGAGCTCTGAGTTGTACGAACGGTTCAAAGGGGGTCGGTGCTCTGTGGGGCCCACAATGATGTATGTGTGCCATCCATGCCGTCCATCTACTTTCATATATCATTTTATGATATAAGAAAAAAAAAATAAAGTACATATCAATCTCAAGTGGACCACATTGAAGGAAACAGTGTTGAATGAATTTTGACCATTAAAAACGTTTTGGGGGCGATAAAAGTTTCGAATCAAGCTAATATTTATTGTTTCCATTCATCTAGGTCTTTATGGCCAAATCAACAGATTGGATTTCAAATAAACAGTACAGTAGGCCTTAGGAGGATTTTAATGGTGAATATCAATTCATTATTTTTTCTTGTGGTGTGGCCCACCTAAGATTTATATCCCTATCATTTTTTGTATCAAGCCCTAAAATGATATGTAAAAATGGATGAAACACATACATCATGGTGGGGCCCACAGAGCACCAACCACCAGCCACGGGGCTGGTGTCAGGGGGAGTAGCCAATCCGTGAAATAATGATTACTCATTTACAATGTAATTACACTTGAGCCAGAAAACCAAACAGGCCCTTAGAGATTGTTATAGAGTATTATCCAAAAAAATAAATCATATCCAAAGATCACATGGACCACACCACAAATAGCAGTTGAGAATGCTTTGTCAAGCGTGGTCCACTTATTATGTGCATTTTTTTTTTGAGATATTATGATTTAAAAATGTGTATTAAGGGCCATTTTAACAATCCCCAAAGTTTCATTAAAAAATTCAACCATTTTCCCAATGTTTCCCTATGTTTCCCAAAAAGTGCGATAAACTATGCGATACAAACGATATATCCCGTGCAATAACCGATACGTATCTGTATCCCAAGGGTGCGATACATTGTGCGATACCGATATTTCGAACACTGGTTTAACTAAGGATGTGGTCCATGAATCTTGAGAGTGGAATGGCATAACAGGATTCGTGTAGCCAACCCCACTTAGTTGGGATAAGGCTTAGATGACGATGATTGCTGCTAAACTTTGAGAAGTACATAAATAAACACCTGCCACTGTCCGCCTTCCAATTAGTAAATCAATAGCTTTTGGGTTGTGTCCTCATACCGAATCCTCATAAAAGCAAATCCACTAGAACCGCTAGGAGCTCAATCTTTGGAATGAAAACACATACCACTTGACAGCATCTCACTAATAGGAAATCCACTGTGCACAGGAATCCCTGATACAATGTTAATTGAACAACAAAAGAAAGATCCCTCATCCACCATTTCATTCTTTCAGTGACCATCTATGGTATAAGGGAGGGAATGGCACTTGATAAAGTGGAATGGTGGAACAGGTTTCATGTATAGCTGACCCCAAGTAATAGGGATAAGGCTTAAATGATGATGACGATGATGATTGAACTCTTCCAATCTCTAGAGGTCCAATCTCTGTAATGGCTTCACCACCCTCAAGGCCTCGAATGTTTTTTTTTTTTTTTTTTTTTTTTTTTTTTTTTTTTTTGAAAAGTAACAATTCTATATTGATAAGAGAAACAGATTACAAAAAGGAAAATCAACCCGCTGAGTTAGCGAGCAGATTACCTTCCTAAGAAAGACCTCAAGGCCTTGAATTTTTCATGACATAATTAGCATGGCGAGGGCGAAAGCTCAAAAAGTGCACAAATTGAAGTAAAACACAATATAACATGAAGCGACAGTTTTGAAATAAGATATTACAAAGACAACGAGGCATCATGGTCAGATTAATGGTGGTACCACTTCAGGAAAGAGAATAAGGAAAAGGTAGAATACTGGTAATACAAGTTCAGTAAAGTAGACAAACTACCAGCTCATAAGACTGAAGACTCAGACCTCACGCAACAAGCCATAACACATAACACTAATGAAGCACTACTACTGAGTCGCATTTATATCAGAACTGCCCTAGTTGTCAGTATTGAAGAGCCAACGGAACAAAAAAAAAAAAATACTGCAGAGTAAAAGGACAGGCCCCCCCCAGGGCCCCCAAATACATGCATACAACCTCTTTACCAGAACTTTATTAGAAGTTTAGAACCAAACAAAAAACATACAAGCAAGAAAAACACCATCAAGAGGGATGAGCCAAATGAAAAGTGATAACACTGAGAAGGAGAAAGAGAAGCAACTGGATGGAAATAGGAAGAAAGCTTAAACCGTGTAACAACCCATTTTTTTTAGGGGAAGTAACCCCACCGTCGGCTTATGCGTGGCCCACCTGAGTTTTGGATCAGCCTCATTTTTGGCCTTACATCTTCTCTTGACCAGGCCGAGATGATGGATGGAGAAGATTATATTATTGCTAGTGGGACCTACCAGATCTAAAGAAATAAAAATAAAATAAATTATATCTTTCGCACGCCGACTAAACCACGTTCTCCGTTCTCCTTCCTTTTCGTACAGTAATGGGCGCCGAAACCTCCCACTAAATGAAACCGTCCTATAATCCACACCTCCATTTTCATTACGCATCCATTTATATAAAAAAAAAAAAAAAAGAGAGAGAGAGAGAGAGAGAGAATCGAAGGAATCAATCAAAAAAAAAATATAGAGAGAGAGAGAGCTCTGTAGATCAAGAGAGAGATTAAAGCGGGGCCGGATTATCAGATTTTTTTTTAAGGTAGGTAATTTTATCCTAGAATTTATCATTTTCAGTTATTTAATTCAACATTTTGATTGGAATATTATTTGTCAATTAATTATTATGTAGGGAATCCTATTTATTTAGGAATTTCTATTTTCATATAAATCTGTTATTTAATGTTAAAATAAGTTATATATATATATATATATTTATAATAAAATAAATTTACAAAAATAAATAAATAAATAAATAAACAATTTATCTAAAGTTATAATTTAATTTATAAATTCTATTTATAAAATATTTTGTGTTATCATATGCCACAAATACAATTTTAAAGTGCCTGTGTTTCAATTGCCATACTCTGCCAGAGTATCGAATAACTCCTCATGAGATGTCAGAGGATGTACCATGAGAAACTACTTTAATGGAGAAGGTTTCAAGTCCATTAAGCTGGACCACAAGTTACGGTCCACCCACCAATAGATTTATGACATACTAAGTTCATACAAAATTCAACCCTTCCAATACATCTAAACAACATGAAGATCACATATATGAAAAATTATTCCTACATACTAATCAAGGTATCCTCAAAAATAGAAAATAACTTATAACTGTTGATAAATAGTATTATCCATTTAATGAGTGAATGTAAGTGTATTTTTTTGTAAGTGATCCTAATTGTTTAATAAACCTAGTGAATGGGTTAGAATTTTCATATATATTAAAGGTTAGAAGTTATTTACTTGATGGACCATAATGTTTCCAACCGGTTGTACTGGAGATCTTCTTATTTTAAAGGGACTCTGTTAGTACGAGATATGCCAGTATGACTACAATCTTACTCGTCGCTACATGCGGAACATAACACACGTGTGTAAGTCTGAAAAATCTACTATGTAATCCACATCTTTGACGTGCCCAAATAGCAAAAAAAATATATATATATATATAAAATAATAATAAATAAAAAGAGCACAGTCTGTCTATTTTTCTTAGGCACACCATGAATGAATGAAGGCTAACAATGTTCCTTATTCAACTTACAAATATGGTCCACTTAATTAGTTTAACGTTCAAATTTTCAATTAAGGGAACATAGAAAACATGACCTCTCAGATGAACGGAATAGATATCACACACGTGGCTCGTGTGACACGTGACACGCGAGTAGGATTCAAATCCTACTTGCGCGAGTAGCTTTCCCATTTTTTTTTATGAAGAAATGAACGGTGGGGCATTGGAGTTGCTGTATGAATTCTAAAAATGAACCAATAGCTTTGGATTGTGCAAAGGGTCATAACCCCTTAGATTCTGTAGTGTAAAGATTCACATATACCTGCATTTTTAAATTATTAATTTGAGTGACACCAAATACTCAGTTTATTGTATGGATTCATTCCCACACTCTGCCTCCTTATTAAATAACACTATCATGATAGTCTACTGTCATTCTTAATATGGTGGTGACTCCTCAACTGTCCATCATGAAATGCTTGTACGGTAAATTTGATCGTCCAAATTGATGAACCAACTTTTAATGGTGGACCACCAAAAATTTGAGCTGAAAATGTGAAATAACTATGAATTTTAGTAGGCCCCATCTACTCAATGTGAGATTTATTGCTCAAGCGTGGAGCTCATGTAGAACCTGATATTTTAACAAATTTATGCACCTTGTTCAGAACTTGCATTATAGTTTAGAAATTGGATTGATTAAATTATTAATCATTATTTTGTCGATATTGAAATTGTTCATGTTATTCATGTTTATCTATTGATTATTTAATTGTAAAAAAAAAAAATGTGTATAAAGTAGCAAGTAGGGCAATCGTGTCC
Source organism: Magnolia changhungtana (assembly GCA_030180095.1). NCBI lineage: Eukaryota > Viridiplantae > Streptophyta > Magnoliopsida > Magnoliales > Magnoliaceae > Magnolia > Magnolia changhungtana. The sequence continues at coordinate 12,294,583 of JASAUF010000421.1, read as the reverse complement.
CTTGGGTGAGAGACCCTAAAGCTAGCAAGTAGGGCAATCATGTCCCTTGGGTGAAAGACCCTAGAACCCACTGGATCCTTTGGAGTCTCCTTTGTGTACGGCGTATGAGTACATTTGTGTGCATGGACATACGTCAGAGGTACAACTGGAGCAGTAGTCTGACCAGCTAATGTGTAAATGGGTCCCTCACCATGAGGTACCAGTGCATGGGCGTTAATGCAACGTGACCATCCACTTGGGTACGGTGTTGTAAGAAATAATTTAAATGTTACAAGTATTTATGGAAATATTACATGCATTGCATTTTCTTTTGTTACATTCTGTTATCTGTATTCTATTTTCTTTATTGTTATAAAATTGATATTATCTGAACATGTTAAATTTTGGGTAAGAAATGACCCTACTGGGCTGTTATGCTCATCCTACTAAAACAAATGCACAGGTGCAGAACTGGAATACTATGAGCAGGCGGGCCTCTACTATTAACTTTACTTTTGGAAATTAGGATTAGTTTTAATTCAATTAAGTCTTTTTTTTATTTGTTGTTATTTAGGTTAGTTTATGTTCAAGTTCGATGTAGAAAGGACAACTATCAAATATTTGAATTTAATAAATATTTCAGGTGTATTTTCTTATTAGATGACGTTGAGTATTTACTGAATTTGATTGAATCAACTGGATTGTAATAAATGTCATCATATCATAATTCACACCTTGGAATTCGGGTCCTGAATACCTTATTTAGGTACCCGAATTTCGGGGCGTGACAGTTTGGTATCAGAGCCAGGTTAGATTAAAAATTGTGGACCTAGGGATTTCTTTAGAATTAGTGAACCAAACATAAATCTCTTTGCTTTTATGATAGGAAAAAATAGAAATATAAATTTAGGGATCATTGTATTATGTTGACATCATATATAATCTTATTTAGACTTGACATCGAACTAATAACCCAATCTGGACTTTAAGGAATTTTTAGGAATTTTTAGCATACTACACTAAATTGGACAGTAATGGTAAGCAGAAAATACTTAACTTGCAAAAGTCATAACTAATTAATTATAACTCCTTTTAAGTTGATTCAAAATCTCAGTCGTAGGTTAACAAGTGTAGTTTCAGTAAAAATTAATTAAAAAATATAAATATAGATTTATCCTTTACCAATATTAAGTTATGTGTATACTAGTCAGAAATCGTTTGTTTCTAGACAGACCTAATTATTCGAATTTTAGAAAAAAATTTAGACTTTGTATTAGGCTGAAATTTTACAGAATTATATTAGACTCATATATGTATCCTCGTAAAAATTTTTAGATCAATCTAACACTTATAAGTATCAGAAACATTAGCAGGAATAGTATCCTAAGAATCTGAATTTTCTGCACTACAACTTTGATACATGTCACTTCCTGAATTCTCTTAATCTTCATGTGTTATTCTTTTGGATCATCAAATATTCTTGCAATCCAATAAATTCTTCATGCTCCTATAGACCTTAAATAGTATGCACTCCATTAATGATAATTAGAATTCAATTTAGTTATTACAACCTACCTTGGTTGTTATACAATAAGCTTACATGTTTAAATTAATCATAGATTATGACGGATCAAAACATTGACGTCGGAGCGACATCAGGAGCTCCTGGTCCCGATACCACTGAAAACGGGTCACTTATGGGTGGAATTCTTAGGGCCATAAGTGATCTTACGACTCTTGTGGGCTATCAGATAAGACAGACTCAAGCGGAAGGACAAACTCAAGCGCAAGGTCAAACCCAAACTGTTCACGTAGCTAACGGAGGAATAGAAACTTTATTGGAAAGGTTCAAAAGACAGAGGCCGCCTGTATTTAAGGGTGGGCCTGACCTATCTGAGGCCGAGGTGTGGAAGAAACAGATTGATAAAATATTCACAGTTATGAAGTGTGATGAATACCAGAAAGCAGAATTGGCTATTTACATGCTAAAAGGGGAGGCGGATCATTGGTGGGACTCAGTTGTTAGGATAAACCCGAGTGTTGAAGTCTGGACCTGGGACCAGTTTTGTGAGAAGTTTGATGATAAATACTTTCCCTTGTATGTGAAAAATCAAAAGGCAGGAGAATTTATGAAATTGGAGAAGAGTGATATGACGATGCGCCAGTATGATGCTAAGTTTACGGAGCTATCGCGATTTGCAACTTTTCTGGTGTCTGATGAAACCCTTAAGGCACAAAATTTTGAGGAGGGTCTGAGAGCATCTATTCGTAGCCGATTAACCCCTTTCGTACAGAAGACCTATGCCGAAGTGTTGGAGCGTGCCCTAGTAGTGGAGAAAGACATCAACGAATATTGGAAGAATCGTGATCAGAGGAAGGACGTAAAGAGTGGTGCTAGAACTGCTACACATATATCTACGGTCCAGCATGATGCAACTAAGAGACAGAGAACAACATCGACATCGATGGCCAGACCGACGACAACACTTCCTGCACCATGATTTTCTGGATTTTGCTATAATTGTGGACTCGATGGCCACACTTCTCGTTTTTGTTCCAGACCCCAGCGCACTCAATATCCACAAAGGTCAGGACCTTCACATCAGTCTTTCAGGCCTCCCCAGCAACAGGCGTCGCCGTCTATATCACAACGACCTCCACTACATCCTTCCGCATCATAGCCTTCCTCGAGACCACCTCAGCCATATCCACAGAGGCCGCTACAGTCATACTCGAGGCCACCACAGCAAGGACCTTCATCGGTATATCAGAGACCACCTCAGCAGCAACCGCCACAGGTTAAACCTCAGCAATACTAGCAGTCGAGGCAGGGAGTTCAGGCACCACGACCACAAGCTCAAGGCCGAGTCTACGCCCTAGTACAGTCAGGAGATGACACAGTGCAGCCGTACGAGAACTTGGCGCAACAATTTGAAGGCTCAATTCAAAGTTATGATGTTTCAGCATAGTTTGAGGATGGAGCGACCCAGACTTATGATAATGTCGCACCCTTATATGAGGATCCTGCACCGCCAACAGATGACATTATTCAGCCTGAAATCGAGGCTAGCGGCGATGTAGTCGAAGGTACCATCGTCATTTATTCATCCTTAGCTAGAGCGTTATTTGACTCTGGAGCATCGCATTCATTTATTTCTTACTGCCTTTTATGCTCGGTTGGATTATCTCCTACTCCCTTAGATAAAAAGTTAACAGTAGCAAACCCCCTTGGTAATTCAGTGGACCTAAGTCAAATTTGTAAATCCTGTTCGATCATGATCGAGAACGTAAATTTACCAGCTAATCACATAGTTATGCCGATGCGAGAATACGATATTATATTGGGGATGGATTGGTTATCTTTATATCGGGCAAAAATCGATTGTTTTAAGAAGATGGTCATATTAAATATCGATGGGCGAGCACCGTTACAATTCCATGGGACGCGAAGGGAGGGAGCACCGATTAGTTTGTCAGCCATCTCGGAAGTTGAACCTCAAAGAGTGAAACAAATTTCGATTGTTAATAAATTTCCAGAAGTATTTCAAGATATCCCTGGATTACCGCCAAAGAGAGATGTGGATTTCACAGTCGATTTGGTACCTGGGACTGCACCAATCTCCAGAGCACCATACCGTATGGCACCTGTTGAATTGAGAGAATTAAGGGAGCAACTTCAGCAGCTCCAAGACCAAGGCTTCATTAGAGCTAGTACGTCGCGTGGGGTGCACCGGTATTATTTGTAAGAAAGTAAGATGGTTCTTTGAGGCTATGCATCGATTACCATCAACTTAATAAGGCGACTATCAAGAACAAGTACCCGCTGCCGAGGATAAATGATTTATTCGATCAGTTGAAGGGAGCTAAATATTTTTCAAAGATAGACCTACGGTCTGGATATCATCAGTTGAGGATTAGAGATGAAGATGTATCCAAAACTGCCTTTAGGACTCGGTACGGCCATTATGAATTTCTAGTGATGCCCTTCGGACTAACGAATGCTCCAGCAGTATTTATGGATCTCATGAACAGGGTCTTCAAACCGTATTTGGACCGATTCGTGATAGTGTTCATAGATGATATTTTAATTTACTCCAAGACGCAAGAAGATCATGCTGAACACCTTCGAATAGCTCTTCAGACTCTAAAGGACAATCAGTTGTATGCCAAAGCTTCAAAATGTGACTTTTGGAAGAATGAAGTAAAGTTTTTAGGGCACGTAGTATCGGAAAAAGGAGTGTCGGTAGATCCATCGAAAGTCGAAGCAGTGTTAAATTGGGAGCAGCCCACCAATGTGACAGAAGTGCGCAGTTTTCTCGGATTAGCTGGTTATTATAGAAGGTTCATTGAGGGATTCTCTAAATTAGCAAGGCCATTGACTAACTTGACCAAGAAGGGCACTTCTTTTAAATGGAATGAAAATTGCGAGCAGGCTTTTTCTGAATTGAAGAAGCGATTAACGGAAGCCCCAGTACTTTCTTTACCAGCAGAAGGGGAAAGATTTGTGGTATATACTGATGCATCTTATCAAGGGTTGGGATGCGTGCTGATGCAAAGTGGTAAAGCAATAGCATTCGCGTCAAGGCAGTTGAAACCTCATGAGCAGAATTATCCCACTCACGACTTAGAGCTTGCAGCTGTAGTGTTTGCCTTAAAAATTTGGAGGCATTATCTTTATGGTGAGCAGTTTGAACTGTATTCGGATCACAAGAGCTTAAAGTATCTTTTTGATCAAAAGGACTTAAATATGCGGCAGAGGAGATGGATGGAATTCTTGAAGGATTATCATTTCGACATCTGCTATCATCCAGGTAAGGCGAACGTCGTAGCCGACGCGTTAAGCAGGAAGACGCGCAAGCTGGTGGCGAGCTTAATGATTAAAGAATGGGAGATGCTTGATATAGTTAGATTTTGAAGTTAGACTTCGTATCAATGAACCTCGGGCTTATATCAGTAATTTAGTGGTGCAACCCACTCTGGTAAGTAATTTCTTAATTATCCGTTTAGATTATCCTTTAATTTGTATATTAAGCCGTAGTTATTTAGGATTTTCTTTTCTAGGTGCAACGAATAATAGAAGCGCAGAAGAATGATGCATGGTTACAAGAGAAAATAATGGAAGAAGTGGGAAAGGACGACTCGGAGTGGCGAGTAAGCTCTGATGGCGGGGTCAGATTTCAAGGGAGGTTATGCGTTCCAGATATATCTAAATTGAAGCAAGAAGTTTTAAATAAGGCGCACCGCACAAAATTCACCATCCACCCAGGAGGAACCAAGATGTACCGTGATGTACGATGTCAATATTGGTGGAGTAATATGAAGAGGGAGATAGCCAGCTACGTTGCAAGGTGTCTTACTTGTCAGCAGGTTAAAGTGGAGCATCAGAAGCCGTCGGGACTTTTACAACCGTTACAGGTCACAGAGTGAAAATGGGAGCATATATCGATGGATTTTATTGTCGGATTGCCGAAAACAAGCCGTCATCATGATGCGATATGGGTGATCGTTGATAGGTTAACAAAGTCAGCACACTTCCTTCCTATACGCATTTCTTCATCCCTAGATGACTTAAGCAAGCAGTATATCAAGGAGATCGTTAGACTTCACGGCATTCTTGTGTCTATAGTATCCGATCGAGACCCCAGGTTTACATCACGCTTTTGGATGAGTCTTCAGAAGGCATTGGGAACGACGCTAAACTACAGCACAGCTTTTCATCCGCAGACTGACGGGCAAACGGAGCGGGTAAATCAAATCCTCGAAGACATGCTTCGCAGCTGCATTCTTGACTTCAAGGGAAATTGGGACGACCACCTCTATTTAATAGAATTCGCCTATAACAATAGTTTTCAGTCCAGTATTGGCATGGCGCCATTCGAAGCTTTATACGGAAGACCCTGCAGATCACCACGTTGTTGGACTGAAGTGGGGGAAAGAACATTGTTGGGACCGGAACTAGTGCAAGAGACATCCGAGAAGATCGACGTCATCAAAGAACGTCTATGCACCGCTCAGAGTCACCAGAAGAGCTACGCCAACAATCGTCGAAAGAACTTGGAGTTCGCCATAGGAGATCATGTGTTCCTGAAGGTATCCCCGATGAAAGGAGTTATGCGATTTGAAAAGAAAGGAAAATTGGCACCACACTACATTGGACCATTCGAGATCTTGCAGAGAGTAGGCCTCGTAGCCTACAGACTAGCCTTACCTCCTCAACTTTTTGGCGTCCACGACGTATTTCATGTATCTATGCTTCGGAAGTACGAGAGAGATGCATCACATATCATTGACTGGGAGCCGCTGGAAATTCGGGAGGACGTTTCATACATAGAGCAACCGATCCGCATCCTCGACAGGAAGGAGCAAGTACTTCGAACAAGATCGATACCACTCGTGAAAGTTCAGTGGGGGCATCATGGAGAGGAAGAAGCTTCGTGGGAGCGAGAGAATGAAATCCGAGAGAAGTACCCTCATCTCTTCATATGATAGGTATGTTAAATTTCGGGGACGAAATTTTTATTAAGGGGGGTAGAATGTAACAACCCATTTTTTTAGGGGAAGTAACCCCACCGTCGGCTTATGCGTGGAACTGTTTTGGATCGGCCTCATTTTTGGCCTTACATCTTCTCTTGGCCAGGCCGAGATGATGGATGGAGTAGATTATATTATTGCTAGTGGGACCTACCAGATCTAAAGAAATAAAAATAAAATAAATTATATCTTTCGCACGCCGACTAAACCACGTTCTCCGTTCTCCTTCCTTTTCGTACGGTAATGGGCGCCGAAACCTCCCACTAAATGAAACCGTCCCACAGTCCACACCTCCATTTTCATTACGCATCCATTTATAAAAAATAAAAATAAAAAAAAAGAAGAGAATCGAAGGAATCAATCAAAAAAATATATATAGAGAGAGAGAGAGAGCTCTGTAGATCAAGTGAGATTAAAGCGGGGCCGGATTATCAGATTTTTTTTTTAAGGTAGGTGATTTTATCCTAGAATTTATCATTTTCAGTTATTTAATTATGCTTATTTAATTCAACATTTTGATTGGAATATTGTTTGTCAATTAATTATTATGTAGGGAATCCTATTTATTTAGGAATTTCTATTTTCATATAAATCTGTTATTTAATGTTAAAATAAGTTATATATATATATTTATAATAAAATAAATTTACAAAAATAACTAAATAAATAAATAAACAATTTATCTAAAGTTATAATTTAATTTATAAATTCTATTTATAAAATATTTTGTGTTATCATATGCCACAAATACAATTTTAAAGTGCCTATGTTTCAATTGTCATACTCTGCCAGAGTATTGAATAACTCCTCATGAGATGTCAGAGGATGTACCATGAGAAACTACTTTAATGGAGAAGGTTTCAAGTCCATTAAGCTGGACCACAAGTTACGGTCCACCCACCAATAGATTCATGACATACTAAGTTCATACAAAATTCAACCCTTCCAATACATCTAAACAACATGAAGATCACATATATGAAAAATTATTCCTACATACTAGTCATGGTATCCTCAAAAATAGAAAATAACTTATAACTGTTGATAAATAGTATTATCCATTTAATGAGTGAATGTAAGTGTATTTTTTTGTAAGTGATCCTAATTGTTTAATAAACCTAGTGAATGGGTTAGATTTTTCATATATATTAAAGGTTAGAAGTTATTTACTTGATGGACCGTAATGTTTCCAACCGGTTGTAATGGAGATCTTCTTATTTTAAAGGGATTCTGTTAGTACGAGATATGTCAGTATAACTACAATCTTACTCGTCGCTACATGCGGAACATAACACACGTGTGTAAGTCTGAAAAATCTACTATGTAATCCACATCTTTGACGTGCCCAAATAGCAAAAATATATATATATATAATAATAAATAAAAAGAGCACAGTCTGTCTATTTTTCTTAGGCACACCATGAATGAATGAAGGCTAACAATGTTCCTTATTCAACTTACAAGTATGGTCCACTTAATTAATTTAACGTTCAAATTTTCAGTTAAGGGAACATAAAAAACATGACCTCTCAGATGAACGGAATAGATATCACACACGTGGCTCGTGTGACACGTGACACACGAGTAGGATTCAAATCCTACTTGCGCGAGTAGCTTTCCCATTTTTTTTATGAAGAAATGAATGGTGGGGCATTGGAGTTGCTGTATGAATTCTAGAAATGAACCAACAGCTTTGGATTGTGCAAAGGGTCATAACCCCTTAGATTCTGTAGTGTAAAGATTCACATATACCTGCATTTTTAAATTATTAATTTGAGTGACACCAAATACTCAGTTTGTTGTATGGATTTATTCCCACTCTGCCTCTTTATTAAATAACACTATCATGATAGTCTACTGCCATTCTTAATATGGTGGTGACTCCTCAACTGTCCATCATGAAATGCTTGTACGGTAAATTTGATGGTCCAAATTGATGAACCAACTTTTAATGGTGGACCACCAAAAATTTGAACTGAGAATGTGAAATAACTATGAATTTTAGTAGGCCTCATCTACTCTATGTGAGATTTATTGCTCAAGGGTGGAGCTCATGTAGAACCTGATATTTTAACAAATTTATGCACCTTGTTCAGAACTTGCATTATAGTTTAGAAATTGGATTGATCAAATTATTAATCATTATTTTGTCGATATTGAAATTGTTCATGTTATTCATGTTTATCTATTGATTATTTAATTGTAAAAAAAAATGTGTATAAAGTAGCAAGTAGGGCAATCGTGTCCCTTGGGTGACAGACCCTAAAGCTAGCAAGTAGGGCAATCGTGTCCCTTGGGTGAAAGACCCTAGAACCCACTGGATCCTTTGGAGTCTCCTTTGTGTACGGCGTATGAGTACATTTGTGTGCGTGGACATACGTCAGAGGTACAACTGGAGCAGTAGTCTGACCAGCTAATGTGTAAATGGGTCCCTCACCATGAGGTACCAGTGCGTGGGCGTTAATGCAACGTGACCATCCACTTGGGTACGGTGTTGTAAGAAATAATTTAAATGTTACAAGTATTCATGGAAATATTACATGCATTGCATTTTCTTTTGTTACATTCTGTTATCTGTATTCCATTTTCTTTATTGTTATAAAATTGATATTATCTGAACATGTTAAATTTTGGATAAGAAATGACCCTACTGGGCTGTTATGTTCATCCTACTAAAACAAATGCACAGGTGCAGAGCTGGAATACTATGAGCAGGCGGGCCTCTACTATTAACTTTACTTTTGGAAATTAGGATTAGTTTTAATTCAATTAAGTCTTTTTTTCTTTTTTTTTTGTTATTTAGGTTAGTTTATGTTCAAGTTCGATGTAGAAAGGACAACTATCAAATATTTGAATTTAATAAATATTTCAGGTGTATTTTCTTATTAGATGACGTTGAGTATTTACTGAATTCGATTGAATCAACTGGATTGTAATAAATGTCATCATATCATAATTCACACCTTGGAATTCGGGTCCTGAATACCTTATTTAGGTACCCGAATTTCGGGGCGTGACAAACCGTCTCTCTGAAAACCTTACAATCCTTGTATATTTCAAAAGAAAAGAAGAACAGAGATAAGAAGAAAGAATAGGATATACAGGAGTAGAAGGTATTAGAGGATGTAACAGTATGGTGCTCTGTAGCAGTACCACACTACATACACCACTTTCAACACTCTGCCTAAAACTGGAGCATAGATATCACACATGCCTAGCTTGCCTAAGATCTTCAAATTCAATGACAGATGGTAGCCTTTGTAAAGATGTCAGCCAATTGACTGTCAGAGTGAATGAATGGCATGCTAATCGATTTCTTTATTACTTGCTCAGGAAGAAAGTGACAATCCACATCGATGTGCTTAGTTCTTTCATGAAAAGCAGGATTATTGGCAACATTGACTGGCAGCTTGATTGAAACAATGGAGAGAAATCGGAGTGTTAACATCAAAACCATCTGTTAGAGAAGAGATTTCAACCACATAAACTCACAAGTATTTGCCATTGCTCTGTTTTGAATCTTTTGATTTTAGCAAATGATCGAACAACCAATTTGTTACTTACTTTTCCATGTAACCAGATTTCCTCCCGTAAAAGTGCAGTAGCCAACTTGGGGTGGCAATGGGCCACACTAGGGCCATGCAAAGTTTGGGAAGGCTCTTTCTAGGATTTAACTGAAAAACAATCATCTTCCTCAAACTAATAAACTAATTGTAGTCCTTGCACAAAAATTGCCTATTCCTTCAGGGCCTGTTCGGGATCGCTGAAACGGAAAGTAGAGAAACGATATTTCCATGAAATCCCATTTCATTTCTTCTTCTTTTTTTAAATCAATTTTCTGGCAATGCTATTTCCACTTTCATCAAATTTCTTGGAAATTAGCCTCTTTCATTTCCTTGTTCTAACTTAAGAAAAGGAGTTTCCCAAAAACAGGAAAATAATAGAAAATGTGCAAATATGGGTGTTTCCCTGTCAATGGGTTTGCTAGTTGTACAAGCATATGGATTCTTGCACATGCAAATGTTTGAGCATATCCTAACATGGAGCACTTGTATAGTATCCGAACCTTCCATCTATTGGATGTCATAGATGGACCATGCCACAATGATCTCAGATCACATTATTCTACCTGCCAATATTTGGTCTTTTGTGCCAGTGAATGTATACCATTCCTTTATTTCTCTTTTAACGCTTCTTATAACCCACAAATGAGAGATTATGCTCGTCCTACACATGAGATTTCCTTGGACATTGTACATCTATGATGGGGCACAGCAAACCATCTCCCTTGATTAGTGAACATGGGCCCCACTTGTCAAAAATGAAATCCTACTGTGATGGATTCTAACTTAATGTAATAATGAATTTGGAGTTGTTGCCTGGTTAGGCTTCTTTAACAGTATGTTATAACATGCTTACCTTTACGTGTGTCCACTTGCATCGCTAGAACAGCTTTCACTAGGCTTGATGGTTCATATAAGAGGTTCCATTGTGGATCAATCATGCCCCAAATTAATCCAATCCAAACCTCCAATTGGCTAGCAAACAGTCTAAAAACAAGTAGCGAGCAGTTGACTTTCAAAGGGGAAAAATCCATCTATTACAACAATTATAGTTGCTTGAATGAGGAGATATTCTGAAAGTGACTAGATAATGATAATCACTGAATGATGGGCCACATTTGTACATGTTGACCAATGTAAAAAGGCTATGCAGGCCAAGAGGCACATGTAAGATTGACCATGAAACAGGATAGACCAATATACCAAGGCTTCCACATCTTCTTCTTCTTCTTTTGGGTGAAAGATGCAGCACTTCATTAGGGCCAGATGCCCAAAAACAAAAGAGACAACAAAGAAAACAAAACAACAAACCAGAACCAAAAAAAAAAGCCCCAGGAACCAACACCAGGCAGCCCGATCCTCTACATACATCAAAACCATACTAAGCACACCCCCAGCCGAGACCCTCTGATTATGTAAACAACAGCTATTTCTCTCAAGCCACACAGCCAATAGAAAGGCAAACAAAGCTGATCTCCATCTGGACCGATCAAGACAACCACTTCCATCAACATACCACGCCCTAAAAAGGACATTGATCGAATGTGGCATCACCCAAGATCCACGTGAAACATGAAAGATGCCAGACCACACTATTCTGGAAAAGGAGCAATGCAGAAATAAATGGTCCACCAACTCCTCGTCACTCATGAATAGAAGGCAGACATTAGGAAGGATCGTCAAGCGCTTTTGGATTACACGTGTATTTTTTTTCTTTTTTTGGAAAGATGGCGAAACTGTTATTAAGAAACAAAAAGAAAACGGAAGCTACAATAAGAAAGGGGCGCCGAGAAGGCGACCCAACTCACAAAGAAAATCCAGATTGCATCCCTTTAACAAGAAGCCCATTCTATAACTTAGAAACCTAGCCCTTTGGGAGGTGCCTTCCACCAACTTCCTTGCATTTTTTAAACACATATGACATATCGTTTCTTCCTTCCCAAACAACCCAATAGATTGCAAGCAAAGCCATTCTCCACAGCGCTATCTTCTCTTTCCGTAGGCCATGATCCACCGATTCACTAACCACATCATATATCATATGAAAGTGGCCCAACATATCCACACAAATCGATCCCCAAAAGGGGGATGCAATAAAAGGTCCACTATCACAAAGTGCAAATATTTGAAATCACCATAAATCTTTTCCAAAGGTTGTCAATGGTTAGAACTTTCTTCCTTCCTACCAACCAACCAAAAGCCGCCATCTTTGAAGGGTGACATGAAATAGAGAGGACAGTTTAATAAGGCCGCTTTAATGAGCGATATACAACCACCAGATAAGGTGGTGGAAGGATTCGAGAGGGAGCTTCCGAGGTAGAAAAGCCGGTATCTTTTCCCGTATATATATTAAAAAAAAAAAAAAAAAAAAACATTTCTTTTCCCCTAATTTATTAAAAATGTTGTTTCCAAAAAAGCATTGTTTCCTCCCGCTTTTCTTTTCTTTTTATCAACAAATCCAAACAGGCCCTCGGTAAATTCTAGAGGTGATCTCATTTTCATTCAGTGAATGTCATCCGTTTTTTATTCTCAACATGGATGTTAAGAGTCAAACATGGAAACCATACAAAATCAATATGCAAGCACCATAGGTCCATAACACAGATCAGTTTATAGTTACATACACTAGACATAGTTACCCCAATTATTAATTAAAATGTGTGGAATACTGATCATAATGAACAAAAATTATAACTTACGAGAGAGAATGATCAGCAATAGGTTTCCACAATCATTTGTGGCTTAACTAGATATGAAATGATAGCTAGAGTAACTTTCAATAGAATTTGAAGAAAAAAGAAATTATCAGGAAAAAAAAAAAAAGCATAGAGCAAAGCAGGAAAAGACAAATCTAGTTGCTCTTATTAGGAGGCAGACAAATCTGATATATTTATTCCAAGGGAAATACATGATCATCATAGATTATGAGATATCAGACAAGTAATCAGAATCTACAGTGTAGACTTCACTCATTTATGATTACCATAGCTGTGAGATTCGCAATCATATACAATATACAGACATAAGATATTAGATAAAAGATAGTGTAGCAAGTGTAGACTTTCAATCAAATGTAAATTAGAAACAAACTGTGTGTGTGTGTGTGTGTGTGTGTGAGAGAGAGAGAGAGAGAGAGAGAGAGAGAGAGAAGCACAGAACAGCAAGCAGGAAAAGGCAAAGCCAGCTGCTTTGATTTGGTGTGCAAACGGGCCATTCTCCACAGCGCTATCCTCTCTTTCCCTAGGCCATGATCCACCGATTCACTAACCACATCATATATCATATGAAAGAGGCCCAACATATCCACACAAATCGATCCCCAAAAGGGGGATGCAATAAAAGGCCCACTATCACAAAGTGCAAACATTTGAAATCACCATAAATCTTTTCCAAAGGTTGTCAATGGTTAGAACTTTCTTCCTTCCTACCAACCAACCAAAAGCCGCCATCTTTGAAGGGTGACATGAAATAGAGAGGACGGTTTAATAAGGCCGCTTTAATGAGCGCGATACAACCACCAGATAAGGTGGTGGAAAGATTCGAGAGGGAGCTTGCGAGGTAGAAAAGCCGGTAAAACTTTTTTTTTTTTTTTTTTTTTAAAACACCATTTCTTTTCCCCTAATTTATTAAAAATGTTGTTTCCAAAAAAGAATTGTTTCCTCCCGCTTTTCTTTTCTTTTTTTTCGACAAATCCAAACAGGCCCTCAGTAAATTCTAGAGGTGAACTCATTTTCATTCACTGAATGTCATCCGTTTTTTATTCTCAACATGGATGTTGAGAGTCAAACATGGAAACCATAAAAAATCAATATGCAAGCACCATAGGTCCATAACACAGAGATCAGTTTATAGTTACATACACTAGACATAGTTACCCCAATTATTAATTAAAATGTGTGGAATACTGATCAAAATGAACAAAAATTATAACTTACGAGAGAGTGATTAGCAATAGGTTAGCCTTCCACAATCATTTGTGGCTTAACTAGATATGAAATAATAGCTAGAGTAACTTTCAATAGAATTTGAAGAAAAAAGAAATTATCAGGAAAAAAAAAAAAGCATAGAGCAGAGCAGGAAAAGACTAATCTAGTTGCTCTTATTAGGAGGCAGACAAATCTGATATATTTATTCCAAGGGAAATATATGATCATCATAGATTATGAGATATCAGAGAAGCAATCAGAATCTACAGTGTAGACTTCACTCGTTTATGGTTACCATAGCTGTGAGATTCGCAATCATATACAATATACAGACATAAGATATTAGATAAAAGATAGTGTAGCAAGTGTAGACTTTCAATAAAATGTAAATTAGAAACAAACTGTGTGTGTGTGTGTGTGTGTGTGTGAGAGAGAGAGAGAGAGAGAGAGAGAGAGAACAAGCACAGAAAAGCAAACAGGAAAAGGCAAAGCCAGCTGCTTTTATTTGGTGTGCAAACGGACCTGATATTTATTCCAAGGGTAATATATAATGAGCCATAGGCTCGCACAAGTAATACTTCATCAATTCCATATTCCCCAGCACAGGACTTATTATCCTTCTGCAGCCAGAACCAAAAAATAAAAATAAAAATTAGAAGGTATTCAAAATATGTGCTTCAATAACTTAACATATTTCAATCAGTAGGATTCATTAATGAAATAGTTCCCCAGTTAGACTCAAATCAAGCCAAATGGAAAGAAGCATACTGCAACCAAATAACTTAACACATTTATAGGAAAATGCTTCCTCCTCCAAATAGAAGTTGGTACACACAGTGTTCGAGTTGTCGGTATCGCTACAAGTTTCGCTGGCCAGAGATAACGATATAATATCGTTATCGTCGATAATATCGCCGATGACTGGAAATTTGGGCAAAATGGAAGAAACATGGGGAAAACAGTGGAATTTCTCAGTGAAACTTCTAGACATGCCTAAATACATATATTTGTATATTTAGGATTAAAAAATTACAAAAAAGACTGCATTACATAATAAGTTTTCATTTAATGGGAAAACATAAATATCATCCAACATGTTCATAGGGTCACATAGATCTGTATGGAACCTTCCTAGGGCCCGCCGTGATGTTTATTTATCATCCAACATGTTCATAGGGTCACATATCTGTATGGAGGGAAAACATAAATATCATATTGATCCAAAACTTGTGGCCCCCAAGAGGTTTTCAGCGGTAGGCATTCAATCCCTACTGTTTCTTGTGGTGTAGTCCACTAGAGGATTTGATCTGCCTCATTTGTGGGCTCATCAACTAAAAAGAATGGATGGGCGGTGCGGATGAAACACATCATCACGGTGGGCCGCACAGTGCCCCTGACAGGATAATATGTCTCTAGCTAGGTCCTAGCGAGGATACTACCCAGTCCACGCCCAGCTGCGATAGAGAACCAACCATGTGAGTGGAACCCCGATAGTAGGGCCCACATCGATGTATGCATGGTATATCCATGTCGTCCATCTGTTTTGCCACATGATTTTAGGGATTGTAATAAAAATAAAGTAGATAAAAATTTTAGGTAGACGGTGTACCACTCAACACAAAATAGTTGTGGTTATTGATCAATAAAAATTGTGTGCCACAAACATTATGAATCAAGCTGAAATTTGTTTGTTTTTTTTTCATCCATCCAAGTCTATATGAACTTGTGTATAGGTTGGATGGTCAATAAAAATTATAGTGAACCCTAGGAAGTTTTTAATGGTAGGAGATCAATGACCACTGTTTCTTGTGGCATGATCCACTTGAAACTTGTATCAATTTCATTTTTTGGACCATGCCCTAACATAAGCTGTAAAAGAAGATGGACAACATGGATATGCAATACATACATCCAGGTGGGCCCTACAGACTCCCCCATCATTCGTTTACTTTTAAAGGTAGAGGATTAGGTGCGGCCTGGCCTGACCTAAGACAGTGCGACACTTATGGTGGGGCCTACCTTGGTGTATTTATTGTATATCCACACCATCCATACGTTTTTAAAAATCATTTTGGGGCATGATACCAAAATAAATCAGATTAAAATCTCAAGTGGGCCATGTCGTAGGAAACAATGGTTATTGCCCATTAAAACTTTCTAATGGGTCACAAAAGTTTTGGATCAACCTGATATTTATTATTTTACTTTCATCCACGTTTATATGACCTTATAAAGAGGTTGGATGACAAAGAAACATTACGGTGGACCTTAGGAAGTTTTTAACAGTAAAGGTTCAAGTAGCACTCTTTCTTAGGGCATGTTTGATTTCTTAGAGTAAAGGTAAATGCATGGGAAATGGGCAATAATTATTACCCTGTGTAATTACCGCACCGTTCCCTATGGTTGATTTGACTCTTACTTTTTCTGACGCTAAGACCGAGGATGCTGCCAAATATGTGGGGCCCACCATGATGTATGTAGATTATCCACACCGTTCATCCATCATGCCTAATGAATTTAGGGCATGAGCCAAAAAATGAGGTAGATTCAAAGTTCAAGTGGACCACACCATAGTAAAAATGGATTCGAACACTCACCGTTAAAAACTTCTTGGGCCCATTATTTACTTTGGTGTGGGCCACTTGAATGTTAGATTTGCCCCATTCTTCGGCTCATGTGTCAAAATGTTTTGGTAAAATGGATGGACGACGCGGATATGTCATATACATGACGATGGGGGCCCACAATTTTATGTCAGTCATTTTGGACCCTTTTTCAAAGCAAGAATACCATCATAATTTCAAACCGGTGAAATTATAATAATTGGCTATTTACGGGGCATTTACACTAAATTTGGAAAATCAAATAGGCCCTTAGAGTATGGTCTACCTGAGATTTTGATCCAATTCAATTTTTTCCTCATGCCATAGAATGATTTGGAAAAATGTATGGACAGAATAGATATGCAATACATGCATCAAATTGGGCCCTACCGTAAGGGTCACACCATTTCACTGCAACCCGAGTCGCACCAAATCAACTCTCTCAACTGATGGGAGAGGTCGAGAGAGTTCAACAAAAGAGTCCTCTTTTTTGGTAAACCCGCAAACGGCAATGGCGATTTTGATGCTTTTTCCGTTTAAACTCCCAAAAATCTCTCCCCAAATTCATATTTTTTTCAAATCCCAAATCAAAACCTCGTAAGCCTAGGTGGAAAGCTAGTGTCCTTTCAAAGCAATTCTATTAGAAGGAAAAAAGGGGTTTTAGGTTTTTCTTACTTGTGAAAGATCCGGCGTTGTTGACAATGAATGGCCAACCAAATTCAGCCTAAGGCCACTCCTTGAGGTAGATCTTGGGTAAAAAGGTAAGAGAGCTTCCTTTTTTTTCTATATTTTTTCCGAATTTTTGGAATGGTAGGGTCATCGCCTAATGTCGCCAAAAACACCGCATTTGTTTTGCGTATCTTATCGAAATCTACAGGGTAGTTGACTGATGTGGCCAGTGATCCGAAAATCTCGCTGATAATATCGAAAATATCGGCGACATCCAAAAGAGAAACGAAATATTGGGGTTTCGGTATCGCAAGTCTGGCGACACCGATACTATCGGCGATATTATCGATTTCTCGCCGATACCTCAAACACTGGGTACACATCAGCAGAATCATGGAGAACAGAAAAAAGAAAAAGACTGAGAAAAGGTTTCACCAGTTATTCACAAACTAGTCTCAATATTATGCGTTCAAAAACTGATTTCACACTCTAGCACTCTGAATGATTTACAAGGGGTAGCAATTAGAATCTACATCCAAACCGTTGCTAATGTTCTAAAGTAGAACAATTCACAGGATATGAAATCTCATTAAAACACATACATTTCTTGAAATTATCGTTTTCAATATTGCCTGATATAACTGGGAAGCGTCTGACTCGTATTGGTTCCGGTTTGAAACAATACAAATCACCACACTGATATGAGGTGGAAGCTGGACCAAGTCAGACGAAGTCACACTCTGAAACCAGTACTTCAATCCACATTTGAAATAAACAAAGACTGCATGAAACCATTTCAATGGGCATCCTGCAGTGTACTCATGGACCTATTAGATTCTTGAAGAATGCAATCCCCGAAGGAAACAGATGCCAAGTTCAGAAAACCACAAGTTTTTAAACTGACTAAGAGAGCCAGTTCGTCGTTGAATTAGCCCAAAGACCTTTTTGGGTTTTATAGAGGACTGGTCCAAAGACCTCCTTGCCCATAGCCCGTAGAGGACTGTCCATTAAAGACCGCATCAAATAACCCCACAGAAGCTTTTAAACTGAGCAAAGAGGACTGTCCATTAAAGACCGCATCAAATAACCCCACAGAAGCTTTTAAACTGAGCAAAGAGGACTGTCCATTAAAGACCGCATCAAATAACCCCACAGAAGCTTTTAAACTGAGCAAAGAGAGCGAGGTATGAGGCCAGACTCATAGAACAAACAAAGTTTCTCATGATCTGAAGTAGGAGTGTCAATGTCATCTTATCCTCTGGTTACGTTCATTACTTCCTTAAGAGGCAGCGAGCAGTATCCTTCATAGAATTGCAGACATCATAATCAGGTGTCACATCATAGATCATTTGACTCACAATCATTTTCAGCTTGCTACAATCAGGATTGAATGTTCGAACGCTGACTCATGCAGTGGGCTATGTAGGAGACCTGTTCCTCTCTTTTCCTTTCGGCTATTTTTAAGGACATCAAGACCCTGGATTTTGGGCTAAATATATCATTCACCCAGCAGCCTACTGGGGTCAATGTCTCTGCTCTGCCCAATTTAGCCAAGGAGGCTCTACACCATTTCCTTTGCTCAGGGGGATTCCATTCCCCTCTTTAGATTAATGCATTCTAGTTATCGTCTCAAAAAAAAAAAAAAAAAGATTTGTTGTGATTTTACTTCTTCTCCAAGTTCTATCAATGATATGATGTATGCATCGAGTCTATAAAGACTATGAATTAAACTGTAAGATCTACTCCTAAAGATTTTCTACAGAGACATGCTTCTGAATCAGCAAGATATTGAACAAATTTAAATGGTTAACAATCATAACGTGCAATGTGACCAGTGTCTAATAGGAATATTGAAAGTGAAAGCTAAATCCATCAAAAAGAAAAAAGTTCTGTGAAAGCTAAATCCATCAAAAAGAAAAAAGTTCTGTGAAAGCGAAAATTACCCAAATATTTGGTAAAAAAAAAAGTCGAGTATGCCACACCTTTCAGCACAGATTAATAAGTAAATTATCATTTAAAAACAACTAAGCAATAAAATGTAAGTTGGTAACATTAAAAAACAGGGGTAAATTTAGAACTTGAGTAGAGAGCAATTTATCCTGCAACCAACCTTTTTAAAGTCCGCATCAAGTTCATCTCCATGGCACTTAAGAACAACATCACCTGCAGCGTGACAGATTTGACTATTTTTTAACAGCTCCTTATGGATTTCAAGAAGATGAGTGTGTTTATTGCATGCAATAGCCCTTAGGAGCAATTTCTCAACATCAATACAACTTTGATTTAGTGAAAATTCAGCCTCATTGCCAGTTAGCGGGTCTATGACAAATGAATCATGGAGGCATTTTATTCGGAGATCTTGTCCAGGCTCAATTTTGATAAATGGGGGTGAACCTAAATCAGAACCTCCAGCATTTTTGTCAATATCTAACCAGTACATAATCTTCAATCCAGGAGTTTTTGGACCAGCTGAATCGGAGTCCACATCTTGACCCAACTGCATAGAACCAGGATTCCCTGCTTGCCCCATACTGCCATCAGTTATAAGCTCAAAACGAATCACATCTTTCCATCTACCTTGGCGCAGCACTTGAACTTGCCTTATAACAGTGTCCATGATTAGGGCAACACAGAGCTCATGGAGAATTGAATACAAAATAAAAAACGGGTTCTCTGATGCAGCCATCCTGCGCTCCAGATCATCTCCAAGGACATGTCTTCGCATTTCTTCAAGCTTCACAAGACCACTTTTCTCACCCACAAGCAACTCCAAATGTAATATCCTCCACATAGATAAATGTCCCCTGTAACCCAAGGTTAGAAGAACCTTAAATTCCCCATCGACTCGAAGGAGTGCAGTACCGTCAGATACTGTGACTTCAGAAATTTCTTTAGGGAGTGAAACTTCCAGCAGTTTAGCTCTTAGAAGTGTATCCAACTTCTTTAAAGCTGGTCCTTGCTCAGCCTCAGTAAGTGCACTCTGAATTCCCATATCTTCTATGCATTTTGGTAAACGCTGATAATTTCCCGTGAGGAGAACTTCAATAGCAGATGGAACATCATAAATTGGAGCACGAGCTTGCTGCAGTCCCTCGTGCATGAAGAACATAGAATCAGCAGCTTGGGTGAAACATGTATCATGGCTTGAAAGGGTAGCTGCAAGTTGCTGACAGTACTGAACCAACGGAACCTGCAAAAATCAGGCCACAACAGTTATTAGCAGGAACTTAAATGAAACAAGAAGAGAGAGGGAGAGAGAGAGAACCTAACTTCCCACTTACTATGGCTCCCAGGATTGTTATGAGAAAATAGGAACCTAGAGTGAAACTTAATGTAGCTCAAGTGTTGTAGAGATCAAGCAGCATTGTCAAGTTTAGATATACTGTAAAACCCAAAGCTTCAAAGCTTGCCAACTCAAATTGGGACACAGTAACCGACTCAGTTTTGTTCTTAACTAAGTCGACAGAGTCAATGAGAAACACATTTGATTCAGTTAATTCAATGAAGAACTCGCCAAAGCGATCACATAGGCCTACAAGAGTTCCAAATTGAATTCTCATTTTAAATGTTAGTTATAGGCATAGCTTTAATGAACCTTGCTGGACACGGCATTTAATATTTTGAAATTAAATAAAGCAGAGCCAGATCTAAACAATCCAACTATATGCTACAACAGGAATTACACAATGTAAATTGATACAGTACAAACAAAATTGATACAGTACAAACTTATGATGATAAAATGCCTGCCCATCACCAAACAGATAAAGTGCATTAGTGAGTCACGTTTGGGGAATGGCAACTTACCATTTCAGTGAATTGGCAATTCAGGATGAGGTTCCTGGGGGAATGTTGTCTGTGGATGAGAGTGCTGGTCCATGAAACTAGAGAGGGGCACATGATAAATTGGAGATTTCAGGATGGCTCTAAAGTTTAGAAACTTTAAAACTACCAGAACCAAAATGGAGTATTTGGATTGCAGCTTTAGTAGGGATATTAATAGATGTGACTTCAGTTAAAATCAATGGTCAACAGATCCTTCAGAAACTGGTTTGTTTTGTTACCTTGGGCTCTAACACTGAGAACAATGCAAATATCAACGAGGATGTTTCCAACAGAACTACAGTTGGCGGATGAAGTGAAGATATTCCCCTAGAGTAGAAAGTGATAGCCACATCCTATGAAACTTTCTAGGAAATTTTTATAAGACAACTATTAAATCAAAATGTTGTCGGGGAAAAAGCATTGGGCATTCAGAATGCAACAATGAGCAAAGATTGAATGTTGCATGGATGACGATGTTGAGATGAATGTGTGAGAAGATTAGGAAGGATAGAACTAAGAACGAGATCACCAAAAGAAGCCTCGTAGTCCCAAAAAAAGATAAGATGGTGGAGAGCAAATTGAGATGGTTTTTTCAGGTGCAACGAAGATCAGAGATGGCCTCCTTAAGGAGAGGGGTAATGCTTAGGGCTGAAGGCCATGAAAAAGGACAAGAGAACCTAAAAGGACTTGGATCAAAGTGGTGAGCAAGGGTGTAAAGAATGGTTCACACTTACCAAGGACTAGGCCTGAAATAAGAATGATTTGAGAAACAAGATTTGCAAAGTTGGCTCTAAACAACCAGAACAAGGATTGTGATGATGATAGCTATTATTTGTGCAAGAAAACTATGACCATGATGGTTTGAAACAAGGCAAATAGGCCATTGGAGACCAATATGTCCTACAACGAGAGAAATTGACGACGCGACTGCTAGTACTACATACGTCAGTTGAAGGACATGTAGGGGCTATATCAAGCACATCGAACATCATTTGAAAGCTTCTATCATAATAAAAGGAAAAAGGATACATTTCAGACAATTCTGTTAGTAAAAGGAAGGGTGTAATCTTGGGGCCTGTTTGGATGACAATGAAAAACCATTCCAACTCATTTGCTCGATTGGTGCAAGAGAGGGTGTCAGTGCAGGTAGGAAAGTCGGTCTATAGGTCACATTTCCCCCACTTTTGTAGCCCAAAAGTCGGCCCTGATTTGTGTGTTAAGGTAGACTCACGTGGCAAGGCACCTAATGAACGGTTTGGATATCACACACAAGCGACATATTGGTGCATGTCTAGAGGGATAACCACCCTTGTAATATATGGAACATCCTCTTCGGAGAAAGGCCCGATATGCAATGCAATCATTTCCTTCTATAGACTATAAGCAGCTTCTTGCTTCTGAAGATTGGGAGCAGCCTCAATCGGATTACCTCGACGTCCTTCAATTGGCTCCCGAGGCGGCGAGCTTTCTTGAATCTCCTATTTTGGAAGACGAGTTAAGGCGGCTCTCGATGCAATGTGTGGGGACAAGGCCCCAGGCCTAGACGGGTTTCCTATGATGTTCTTCAAATGCTATTGGAAGGTAGTCAAGAAAGATGTAATGGATTTTGTTAAGGAGTTCTCTAAAAGAGGTCGCCTCTTCAACGAGCTGGGAGCAACCTTCATTGTCCTCATTCCCAAGGTTCATGGAGCAAAGTCCGTTAAAGACTTTCGGCCTATAAGTCTTATTGGTAGTCCTTATAAAATCCTAGCCAAAGTGCTAGCTCTTCGATTTTGGAACTTGTTGGGCTCGATTATCTCTGAAAACCAAGGAGCTTTCGTAGCGGGTGGATAGATTTTGAATACCGTTCTCATAGCCCATGAATGTATCAATTCGAGGCATAGAGCCAAGAAAAATGGGGTTGTCTTCAAGTTGGATATTGAAAAAGCTTATGATCATGTAGACTACGACTTTCTTGATTACATGCTTGGTAAGACAGGATACGGTCAAAAATGGAGGCTAGATGATAGGGACATCATGTGCACGCGCATGCCCCCACTCTACGCACGTACTGATGCGGACACCCGGCCATTCAAAGTAAATCAACGCAGGGGGCGTGTATTACCCGTGTCAATGTAGTTAGATGACGGATATGGGTCAGGTCTCTAGAAGTTGAAGACCTTACACATGTGTTCATGACATGTGTAAGTTGCTTAGAGGAGACATTTGGACCATTGGATCGCGAGGATGGTGTGATCGGACCGTTGGATCGTCACGGCCCACCTTCATTACACCACCTTCATGGCACTATCATCGGGGGCCCATCGGGCATCTTAAATTTACATTTAGTTTATGAACATTTGAATTAATTAAGTTTTGAGACAGTTTGTGCACAATTTTGTGCGAATTTCTTTTTTAAAAAAACTTTTTTAGTAAGGATATTTTGGTAATTTCATGTAATTACGAATTTATAAGGGTTGCCCTAAACCCATAGCATTGTCATGTGATGTTTTATGAAAAAGAAAAAAGAGTTTTTTGCTTCTGACGATTTCGTCTTCGACTTCCAGTTATTGGAAGAGGGCGTGAGGCCCAGGTAAACGATTTCTCATCCCCTACTTCTTTCTCCTTCTCTCTTTTCTCAAGGTAACCTTTTCTTTAACCACATTCTCTTCTTTTTCTCCTAGAATCTTTAGATCTAGAAGCCAAATCTTGTTTCTTTTATCTAAGTTATTAGATCTCAAAAGATTTTCATCCCCCACATAAAACCCATCACCCAAATCTAAAGCTGAAGAACCACCAATTCTTTTCTGAATTTTCCAGATTTCCCAATCTAGGAAATTCCTGTTTTTCTGGATTAGAAAATCCACTTGGATCGTTAGACGGACCTATTGCAAGACGAAAGTTCTATCTTTCGCCGGATCCAATTAAATTCAGATTTTAAAATTCAATACTTCGTGTTTGTGATGGATGGCCCTAATCAATGCTATGTTGCCTTTATTTCCTTCTTATGTGTATGATGTATAAATCAGACTAATATTTATTTATTTTTAAGATTGCATGAATCTGCCCCTCTCAAATAGCATGCTCATCTAAGGTTAGATTAGGTTGTCCTACATCAAATTTTGGTATCAAAGCTTAGGTTTCTTGCATTGGGTCGTATTAGATCAAGTTTTCAAGAGTCTAGATTTTTTTTTTATTTTTTTTCTAGGGTTTCATGCATCGCATATAGAGTCTAAATCTGAAATTTTCAGATTTGCATTAAAAAAAAAAAAAAAAAAAAAAAGTCTAGATCTGAATTTTTCCACATTTGCATCATTCTAAAAGTTAGGATCATCAGTGTCCATAGTCTTGTGTCAAAACAATCTCTTAGAGTCATGTTTTAGGAAACCTAAGTTGAGTCTTATTGTGTATGCCCACTCAGACTGGTAGAGGATTTGGTCTACACCCGATTTTCAATATGGAACAGTTAACTGAGATGCTGAACACGATCAACCAACGTTTGGCCACCATCGAGGCGCAATCTAGGAATACGAATACCCGTATGGATCAGATAAAAGCGTCCCTAAGAGAAATCTCCGACATTGGAGGGGATGAACAGTCTCACGTAGGGGGAGTAGTTGAGGAACGGGTAGGAAATCGTGGTAGAGGTCGTAGCGCACGTGGCCGAGGGGTAGGACGTGGAGGGGCGCGAAATCCGCAACCCGCTGTCGAGTATCAAGACCGTTATGATGTTGATGAGAGGGTCGTAAAGAGTGTTAAAGTAGATGCTCCTAGTTTTGATAGGCGTCTTGACCCCAAATCATTCCTTGATTGGTTAGCAGACATGAACCATTATTTCGAATGGTATGAGATGTCTGAGAACCGACAGGTGCGGTTTGCAAAAATGAAACTTGTGGGTCAAGCTAAATTGTTTTGGACAAATACGAAGCGTAGGATCGAGATATCAGGAGGTGTCTTAGTCGCATATTGGGTAGAGATGGAGTTATTAAAGGAAAAATATCTTCCTCTCTCTTACCGTCAAAAGCTCCTAGATCAATGGCAAGCATTACGCCAAGGATCTATGTCGGTTGCAGATTACATCGCAAAATTTGAAGAGTATATGATGCGGTGTGATATTCAGGAGGATCCCTTAATGACACTAGCTCGTTTCAAGGTGGGTCTTCGCATGGATCTGCAACGTGAGCTTATGACCCATGCAGTGAGTGACTTGGATCAGGCTTACCAAGTTGTACAGGAGTTAGAGCTTTACCTAAAGTTTCCTGTCACGGGGCGCTTTGAGTCCCAAGACTCTACTGTTAGATCTAGTTTTCAAGGAACTAAACCTAACATTGGAAGTCAGCCTAGGGTGCAGGTTAGTGCACCGCCTAAGCCTAAGGATGATAAGGGAAAAGGTGTCCTTGGTGCCAATCCTGGCAGTGGTAGTCATTTGAGATATTATGAGTGCGGCAAGTCATTTCGCATACCAGTGCACGGCAAAGACTCGCGGGAAAGCCTTAGTCATAGACGAGTCAAATGAAAATACGGATGAAATGGGTGATTATGAAGTTGAGGAATATCACCCAGAGATAGGTGCTAGTGATTATGAAGAAGAAGAACCAGAGACTACACCACTAGCTGTAGTTAGAGGTGCTTTAGCGCAAGCCAAAGAAAGTGATGATTGGCGCAGAAGCACATTTTTCTATACGTTTATCAAGAGCGGTGACAAAAACTGCAAAGTCATCGTGGATAGTGGTAGTTGCACCAACGTGGTCTCAGCTAGCACAATCACTCGTTTGGGTTTGAAGCCCATCCCTCACCCTCAATCCTACAAGGTTTCTTGGGTTGACACGTCTTCTATGCCTGTGTCTCAGCAGTGTTTAGTCCTCATCCAAATCGGTTCATATAAAGACATGTTGTAGTGTGATGTTTAACCTATGGATGTAGGTCACATCATTTTAGGGAGGCCGTGGTTATACGATAGAGATGTCACGATTTTTGGTCGCTCGAACGTGTGTACATTCACACATGAGGGCAAGAAAATCAAGATTAATCCGTTGCCACCCAAGAGCCACACGGACAAGGCTAGGGATGTGAAAACGGGTGAGTCAAGGAAGGGTGTGAGGAAATCTATTCTGAAGTCTCTACATATCGTAAATGCAAAAGAGTTTGAGAAAGAGACAGGATTCGACGGTGTACGCCCTAATGGCTAGGGAAGTTACACCCGAGGTTCATGTAGAGTTACCCCCTGAGGTGACTTCGGTTCTTAAGGAGTACAGTGATGTATTCCCCGAGGATTTACCGAATGAGCTTCCACATATGCGAGACATCCAGCATGCTATTGATTTCGTCCCGGGGTCTTCTTTACCGAACCTTCCTCATTACAGGATGAATCCTGCAGCGCATGCAGAGTTGCATAGACAGGTAAATGAGCTCATGCAAAAAGGTTTCATCCGCGAGAGTACGAGTCCGTGTGCCGTACCAGCGCTATTAACGCCTAAGAAAGATGATATGTGGCGGATGTGTATGGACAGTAGGGCCATTAATAAGATCACGATCAAGTATCGGTTTCCGATACCGAGGCTTGATGATATGTTAGACATAATGGCCAGATCCACCATTTTTTTCAAGATAGACCTCAAGAGCGGGTATCACCAGATACGCATACGCCCTGGAGATGCGTAGAAGACAGCCTTCAACACGAAGGATGGGTTGTACGAATGGTTGGTCATGACCCACGTTTTGAGACCCCTTATGGGGAAGTTCTTGGTAGTTTATTTTGATGACATACTCATATATAGTACCACTAAAGAGCTATATCTCGACCACTTGAGGCAGGTCTGTAGTGTCCTGAGGGCCGAGAGGTTATATGCGAACCTTAAGAAATGTTCGCTCTTATCTGATAGGATTGTCTTCTTAGGGTTCATAGTGTCGTCTGTAGGGATGTGAGCAGATCCAAAAAAAGTCAAGGCCATAGTTGACTAGCCTGAACCACAGAATATACATGAAGTGAGAAGCTTTCATGGCTTAGCCGCATTTTATCGTCAGTTCATTCGAGGGTTTAGCACTATTATGGCTCCCATTACTGATTGCATTAAAAAGGGAGAGTTCATATGGTCTAAGGCCGCAGCTAAGGCATTCAAAAATATTAAGGGCAAGATGATAGAGGCTCCCGTCATGCGTCTTCCAGATTTTTCTAAAGTCTTTGAAGTAGCGTGTGATGCTTCAGGCGTAGGTATAGGAGGTGTACTAAGCCAAGAGGGTTATCCAATTGCCTATTTCAGTGAGAAACTGAATGAGGCAAAACAAAAGTATTCCACCTATGACAAAGAATTTTATGCGGTAGTGCAATCGCTACGTCATTGGCGTCATTATCTTCTACCGCAAGAATTTGTCTTGTTTTCTGATCACGAGGCTTTGAGGTATTTGAATTTCCAAAAGAAGCTTAACCCAAGGCATGCCAAGTGGGCAGCGTTTCTTCAGGAATATTCATTTGTCCTGAAACATAAAGCCGGGATCGAGAACAAACCAACCGATGCCCTTAGTAGGAGAGTGACATTGCTCAACTCCTTGAGTGTAAAAGTTGTCGGGTATGAGCAATTGAAAGACGAGTATCCCATGTATCCAGATTTTGGGGGAACATACATGTCACTCTTAGGTGCTCAGCATAGTTCGGGTGAATTCGTGCTGAAAAATGGTTTCCTTTTCAAAGGAGACCGACTTTGTATTCCCCGCACTTCCCTCCGGGGTTTCCTTGTTTCGGAGCTTCATGTTGGAGGTATTGGTGGCCATTTTGGTCGAGATAAGACCATCACCCTAGTGGAGGATCAATTTTATTGGCCAAGTCTCAAGCGAGACGTAGCCAAAATTTTAGGGCAATGTCGAACATGTCAACTGGCAAAACAGAAGAAGCAAAATACTGGATTGTACACGCCATTACCAGTGCCACATGCACCGTGGCAAGACATCAGTATGGATTTCGTGCTTGGACTTCCCAAGACAATTAAAAAACACGATTCCATTTTTGTGGTCGTGGACTGTTTCTCAAAAATGGTCCACTTTCTCCCTTGTTCTAAAACCTCAGATGCGTCCAACATAGCTAAGATTTTCCTTGAGGGGGTAGTTCGATTACATGGTTTGCCTAAGACCATAGTGTCTGACAGGGATGTCCGGTTTACTAGTTATTTTTGGAAGACATTATGGCATATGATGGGTACGAGACTCCAGTTCTCGTCTGCCTACCATCCTCAAACTGATGGCCAAATTGAGGTTGTGAATCAAAGTCTCGGAAATCTACTATGATGTTTGGTGGGTGAATACATTAAAACTTGGGACTTAGTCCTGCCAGTCCCCGAGTTTGCATATAACACGTTAATAGGTCTATGGGTATGAGTCCATTCGAGATTGTTAGTGGTTATAAACCTAGACTACCCATAGATTTGTTACCTATGTCAGTCACCCAAAGGACCTCAGAGTCAGCCGATGCATTTTCCCATCACATTCATGAGTTGCATGCAGAGATTAGGAGGCGGATAAATGCTAGTAATGAACAATACAAAATTTCAGCTGACTTACATCGTAGAATTCAAGAATTTAATGAGGGTGATTATGTAATGGTTAGGATGAGGCCAGAACGGTTCCCACAAGGTACCGTTAAGAAGTTACGAGCACGCAGTGCTGGACCATTTAAGATTCTGAAAAAGATTGGGTCCAATGCGTATGTGATAGATCTTCCACCTCGCATGGGGATTAGTTCAACATTCAATGTGGAGGATCTAATGCCTAGTTCAAGCCATCCCATAGACCCTAATTTTGTTACAAACCATTGGCCAATTTCTGAATTTTCTTCCCAACCTACACCACCTATGCCTACTATACCTGAGAAAAGAGAAGAAATTGAAGGAATTGTGGATGAGCAAATTGTTTCCACTCGAGACGGTGGATTTCAGAGGTACTTAGTGAAGTGGAAGAACAGACCATCATCCGACTGTACATGGTTGACGGAAGCAGAGTTGCAGCGACTAGATCCATATTTGTTAGAAAAGCACAAAAGTATTATCTCGCCGGAGTCGAGATCTTCTCAGTCGAGGGGAGTTGATGCGGACACCAAGTCATTCAAAGTATATCAACGCAGGAGGCGTGTATTACCCGTGTCAATGTGGTTAGATGACGGATATAGGTCGGGTCTCTAGAGGTTGAAGACCTTACACATGTTCATGACATGTGTAAGTTGCTTAGAGGAGACATTTGGACCATTGGATCGCGAGGATGGTGTGATCGGACCGTTGGATCGTCACGGCCCACCTTCATTACACCACCTTCACGGCACTATCATCGGGGGCCCATCGGGCATCTTAAATTTACATTTAGTTTATGAGCATTTGAATTAATTAAGTTTTGAGACAGTTTGTGCACAATTTTGTGCGAATTTCTTTTTTTTTAAACTTTTTTAGTAAGGGTATTTTGGTAATTTCATGTAATTACGAATTTATAAGGGTTGCCCTAAACCCATAGCATTGTCATGTGATGTTTTATGAAAAAGAAAAAAGAGTTTTTTGCTTCTGACGATTTCGTCTTCGACTTCCAGTTATTGGAAGAGGGCGTGAGGCCCAGGTAAACGATTTCTCATCTCCTACTTCTTTCTCCTTCTCTCTTTTCTCAAGGTAATCTTTTCTTTAACCCCATTCTCTTCTTTTTCTCCTAGAATCTTTAGATCTAGAAGCCAAATCTTGTTTCTTTTATCTAAGTTATTAGATCTCAAAAGATTTTCATCCCCCACATAAAACCCACCACCCAAATCTAAAGCTGAAGAACCACCGATTCTTTTCTGAATTTTCCAGATTTCCCAATCTAGGAAATTCCTGTTTTTCTGGATTAGAAAATCCACTTGGATCGTTAGACGGACCTATTGCAAGACGAAAGTTCTATCTTTCGCCGGATCCAATTAAATTCAGATTTTAAAATTCAATACTTCGTGTTTGTGATGGATGGCCCTAATCAATGCTATGTTGCCTTTATTTCCTTCTTGTGTGTATGATGTATAAATCAGACTTATATTTATTTGTTTTTAAGATTGCATGAATCTGCCCCTCTCAAATAGCATGCTCATTTAAGGTTAGATTAGGTTGTCCTACATCACGTACTCAATGAGGAAGAAGGCCCTACTATCGATCTGGATCAACGACGACATCTATAGAGGACCTCTTGGTTAGGGGGTTGTGCTATGGAGCATTGGAGTGGACCCGATCATCATATGGATTCCACCATTGGATCTCATGATCGTGGCCCACTACCCTAGATGATCTAGGATTTTGAGTTTTGGTTATTATCATTATTAGAAACATCATAAACGGTTTTGATTGCGTAAATTAGTTGTTATTTTTGTTACTTCATATCTAAGTATTAGCGTGCGCACATGGCACGGCTTTTGGGGTTTAGGGTTTTCTTGTAAATAAGCAACCTCATGTAAGTATTTTCATTGAAGTTTTATGAATAAAAGTCTGCGTTTTTTTATTCTTTTCTATCTCTCTGAGTTGAAGAATCTAATTGGGTGCGAAACCCTCCCTTCTTCGAGTGGCTCACTACCGTGGTGCGAAGCCACAACCATCTCAAATCATCTTCACCCCTACACCCCACATCCATCATCTTCTATAGCTCTCCCATCTTCAGATTCAACCCTTTTTGTACCCAGGTTCTCCTCCACAGCAAATTTTCAGATTCTGGCCCACCGGAGGGGCTGAAACTTCAGCGGAGCACCACGCACAAACCGGGCAGCGGATCGACACGAGATTTGGTGTGTGAGTGGGCCACCCCTGGCCGATCCCACCCTAGGTGGCCTTTTCCGGTTCCATGGGCCCCACACACGTGGACAGGGATTCACGCAAGTGCACCTGGGCTGGGTTGCTGTCCACACGCGTGGATCATCTCAGGTTCCTTCTCTCTTCTATCTCTCCTCTCTCGCCTTAAATCCCCAACCCTAACCCTAGATAGTCCCAAATTCCAAGTATTTCCAACTTTTACAAACCCTAGATTTTCCCATAATTGAAACATGGTGAATCTCTTGAATTGGGGAACAATCCTTTGCAAGAGTGGATGAATCTTACACTCCTTTGGGCACTGTTTGGTTTATAATTTTACTTGAACCAGCCCTAAACTTGTGTAGGCTTAGACCCTCGTAGATTCCCCATAGATTGAATGTTTGATCGTATGCGGGACGTGGAATTTTCTGATTGTTTAAAATTGATATGATCTAAAGCTTGAAATCTTGCATGTCATATTTAACTTCATGTCCTGCATCAATGGAGGAAACCGTGCGTGCAATCTCCTACTTTCTCCTTCCTTATTAATGGATCTCCTTTTGAGTATTTCAAAGCTTTTAGAGGCATTCGTCAAGGCAACCCGCTATCGTCATACCTCTTCATTGTTGTTAGGGAGGCTTTAAGTAGATTGCTTCACATAGGGGAGGAGGTCGGTATAATTAAAGGCTTTGAGGTGACAGTTGGGAGAGCTCAAATAAGTCATCTCCAATATGCGGACAACATTATTCTGTTCTACGAGGCACATGTAGAATTAGTTGACAATCTCCGAAAAGCTATAATGTGTTTTGAAGCAACTTCAGGCCTTAGCATCAACATCGCCAAAAACAAAATAGATGAGGAGGAGCTTTCCAAGTTGGCAGAGATCTTTGGCTATAAAACTAGGTATTTCCCTTCCTCTTATCTCAGTTTGCCTTTGGGCATTGGGAAGCCAGCCAATCACTTGTGGGACAAGGTGATCGAGCGAATCGAAAGAAAGCTGTTAAGTTGGAAGAGACAGTATCTATCATCGGGAGCTATATTAACCCTTATTAAGGTTATTTTTTCAAATATGTCGGTTTATTTCACGTCTCTTTTCAGATGTCTTAAAGTAGTGATTCATAGCTTGGAAATTTTGAGGAAGGACTTTGTTTGGCAAGGTTTTGAGGATAAAAAGAAGTTTCATCATCTTATGGACAAGGTTTGCAAGCCGATAGTGGAAGGTAGAGAGGGCATCAAAAAATTAGAGTCTACCAATCTGGCTCTTATCAAAAAATGGTTGTCGAGGCTCGGAAGTCGGAACCAAGGAGGGAACTCGTGGTGAGTAAATATGGGGTCTACTCGAACGGTAGGAGAGTGAAGCACTCATCCTTGTATCTGGTGTCGATTATTGGGAAGGCGGTGGCTTCGGTTGAACATTGGTATCTCCTTTTCGTTGGGAGACAGGAATTGGATCCATTTCTATCTGATATGTGGTGTGGGGACCAAACCCTCATGCAATCCTTTCCAGGTCTCGCTAGTATCACCTTGGATAAAGATATTATGGTAAATGATTGTTATTCTTTTTGCAGCAATGCCATGGTTTAGTCTCCCCCTTGCCATCAAAATTTAACAGAAATTGAGATTTTGGACATGGTCTAACACGAAAACATTACATAATAGCCCAAAAGGTACATAATGGTACCCGGCACCACCCGTTATGTGATTCGAGGTTGAAATGGTGACCCTCTAAAAAATAGTACTGAAATGGTCATTACAAGGGGGGTAATGGGCGTTCTAGGGTGTAAAAACCGTTACCCCCATAACAGTCATATCACATCCCCTCTGTAACGGTCACATAACTCGCATCACATCCCCTTCGTGTGGGATTGTTCCCCAGCCTAAGAATCAAATAAGAAATAGCTCCACTCATCAAATGGGCAACACTTACACGCCGATGTGGACCATTGAGCAGAGTAGACTGAGTTTTAGGCCCAGTAACCAAGGTGTGACGAAACCATTACATATAACCCTTACAAGCATTACATAACGGTACCAACACCATCTATTACGCGATTCCGGGTCGAAATGGTGACCCTCAAGAAAGATGGTGCCGAAATGGCCATTATGGGTTGTAACAATTGTTCCCATAATGCCCTTTTTTCCACTTTTTTTCACAAAACTCTTCATTTCTCATGTTAGTTAGCGTGACCCTAAGCCATTTCTAACCTAGCTTGTACACTCTTTGCGGACTAAAACTCTTGATTAAAGCAATTTAGACAAATCAAAGCTCCATGTGCCATTTTGGGAAATTTCTAAAAATAAAGGTAAATGTTCTTTTAAAAAAAAACCAAATCTCATTGGAAAGTTTATTTAAAGATTACAACACAAAATCAACCACATCTTGCTACATTCCTAGTCAATTTAGTATTTTCTATTTTTCTAATTTTACGTATAATGTTGTTGTTTTTTATATAAAAATGGCAAAAAAACAACCTTTTTATTATATATTTGAGTGGTTATTCCAACAGATGTAAGATGATTACAAGTACAAAACCATGCCTTATATTAGTAATGTTAACCACATTTTATATTTTTTTTAAAAAAAAATTCTCACAAGTTTTGGATAATAATATGACTATAAGGGAGGAAAAACAAAACAAAAAAAAAAAACAAAAAAACAAAAAAAAAAAGAGTTTAATATTTAATGCAGATGATTCCAACAGATGTAAGATAATTATATGTGCAAAACCATATCTTAGATTAGTAACTTTACCACATTTTATTTTATTTTCATTTCTAATGTTTTTTGGGTGAATAGTGTCAATGAGGAAAAAACCTGGAAAAAAATCCATTTTTTGTGTCTAGTATTTAATGTGGATGATTCCAACAGACATAGGATGATTACATGTACAAAATCATGCCTTAGATTAGTGATATTAATCACTTTATTTTTTTAATTTTTTATTTTTGATGATTTTCAGATGAATAGTGACTATACCTAGACATTGAGCCAAATTTTGGAAGCTACTATCGTGACCCAAACAGAGGGAAAAAAGCTAACTTCTCTTTATTAGACTTTGTCATCATTCCTCAAAAGAAAAGAAAAAAAAACCCTATTTTTTGTCTAATATTTAGTATTGATGGTTCCATCATATGTAGAACGAATGCATATACAAAACCATGCCTTAGATTAGTTAGATTAATCACATTTTATATTTTTTTTCAATTTTTAATTATCGATGATTTTCATGTGAAGAGCGACTATGAGGTACAAAAAACCCAAAGAATGTATTTTTTGTGCCAAATATTTAATGTGGATGACTCGAAAAGATGCAAGATGATTGCACATACAAAACCATGCCTTAGCCTAGTAATGCTCTAACCATATTTTATTTTCTATTTTTTTTTTTAGACTTCTGATGAATAGTGAATGTGAATAAACAAGTGCTAAATTGTTGCTTTTTTACTTCATCTTGATAATATTTATTTGTATAATAATTCTATTTATATATTTCTATGCCACGCACCAATTACCAACGCAGCAGTAGAGGCGGGCGAGGAATGAAGCAAGGTGTCCCATAACAATAACAGTAGCCGTAACGGCCACCACTGTTGCCGTTATGATACGGGTCGTAATGGCCTTTAAGTAAAAAAAAAAAAAAAAAATTGTTACAAGACCGTTACGGCCTGCTTTTTTTGTAACGGTCATTACGGCCTGTTTTTCCTGTAACGGCCGTTTCGACCCCATCCCTATAACGCGTAATAGTTATGACCGTTACCATTATATAACAACCGTTATAGCCATTATGTAACCAATTTGGGACACCTTGGAATGAAGGCACTGACAACTAAAGAAATTAGATGAAAATTGACAAAAATCAAGATGTGAAAGCATATGTGGCCACCTTTAAACCCATATATGGTAGACCAAAGGATGCACTATTATGTGCGATGGTTGGATTGGCCCAATCAAACATAGCATGATCAATTTCATAGTATACTGCCACTTGGGAATGGTGTTCCATAAATCAATCGATACACTAGAAGCAACAAAAATTGCTTAGTATATTTCCGCCCCAATAGATAAGATGGTAGAAGATATTGGAGAGGAGATTGTGATGCTGATTGTGATTGACAACAAAGCGACAAACAAGTCCGTGGGAAGTATGTTGATAATGAAGAGATAACATTTATTCTAGTCACCATGTGTTGCACATTACATTGTTCTCATAGAAATCAAGGTATTGAAAAGAAGAAGAGAGTCACAAAATTAGTTCAAAGAGGAAGACAAGGCGACATTCATCTATAACCATAACCAATTAGTAATGAGAAGTTCACGAACGGAAGAGAGCTACATAGGTGTGCGGCGACTAAATCGACAAACTTTATTGCCCCCTGAGAGTCTGTACTAGCACCCAATAGCATTGAGCGAGATGTTTGTTTTTCGAAAATGGTTGAACACAAAACATGGGCAAAAGACATCAAGAATACTGATTAAGGTTGTGGCAATCAATAAGGGCAACAAATATTGGAACTTGGAAGAATGTCGCAAACATCCTCAAGGTAATGGAATCCCTAATGAGAGTATTTTTTTTTTTGGAAAGCAACGAAGAAAGTTCATTAAAAGAAAGAGAGACATACTAAAAAGACTGCTGAGATAGCAGCCAGAAGGCTAAAACTAGAAACCTAAGAAAATAAGATTATAATCTTTTAAACCTAAAACATTCGTCACCCATTCAAAGATCAACTTTTTGGCATAGGAGCCACTGATTTAGCCGTAGCCTGCGAGTCATTGAAAACTCTATCATTCTATTCAAAGATCAACTTTTTGGCATAGGAGCCACTGATTTAGCCGTAGCCTGCGAGTCATTGAAAACTCTATCATTCCTTTCCATCCAGATAGCCCACCAAATTGCAATTATCGCCATTCTCCAAATTCTGGTTTTCACTTTACCAAGATTGTGGCCCTGCCAAGCTGCAAGCAAGGACGCAGCAGAGTTTGGGGTACAGCCAATAAAGTTGAATCTAGGCCAAAAGTCCCACCAAATGTGAGTGATAAAAGGACAGTGGACCAAGAGATGGTCGACTATCTCTTCACTACGCATGCAACAGCGGCAGATATTCACAATCTGCATCCCACGCTTCCTGAGGTTATCGATCATAAGGATCCGGTTCATGGCTGCAAGCCAACCAAAGCATATGAATTTGGGGGGAGCTGCGTATTTCCAAATGAACGGGTTGTTCTGCATCAGGGAGTCAGGGGTGGGGGCCACAACCGTGTACAACGATTTAACTGAAAAAATGTCGGACCTATGACGAATCCAAATCAGCTTGTCGAGAGAGGAGATATCCAAAGATATAGAGGAGAGACTTTGAAGCAGTTCCACATATTCGTCCACCTCCCATTCCCGCAGATTTCTAACACAATTGATTTCCCAGACCCACCACTAGTTCCAGAGTGAGAATAATTGTTGGCTATCGTCCTTTCTTTGTTAGCGGCAATACTGTAAATGCCCAGAAATCTACTTCTCAAGGTACTATCGCCCATCCACTGATCTTCCCAGAACCTGATTCCCGTACCATTGCCCAGAAGGAAGCCTATATTTGAAAGCACCGCAGCTTTATGACGAAAGAGCAGCTTTATGACGAAAGATGCCTTTCCAGACGAAAGAAGCTCTGCAGTTGGAGGTGTCACTGGTCCACCAACCACCTGAAGACAAGCCGCATTTCCCAGAACCGATCTTCCCGAAACCTGATTCTCGTACCATTGCCCAGAAGGAAGCCTAATGAGAGTATTATGTCTTATAGAATCCAACGAGATACCTACCACGGGATTCATCTACAATGCTTCTGATAAAGCGAAGCTAGCTATTCATCGTGATTATAAATATTCCATAGATCACCAGAAAAATGAATGACAAGCACTAGACAAAACAACTTCACCATTATCTATGTAGCAGATAAACTCTTTGTTATTATGAACTTGTTGTTTTTAGTTATTAGTCAATTATTTTTATAATGTGAAAATTAAAATCCTTACTTCTATTATTGTAATGTTGAATACTATCTAAATCCAAGATATAGATACGCTACTTCATTTGTCTGATATAGTCATGATTCAATGGGTCAGGTCCACTTACTTTTTCTTTTCTTGATTTCTAATTTTTCCGATGGATTTAATTGGAACAATGGAGAAGTAGTAAAACTTTGGTTTGTCGATTCATAATTGAGATTGGGTATTATCTCGAATATCCATGTCCCGGGACCAAAAATATAAATAATGAAACAGCAATGAAGGGAGTATAACTCTTAAATTACTAGTCTTTAATTTTGTTATTTTGGTTCTTAACACACTAAATGTTTTGACGTATTTCGTATTGTTCACAATTGTAAGTATATGTACTTCGCTAGGGCGGTTTCACAGATGTGCTTGCACAAAGAGCAATCTCTAAGACAACTCTGAAGAAGAAACTCATGTCTAATTAGTTATTAGTTATTCCTATTATCAAATAAATTTTTTATTAGTGATGTCTTATTGATATGTTTTTTATTTTCTGTACAGCTGATTAGTGGATGCATTTTGCAGAAAGTGAAAAGGCTCTCAGACAATTGCGATTAAAGTTTTGAGCCAGACAACTTCGTCCTCTAGTTGCAAAATGAAATGGAATTGTTTGGCACTCATCCATTTGACCAATAGGTAGAAATTAACAGGCCAGGACATTGGATTGAGTCATTTACATGTACTACAACATGAAGCTACAACTACTGAATGCAAGGTGTGTTGAATCTGGTCAGTATAGGCAACTAATGTCCAACAAGCTTGGACAACATTTCTAATGGGAATGATCCACTTCTACCTTAGTTGGAAAAAAGGGAGAAATAGGTAGAAGAGGATAGTGAAGGAAGTCGAAATGTACGATTTGGTGTTACACGTAGGGCAGCAAGAGAGTCGGGCAGTTGTCCTAAATTCAAGGAGGGTAGATTTAACCCAGGCTACCTAGCAAAGGGTAAAAGCAATAGCAGCAAGACCGACACGAATGATCATGGCAATGATGATAATGATGTACCTGCTTCTGGTGTTGCTCAACATGCGGGGGTACATCCGGCTATAGATCACGATACCGATAAGGATCAACGAGGTAGATGAGGCCGAACCTATGAGCGTTTAGAGTCACGATAGAACAACTAGGATGGAGCATCATGGGGAGGTTGGCACTGTGGCATAGGAGAGGATGGAGCACTACGAGGACCAGGACATCATAAAACTTACAGACAATATGGATATGGATATGGACATAACCATGGACAGGATAGGGAGAACCTATTGAGCCATTTTTATGTTTGA
This sequence comes from Magnolia changhungtana, assembly GCA_030180095.1. Classification (NCBI taxonomy): domain Eukaryota; kingdom Viridiplantae; phylum Streptophyta; class Magnoliopsida; order Magnoliales; family Magnoliaceae; genus Magnolia; species Magnolia changhungtana. The sequence continues at coordinate 12,256,411 of JASAUF010000421.1, read as the reverse complement.
CTAGCCCTAGTTGAAATGTTCCATATGGATACATATAATGAAGTCCAAATCTGATTATTCATCATCGCAATCTCACTGTCAACAAAATGAGTACAAGCAGTAACGGCAGGGGTAGTCGGGGCAATATGGTACAACTATGGTAGGCCTAGTGGCTATGAATATGACACTGGTGGATATTCTTACTTAGGGATGAGGTCGACACGGTAATTGCCTAGTGAGGATCATGACGGTCATCTTCGAATATCGTTGGTATGGTCTTTCCCTCCAATTATGGCTATTATAGGTATACACAAAGTGTGTCACAGCCATAGTCGGATGATGATGAGGACATGGAGGACAACCAGTCATAGGCAACAAGATTTTTATTCTAGTGGTGATTGATTGATAGTGAGTTTTTACTTAGAATCCCTATTCCTCAAGTGCTTCTCTACACACAAGTCTTCTTCACCCACAGTACACCACTCACCAAGAACACACTGCTGAACTTGTGCTTAAGATAATAACTCCTCTAACCAACCATCAAGGAAAGTACAATCAAACACAAACAGGGGGGTTGATCAAATAATACTATTTCTTTTTTTTCTTTTTTCTTTTTATGATGACAGGGTAGGACGAAATTTTGAAATTTTATTGGTCAGGCCAATTTAGCTGATGTACATGAGGTAATACCCGAACACGAGATATTTATTAGTCATTGTACTCATCTATTTATCATTAATATTAGATATCTACAAAATTAAATATAGGAGTTTTGCAGTTAATCCAAGGCTGTCAACTTCATAAAATCATTAGACAAGCCGAGACAGCATTTTCACCAAAGAGTGGACCATTATGCCATCATACACATGGTCGAAACCGATCTATATATATATATATATATATATATATATATATATATATATATATATATATATATATATATATATATATATAATCCACTAAATAATTGAGATTTTTCCCATATTTGTCCCGAATTTTTTTACGGAAAAAAAAAAAAAAAAAAAAAAAAAAAGGTTACAGAGGCGTAAAGGTATCCGTGGGGACCATTATGACCACCAATATCGTTATAGCACACCTTGCCAGGAATGTACACATTTGATTGTCCTAAAACAAACAACCGAGATCTTGCACATGCATGCTGTGGTAGCACGTGCCCAGGGGTAGATTTCAATTCCAAACTCCCACAAGCAGCCTTTACATCCTTCAAAAGTAAACACCACATTCCACAAACGTCTTATAAAAAATAATAATAACCTCCTAAAATCACCCACCAGTGAAGATGTTTATGTGAAACCCATGACCAAAGGGTGCATTTCTACACCCAACATAGTCTATGAGGTATGGTTAGAATCGTAGTCTAGCACACTTGACATCATGAACGCTTGTGTAAGATCTCAGCCTTTCACTTAAGTGGGCCCTGCGGCTTATATTCCCTGGCCAAGAATCAGACCACTCCATTCATCGGGTGGGCAACACTTGTACACCAGCTGTGGAAAACTGAACAGAGCACCCTGATTTTTCGGCCCAGGAACATACACATTTGATTGTATGCGTATGCATGCTGTGCTAGCAGATGCCCCTGGAAGTAGGTTTTCAATCCAAACTCCCACAAGTGAACTTTGCATCCTTCAAACGTGAACATCACATTCCACAGGTGTGTTAAAAAAAAAAAAAAAATTAAAACTAATACCCTCAATTCATATATTAATGCCTGTAGCTGATGACAAAAGAGAGAGAGAGAGAGAGAGAGAGAGAGAGAGAGAGAGGCAGTAGCTTACTGCCTTGCTCATATTTTTGCTCACGGACAAGCTAGGTTTGGCATTGTGTCATTTATTTAACAATCCTAAAACCCCAAAATCATATGAAAATCGAGAAACAGAAATAAAAGAAAATGGGGGATGCGCGGGAAGAGAATCTACTGACCTGCTGGCACCATTTGGCGAGGACGAGGAGGCGGAGCATGCGCTGCCGGGTCTTGACTATATATTTGAGGAGGCTGATCTTTTTCTCGGAGTCCGATTGCTCTGGAGACTTTGATTTCTCCACCAGCTCCTTAAGCGACAGGAACGAGTCCTCCGCCGCCCGACGTACCAGCGTCGAGAATTCGACCGTCTGCTGCCCTAATTCCGCCATTCCGTCTCTGGCCCTGCCTCTCCCTCTCTCGATCGCAGGCGGGCAGGCGAAGATTTACGGTGTTCCACGCATGGGAATTAGGGTTTTGGAGAGAGATAGAGGTAGGGTTTTGGGGGCTTGGGTTCGGACAAACGCATCTGCTCTCTCCCTCCCTCTCTCTCTCGGCGACAAGGAAATTGAGGAAAAGACGATTGGGTGAGATCTTATAGGCAGGACAGGCGAGAGACCGGATTGTTCGAAGAGGATCATATGGTACACGTCGCATGTCTTTTACAGTATGCACCGTTCCTCATTTCTTATACGTGGATAAAACTTGTGGATCATCCAAACCGTTCTTCTATTTCTTATTAATTTAATTAATTATTTAATAGTATTTATTTTTACTTTAAATTTTACTCTAATTTTCCAAATTTTGGAAAATATATAAACGTTCGATGAGAGAAAAAAATAAAGATCAACGTATGATTTATCAAATAAAATCTTTAGACACGAAAGAGTTTTGAGTGATGGCATATACATGGTGGTAATCATCGATCCAACGGTCAGGATTATACGTAAATTGACCCCAATTGTAATAAATTGGAAACGAGATTTTACTGTACAAAGACGGGCGTGTGTATTACATAATTACTCAGGTTCGAAAGTAAACTGGCTTGGACACGCGAAGGGAACTCGCGCAGTCGAGACTCGCCATGTGGACTAGCCCCGCCCCAGGTGCGGATTTCCTGGAAAGCCTTTGGCTGGAAGTTACCGCTGGGAAGCCAGGTGGGCCACGGTGATGTTTTTGGAATTTTTATCTTGTCCATCCATTTTAAGAGCTCATTTTATGACATGCTACTAAAAATCAGGTGGATCAAAAACTCAAGAGGCCATGCGAGAGAAAACAATAGAGATGAAATGGCCACTATTGAAATATATGTAGGGCCGAGAAAGTTTAGAGTCAATCTAAGTTTTCTGTTTTTTCAGTTTATCCAAGTGGGAATAACTAATAAACAGTTTGTATGGCATATAAACATCAAGCAAATTCCTAAAAGGTTTCAAACCATAAGGATTTCTTTCCCCGTATTTTCTTTGGGATGGCTTCTAAGTTTTAATCCACCTAATTATTTTTTTAATCTCATGCTAAGAAAAAGCTCCAAAAATGGATGGACTGATAAATGAACTGATGGATTTCTCACAAACATTATGTTGTGACCCAACTGGCTTCCTAGCATAGAACTCCATCGAAAATACTTTCACAAGAAATTCGTGTCTGGTGATTGGAATTGGATTGGGTGGTGATCCCAACACTCCTTGTTGAGAGTGAACCCGCTCTATATCACATCACAAATATGTAAACCTGAGTCAATAATAAACCCATATCAAATCATAGGTGTTATAAATTCATATTTAACATCACTGTTAATCCATGTGTTTTGCGAAAGCACGATAAACGAAGATATAACAATATAATAATGCAGAATAATCAAATAAAAAGCAAATAATTACAAACACGATGATATTTAAATATAGAAATTATTGCGAGAAAAAACTATGGCATAAAGTGATAAAGATCCATTATAATCAAAACCTTAGAGTTGTACAAACTCATATTCTTCGATTACAAATATACTAGATCTCACCTTTCAATGCACATGTTGTAACACTTCGAATTTTTGCCAACTTGGAGTTAGACGTCTTTGAGCAATGAGTCGATCATAACACTTTAATTGACTTCTCAGAACTCAATCATCAAGCCTCAAATCACCTTTTGTAACGCCTCAAAAAAATCCGTACAAAGACCCGAGTACCACCTCAGGCAGAAATCGCTAAGGACCAAATCCTTTAAAAATTAGGCGAGTATTAGCTAGTGCTAAAATAGTTTACTTGTGAAATTCGCTTAAACCACTTTAAATACGAACTGCAAGACCCAAAACTTGCAGAATCATCGACGTTACATTACCCTATAATCTATGATCAATCTCATTACCCACTTGATCTCGGGAGCATCACGAAACTATGTATTGGACATGGACCGCATGTCGAAAATCTGATTACTACGAAATTATATACTTAAGACGGTCTTGCTGGACTTGACCGCCACCTCGGAAATCAGGTCCAGATAGTATCCCGAAGCTATTCGCTTGAGCCTGGAGCAAAGCGTGTGAGAAACGCAAATATCTTTATAATTAAACTCAAACTTAAGTAATCTGAGTCGTTCCGTTTGCGGGCAAGTTATAAGGATTCAGACCGTCAGAATCTGACCTAATTACACCCTCAGATCGAGGGAAATTTTTCACACATGCCAATACACTTGTGGCCCCGATCGAGTACCGGTGACCGTCGAACTGAAACTGGTCCGCCACGGTTGATCAGTAAATCCGATCGGACCGAAAACTTAACCTGACATAGATCCAATGTTGGGGAGCTTAAGTCCGATCTCACGTAGAAAAGAGGCCTCCAGAAGTACTCTGTTGGATCGGCATAAGCCTCCTTTGGCTATAACCTAAGTATACCTTGGTTCTAGGGCCATTTCCATCAGTTTTAGGCCTATATAAGGACCTTAAGCCCTCTCTCTTTCCTTCCATACGAATTTGAGGAAAACCCTAGGGGAGAGAAGAGAGTAAAGAGAGAGAAAGAGAGAGTGTGTTGGAGATTCATCATGGGATTCCACCCTGTCTCTCCACGTGCTTATCCACTGCTACCGAATCGCTATTCCGGCGATTCCGACTCCAATATTGGGTAAGAAAACCTAACCCTAATCTGCTATAGGGTTTCAATTGTTGCAAGTAGCGAAATAACTGACTTAATTCATGCTATAGGTTGTCATTCCATCGTTGACGAAGACTTAGAGTCTCTATCGAGTTCGTTACGCGTCTACCGGCGTAAGGTGCGGACTATAGACGTATAAGTTATGGTTTTCAAAGCTTTCAATGTCAGTTAATGATAAATTTCTGACGTGGACGCTATTCACATGCAAAATGCGATGTCTAATTTGCGTTTCAATTATATACGAACTATGTGGAATTTAGCGTATTCTCCGTATTTGTAGAGAGTACCGTATACGTATGAAATTTGAAAGTGTGTTTGTCATGATTATTTGTCGTGTGTATATACTAGTTATGCGTGTAACAACTCCTTAGCCAAAGGATTTGCCCTAATACGTGATGTAGCCAACATACGTTATGTAGGTTGGAAAGTGTAGTCTAAGTGTTTGTAGAAATGTTTGCATGAGTGAGTAGTTGTTAAGTTGTGCTAATTAAGGGTGTTGAGATGAGATTATCGACTGACTTAAAGATGTGTATGATTTCCTCCATATACTGTATACGATAATACCTACATTATTTATGGAATGTGTATGTGTAAATTCATATTTAACTTGTATCTTCTAACATGATCAAATGCTTATAGGATTTGAATTGTCTATTCATTACCGTTTGATTTCCTCATATGATTCCTTGTTGAAACTGAACGTAGTTGGGACTATAATATAGTCCAGGCAATCGGTAATAGGCCTAGAATTGGGTGGCTGAGGTTGCTTTCGCCGCACAAGATGTGTTGATGAATCCGAGTCATACTACGGTTATCGACAGTGGTTAGGCCACACGGAGTGCTCCCGCACTTCATGTCGATCAACTTGATGTGCGCTCGTGCTAGTCGAGCTCGTCAAACAACCCAATGTATTTTCACCATGTATGGACGCTACTGCTTGAACCTAAGGTACCAAACTTACCAGTGGAAACCCCGTTAACCTTGGTACCTCGATCCACTAATACTCGTGAGCCGGACATGGTGGTATGGGACACCGTGGTTGAGCTGTCGGCTTACGCTGGGGCGACGAGCCCACCCGTAGTGACCAGTGAGCAACCAAAGCTCGTTTGCCGAATACGGTGGTATGGGATATTGTATTCGAGCTGACGGCCTACACTGATAAGGTGATGAGCCATTTGTAGTGACTTCGAGTATACTCTGAACCTGCGTTGAGGTGACGAGCCTTTCTGTAGTAATCAGATATAAACTAGGCCTGCACTGATCATCTGACGAGCCATTTGCAGCGACCTAGAACCGCAACATCGTATGAGAGCTACTAGGACTGGCGACCCTAAGATGGATTATTGTTTGAGAAATGACATAAGGGAGGTACCTTAGTTTTTTCAATCCTTCTATATGAAAAGGACTAATAAGAACTTGGTAATCATATGCATGCACCGCATTACATGTGCTTTTGGCGTAGCAGGTCAAGCATTGAGGAAGGGTTGCATGCGCGATCGTGAGATGAAGTCGCTGAGGGAGCATAGGCGAGGGTATGCATCATTGTTCACATCATTCTTACATTAATAAGAGTACTTAGAAATGTTTGATTTTACTACTTTATCATTACTGTTTGACTGAATTGATAACATATTAACCTTTGCTTTATTATTCCACCGAGTTGATCACTCACTCCCACATTACGGGACGGTGTTTTAAACACCAACCAGACTTTGTCTTGATCACAGATGGCGATGTGACTCCTGAGACGGAGCTGGACTTTTATGATGATGAGGAAAGTTTTTCCTTTATGCAGCTATCAGGCGGGTCTATGTAGACCATCTTCTGATTGATGAGGTTACAGGGTTGTTAATTATATGTCATTACACTTTAGTTTGTACTTTTAGAACACCCATGTATATTCATTTTGTTCATTTTTTGTGTATACATGTATATATTTAACCTGGTAACATGTTCACACTCTGGAGACTTACAACGGTTTATATATTTTATATATCTATCACAGTCTTCTGCTTGCGTAATTTAACTGTCTCTGGAGTATGATATGCTGTTTTGGTATAATTTCATTCATGTTGTAATGCACTCATCATAATCATCATTATCTATGTTGCATAAGTGATGCGTTGGAACTCGGGAGCTGAGCTTTGCTCGACCCCCGATTTTCAAGGCGTCACGCACGTCTAGAAAACATTTAGATCCCTTAGGAAATTCTACGCAAGTCCTTTTATAAATGTAAAAAACTCTCTCCCTTGGCCAACCTTAGTCCCTTGAGAAAACACTTGTATTTGTTTTTTTTTTTAATTAATATTAAGCCCTAATAACAAAATCGGGCTTAAATACCCTATTTCATGCAAAATTGCGAAACCCGATAGTTGCACCGATAATCAACCGTGAACATCATGATTGGTCATATCCTGCAGAATGCAAGGCATCTTCACAACACCACCAACATCCATGATGACCACACTCCGTGGAGCCCATCCATGATGTTTGTGTTTTATGCACGCGCATACATCCATTTGAAAATTTGGTTAATGGCATGAGCCCAAAATTGAATCATATCCAAGGCTTAAGTGAACCACACCCGAAAATAGTAGGAATTGAACACCTATCTTTGAAAACTACTTGGGGCCATAGAAGTTTTAGACTAAACACATTTCGTGTTTTCCCTTTGTCCAACTCAGCATTACCTTATAAAAAAGCTAGATGGCAAATAAACAACATAATATCTTGGAAAGTTTTCAACCATGGACATTATTATTCCCGTTACTTCAACTTGGGTGCGATTCAATTTTGGTCTCATGCCCTAAAATAAGAGAAAACACACACATAATGTTTAGTCTCATAGGGAGCGTTTGGATCGCAGGTTACTTTAGATAAGCTAGTTATGCCATTAGTAGCTTAGCTTGGTTTGTACCCAATCAACAGATAAGTATATTTGATAAAGGATATACTTATCATAAAAAAGGTAGAAAAATGTATTTAATTTGCAACATCATAAGTAAATTTTCGAAAGTTTATTTGGTCTTCTTTACATCCATCGTCTATCATATGGGCCCAACCTTTGATGTGGATCATTCATTATATGACATATCCATCATCAGGGCCCACCTTAGTTGCGGGTCATTCATCATCAGGGACCGACTTTTAATGTGCACAATTCATTAGGTAGGGCATACTTTTAATGCGTCCATCATGTGGGGCTGACTATCAATGTTATTATCCATCATGTGGTGCCTATTTCAATATCCACCGCCCATCATGTGGAGCCCACCTTTGATGTGCACCATCTATCAGCTGGGCTTACCTTCGATGTGGGCCATCCATCATGCAGGACCCACCTTGGTCATGGTCCACTCATCATTAGGCCGACCTTTGATGTGGATTGTCCATCATGTGGGGGCCCACTTTGACGTAGATCATCCATCATGTGGGGCACATGATTAATAATTGCTCATCACGTGGAGCCCACCTTTGATGTGGGTTGCCCATCATGTGGTTCCCATATTTAGTGTGGGTTGCCTGTCATGTCAGGCTCACCCTGGATGTGGGGCATTCATCATTAGGGGTAGATCTTTGACATGGATAATCCATCATGTGGGGTCATCTTGATATGAGTAGTATCATGTGGGGCTCACTAGATCATCTACACATTCATTAGATAATTTTTCAATCTCATGAACTTAAAAAGGTTCATGGCCACAAAAAGTATATTCCCTCAAACATAATTTTATAATTTGTTGTGTAAAAAAAAAATGAAAAAAATAAATAATTTTTGAAAATTAAGAAACAATAAAAAACAATAAAAATAAATGATAAAGATAGGTAACTTTTCTTAAAACCATATTTATTTTAGTTGCCAAATTAACTTATATAAGAAAAGTAGCTTGTTAACTTTCATAAGTTAATAAGGCTACCTATTTGGTAGTATCCAAACGGGCCTATAGAGTCCAATCAACGGGGATAAAAAGGTGGTGTTTGGATCACCACCCAATCTGCTACTGGTAGTGGATTGCGTACCACCTACTGAGTAAACTCTTGCACCAAACTCGTTTGTGAATTTTCTCCACTTCGTCCATCCATTTTAGCAAAAGATTTTAGAGGTTGAGCCTAAAAATGAAATATATCTAAAGCTCAAGTTCAAACAGACCACACCACAAGAAATAATGTCAATTAAATCTCTAATGTTGAAAATTTCTTGGGAGCCTCAGAAGTTTTAGATCAAGCTAATATTTGTGGTTTCCCTTCATCCATGCACGTGATCTTAAGAATGGCTTAGGACGACTGATAAACATCACTATATGCCTTAGAAAGGTTCCAAAGGTGGAAATCATTATTTGCACTGTGTTATGTCCCACTTAAGCTTTGGATGTGCTTTAATTTTGGGATCAAACTATAAAATGAGCTGTAAAAACAGATGGACAGCGCAGATAAATCACATAGATTCACGGTGGGCCCAACGGAGTTTACTTGGTATACTAATCCGATTTCTCCTCTACCTTGGCTACTGTAGCTCAGCGGGTGGGACACGCTTTGACATTGACTGTTGGTACGGGTCTCTCGTCAGACGAGGTGGCTGGCGAGTCCGCCTAGCATCCAGATACGCGAGTCCCCAGGGCAGGGACGTGGAATTTATGAAAACGAGGAGATATATGATACTAGGTTGTGCATGACTCTTGATACGCAGGCACCCAGAAATTGCATATGCCCGATATATTTAACTTAAGTTAAACTGATTAACCTGTGGAAGCCTTCCCATTGGGGCACTTGTTTGTAGAAATAGGGCCATTGGATCTTTTTTAAAAAAAAAATTAAAAAAATCTAACCGTCTAATAAGTGTAGTTTGTTGGATCATGGTCCATCTAAACTGGGATTTGGACGGTTTAATTTAATTAATTGTATCCCATATTGAAGTTTCTAAGTTCCTGCATATCATCCACCACTCTCTCCAGAACTCTATGGAAATTATGGGAAGTTATTTAATACCCTGACTACCTAAAATACATGATACGCGGGCACTTAAAAATGGTAACATGGCAGGTATTAGCTTAAATTAAACTGGCTAACTTGTGGATCTACTTTCTCTAAGTTTCAGTCTAAAAATCAGATTGGTTGAACAATTCTAATCACTGTGGATGCCTCTTGAAATAAGACCGTTGGAAGTCATTCAAGAGTAGTGGCCTGATGAATCAGAAATCTGATAGGTAGATGACAAATAATGAGTTTTTTTTTTTTTCCCATGGTGCATCTCAACTGGTAACGGTTATTTGGATGGTATATTTTGAATTACTTATGTAACATTTATGTAATTTTTAGTAATTTTTACCTGAGAGATAAAGAGAGTACTATGAGATGAAGCTCTGTAGGTCCCACAGTGATATATGATGAACATCCATCCTATTAATCAGATGCACCATTTCATGGTATGCCATGATTCAAAAAATCAGGCCAATCCATGATTTAGGTGGGCCACACTACAAATAATGGTCGAAAGCGGATGCTCGGTCAATAAAATCTTCTTAGTTGTATATAAGGCCCAATGAAATATAATTTACACATTTGGCTCATCTATTCTGTGTGTCCACCAAGTATTTTATGTTTTAACTATGAGTGGGTGTTTGGACAGACCAATTGGAAGGGATTGGATGGTAAAATCCTGGGATATGCCAAACGTGCCAGGCAGACCCGGTGAAGTTGTTCGGGATATAGCAAACCCATGGATGTTAAGCCAATCCACTGACATCACCATAATTACCTTAAAATTAATCCCATCCCTCCCAATCCCGTTCAATCGAGCCTGGGGTGTGTTATCCTGGGATATGCCAAACATGCCAAATAGACCTGGTGAACTTGTCCCGAGATATAACAAACCCATTGATCTTAAATCAATCCACTGACATCACCATCATTACCTTAAAATTGATCCCATCCATCCTAATCCCATTCAATCCCGCCGGCCAAACAGGTAGGGCTGATAGAGTTCAACATTATGGAAAGCTCTCGTGGAGTCAATCTCATGGTACCATTTTTCTTTTTCACCACCTGCATACCATCCATCACTCTCACGAAGATATCAAAAGATCCTTTTGAGCTGTACAGGTGAGGTCAATGGATTTTGATTCCAAGCCTTTTATGGTATGTGGACTGCCTGCTGCATGCTTTTACCGTATTCATTTTGCCTGCCCATGTTAAGAAACTCAAAAGGACGCATGTTCAAAACTCAAATAGGCTATCTTTGAAAGCTTCCTGAGTGCCATGGATGGTTAGGTGTCATCCAAACCATTCATATGGTTATTGGTTATTTCTAGAGGAATAAACTGAAAACACAAAGTATTAACCTAATTCAGAATTTATGTGGCCCCACCAATGTTTCAATAGCTGGCATTCATTTCATGCTAATTTTTGTTGCGTGACCTACTTTAGTTTTTGATTATTTCATTTTTGGGCTTATAGGCTAACATGAGCTAGCAAAAAGATGGACAGTTGGATTTCTCACAAACATCGTAGTGGGGCCCACCTAACTTCTAGCGGTAGGAAATGTCTGCATACTCTGGGTAGGTCTGAATGTTGGGCAGGTTGGGTTGGGTTGAGTCGGGTTGGTGCTCAACCCTAACCCAATCCAAGGTTCCTATACCTTAACCCTAACCCAACCTAACCTCAAGTTGGGAATTCTCAACCCAAGTCTAACCCAAGCGAGCTTGGTTAGGTTGGTTAGGTGGATACATGCTAATATTTTTGTTATTACATTAGTCTATTATATTTTAATACACGTTTTGTTTTTACCTATGATTTGATTAATTATATATGTAGTTCTTTATCATAAAGAACATTTTTATAAACAAACAAGCTAAAAATATAGGACAGCTACTTTTTTAAAAAGTTGTGTTGTGTATCACACAACCTATTTGGTAGAGAGAAATATGGTGTATCTTGTTAGCTTGAGTTATTAGAAATCATGTGGACCAATGAAACTCGACAGCACTGGAATTTCCTATGCTTTCAACATAGACGATCCACACTCAATTATAATTTATAAATAACTTAGATATCGATCGGGTTTGGGTTGGATCCGGCAACCCGAGACTTCAACATGAGCCCAACCCAAGTTTTATCGGGTTGGTGTTTGTATAGGCCAAGCCCAGGACCAAACCCCATACATTCTGCCCAAGCCCAACCCAATGTCGGGTCGGTCGGGCTGAACCCCCAAACTTTCAACCCTATACATCCAGCCCAAGCCCAACCCAATGTCGGGTTGAAACCGCACAACTTTCCGCCCTAATCGGGTGTAGGCAATTCGTGTTTTGAGCCGACGAATCCCAAGTTTGATTTGGTTACACGACCTAAAAGTCTCCTCAAATGGACAAACCTTGTATTTCCATCTGCAGCCTGCAAGTGGACAGTTGACAAAAGACATGCAGCAACTATTCACCTTTAATAAATTCAATGGCTACGATTTTACAGCCTTGGTAATTTTTGGGTCATAGTCCATCCGTGTGATTTATCCTAGTTGGCCCACCATGTCATTTCCTTGGGTTCGAGTGTGGTTTTTGGCACACGCTCCAAGCTGATCATAGAAAGAGCTTCTGCCCCAGATTTTGAACTATTCGGGCTGGGCCTCCAAAAATTCATTTGCCAGCGTGAGACTGGCTCATTGACAGCCCTAGGATCATGCCTAAAAGATAACATGATCTATAGGTGGGCCAAAGTGTCTTTGTGAGAAAATTATCTGTGGTCCACATTCAGCATACATGAGTCATACACCTCATGATTGTATCAACCTAATTTTTAGACCGTGCATCTAAACTGCGGGACTAGGAGTGTACACGAACCGAGCTAGCTTGACTTAACTCCAAAAAGCTCTATTCGACTCGATTCGAAACTAAGTTCAAGCGAGTCGAGCTGATTTTTTGAGCTTGAAAATGACTTCGAGCTAGCCCCAACTCGACTCGACTCGGATCCAGCCAGTTTGGTGACTCGGTTACTTTGATATTGATGTTGCTCACCAAGTGTTTGATGAAATGACTTAACGAAGTGTGGCTGATGGCAAGGAAGAAATCTATATATAAATATATATATATATATATATATAATCTTGATTTTTATGTTGCTTACAAGGTGTTTGATAAAATACATGTAAAACCATTGGTGCAATTTTACATACAGTGAAAATTTGAAGGTATAACCCATGTGTTTGTGAAAATGCTGCACAGGCGAACTTGGCTTGAACTTGGCTCGAACTCGGCTCAAACTGGCCCGAGCTATTAACTGAACCGAGCCAAGCTAGCCAGTAAGGCTCGAGGACCGAACCGAGCAGAGTTTAAGCTAGGGTTAGCTAGTGGCTGAGCTGAGTCGAGCCGTGGCCAGCTCGACTCAGTTCGACTCAATGTACACCCCTATGCGAGACACATCGCACAAGCGGCTCAGATCTCACTCATGTGCACGAGACACGAGTGCCACGAAAAGTGAGCTGGCTCTATGATATGATATGATGGGAGTAGGTTAGGTGAGGCCCAGGTAACAGCTCAGTGGGTGAGACCCTGACTATGGGGCCCACCTTAATGTACGTGTTGTTGAGAAGTGGAGCCACATCTGGGGCTGCCCACTACTAGTCGAGGTTGCGCAAATTTTGTGTCGCAAGCCCTTTCGCAACTGGGATGCGAAAGGGAAGTTGTCAAAACTATAAATTGGGGTCCCTAGGGCTATTCTAGGGTTAATGTGAATATTGGGGAGCTATTCTAAGGTGTGAAAAAAGGGTTTTATGTATCTCCAAGGGAGAGGTTAGTATATTGCCTTGTAATCTTCATTCTTCATAGTGGAAGTTTGCATCCATGGTTTTTTTTTTTACACTAGTTTGGAGTTTTTTCACGTATATTTTGTCTCGTGGTTTGTTTGGATTGCTTTGATATATTTCTAGTTTATATTTCTTTCTGTTTATCATTTGTGGGTGAGGCCTGAGATTGAATCTAGGCTCACTGCGTTGTTGGCGTGCTTCACAACAACTGGTATCAAAGCTATTGATTTAGTTCTATTGGGAGCAATGGCGGAAGATGGGAAAACTAGAATTGAGAAGTTTGATGGTTCAAACTTTGCCTTATGGAAGATGCAGATGGAAGATTATCTGTATCAGAAGGATCTCTATATTCCTATAGGAGGAAAAGAGAAGAAACCAAAAAAGATGATAGATGATGAATGGTTTTTACTGGATATGAAGGCTTTAGGAACGATCCGACTCTCTTTGTCTAAGAGTGTTGCCTTCAATATATCTAAGGTGAAAACGACAAAAGAATTAATGGAAGCCTTAGCCACCATGTATGAAAAGCCCTCAGCATCCAACAAGGTTCATCTTATGAAACAGCTATTCAACATGAAGATGTCAGATGGTGGGAGCGTGGCTGAACATCTAAATGAATTCAATACAGTCACGAGCCAGTTGGAATCCATTGGCATTGTTTTTGAGGATGAGGTCAGGGAGTTATTGATCTTATCCAGTTTGGCAGACAGATGGGATGGTTTGGTGATTGCTGTGAGTAATTCTTCAGGGTCGACAAAGCTGAAATTTGATGATATGGCCGGTCTAATTCTCAGCGAAGAATCTAGAAGGAATGCATCGGGAGTTTCAGGGAATTCAGGGAATGCTCTAAACGTTGAAGGAAGAGGAAGATCGCTGAACAAATGAGGCAATAAATACGGGCGTTCTAAGTTGAGGAAGAAGTCCAGGGGACCGAAAGACAAAGACGGGTGTTGGCATTGTGACAAGAAGGGGCACATGAAACGTGATTGCAGGCTGCTTAAGAAATAAGAAGGAAACTCTCAAGGTGAGAAGGATTCAGTGAATCTATCTGATGAGAGTGACACAGAGGTGTTGATCTTGTCTCTTGATGCGAGGAATGAGTCTTGGGTTATAGACTCAAGTGCTTCGTTTCATGCCACTTCATGCAAGGGAGTTCTGCGTAATTATGTGTCAGGTGACTTTGGGAGAGTATACCTGGGTGATGATGAGCCGTGTAGTATTATTGGAAAGGGAGATGTTCAGATAAGTCAAAAAGACGGAATAACTTTGAAATTGAAGGATGTCAGACATGTACCAAGTTTGAAACGTAACTTGATTTAAGTGAGGCAGTTGGCCGATACCGATTATGTGGCGACATTCACCAGTGATTCCTGAAAGATCACAAAAGGTGCCTTGGTGATATCTCGAGGCAAGAAGGAAGGTACTTTGTACATGACTTCAGGATCGTATTGTTCACTTACAGTCACATCAACTGGAGTGAATGGGCAGTTATGGCATTAGAGGTTGGGACATATGAGTGAAATTGGAAGCTACCAGGGCTGAAGTTTATTGACTTGGAATTCTGCGAGGACTGCGTGTATGGTAAGCAGAAGAGGGTAAGTTTCAAGAAGACAGAACGTGCTCCAAAGACGCATCTGTTGGAGCTTGTACACACTGATGTGTGGGGACAGCATAGGTATCATCACTTGGGGGCTCACATTATTTTGTTTCCTTTATTGATGATGCTAGTAGAAAACTGTGGGTTTATTTCTTAAAGCATAAATCTGATGTATTTGATGTATTTAAGAAGTGGAAAGTCATGGTAGAAAATGAGACAGGTAAAACAGTAAAGTGTCTTAGATCTGATAATGGGGGAGAGTATTGTGATAAGAGGTTTAAGGAGTACTATGCAGCAAATGGAATCAAATATCAGAAAATGATTTCAGGGACACCACAACAGAATGGTGTGGCTGAGCGCATTAACATGACCATCCTTGAGCACGCCAAGAGCATGAGGTTACATGCAGGGTTGTCCAAGACTTTTTAGGCGGATGCTGTAAATACTGCCGCATATCTCATAATAGAAGTCCCTCAGCACCATTGGATGGTGGGCTACTAAAAGAAATGTGGACTGGGAAAGAAGTGAACCTAACACATCTCAGAGTGTTCGGTTGTACTTCATACGTTGACATTGATGCAGAGCACAGAAACAAGCTAGATGCGAAGTCCAGGAGGTGCACGTTTATAGGCTACAAGTAGCATGATTTTGGCTACAAGTTTTGGGATGTAGAAAATAGGAAAATCATCAGAAGCAAGGACGTAGTCTTCAATGAAAAAATGATGCATAATGACAGTGTGCATGAAAATAAGGCTGAGGAGAAAAAATTTGTTGAGTTAGGAGAGTTACCGGACACGGGTATTACAGTGCCACAGGATGATCGTGCACAGGAGCATTATGAGGCAGGGCTACAGACACCAGTATTGAGGAGGTCTACTCGGAAGAGGAGACCCACGATTCGATACTCACTCTCCTTATATTATCTACTACTGACAGATAATGGTGAACCAGAGTGTTTTGAAGAGGCATTACAGTCAGATACACGGGTTAAGTGAGAGCAGGCCATAGATGAGGAGATGGACTCTCTTGAGTCTAATCGTATATGGGAGCTAGTCACTCTACCAAAGGGTAAGAAAGCTTTTCATAACAAGTGAGTTTACAGACTGAAAGAGGAGCACAATAGTTCGAAACGGTACAAGGCCAGATTGGTTGTGAAAGGGTTTCAATAAAAGGCAAGTATTGATTTCACTGAAATATTTTCACCAGTAGTGAAAATGTCTACGATTCGTATGGTCTTAAGTATAGTGGCTACAGAGGACTTACATCTAGAGCAGCTAGATGTTAAGATAACCTTTCTTCATGGGAACCTTGAAGAAGAGATATATATGTATCCGCCGATAGGATACGTGGCACTAGGAAAGGAGAACAAGGTGTGCAGAATGAAGAAGAGTTTATATGGCCTAAAGCAGGCCCCGAGGCAGTAGTACAAGAAGTTCGACAGTTTCATGTCGGGAAACGGTTTTAGGAGATGTCATGCAGACCACTGTTGTTATTTGAAGAAGTTTGATACGTCGTACATCATCCTTCTTCTATACGTTAATGATATGCTTGTGGCCGGTTCAAGCATGAAGGACATCTCTGATCTGAAAAGATAACTGTTTAGAGAATTTGCCATGAAGGATTTAGGAGCTGCAAAACAAATCCTAGGCATGAGGATAAAGCGTGACAGGGAAAACAAGAAACTGGTGTTGTCACAGGTATAATACATAGCTAAGGTACTTGATCGATTCAATATGGAAGGTGCTAAGCCGGTTAGCACTCCATTAGCCAACCACTTCAAGCTATCTAAGGAACAAGGGGCAAAGACGCAGGAGGAATTAGATTACATGGCTAAAGTCCCATACGTGTCAGCTATAGGGAGTCTCATGTATGCTATGGTGAGCACGAGGCCAGACATTACTCAAGCAATGGGAGTTGTTAGCAGGTTTATGAATAATCCCGGGAAAGAACATTGGGAAGCTATGAAGTGGATTCTTAGATACCTGGTATGTACTAAGGATGTAGGGCTATGTTATGGTGGATCAGAAATCAAGCTACAAGACTACGTGGATTCAGATTTGGCAGGAGATATCGACAGCAGAAGAAGCACTACAAGTTATGTCTTTATTCTAGGAAGTGCTGCAGTCAGTTGGGTCTCTCAGTTACAGAAGATAGTATCTATCAGTACGATAGAAGCAGAATATGTTGCGGCTATAGAAGCATGCAAGGAGATGGTGTGGATGCAAGGTTTTATGGAAGAGTTGAGTAAGAAGCAAGCAGATTGCAAGCTATACAGTGACACTCAGAGTGCAATACACTTGGCTAAGAATTCAGCCTTTCATTCAAGGACTAAGCATATTACCATCAGATATCACTTCATACGTTCGTTACTGGAAGATGGATCGATTGCTCTGGAGAAGATTCATACAAGTGAGAATCCTGCGGATATGCTGACCAAGGCGGTCACAAGGGAAAAGCTGAAGCTCTGTTCAGCTTTGATTAGTCTTCAGGCTTGAAGACGGGGAGGTGATGCACTCCGGATGAAGAAGACAAATGTTTATGGCGATGTGTCTCCAAGTGGGAGATTGTTGAGAAGTGGAGCCACATATGGGGCCGCCCACTACCAGTCGAGGTTGCGCAAATTTCGTGTCGCAAGTCCTTTCGCAACTGGGATGCGAAAGGGAAATTGTCAAAGCTATAAATTGGGGTCCCTAGGGCTATTCTAGGGTTAAGGTGAATATTGAAGAGCTATTCTAAGGTATAAGAGAAGGGTTTTCTCTGTATCTCCAAGGGAGAGGTTAGTATATTGCTTTGTAATCTTCGTTCTTCATGGTGGAAGTTTGCATCCGTGGTTTTTACCCTAGTTTGGGGTTTTTCCACATATATCTTGTCTCGTGGTTTGTTTGGATTGCTTCGATCTATTTCTAGTTTATATTTCTTCCTGTTTATCGTTTGTGGGTGAGGCCTGAGATTGGATCTAGGCTCACTGCATTGTTGGCATGCTGCGCAACACGTGTTGTATATTCATACCATCTATCAGTTTTTTCAGCTCATTATAGGGCATGGTCTGAAAAATGAATCAGATGCAAATCTCAAGTGGCCCACACCAAATGAAACTGTGGACATTGAATGCCCACCATTATTTTTTAAAAAAAGCCCATTGTAATGTTTATTTGCTATCAAACCCGTTGATAAGGTCGCACTGACCCGGATGAATGGAAAACACAAATATCAACTTGATCCAAAACTTTTGTGGCCCTGAGAAACTTTTAATGGTGGCAGTCCATCTGTACCGTGTGGTCACTTGAGATAAGGATTTTTATTTTTATTTTTGAGACTACACCTTGAACTAAGTTGGGAAAAAAAAATATGATTGATTGCGTGATATACAATACATACATCAAGGTGGGCCCCACGGTCAGGGCCTCACTCACTATTACCCAAACCTCACATTCCGAATCGGTAGAGCCATCTCTCTAAAGTGGGACGCATCAATTGGACCTTCTATCCAGTGGATCCTGTCATGGATGGCTGATGTTTCAAAAATTACACCTCATGCACAATTCTCTCATCTCCAAATTTATGAAATCGCTAGTGTGTGTATGTGTGTGTGTGTGTGTATATATATATATATATATATATATATATATATATATATATATATATATATATATATATGGGAAATGGTTCTATGCGGTCGAGCTCATCTATATATATATATATATATATATATATATATATATATATATGGGAACTACTCGTGAGGTCGAGCTGTGTGGGCCCCACCGTGATGCATGTCTAAAATCAACCCCATCAATCAGATGCATCATTCCATGGTGGACCTCGGGCTTAAAAATCAAGTCAATCGATGACTTTTGTGGGCCACACCACGTACAAAGGTTGAGAGGGGTTATTCTCCCATTAAAACATTCATAATCATTTGTTGGGCCCACCGAGGTGTGATTCACAAATCCAGGCCATCCATTATGTGTGTCCCATGTGGATGAGATGTCAGACCAAGTTTCAGATATATTCAAATGATCGCAAGCACATCCGTCCAACCTGTTGATAAGGTCAAACAGTCCTGGATAAAGGTAAAATACAAAGATCACCTTGATCCAAAACTTTTATGGCCTACACTTTTTTTAATGATCATTTACCACTTTTTCCAGTGGTGTGGTCCACAGAAGATTTGTATCTACCTAAGTGTTGGGACAACCTCCTAAAATAATCTGAAAAAATGGATGTACGGCATGGATATACAAAAAAAATCATCAAGGTGGGCCCCACACGGTAAAGGTAACACCTAATCCGCTCCCAGCAAACCCACCTGAAAAAATACTCAGCCTATTGGGCCTTTAGGTGTATCGAAGCCCAAGTACAGCCCAATAAGGTATCAGACCCACATCTAAACCCTGGTTTCAGGCACAGACCCCTTAACTCACGCCAATTACAACTTAGACCAGGGTTATGTTTAGACCCACCAGAATCTAATCGCAACCCGACTTATGAGTATGGTGGTGGCAAATCGATGGGGCCAGACGAACGCATGTCCAGGTCCAACCCAAAGGCAAATGGGTTAGCCTAGATTTTCGGGCCAGGTCATTATCATGGAGGGCCTTGCCTATTATTGGAGAAAAGATACAAGAAAATGTCATTCAAGCACGGGGACTCATTTTTCTTAGATTCCAATCCCATCATCCGATGATACCTAAGGGTTGTGTTTTCAAGACTGAAGGGTCTTCTTTTCCGTGGTTTATAATTTATTTTCAACGGTGATGATCGTCTTTTCTCTATCGCTCAAAAGTAGTTATGCATAATATATTTATAGGGTTCAAATTTAATTACTAAATCAATTTTAATATTTCTAATTAGTGTGAGTACGTAATATTTGACATAATGGTTATAATAAGCCTGTTGGAATATATACTTATCCCAAAAATGATGAAATTCCAAGTCTTAGATGAGCCACAAGCACAAGATCATATTCGAATGACTAACCAATGATTTTTAACCATTGATTTACATGGACAATATTTGGACAACGCAGATCATTGTATTAAAATAATTATAGTAATGCAATTGCTAATCTAATTGTTTTGGGATATCATCAGTGGGCCACGTGCCCAATAAATTAATAGCCTAATGACACACGTGTTACACATTCAACTCATTTTAGATGTAATCCAACCTTTCGCCTTGGATTTCAAACCCATCTTTGAGTGTATTTGAAACCCCCAATTACTCTATGGTGCCAAACATACTAAAGATTTGAAACCAACTCAAATCCCTCCAAATCCATCATGACAAACGACCCCTAGAGATTTTAGCTATAATTTTACGTTGTTTCTAGTAGTATGGTCCATGTGATTATTTATTTATTTATTTATTTATTTTTTTTATCACCCGATGGATCGCAGTACATTTCACATATACTACTTAGTGGGTATTAAAGAGCCAGATTGTTCAATGTATATTGTACTTGATTTGATATTATTTATCTCATGTAATTTTTTTTCCAATCTAAAGATTGTCCAAATCTAGCTCTCATCTACAACCCCATTGAATTCGTTCTTATCATCATTTATAGCACTGTGGATGATCACTACCATTATGGGCAAGATGCACTGCGGGCATAATCAATCAAATCATCCTTGTTTGGCATTGGTTGTTTGTTTTGTCCTTGTCTAATTAGGCGCTTCTAACCGGACCTGTTCTTTCCTGTACCAAGCCTTTCTAATCAGACCTATCCTTCATGTGCTGAGTCTTTCTAGCCATATATGTAGTTGTAATGAGCCTTCCTGTCTCGACCTATTCTCGGCTGTGCTGGGACTTTTCAACCAACTTGCCGTGTTGTCGGGCCTTTTTCCATATCTAATCTAGACCCAATGTTGGAACCGACAATCTAAACCTAATCTAATGTCTGGTTGTGATTAGATTGCTACTGAGGTCTTAATTGCCTATCATCAGCATTTGATTTCAAATTTGATTGATCGTCTCTGAATTAGATCTTTTGTTTACTAATGCAATGTTCCATATAAGATTAGATTTCTTATCCATGGATTTGATCTTTGAATCTTGTGGTCCACAACATTTACATGATAGGATGTGGGGCTTGATCTTTTAATCTGTCTCATCCTCGTCATCCTCGGAGTTTTCAGTAAGTAGGAAGTCTTTTAAGACCTGTTTGTTTCATGTTATATTGGTAAAATTTGGAATTTACAAGTTCCAAATGTTTTCATGTTTTGTTTGAATAAGTCGACGGTTTCAGGCGGTCGTGATACAATAAATTCTTATGCTGGTGTCATCATCACGAGTGAAAATCCCTGTGGACCGCTCCAGGGATTGGAGATGACCATTCCATGTTCTGCGTGAGTAATCCGTGAATGGTGGTCCGCACGGGTTTAAACTCTCATATAATGGAATGTATTTTGTATATATCAATCGGGTGGATTTGAATTAAAGCTTTGAGGTGGGAGTTCAAAACGGGTCTTTTTTGAGGAATTGTTTTCGGTTAAATCCAAATCCCTCTAATTCCTAGCTATCAAGCTCCTAAAAAATAACAAAATCTTCACAAATTTCTCCGATTACAAGCAGCCCCAATGGGATGTGGTTTGGCTACTGGTCCATTCTTTATGGCCCCCACCATGATATATGTGTTTCATTCACGTCGTTCATCCATCCTTTCAGACCAATTTATAATACCAGCGAAAAAATGAAGTAGATCTAAATCTCAAGTAGACTACATCACAGAAAATAATGTTGATTGAATGCACGCTCACCATTACAAACTTATCGAGGGTCACAAAAGTTTTGGATTAAGCTGATATTTGATTTTTCCCTTCATCTAGGTCTGTATGACTCATTCAACAAGTTGAATGTCAAATAAAAATTACAGTAGGCCTTAGGAGGTTTTTAATAGTGGACATTCAATCACTATTGTTTTCATGTGGTGTGGTCCTGAGATTTAAATCCGACTCATTTTTCGGATCAAGCCCTAAAATGATTTGAAAAAAAAAAGGGTAGACCATACGGATAAAACATACATCATGGTGGGCCCACAGAGCACCAACCAGTAGCCACCTGGCCACCGGCAGCATCACTAGCCAAACCGCATCTGCCAATGACCCCTCAATAGGGTGGCAATCCGGCAGGTATGGATTGGGCCAGGATAGGGCCGGCTCAGTCCAACCTATATGGCCCAAGGCCCCAGTTCGTCATAGGCCTAATTCAGCAGGCCCAAGCCTGACTGCAGTATATTCAATTTTACTTTATTTCTTATGTTCGTGGTCCACCTGAGTGAGATGGCATAATTTTCATTCCACCAGTGAATAAATGGATGGTTTTGATCGATTGATACCTTGTACACACCCAACCCACATATGGACGGCTCTGATTGATCAATATCCCATCCACCATCAAGATTATATCTGAACACAAAGTGAGCCACATTGCAAATAGGCACCCACTATGTTCCATGGCCCAAAAATCAGACTAGTATGGTAATTAGGTGGACCACAAGGGTACCTTGGAAGCAAGTCTAATCAAAACCTGGTTTGCAGGGAATATAGCGCTTGCAACACACATGCAACTGTACCATGGGTTTAGTATCATCTAAGTTTTAAGAAGTATGGTCAATCAAAGTTGGGACCCACATAATGGATGGTGTGGATCGGGGCTTGAAACTCTTCCTTTAATAGAAATCAGGTAGTGACGGGCACGGATGGATAGCATTGGAACCAAATTTTTTTAAAGAAGAGATTATCTAAAAACAAATTTTCAGTAGAAATCAGATTGATGATTCAAATGATAAATTAGAGCTTATTTGACATGCACCTAAAACTAAGTTCATCTTATTTTAATCAATTATAATTATGTATTAGAGCATATGATTGTTGTTTATGAAGATCACTTTTAATTCCAACGGAGAAAGAAAGAAAAAAAAGGGCCCCACCATGATGTGTGTCACATTAATGGATCCCCTCTTGGTTATGGCATGTCAAAAAAATTAGTCATATCGGAAACTTAGGTTACACCATCTGAAACTATGTGAAATCATGCCTAAAACATTGAAAAGCACCTGGTGGAGCTCATCTGAGTTTTTTAGAACGGCTTGAAATTTGGTGTGACACCTCATCGAAGTGGGACATTGTAACACCACAGGTTTTCAGGGACCGTGTAGGAACTCGGCCTCCAAATTCTCGGGTGATGTTTATATCCTAATTATGGTGATTTGTACATAAATCAGTTTAAATGAGCAATAAAGGAATCGGCTGGAACATAAACTACAACTACAACTAATCTACTGAAATAAATGCGACTAAGAAATACAAGTCTATAAGAATATCACAAGGCGTCGCTCGATAAAATTCTCAAAAGAAATGGTGCACTAGATCCCTACTCAACAACCAATAAACAACTCGCACATTATACGGTGATCCACCAATAAGCTGAAAGTAGGAAAGCTCCTCTTCCCTATTCATGCTCACTTCGCTCGACTCGTTAAGCTCCGCCTCACCTGCATCTAATAAAGGGTCTGGTTGGTATTTTAAAACACCGTCCCAGAGTGGGAGTAAGTAGCTAACTTAGTGGGTGCCATTAGCCATAAGTTACATCAAATAACAATTACATGATGGATTTAATGAAAAACATAAATTCATACATCTCTAACTAATCTTGTTAAATGCGTAGCTTGAATTATGGTATGATGCATGACCTCACCCACAAAACTTTCTTGGGCGACTTCGTTTCACAGTCGCGCATGACCAACACTCCCTCATTGCGACCTCAACTGCCGAGTCATCAATTCCTATCTAATGTGATGTATGGATAATGTTAGCCGAGTATTTAGTTAATTTCATTCATCTAGTAGGTTGGAGAAACTGGTACACCCCGACGATATCAATGCTCTCATCCATTTGTGAGGCCAAGACCTCTCATCCATTTGCGAGGCCAAGACCCAGCGATCCTTGATCCCATTGGAGTCCCCACCCCCGATTGCAAGCACGTGGGGAGTGCTGGGAAGCGGGATCGCTCGCGGTCACTATAGGGAGGTTCGTCACCTCAACGTAGGCCAACAGTTCGGATATAGTGTCCCATTTTACCATGCCCAGCTCACGAGACTGTGGATCAATTGCTAGCTGTTGTAAGTGGGCGTCAGTGGGCGAAGGATGTTCCAGGTTCCAAACAGGCGTGAGCAAATATGGTTAACAAACACGGTTAGTCAGTTGGTGGACCCAACCGCCCAAACTTAGGCGAGCACGTATCGCACGACATCGGGCGAAAGCAATCCATGTAATCCCACTACTGTCATACATATGAGTTCGTCCAAATTGGTCAGTCGAGTCTCGGCACGACCGAACCGACGGGGTTGCCCTCATAATTTATGGTTCCTAACCAACTCAGACAAAAGGGTTTCAATTCTTAACATATTAAGATAGTCATGATTTCTCATCAAATATTCATAGAATAAAACACAAAAGCAGTCAAGACATAATTTTCAGAATATCAAAATGAATTTAAACTACCCCTAACAACAAAAATTAGACACGCATGTACATGGAATTAAATTTTTTTCTAAGATACAAAAATTTCATATGTCATTCACAATGTAGGAAATGCAGACATACGAAAGTATAGAAAATCATATTGGAAATCAAATGCAAGGGTGAACATGCAGCAAAATTCCCAGGCCTAAACACCATTTCAGATTGATCAAACATCAATTTATCTTTGCATGCATGTTAGGCATACACATCAAACAGGTTCCAAGGTAGAATCTCCTAAAATCTACACATGCATACCAATCTAGCATCCAGAATCATTAAGTTCATCTTAGAATTGATAATTTGTTACCTAAGGATAATAGTCTACACCTTGTGACGAACCGCTCATTTCATGGCGCCCGTAGGGTTAGGGTGTTAGGAAATCATCGTTGAAATGCTTAAATAAGTATATAAGCTTGTAAGAATTGAAATGAATTAAACACAAGACCTAAACCTACAAACATAACTCAATACTTACCTTCAATCGTCGCCAAATCAACGCCAATGAAGGACAATATTACTATAGAGGAGATGAGAGGGTGAAGGTGCACAAACTCTCATGCTTCCAAGTTCTCTCTCTCTCTCTCCTCTTTCTCTTCTCTCTTTCTCCCTTTCTTTCTTCTAGGGTAAATTTGTATAGGGAGAGGGGTGCCCAAATGAAACCCTTATATAGTGCCAGATTTGGTATACATGGCCCCAAGGGCTAGGTTTTTACTATGCTAGCCCTATGAGAAGGTCTTTTTAATCTCTACGGCCCACTATGGGGTGTACATATTGATATACACTGTAGGATAGTTAGCCCTAACGATAATATACGTATGAATATGATCGACCCCGTCATTTGGATGCGCCGATCGACAGATATGATTAGAAGTCTGTTCAACGGTCACCGATCGTCGATCAGGGCCGCAACTATACGGATATGAGCAGGAAAATATCCTTACTCCACGTGTGAAGTTTGGTCGTAAACCAACGGTCCGAAATCCTCAACTTTGCATAAGAGTGAACAACCCAATTCACTTAAGTTCCAGCTTCTTCCTTCAAGGTATTTGTGCTTCTCATGCACTCGTCCTTTAGCTCAAGTTGAGCGGTTCTGGAGAGTATCTAGGTCCGACTCCTGTCATGGACGTCGAGCCCAGTAAGACGGACATTATTCTATAGTTTTGGAACTAGTGGCCCACCAACGAGCAGTCTAGAGCCTGTTCGGAAAATCAGAATATTTCTATAATGAATTAGGTATTGAGATTTCTTGTGGGCAATGATTAGGGTTTGGATTAACTATGTCCATAGCGTGGCTTATTTATAGCTAGTGAAAGTGAAGATTTGGTCTTGATTACTCTAAACCGTCAGTTTTAGGCTAAAAGGTAATGAGGTTGATTTAGTCTATTAG
The DNA here is from genome assembly GCA_030180095.1 of Magnolia changhungtana. Classification (NCBI taxonomy): domain Eukaryota; kingdom Viridiplantae; phylum Streptophyta; class Magnoliopsida; order Magnoliales; family Magnoliaceae; genus Magnolia; species Magnolia changhungtana. The sequence continues at coordinate 12,230,225 of JASAUF010000421.1, read as the reverse complement.
TCAAGATCTGGGCCTTATCCGACTCGGCTTTGGTTAAATCTTTAATTTAGTTATGATTGTCTTGATTAGTTAGCAATGAGTCGGTTAGATTTGGGTCCTATGTGAGTAAATCATGGGGCTAAACTTGATATTCAAGTGATCGGGCAGATTCGTTGGCTTCCTACGGTTGATTAATCGGACTTGTGCGGTTCTTTACTAGTACCACCGGTGTATAAACTAACATTGAGTGCTAATGGTCAATAAGTGATATTATAAGTTAATTACAAAAAAACTTCAAAGATTTTTGGAAATCTAAAACAGTGAAAATGTAGGACGTTACAGATACACACAAAAGATAGACTGAATGTCCAAACCACATCTTAAAAGGTTTCAATGGGCGGACATAATCTTGATTGTTGTCTGTGGTGTGTCCTACCAAATTCATAGATTAGCCTGATTTTTAGACCCATGGCCCACTATATAAGGGTGCATCTGATTGATGGGGTGGATGTCCAACAACCATCATGGTGGGCCCTAACTCATTAATACCCCAATAAATAACGTGAATTTAAAAAATGATAATGACTCTTCAATGGTATATACAGCCCACAATTTAAAAGTTATGGATAACCTTGCATCTGGGGTGCCATGCGTGAGATGGTGTTGTATTTTTTAAAATAAAAATAAATTTAAAAAATAAAAGTTATTTTTAGAAAGTAAATAAATATATTAATTATTTAAAATTTTCATAAATAGTGTGTATAACTATTCGGTAAGAGAAGTGATTTTTGCTTATGTAACCGGGGTACAAATCTCCTCGAGGACTGCGCACACGTGTGTGTCGTGGGCTGTAGGGCTGCTTAGGTGCACTTCGCACGTGCGCATTATCATAGAGAGCTAAAAGAGCCTTAGTCTTTTTTGGTACATGGTTCAAACTTTTTGGGCCATAGTACCCTAATATTTTATTACATTTTTTTTGTTGATTGCGAGTAATTGTGACATGATTATACAAGTGACACCTATGCCATGTGTCGCTTATGTGGATACATTTTTTGCTGTTGGATAACTGCTTCTATCTGAATGAGTACAAAAATAACTGCCATAAGACAAAAAGTTATGTCCTTTCATGGAGGGCAATTATTTGCTGTGAATGTGTATGAATTTTTTGAAGAGGCACTTTAACACCTCTTCAAGAAGAAATTCATAACTTTTCAATTGATATAAATCCTAAAAACTATAATCCAGGAAAAGATATTGTTATCCTTAAGATTATATCATCTTTTGTGCAATTACTCTTGATCTGATATCTTGTTGATTTTTTTTTTTGAACGTCTTAAGGCATATCAAAACTAAAGATCTATTCAACACTTAAATGTACAAATTATCGTGTTGAAAATAAAATTGAGAGTTTATTGTATCCTGAAGATAATTTGCAGATTTCCTTCGTTTGCACTTTCTAAAACTTTCAGAAAAAGGACAGAAAATCTGTCTTGAGAAATTGACTATTCAAGTCAAGCCTTGAACTAGATAGATCTGGTTGTTTCATTATCGTTTTCTTCTATCCTCTGTTGTGTCTTACAATTTCTAACAGAAGGATGAGGCACCACTACTTTTAAAATGATGAACCATTGCATGGGTCTAATCCAAAAGGTTTTTTCTTTTGCTATATTAGAAAAAAAAAAAAAGAAAGAAGAAAGAATGTCTTACTGCAAAATTCCTCCGCATTTTATCCAATAGTACCTTCACCAACCTATATTCCAATCCGGGAAAAATAATCTACACCATTTAAAATATCACAATTTAAGTTTGATGACCAAAGTTGGCTTTTTTTTTTTTTTTTTTTTGTTTTAAAAAATTTATTACCATGTTGGGTGTATATGTTGGAGTTGGATGTTATACACATACTTCGTGGGCTCCACAAGTCTCAACTTTGCGTCAGGGTATTTTTGTAAGTTCATCCATCAAAAAGCACTTGGCCATAATTTCAAACTATGCGCTATTTGGTAAAATCTAATTCCTGAAAGAATTTTGTGGTAAAAAACCCAAAACAAAAAGAAAAAAAAAAAAGAAAAAAAAAAGAGAGAGCGATGGAGGGTATTTTGATTTAATTTTGAGTGGGCTTCCCAACATAAGGGTCTGCAGCAATTAATAAGAGACCCTAAGAAAAATCCCGGTGTAAATGCGTGAGATCTGCTGGTCCGAGGCTTGTCCAAGCCCGGCCCCTGGGAGACATTGAGGGGCAGGTCTAGCCCAACCTACTAACTCAACAGCTAGATTCAGGTCTAGCCCAGCTCATGAATCCCAACTCAATTACTCATCGTTCATCACACTGCATAGATCGGCCAGTGGGCCTTTACACAGCACAAATCCATCTCAAAGCAGGCTAGGTCCCGTCTACGTCTTCTCCAGTCTGGTCTAGTTCCAACCCTAGCTTCAGTGGGCCATAAACCATGGCTGTGATCCATTGTGAAAAAAAGGGGAGGAAAGTAAGAAAACAAAATCTGGTTCACGTGAAATTGTTACTTTTTTTTTTTTGTTTACTAGAAAGTGGTGTTAAAATACATTGTATAACACTGTTATATTTTAAAGGGAATTTAACAAAAACTAACTACTTAATAGGGAACTTGGCTACATTTTTTTCAAAAAGCTACCTCAATATCCCTCCATCCATCAGCAAATGGGTCAATGGCTCGGGTGGCTCCACCACGATGTTTATGTAAAATCCACCCTAACCATTAGGCATGTCACCCTATGTTAGGATAAGGGCCCAAAAATCAGCTCCATCATTGATTCAGGTGGACCACATAATTGAAAAAAGTAAACTGGGCAATGCTGACCTTCCAAGCTGTTTCCAATGGTGTGCCCTATGCAAATCGCGAATGGGTATGATATTTGGGATGCTATCCTAAACGTTTGTGTTGAAACTAATGATTGGATTAAATTTCATATGGGTATCAAGGTGGGCCCTATAAACATCAATGGTTGATGTCTCTCCCCCACATTTTCCTTTGGTGTGACCAGAATCATAAGTGGGCTGCTATTATTAATTATTATTATTGTCTTGGGCCTAATATAAGAGTAAATATCTAATGGTTAGAGTGGATTTTACATTAACATCACCGTGGCCCTGTCAAAATCAAGAGTGCCTCCCCATTCTATCCCTTTTTTTTTACTAAACAATATCTATATGTACCATTGAGGGACTTGATTTTTCTTAGGCCCTCGGTGATGTGTATACAAAATCCTCTAACCATTAGATGCATAATATTAATTTATGCTATATTTAAAAAATTAAGGTGACTTGTAATTCATGTGGCTCATATGGAATAAAATCATTGTGATAGAGATGCTTACCTTAATTTTTAGAGGGCACAAAATCAATCCATTCCAATCATTAGATGCCACACCAAAATTTAGGCCATGACATAGAATTTCACACATAAGTCATCCAAAGGGAAATGATTAATTTAGAGGGTAATTGTTGCTTTGTACACTATTTCCAATTATGTAGTCCACTTGAATCATCGATGTTGGTTATTGTTGGACCCTTGCCCTAACATGAAGTGACTCATCTAGTGGTCAGGGTGGATTTCACATAAGCATCTTGATAGGGCCCACTAAAGGAACCAACTCATTTGCTCGCCCACCCAACATTATTTATATGGGCAGACGATGTAGTGGTTTTTTTTTTTAAAAGGCACAGGAATGTAAATTTCATATTAATTTGGTATATATATATATATATATTTTTAGCATAAAATTTCCTATTTTAAATTGAGATTTCCATGCATGAAAATAGAATGCCTTGTAAATTGGATCTATCCAACTATCAGGTAGGGCCACACCATAGAAAATAATGAACAACCATCTAAAATCCTCAATGTTCATATGGGTCCTATCTAATGGTGGGGTTCAACCTGATTTTTGGGGAATCCCATTTCCATTACCATGGTGAAAGGATGGAATGGCATATAGACATCATGATTGGGTCCATCACACACTAATTAGATGATGAAAGGTTAGTTGCGTGGGAGACCCACTAGTTGGATGTGCTAGCCGTATGAGAGACACCATTATATGGGTGCACAATTAGATGAGTGATAATATACAAATACCATAGTGGGCCTCACACATTACTAGTTGGACGTACAACTAGTAGTGCATCACACACAACTGAAACTAGCAAATAATGGCAGACTCTCAATCATGGTGTCATCCTTGCAATGAAAATGAGATCCCTCCTGTTCTAATCGTAATACTCCAGTGAAAATGGAATGACATAAAAATTAGGTCCATCCAACCATCAGGTGAGCCACACCATAGAAAACAATGAAAAACTACCTCAAAATCTCTTCATATGCATCCCATCTAACGGTGGGATAAACCTGTTTTTTGGGGCAGCCAATTTTTATTACGGGCATACCATGGTAGAAGGGTTGGATGGCACTAGTTGGACATACTACTAAGTTGTGTAAGAGCACATTCATCAATTTTGAAATAAATGCAATTATACAGTTATATAATTGAGATTATTGAGAAAATAACAACTGTTGTGGGAAGATCCGAGCCCATTATAGTTCCGAGGGTCAGCATCTTCTTAGTCCGATTAGACGCAAGATATCCGAAATGATGAACACTACCAAAGAGAGTGACGTCCGAGCCGAACTCGGGTTCAGGTATGGTAAGCTTCAACCGATCAACGACGACATAAACCAAGGCCCTATCCTCGTCCTCATCCTCATCTTCATTCGAAGAAGGATGTTCGAGCCGAGGGCTCGTCCTCATCCTCATCTTTCTCTAAATGTCCCGAACGGAGGTCAGGGCGAAATGTGAGTGCATTATGCGTCGAACTTGGAAACTATCATAAGAGGACGTGACCGGTTACTTCGCCCGCATATGCGCATGATATAGTATACGATCCTTAGATTGCATACAATATCTCCACGATCCGAAAATCCTCCTGATTGAGCAAATCGTGCCGAGATTAACGGACCCAGACCATCCGACAGTCAGGTATAAATACGATGAGACCCCACTGCTACAGATACACAACATCTAACATTCTGCCTCAATTCTTCAACATAAACCCAGATTCCTTTGACCTGACTTAGGCATCGGAGGATCCCCCGGCTTAGCCAGGGTCTCCTTTGCTCACGGTTTGTATAGGATCAGGGTTCCTTAGAAGTTCATCGCACTGAGTGGAGAGTGGTCCAGATTTTGTCATCAACATTTTTTGGCGCCGTCTGTGGGAAACTGGTACAAAAGGTCAGGTTCCTATTCTCGAGCATAATGGCTAGAGGAAAGAAGAAAGTAGTAGCTGTGGAACCAGAACCAAATGAGCAGACTCGCTCCTCCTCACTACTTCATGTCGAATCAGCCCCGGGGCCTTTCTAGCGTTCTCGCAATCGAGTGAGTAAGTATCGAGCTATGTAGAACAAGATACAGGCCCTGCGCGACGAAGTAAACCAGATGAAGCAGCAACAGGAGCCACAACCACGCCTGGCTCAGGAAAATCCTGTTCCTGATCCAATCGCTCTTATCTTGAAAGCTCACTCCGCACCGAGAAGTATGAGGCCCGAGGTGCCTCAACACCTCTAGATGCCGGTTTCGGGTCAGAATCCTCCTCCCACCCAAATTCGAGTCTCGGCTTGGAACACAGCCACTCGAATTTCGACCAATGCTTTGGTCACTTCAGCCCTGACACCAACGAATCTCCGTCATCGGTTAGAACGGATGAGGGGAAGGAGGACTCCAAAAATAGAAAACACCCAAGAAATTGTAGTGAAAAATAAGAACCCTTGGGAGAAACGATTCGCGAAGCTCAACGACAAATTCCTAGCTCTGTAAAAGAAATAACCGCCAATGTCAGTTCCCACCGCCGTTCAGGCGATGATGGAAGAGACCGAGACTCCTTTCACCTCGAAAATCATGAACGAGGTGATGCCTTAGAGGTTTCGGATACCTCCCGTCATCCAATACTTTGGGTCCAGAGACCCATCCGAGCACGTGGAAGCCTATCACTCATGGATACAGATCCAGATGACGACGGATGCCATGATGTGCCAAGGGCTCTTGATCACGCTCACGGGCTCCGCTCGGAGCTGGTATTATCAGCTTAAACCGAGCTCTATTGGTTCATTCGGGGAGTTGAGTCGACTATTCCTTACCTAAAAGTGGTAAGAGAAGTCGAAAGCTCAATATTCACCTGTTCGCTATCAAGCAAGAGCTAAATGAGTCGTTTAAAGATTACATCACTCGCTTCAATGAGGAAACATTATTAATAGAAGATTACGATGACAAGATGGCAATCGCTGCCGTGTTTAGTGGCCCAAAGAAAGGAAAATTCACCTTCTCCATTGGAAAGAACGAACCAAAGACTTTAGCTAAACTTGTTGTCAGAGCTCGAAATTATACTAACGCTGAAGAATTATCCAATGCCCGCAAAAATGTCCAAGTGGCAAAGCCGAATGGTAAAAGGAAGAGGCCCAGGAACGAGGAATCCTAGCCGTCCAACAAAGGGCCCGATGACCGCGTCTCTCGCGATTGTCACCCTAACAGAAGGCCAGAGGGAAAGTTTCGCTCCTACACCCCCTTAACACATCCGCCGAGCAGATTCTATTGGACATTCGAGGAGAAAAGCTGCTGAATTAGCCCGTTTGGATGAGGGTCGACCCAGATCATCGAGACAAGCGTAAGTACTGCCGCTTTCATCGAGATCATGGCCATAACACGACTGACCGTGTAGATCTTAAAGATGAGATCGAGACCCTTATTCGGAAGGGACACCTACGCTGATACACCAAAGAAGGAAAAACTGCTCGGAAAAAAGAGAGAGAGCGAGAGTAGCCGAATAATACCATGGAAGAACCCGCTTAAATCCGTACCATATTCGGGGGCTCATCCGGTGGAGGAGATTCAAACAGGGTGCGGAAAGCTCACTCTCGGAAGTCTGATCCTGAACATTATGTTCACTTGATCGAGCGGCCCTGCAAGGAACTCCGGGTTAGCCCATAAACTCTGACCTTCACGGAAGAAGATGCGCGTGGAATCTAGCACCGTCACGACGATGTCCTGGTAGTTATCATAACCATAACGAACTGCAAAGTATACCGCATCTTGGTCGATATCGGGAGCTTGGCCAATTTAATCTATTCTGAAGCCTTTGAAAGAATGAGGATTCCGATGTCTCACCTTAGACCTGTGAAGACCCTTCTGCACGGCTTTGCCGGAGAAAGTGTAATTTCTAAAGGAGCCATTTCCCTCCCTGTGACTACGGGAGAAGTATAACACCAAGTCACCCTTATGGTAGACTTCCTAGTTGTCAATGTGCCATCTGTGCATAACGTCATTCTAGGTAGACCTTCCCTCAATGCAATGAGAGCAGTTGTCTCCACCTATCACCTGATGATGAAATTCTCCGCTGAGGGTGGGATAGGATACCTCCGGGATGATTAATGCGAGGCTCGGAGATGTTATGTTATAGCAGTCAAGAAGGGTCGGTGAAGCAAACGCTTGCCATCAATATGCTGGACTCCAGAGGACCAGTAGAAGAATTTGCTGTAGAAGATCTGGAGCAAGTACCGCTCGACGAGGCAAACCCGAGTAGAACTATCCAGCTCGGAACTTCATTGGACCCCAAGCAGCGGTCTGAAATACTAACCTTTCTATGGCAGCACAAGGATGTTTTTGCATGATCGCATGAAGATATGCTCAGGGATCTCTCCAAACATCATAGTCCACAGGCTGAACGTGGACTCAGATTACAAACCTGTGAAGCAAAAGACGAGACCATTCAACACCGAGTGGTACAAGGTCATAGCTGACGAAGTCTCCACTCTACTCGATGTCGGTTTCATAGAAAAGGTACATTATCTGGATTGGATCGCTAACGTGGTCCTCATTAAGAAGGCCAACCGGAAATGACGGGTCTGTGTAGATTACTCGGATCTAAACAAAGTATGTATGGAAGATAGCTTCCCGTTGCCTTAGATCGATCAGCTGGTGGACAACACGGCGGGATAAGAATTACTTTATTTCTTGGACGGATACTCCAGGTATAACCAGATCGCGATGCATCCCCCAGACAGGCAGGAGACTACCTTTGTCACGAGCAAGGGACTCTATTGTTATCGGGTCATGCCGTTTGACCTGAAAAATGCTGGAGCCATGTACCAAAGACTAGTGAACCAGAAGTTAACTAAGCAGATCAGACATATCATGGAAGTGTACATCGATGACATGCTAGTAAAGAGTGTCAAGGCGTTCGATCACCTAACGAATCTTGGAGAAATATTCACCATCCTCCGAGAATACCAGATGAAGTTGAACCCCGTGAGGTGCGCCTTTGGAGTTAGCTCAGGAAAATTCCTTGGGTTTCAGGTCAGCCATAGGAGTATTGAAGCAAACCCCGATAAGATTAAGACACTTCTCGACATGAATTCGCCTCGGACTATCAAAGAGATTTAATGCCTCACTGGACGCGTGACAGCACTCGAACGATTTATCTCCAAAGCTATGGACAAATGCCTTCCATTCTTTCAGCAGTTGAAGGGTCATAAGAAGGCAGAATGGACGTCGGAATGTGAGCAAGTGTTCTAGCAATTGAAACAGTATCTGGGCTTAACCCCCTACTATCCAAGCCCGAAGGAGGCAAGCCCCTGTTCCTATATCTTGCAGTTTCGGCCTCGACTGTCAGCTCAGCCCTGATCAGAGAGGTTGGAGGTAAGCAACACCCCGTATACTACGTGAATAAGGCTATGGTATCTGTGAAAACAAGATATCTGCCCCTGGAGAAGTTAGCACTCGGCCTCATGTAATGCCTTGAAAATCGGGGGTCGAACATAGGTTCTACTCCTGAGTTCCAACACATCACTTATGCAACATAGATAATGATGATTAAATGTTGACCGTGTTAGTGCATTAAACATGAGCGAGATTAAGCTAAATCAGTATATCATATTCCAGAGACAATTGAATCACGCGAGCGGAAGACTGTCATAGATAGAAATTAAACATATAACTTGTAGTATGTCTCCAGAGTAGAAACACATCCCAGGTGAAATATTACAAGTATCGATTCAAAATACAAAATGTTCAAATGGTAGTCTCTACAAAGTATGAACCCTGAAGCCCCGTCGATTCAGAACGGCTCACATAAACCCGCCTGAATACTGCATGTACGAGAATGCCTCCTCGTCCTCACAAAAGTTCAGCTCTGCCTTAGGAGTCACGTCGCCATCTGAAATCAAAACAGAGTCTAGTTGGTGTTTAAAACACCGTCCCGTAACGTGGGAGTGAGTGATCAACTTAGTGGAACTATACAGCAAAGGTTAACATGTTATCAGTTCAGTCAAGCAGTAATGATAAAGCAGTAAAATCAAACATCCCTAAATACTCTTATTAATGCAAGAATGAATGAACAATGATGTATGCCCTCGCCTACTCTCCCTCAGCAACTTCATCTTATGATCGCGACATGAAACCCTTCCTTAGTGCTTGACCTGCTACGCTAAATGCACACGTAATGCAGTGCATGCACGTGATTAGCCAGGTTCTTATTAGTCCTTTTCATACAGCAGGATTGAGAAACTAAGGTAATTTGCTTATGTCATTTTTCAAACAATGATCCATCCTAGGGTCGTCAGTCCTAGTAACTCTCATACGATATTGCGGTTCTAGGTCACTGCAAAGGGCTTATTACCAAATCAATGTAGGCCTAGTTTATACTCGAATTTCTATGAAAAGGCTTGTCGCCTCAACGCAGGTTCAAAGTATGCTCGAGGTCACTACAAAGCGCTCATTACCTTATCAGTGTAGGCCGACAGCTCGAATACAGTGTCCCATACCACCGTATTCGGCTCACGAGGGGATGTTGCTCACTGGTCACTACGGGGAGGCTCGTCGCCCCAGTGTAGGCCGACAGCTCGACCACAATGTCTCATATCACCATGTCCGGCTCATGAGTGTAACATCCCAAATTTTCACGGTCAGAGTTTGTACTCGAGCCTGAGGAAACCGGGTGTTAATGATGTACAACTGGATGCTCTGAAATCGCACCCTATTTTTTTCGTTTGATTATATCCAGATACATTCATGAAGGTAACATTCACAAGAAGGAAATCAGCTGTAATTAATTATATTACCTCAATGTAAAAGAATAATCAAATGCCCTCTTAATGGGAGGTTTATTACCACATCAGAGTTCACAGCGGAAGTATAAAGCTAAATAGTAAAATATCTTCGAATTCTTTCAATGTAATCTTCTATAGGAAAGTAGTCCTCTAAGTCTTAAATCTGTACATCACCTGCATAATCTGTATGGTTGGGAGAGGGTCAATGCCCTGCTCATAGTGAAGGTTATCCTTTAAGATTAACAATAATTCAGGAGATTCATAACAGGTAAAGTAAGGGTTTGATACATCCCGTGCTCCACTAACACGAGGGTATTAGCATGCGCAAACAACCTACATGAGATGCATGCCTAGCAAAGTATGTGAGGCTCATCATACGTAGTGATCATCAAAATGTAGATTACGATTTATAGATAACCGGCTCGACCCGCATCCCATACTACGGAACTCGCTGGCATGGCCAACGCTATCGTGGATTTACGAGGGGACCTCAGAGCACACAACAACATAAGCTGGGTGAATTATGTGCAACGATTTGTTCATGGAGCGACTATTTGCGACATCCAATCCCGAGGTGATGTGACACTACAGTAGAGAATTACACACATCGATTTGTGCACCACTACCCAAAGGCCCAAGGACTTACGTGCCCCAAGAGGGTCTCTACCCAGAGCGCATTACGTCCATGATAGAATATTTGAATCACTAGTTATGATACATCTTACATCACTTGCACTTATAAAAATAGGTCATGAAGAGTAGAATCTGAATCATGAAGAATATAAATCGAATCATGGAGGTTCTGGAATAACAAGACACATGCCCATGCCTTTAAAGATAGACGACACAAGACCAATATAATAAAGAGAAGAGTGACAATGGTCAACTCAGCAAAAGTGGCAATGGCCAACCTAACAAGAGAAGGGTGACAATGGTTAACTCAGCAAAAGTGGCAATGGCCAACCTAACAAGAGAAGAGTGACAATGGTCAACTCAACAAAAGGAGAGTGGCAGAGCCAACTCAAATAAAAAGACGAGTGGCATAACCAACTCAAATATAAAGACGAGTGGCAGAGCCAACTCAATAATGGATAAGGCAGGGGCAAGGCTTGTACCCATGGCCTCACATAAATTCAGAGAAATTCTCTTGTATTTGACATCACGTCATAATCCCAAAAGGGCCAATAAATCAATTGATAGGATAATTCCCAGAGAACATGTAAACATGAAATACAGGATAATTCATATCGTAAAAGGCACGAAAGGAGCCCAGATGAAATAATAAGAATATAGCAAAAGGCAAGATAATTCACCCCGTAAAAGGTACGAAGGAGGCCATAATTGATGGTGAAACATATAACAGCATAAAAGATTCAAAGTTTGATATAAAAGGCCAGATAAAATACATGTGAAGGCAAGATTAAATTTATGAAGACATGAAAAGACAGGATGCAATTATCCACTTAAATTATGTAAGCTTAAAGGATAAAACCCTCACCTTTTGAATCCAATCACACTCTACGTTGCTAGACTCGAATGGATGCGTTGCAGTACCTAATTTTAGTACAATTAATACGATCCTCACAGTTAGATCGTCATGATACTGGAGTTAAGCTATAGATGTAGGTTTAAGATTTGACTTGTGCTACAAATCGAGGTTAAGAAAACTTGGGTTGGACATTAGATGCAGGAAACTTACCTTATACCGTTGCCTGTCTCTCCTAGTGCAGCCTGAAAACCCCGGCTGAGTCGACTCACTGAGTCAACTCGGCCCAACTGTCCTTACTTTCCTTCTTCTTCCCTTTTCTTCTCTTTTCTTTTCTTTCTTTTCTCTTTTCTCTTTTCTGTTTCCTTTCTTTCTTTCTCCTTCCCTTTCCTCTCCTTTCTTTTCTTTCTTCCCTACCAGACGGCAGCAAGTCTGGTAACAGCTACCGGATTTCTCTCTATCTGCCTCTCTCTCTCTCTCTCGCCCCCGTTTCTTCCTTTCCCTCACGTTTCTTTCCCTCTTTTCTTCTTCACTATGCTCTTTCAACGGTGGGATAAGAGGCATTTTATAGGCGTGGAGGTTCTCGAAACCTCCGTGTGTACCCTTTACGCAAGACGTGTTGGGTTGTAAGTTACGCAGCTCGGTTTCGGCGTAGGAGAGTCAGAAACGACTTGCGTCCGAGAAAGAGGACCGGCTAGCGATCTCCGCATGTGAAGACTTTCCAGAAGGACTCCTTGGGTTTGCTTGGTTTTGGGCGGCCAACTAGGTGGACGGTCTGGATTTTCCAATCGGCCCTGCTTGGTGGGCCCCCACGGCTTCAAACCGGTGTGGTAGGCGGAAGCCTCCGGTTTTCTTTTTCTGCTAGGGTTGGTGGGGTCCACTTAAGGCCACATTTAGGTTGATCAGAGCCGCTCACTAGTTCTGTTGGGTCGATTTAGTCCATACTTCAAGATTTGAATTCGATCCAGGTTTTGAGTGGACCGCACCATCAACCGATGAAGCGTTGCATTCCTTGTTAAGGTGAGTTTCTTTGTGTGCATGGAGGATTATAGACAGCATGGTTTTGTTAGAAAACCTCTCCCAAATGTAATGAACGGTTTGGATTCTTCGTACGGACGACGGGTATGGCCCACCGATCATCGCAGCGGACGATCGTCCGCACGGACACGAGAGAGGAGAGAGACTCCCTCTCTACCTTGAATTTGGTCGGGTCAAACAGAGTTTGACCCGATCTCTTATTCCATGCGCTGCTAGTGCACGTATGTTGTGCGCGCGCATTGCAGGTGGGGTCCAACTCGTGATGTTTTTGGATAATCTACACCATTCATTTGGTTTCCTGTCTAAGTTAAGTGGTTGAATTCAAAGCTGAAGCCTATCCACGATCAAGTGGCCCCTAAAATTGACGGTTAGTGGCTGATCTGTGCATTGGGTAATTCCTATAAGGATCCGAGGGCTGATTTTCACAGTGTACGGTTAATTTATGATTTATAGGCATGGTGTAAATTTTCACATTAAACGGATCGTGGAAACTGAGTGAACTAGAATTCTAGGGTTTAGGTTAGTGGCATTATCGTAATTATTGATAATCTAAGAGTTTTGGAGAATCTGATGGTTCTACATGGTTTTGGTTGTGAATCTAAGCATTTCTTATGAAAGGACCTATGTCTAAATCCTTATGGAAGAGGAGTCACTCATTTATTCATTTACTAGAAGGTATGTACATTAAATGTCATGATGGATGGTCTTGTCTCAGAATCAATAGTCTGATGTCTTCATCTATTAATGGAGATCCTTCCTAACGGTTGAGTTTGCATTCAGGACAAGGATGTAAGACCAGGATAGCTGGTTGGTACTGTACACACATATTGTTACATTGAATTTTACGGTAACGCTTGAGAACTTTTAATACTCGAGTATTGAAAAGTTCGGGGCGTTACAATGAGTCTTAGCGGATCGAGGTACCAAGGTTAACGGGGTTTCCACTAGTGAGTTTGGTACCTTAGGTTCAAGCAGTAGCATCCATATATGGTGAACATACATCGGGTCAATCGGGTTACTTGACGAGCTAGACTATTATGAGCGCACCTGAAGTTGATCGACATGAAGTGCGTAACCACTCCGTGTGGCCTAACCACTGCCGACAACTCTAGTATGGCTCGGGTTCGTCAAACACATCCTACGTGGCGAATGGATCTCAGCCACGAACTCAAAGCCTGTTACTGTGTAACGCCCCGAACTTTTCAATACTCGAGCATTGAAAATCCTTGAGCGTTACTAAGAAGGTTAACATGATCTGTGCACGTGTATGATACAAATCTCACATTCTTACCTTACACCTATACCATGACATGAGTCAAACCATCAGAAGTGACTCCCATTCACAAAACTCTTAAATTAACAATAAATTCAATAACGCCATTAAAATAGGCCGTGATTTTAAATCACATGGTTCCCACAATCAGTTTGACACGAAATCTTATACCATGCCTTTACACCATAATACAACAGTACACATAAAATTATAGCCCTTGAATCATCGTAAAACTGACCTAATGGACAGATCCACCGATAATAATAAAATCTGGGGCCACCTGATCTCAGGACATGCTTCGAATGTGGGCTCAACTCCTTAAAATAGATGGAGAAAAGATTAGACGGTGCAGATTTTTCAGAGGCATCACGGTGGACCCCACTTTGGATGAGGAGCGCCTATCTTACTTGTGTTCCCACGGAACACCGTACCGGGAACACGGTCAACAGAGAGCCGACCTGACTCCTGACCAAAAAAGGAGTTCTCCCTCCTTTCCTTCCGCTAGCAGGAAACGGACTGCCGTTCGTTGGGGAGAATGGTGGGCCACTACGACCGTCCATCGAAGTGATCTGGACCGTCTATCACGTCCAGGGGACGGATTCAACCCCACATGGACAGTTTCGTACGTAGGGAACATCCCACATGTACAAAGTGTGGTCCGCAATCGGACCAGCGCCAAAGCACTGTTTACGCACTCCTCTTCTCACGCGCGTATATTCAATTGATTCTAATCGGGGATGCGATGGGGCCCATTACCAAGGGGACGACGTGAATCTGAACCGTTCATCAGACGCAATGACCTCCACCGAACCAACTATAGAAAGGTTTTGATGGAGCAGTGAAACACGCCTATCGTTTCTGTGAATGGTCTCTGTGTAAATGAAGTTCCGTAAACGAAAGTCCCTTGATCTTACATTTCGGGTCACGAAATCTCGACCATTCAGGGTCCTCTTTAGGGACATCCGACCACACCCATGAGGCCGTTTGGAAAGCCATCTGTGTAGAATGCTAGCCGAACCGTCGTCTAGCAATTGGCTCCTTACGCAGCAAACAGAGCTGCGTAAGAGCGACGTAAGACGCACGCCATGCGTAAGGCTTTCGCATGGAAGGTTCCAGAACCCTCGTACATTTATATAGACCTGTGTCGCCACCGTCAGAGAAGCATAGTGAGGGAGAAAGAGAGAGGAACGGGAGCAAGAGAGAGAGAGGGCGAGAAAGGAGCAACCAAGCAACAACTTTCTGTCAGTCAGGCTTGTTGCCATCCAACAGGGGAGGAAGAAAGAGGGGGATCCGAGTTGACTCACTGAGTCCTGGACCGAGTCAGGCCTGAGTTGGGCGATCTAGATTAGCCATCCCGACAGAGTTGGGGAACGACAACGCATCTAGCAACATTAAAGTGTAATTGAATTCAAAAGTGAGGGTTTTATCCTTTAAAGCTTACGGTAATTTAAGTTGATAAATTGAATTTTGCCTTTTCCTGTCTTCATGAATTTGAATTTGTCTTTACATGTAACTTATATGGTCTTTACATATCACTTTAAATCTTCCATGCTATTATACGTTTCATATCAATTATTGGTCTCTTTCGTGCCTCTTACTATATGAATTATCATGTATTCCATGTTTACATGTTCTCTGGGAACTTCCCTATCAATCGATTTATTGGCTCTTTTGAGATTATGACATGATGTCAAATATAAGAGAATTTCTCTGAATTTATGTGAGGCCATGGGTACAAGCCTTGCCCCTGCCTCATCCATTATTGAGTTGGCACTGCCACTCGTCTTTATATGTGAGTTGGCTATGTCACTCGTCTTTTTATTTGAGTTGGCTCTGCCACTTTTCTTTGTGGAGTTGACCATTGTCACTCTTCTCTTATCAAGTTGGCCATTGCCACTTTTGTGGAGTTGACCATTGTCACTCTTCTCCTATTATATTGGCCTCGTGCCGTCTATTTTTAAAAGGTACAGGCATGTGTCTTGTTATTCCAGAACCTCCATGATTCAGTTTACATTCTTCATGATCCAGGTTATACTCTTCATGATTCAATTATATTCTTTATAAGTGCAAGTGATGCGTTATGAGGTATCACGACTAGTGAATCGATTATCTTATCATGGACGTAATGCGTTACGGGTAGCGACCCTCTTGGTTGGCACGTAAATCCATGGGTTGGTTGGCGTGGTGCACAATCGATGTATGTAAATCGGCATACGTGTTACATTAACTTTTCGGGATTGGATGTCGCAATTAGTCGCTCCATGAACACATCGTGTTACGTAAATCCTCCAACCGCGTGTTGTGTTGCCTTGAGATGTTCGCATAAATCCACGTTAGCGTTGGCCATGCCGGCGAATATCCGTAGTTATGGGATACGGGTCGAGTCAGATTACCTATGAATTATATTCTACATTGTGACGATCACTATGTATGATGAGTCGCACACACTATGTTAGGCATGCATCTCATGTAGGTTATTTACACATACTGATATCTCATGTATTAGACTAGACGTATCAGTGCCCCTTACTTTACCTGTTATGAATCTCTTGAATTATTGTTAATTTTAAAGGATAACATTCACTATGAGTAGGGCATTGACCCTCTCCCAACTAATTAGACGATGCAGGTGATGAACAGATGGAAGAACCAGAGGAGCACCGACTCGAGGGAGAACCCGACATCTAAGACAGAGAATAGAAATTAATTTTACTTACTTTTCTATTATTAACAGAATTCGTGTTATGCTCCCATTGTGAGAGCCTTTGACAATTTATTTATTTTCTTTTGGAATGAGAAAGATAGTTAATTTCATTCTTTGGATGGTCTCCATCAAATATATAGATGAATGTAATGTTGATGGGAGAAAATCTCAAGGCAAGTTCTTGAGACATTCTCACTTTACAATATTAACACCCGGTCTTCCTCGGACACGAGTGCATACTCTGGCCGTGAAAATTCGGGATGTTACATACCGATTGCCTGAACTATACTGTAGTCCCAAACATATTCAATCCTTAACTAGTAACCAAGTAATTCAAACATGTTAACAAGCATGTTATAAAACACAACTTAAACAAGAAATCCAAACACATACATTTCATAAGTAAGCAATTAAACTAAACAACTTGCATGGAGGAAATCATACACATCCCTAAGGTAATTGAGAATCCTATCTCAACACCCACCTAAAGCACTATCTCCTAAGTACTTATTCATATAAGCATTTTTACAAATACTTACACTACACTTATTAACATACATAACGTATGTTGGCCAAAACATGTATTAGGGCGAATCCTTTTGCCGAGGAGTTGTTACACATATAACTAGCATATACACAAAGTAGTTAATCATGGCAAACACACTTTCATATTTCGTATTCAATCAAGCATATCAACAAACACATGGATTTTCACTATATTCAACATACTTCATATGTATGTGTTAAGTGCGGGAAACATCGTATCTAAGTATGTGATAGCATTCAAGTCAGTCATAAATCATTAACTGGCATTGAAAGCCTTGAAAACCATAACCTAAATGTTTATAGTCCACACCTTACGCCGGTAGACGCGTAACGAACTCAGTTTGTACACCCACGCTTCGTCTACGGCACAACGGCAACCTATTATGTGAAATAGGTTAGTTATTTCACCATTTCAACTATTAGAAACCCTAGAATGGATTAAGGTTAGATTTTCTTACCTAAGAACGGGATCGGTATCGTTGGTAGAGCGATACGGAAGTGGTGGTAAGTCACGTGGAGTAGCAGGGATCGAATCCCAGGAGTGACTCCAACTCTCTCTCACTTTCTCTCTCTTTACTCTCTTCTCTCTCCGAGGGTTTTTTTTCCAAATTCGTATGGAGTGAATGAGAGAGGGTTTAAGGTTCTTATATAGGCCTAAAACTGTTGGAAATGGCCCCAGGGCCAAGGTATACTTAGGTTATAGCCAAAGGAGGCTTGTTCTGATCCAACAGAGCACTTCTGGAGGCCCCCTTTTTATGTGCGGTCGGACTTAAGCTCCCTAACTATGGATCTAGGTCGAGTTAAGTTTCCAGTCTGATCAAATTTACAGATCGACCGGTGGACCGGACTTTACGTTCAATGGTAACCGAAACTCGATCAGGGCCACAAGTACACTGCCATGTATGAGAAATTTCTCCTGATCCGATGGTGTATTTGGGTCAAATTCTGACAGTCTGAATCCTTATATTCGGCCCGTAAGCGACAAGTCATAGATTACTTAAATTTAGATTTTTATTTATAAGATATTCACGTTTCTCACACACTTCACTCCGAGCTCAAGCGAATAGCTTCGGGACACTATCTGGACTTGATTTTTGAGGTGGTGGTCAAGTCCAGTAAGGCGGTCTTAATTATATAATTTTGTAATAATCAGACTTTCGATGTGCGGTCCAGGTCCGATACGAAGTTTCAATGTGCTCCCGAGAGCAACCGAGAATAAAGTTTGATCCTAGATTTTAGGGTAACCTGGCGTCAATGATTCTACAAGTTTTGGGTCTTGCAGATCGTATTTAAAGTGATTAGTGTTAATTTTGCATGAAATCTACTTTAACACTAGTTAACTCTCGCCTAATTTCTAAAGGATTTGGTCCTTAGTGATTTCTGCCTGAGGTGGTACTCGGGTCTTTGTACGGATTTTTTTGAGACGTTACATTTCAGCTCAGAGGTTACGCCCTTACTTCCAAGCTCATTCTGTTGTTGTGATTACCGACTCTCCTCTTAGACAAGTTCTCCAGAGGCCCGAAGTTTCAGGTCAACTGACCAAGTGGGCCATTGAACTTGGAGAGGTCGACATTCGGTTTCATCTGAAGGCAGCAATAAAGGGCCAAGCACTGGCTGACTTCATTGCCAAACTCACCACTCCGAACACAGGAGAGGTCGACACCGAAGTCAAGAATACTCCGCCTGATCCTTCGTCTAACCCATGGACCGTATTAGACACCGGAGGATCCTCTATGTAGACGGATCATCTAACACTAAGCGAGCTGGAGTCGGAATCGTCCTTATCGCACCTGATTCCACACCCATCCAGTATGCGATCAGACTTGACTTCAAGGCCTCGAACAATGAGGCAGAATACGAGGCCCTGCTTGCGGGACTCAGATTGGCGGCTAGTCTGGGAGTTTAATCCCTACAGGTCCGGTGCGACTCCCAACTAGTAGTGAATCATATCTCCACAGAATATGAAGCCAAGGAGACTAGGTTGATTGCCTATCTGGATGAGGTGAGGAAATTAATCGGAAGATTCTGGAGCTGTATGTAACGTCTCAAAAAAATCGGTACAAAGACTCGAGTACCACCTCAGACAGAAATCACTAAGGACCAAATCCTTTAGAATTTAGACAAAAATTAATTAAGTGCTAAGCTGAATTAAATGCTAGATTAGCTTAAACAACTTTCTATATGATCTGTAAGACCTAAAACTAGTAGAATCGCTAATGCCACATTGCCTAAAAACCTATGATCAATCTCTAAACCCAGTTGCCCTCGGGAGCACATTGAAACTCCGTATTGGACTTGGATCGCACGTCGAAAGTTCGATGACCACGAAACTATACGATTATGATCGTCTTGCTGGACTTGACAACCATCTAGAAATCAAGTCCTAATAGTATCCAGAAACGCACAACTTGAGCCCGGAGCGAAGTGTGTGAGAAATGCGAATAGTTTTAGAAAATGAACTCAGATTTAAGTGAATTGGACCGTTCGCTTGCAGGCCAAATTTAAGGCTTCAGACCGTCAGAATCTGACCCAAATACACCCTCGGATCAGAGAAATTTCCCTACACAGGTCAGTGTACTTGTGGCCCTGATCGAGTGACAATGATCGTTAAACTGAAACTGGTCCTCCACGGTCGATTAACAAATTCGATCGGACTGAAAACTTAACCTAGCATAGATCCATTGTCAGGAAACTTTTTCCAGAACATATGCAGAAAAGGGGCCTCCAGATGAGCTCTGTTGGCCCGAAACAGCCAACTTTTAGCTATAACCTAAGTATACCATGACCCTGGGGCCATTGAGGTTAGTTCTGGGCCTATATAAAGACCTAAACCCACCCCTCTCTCATTCCATACGAATTTCAACCCTAGGAGAGATGAGAGAAGAAAGAGAGGAGAAGAGAGAGAATGAGAGATTGTTCCTGGGATTCGATTCCACCACTCCACGTGCTTAACCACCGCTTCTGTGTCGCCATATCGGCGATTTCGATCCTGTTGTTGGGTAAAAAATTCTAACCCTAATCTGTTTTAGGTATCCAAATAGCGTAAATGGTGAGATAGCTAACATATTTCATGTTATAGGTTGCCATCATGTCGTAGATGAAGACTTAGTGTATAAACTGAGTTTATTACGAGTTTATCGGCGAAAGGTGCGGACTATAAACGTTTAGGTTATGGTTTTCAAGGCTTTCAATGTCAGTTGGTCATGGTTTTCAAGGCTTTCAATGTCAGTTAATGATTTATGACTGACTTGATTACCCTCACATGTGCTTAGATATGATGTTTTCCGTATATTACATATGTATGTGTACCATATTGATTTTAATGCATTCTATGTATTTGTTGAAATGTTTGATTGAATATGGAATTATGATTTATGCTTGTTATGATTGATATTTGAGGATACATGATTGTTGTACGTGTGATGAGTCCTTTGTGAAAGGATTTGCTACAACACCTGTTATAACTACTTTTTATATGTATGTTAATATGTGTAGTCTAAGTGTTTGATAAAATGCTTGAATGAGAAAATGCTCATTGAAATGTATGTATAGAGGGTGTTGAGATGTGATTCTCAGTGTCCATATTTATGATTTATGAATGAAATGCCTATGTATGATAATATGCACTCTATGTGTTTGTTGAAATAATGCTCAAATACGATTCATATTTAGATTTTGTTGTCACATGCTGTTTTTGAATATCACATGTGAATGCTATTGTTTGGAGTGCGATTGGATTACGATGTAGTCCAGGCAGTCGGTAATGGTTTATGACCGAGTGACTGAGTAGTTTCGCCACAACAGATACGTTTGATGAATCCGAGTCGTACGATGATTGTTGACAGTGATTAGGCCACGAGGAGTGCTTATGCGCTCTATGTCAATCAATTTAACGTATGCTCGTACCAGTCGAGCTTGTCAAGCAACCCGATTGGCCTAATGTATGTTTACCATGTATGGACGCTATTGCTTAAATCTAAGGTACCAACTTACCAATGAAAAATTCGTTTAACTTTGGTACCTCGATCTGCTAAGACTTATGAGCCGGACATGGTATTATGGGACACCGTGGTAGAGCTGTCTGCCTACGCTAGGGTGACGAGCCTCCCTGTAGTGTCCAGTGAGCAACCCAGTCTCGTGAGCTGAATACAGTGGTATGGGACACTGTATTCGAGCTGTCGGCCTACGATTAGGTGATGAGCCATTCGTAGTGACCCCAAGCGTATACTTGGTCTATGATGAGGTGACGAGTCTTTCTGTAGTAACCTCGAGTATGATCTAGGCTTGCGCTGAGGTAACGAACCTCTCCGTAGCGACCTGGAACTATCTATCGTATGTGACTAGCTAGGATTGACGGCCCTAGATGGATAATTGTTTAGGTAAGTGATATAAAGAGAGGTACCTTAGCTTCCCGAATACGCTATTTGAATAAATTTAAACAAGAATTTTGCTAACACGATCATGCACCTTATTGCATGTGCTTTGGCGAGGAAGCGTACGTTTAGGGAGGTTGCCATGCACGATCGTGAGATGATGTCGCTGAGGGAGTGAAGGCGAGGGCATGCATCATTATCGCATACCATCCTTGCATTAACAAGAGTACGTAGGATATGATTGTTGTACTGCTTTTTCATTACTGCTTGATTGAATTGATAATATGTTAACCTTTGCCTTATAGCTCCACTGAGTTGATCACTCGCTCCCACTCTGGGATGATGTTTTAAAACACCAACCAGACTCTGGTTTAATTAGTTGCAGATGATGACAATGCTTACGAGGCAGAGCTTAATTTTTATGATGACGAGGAGTTCTCCTACATACAACTCTCTGGCGGGTCTATGTAGATTTGGAGTTGCGCCATCGGGGCTACAAGGATCTGGATTAGATGACATCACACTTTATTATTTTATAAATATTTGGAGTTATACATGTAAATGTTTAACCTAGTGACTTTCATACTCTGGGGACGTACAATCACTTATAAGCTTTATATATCTATCACAGTCTTTCGCTTGCGTAATTTAACTGTCTCTGGAGTATGATATGTTGATTTGGTATAATCCCACTCATATTTAATGCACTAATACGGACAACATTTAATCATCATTATCTATATTGCATAAGTGATGCGTTGGAACTCGAGAGTTGAGCTTCTGCTCGACCCTTAATTTTCAGGGCGTTACATGTACAATCCGCCAAATCCCCAGAGCAGAAAATTCGTGGGCCGACGTCCTAACAAAGTTTTCCTCAGCCACAGAAGAGAGGATCCCGTAAATCATTCCAGTTGAATTCATAGAACATCCAAGTACCGACAGGCAGAGAAGAAAATGGTTAATCCTGTACAAACTACTTCGAGCTGGATGGACCCGATCTTCAATTACCTCACAGCTGATGAGACCCCCTCGGATAGACTGGAAGCCAGGCGCCTAAGAGTTCGAGTAGCAGGGTACGTCGTCTTAGATGATATTCTGTACAAAAAAAGGGCACTCTCAGCCCTACCTCAGGTGCCTCTGATTCGATGAGGCGGACTATGTTATTCGGGAGATTCACGAAGGAATCTACGAAAACCATTCCGGCAGCCGAGCCCTGGCCCTGAAGGTACTTCGGTAAGGATATTTCTGGTCGACCATCAAGGAGGACTCTAAAGATAATGTTCAGAAATATGATAAATGCCAACGCTTTGCAGCCGTATCGAGGCAACTAGTAGTGAAACTACCATAAGCGGACGTGACCGGTTACCTCGCCCGCAGATGTGTATGACACAGTACACGATCCTTCAATTGCATACAATATCTCCACGATCCGAAAATCCTCCTGATTGAGCGAATCATGCTGAGATTAATGGACCTAAACTATCTGACAGCCAGGTATAAATACGATGAGACCCTACTGCTACAGGTACGTAACATCTGACATTCTCCCTCAATTCTACAACATAGACCCAGATTCCTTTGACCTGACTTAGGCATGGAGGGTCCCCTGGCTTAGCCAGGGTCTCCTTTGCTTATGGTTTGTGCAGGATCAGGGTTCCTTGGAAGTTCATCGCGCTGAGTGGGGAGTGGTCCAGATTTTGTCATCAACATTTTTGGCACTTTCTGTGGAAAATGACTCCCATGAGCAGTCCATGGCCATTCGCTCAGTGAGGGATTGACATCATTGGTCCCTTACCTACAAGAAAGGGACAAGTCAAGTTCGCAATCATCGCAGTCGACTACTTCACCAAGTAGGCCGAGGCCGAGCCCGTAGCAAAGATTACAAAACTGAAGGTGATTGACTTTGTCTGTAAAAACATCATCTGCCGGTTTGGGATTCCGTGCACCATCGTGTCAGACAATGGCCGACAGTTCGACAACGATAAGTTTCGAAGCATGTGTCAAGGACTCGGCATCGCAAATGCGTATTCTTCTCATCGGCATCCTCAGTCCAATGGACAGGTGGAGACGGTCAATAAAATTATCAAACACCATCTTAACACGAAGTTGGAGAAAGCGAAAGACAGTTGGGCCGAGGAGTTACCATTCATTCTCTGGGTCTACATGACCACAGCTCAGTCCTCAACTGGGGAAACTCCGTTCTCGCTCTCTTATGACTCGGAGGCAATGGTGCCAGTTGAAATTGGCCTCCCTATTGCTCGGGTTAGGAATTACCAAGAAAACCAAATGTAAGACCCGTATCCTAGTTCGTACTGTTCTGTCGACTTCCGCGATCCTTCCCATCAAATTCCGGCAACCTGCGACGTTAATCAACATTGCGAACGATCCTAAGTCATATCCTGTATATTTGAATCAGCTTAATCCGAGACTTGTATCTTAACGACCGTGCCGTCGCCGCGATTCCAACGCCGCGTCTCATGTGCCGATCCGATGCTTAGATCATAAGATGTGAACCGTACATTATAATGACCATGGACCGCACATTGTGGGACCCACCCATCCCATGTGGCACAAATCCCTAGGTAATTATGAGAGTGATGGATGACATCACCCTAGCCTAGCTATAGCCACCCTAACCAAGCTATAGCCACCCTACCCCTAGCCTTCTTACAAGTACTTATGACTAGCCACCCTACCCTTAGCCTCTTACAACCATTTATTACAAGCCACCCTCTCTTACAAACAATCATGGCCTACCTAAGCTACTCTCTTCCTCTCTTTACTACACCCCCTCTCTCCCTCATTTCTCATCACCATTCCAAGCAAGAGCACTCCCACGACCAAACTCCCAAGTGAGAGAAGAGAGAGTTTGTGTGGCCCACCTTTCCCTTCCCAAAACCTCTCATCCTAGCCCTTGATTTTCCATCTCCACCGTCAAAGAGGAGCACAAGAAGGTTGGCGTTCCAACGGACCGAAGAAGATCGACGGTGGGTGCTTTATAGGATAGATTTTTTTCATGTTTTTATGATGGGCCAAGTGGGACCTACCGATCAATGGTGTGGATCTCACTTGGGACCCTAAGATGTGGCCAATGGCCCACTTTGATTACCGTTTGATGTATGATGGAATGCAAGGGAGGGCCCATAGTATCGGGGTCCCTCCATCACACGTGTGTCCCATTTTCTCTCTCTCTCTCTCTCTCTCTCTCTCTCTCCTTCTCCCTCTCTTTTATTTATTTATTTACTTACCTTTGTGTGTGATGAGGTGACCATGTGACCCACTTGGATGGCCCCACCTTAATGTATGTTTTACCCTTACCATTCATCCATTTGGTGGTCCACAGGAGCAAGGCCCACCTTGTGCATGCATTATGCCCAGGTCGTCCATGTCCAGGGACGTCCCTGGACTGAAATGAAAACAAAAGATATTAGCTTGGTTCACAAGCTTTTGGGGTGGGTTACTTGTATAGGCCCCATCTTGATGTATGTCTCCAATCCACTCCGTCCACCCTTTTCCCTGTATCATTTTAGGCGTTGAGCCGAAAAATGAGGTCAATCCGACTCTCAGACGGACCATACCTTTGGAAATAGTGATTTTTACCGTTGAAACTCACCTTAATCTTTCTACACTCTGAAAAACGTCCAATATTGGTCTTGATAGACTGGCCTTGGGCCATGGAAACCAGTGGACGAGGTGGATTTGGCTGAAGAGGGCCCCACATGTGAAAAACCTCAAGAAAATGGTTTTCAAAAAAAAAAAAAAAAAAAAAAAAAAGGGGAGAGGCAGGCTGCGTCGCATCGACACAGCCGAAGCAGGCACGCTCGCGCGCTCTCACGTAGGCGGGCGGGCGGACGCCAGGGCTCCACGGCCCTCAGCCGTGGGCCCCACCATGATGTATTTATTATATCCACACTGTCCATTTCGTGGCCCACCTCCTGAGGTGGGCTCCTCCAATTTTCATCAACATCCAAGACTCAAGCGGCCCACACCAGAGGAAACACTGAGATTGAACGGCCACCTTTGAAACCCCTTTTTGGGTCCACCGGTTCCGATCGGGGCCGAAATTTGTTTTTCCCTTCTTTCCCAGCACGTGTGACCCGACGAACGGGTTGATGGAAGATAAACATTGTGGTGGGCCCCACGTGGGACCCACAGTGATGTGTGTGTTTCACCGTCCACCGTCAGTGGACGGTGAGCCCTCCCTGGGCGTGCGGGTGTGTGCGTATGTGTGCACGTGTGTGTGCATGCGTGTGTGAGTGTGCACGTGTGTGCGCATGTGTGTGTGAGTGTATGCTGTGTGCGTGCGTGTGTGTGGTGTGTATATATATATATATGTATGTATGTGTGTGTGTATATATATATATATATGTATATTATATTTTATATTATATTACATTACATTGTATGTATTATATATTATAGTATATGATAGATATCTGTTGGTGGGCCTTGGGGATTTTAATGGTGGAAATCATCATCACCACTTGTATTTTGGTGTGGCCCACCTTGGTATACATGTAAGGCCCACGTGATTAGGCCCATCTGGATGAATTTGTGGCCCGTTGTTGAGGCCCACCTTGATGTATATATAGCCCGTGTGTTTAGGCCCATTCAATGTAATTGTGGCCCATGTTACAAGGCTCATTGTGATGTATTCAAAGGCCTGTGGGATATGGCCCATTGCAATGTACATAAGGCCCCTTGATGTGGCCCACTTGATTTATAAAAGGCCCATATGATGCGGCCCATTTGATGAATATAAGGCCCATGGGTCGAGGCCCAACAGGGTGTCCTTAGGGTCCATTGTAATGAGGGATTCCTCCATAGTGTGTGTAATAATGTTTGATGACAGGTTATGCCTTGGGAGAAATGTTAGTTTGACGTCCACATTATAGGATAATGTTGGTTTAATGTCCGCATTATAAACCTCCCTAGGGGCCCATTAATAGCCCATATCGGCTATGTGTAGCCGTCTAGGCCCACCTTCGACGTAAGGATAGTCCAAAGACTTTGTGATATGCTTAGCACATTTTCATGATTCATGCGCATACGCATCATATGTATGTGATATGAGAAATGTTTGATCATAACATAAGCCGTTGAAATTTGCCGAGACATTTACTTGACTCCTTATGAGACGGAGTGCCCCACATGATCGCGTAGTACGCGCGAGATTTCTGCATGATTGTACGGTATGACTCATGCATCTCGCATATGTGTGACTTGATCACTGCACGCCCTAGCGACATCAGGGTCGTAGCTCCACAGGTACATCGTGGATGGTTGTAGTGGATACCGAAAATACCTTGTTCTAGCACTGTGGGCACTTAGGATGTCCTTGGGTGAAAGTCCCAGAACCTTTTTGGTACCAGGAGATGCTCCAACGTCTAGACCGAGTGGAAACACGAGCGCCCGAGTGCCGAATACCAGTAGGTCGCGTCTCCCACTGTGTCGTGGTCGGTTGGAAAGGGGTGTGACCTTATCCGCCTGAGTGAGGGGGCTATAAGTTAGGCTGAGTTTGACCAGCTCGCAATTGTGTCCGCTATCGACGAGCCGGGTAGGTATTGACAGACTACTGGTCAGGCGGATAGTGTGGTCTCTTCCACTTGCTTGACTGTGCAGCTAGGGAGGAGGCAGTCAGTGTGAGGTGCATTGGACCCCGGTGATATCCAGAGAGGAACTGTACTGACATGTATACTTGATGAGTATTGGCACGCTTGTATTGCATATCGCATATGACATTTGGCTACATAGGCCTCGCATCGCATGGCCTTGGTATGGCCGATAACATTCATGCCTTGCATTGCATAGCTTTAGTACAGCCGATAGTATTCATGGACTTACCGCATACTTCCGCATTACTCTGATATTGTACACTTGGCGTTGCCTTGTACACACACTTACACCATCCTCTAAGCTTTTGTAAGCTTATGCACGACCGTTGCGTGCAGGTAGCGTTGGACAGCAGCAGCGCTGAGGCAGGAGCACGTACCAGACTATTTTGGAGCTTTTTGATCACCCTGTATTTCCCTTTCTGCATTGTACTTAAAAGTTTTTTTGATATAGTGGATATGTGGTGATGTTGTTTTGTGACTTAGTTATGCTTTTGGTTATGCTCCATTACATTACAAAAAAAAAATTTCATATTGAAAATCCTCCTTGTAGGATCCCAGGATCGGAATCTGGCGTATGGCGCTGGAAGCTGAGAATGGGATACTACGGAGGCTGTCAGTGCCGGATTCGGCGATCGGGAATTTTGTGAGCTCGGTTTCCGAGTTTGGGGCGTGACACCAAAACTCCGAGTAGATTACGGCTAACCTGGATTTGCTTGAAGAAGTCAGAGATATCTCAAGGCTCTGAGTCGCAGCTCGACATCAACAAATTGCGTGATTCTACAATTCGAAAGTCAATACCAGACGGTTCCGCCCAAGGGACTTAGTCTCTCACCGGGTATTACAGAACACTATCGAGCTAGGGGTGGGACACTCGGGCCTAATTAGGAAGGGTCTTACCGTGTTGTCCGATCGACTAAACCAGGTTCCTACTACTTAGAAGACCTCGAGGGCCATCAGTTCCCCCACCCCTGGAATGCCGAGCACCTGAAAGTTTACTATCCGTGACGAAATAGCCTTTAAGGCTCTCAATAAATGTATGCTTCCGAGCGACAAGCCTTTAAGGCCCTTAACAAATGTACGCCTTCGAGTGATAGGCCTTTAAGGCTCTCAATAAAATTCACCTCTTCTTATCTACATGAACGAGTTACCTAATAGGGAAAAGTTGCGTCTCATATGCAGAGGCGAACTAAACGAACTGATCCCTTAAAGAAGGGGTTAGAGCGTTATCCCATGAAAACTCGACAGGGCATCCTCTCTCAGTCAAGGGAAAAGCCAAAAGATGACCCAACTCCCCAACATAGGAGTCAATTCATCGCCCGACTAATGGATGAAGCGGAAGTTTCTTGCAAATCGTGGGACGAGCCGACCCCCAATGGGTTTGGACTTAACAATGATAAGGCCATAAAGGCTTCAAAATCCTACGAGACAGCATTAGAAGGGGCTGACCCATCAAAGGATTGGCTCAGCCATGCCCCAAAGTAAACCGACCTGTCAACGAATCAATTCGGCAATCAACAATCAACAGTCAACATCTAAGAATTAACTACAGATTAACATGTATAAAAGCAGTCATCATCCGAGCGCCCTTTCCAAAGGATAAAAAATTATCATCATCTAGAAAGTCAAAAAATAATATCCACAATTCATCTATAAAAAGAAACCATAGTTTTTGTCAGCCATAAAAAATTGAAAACTACGCAGTTGGAGGGGCTTGGTGTCGAGAGCTTGGTCCGGGCAGACACCTTCAACAGGCTTCTCTCCAGCGTCTTCAGGCAACAGAGGGTCAAGGTTAAGGTCCGAATACAAATCCTGGACCACTTTAAGACAAGCGTCGAAGCTACAGTCGTAAAACTTAGTGACTTCGGCTTCCCTCTCCTTTGAGGACTTGAAGGCATCCACCGCTGCAGCCACCGCCTCAGCTAGAGAGGCCTCGTCTTCAGCCCGTTGAGTCTCTATTGCTTGAGAAACGGCTCTGCTTAGTTCTTCTGCTGCCGTGGCCTTAGTCTTCTCCAAGACTTCGCCCAATCGAGCATTGTCCTTAGCAAGCGAATCCGCGTGAGCCCTGACATAGGTCAACTCGGTAGTTGCAGCGCTGCAATGAGCTTTGAAGTCATCTACGATCCCCTGTAGCTGAAGCTCTCTGGCTTCAAGGCCATTCATGACCCCCTGCAGCCTAGGCTCCCTAGCCTTCCCATGCTCAAGCTGTCGGCGCAGCTCGCCCTATTTAAGTCAGAGAAAAGTGGCTTCGTCTCCCAAGATCCCTGCTTCGGTCTTAAGGGCTTCCACCTCAGCGTCTTTCTTCTCAAACTCTCGTATTCTCTCCCTAGTTAAAAGGAGCTTCGGGACAGACTGAATGAAAATAGAAAAATGAACACATGGATGTGAAAGAAATAGGAACTAAGAAGCAAAAAGGCAATAGAAAATACTGTGTAAAATACGGAAGCCATATCATTCAAGTAAGAGCTGTCCGATTTGGTGAGAAAGATGACTATCTCCTCCTCAGGGGCATCTTTGACAACCCAAGGTTCCATGCAAGAAAGGTGGTAGCTTGGTTCGAACCTCCCGCCGCTCGTTCCTACCTGGGTCGAGCCCACTGCTTCCCTAACACCGGTCCGACTGCCTGCCGAGATTGAGTCTCGGCCCTGAGATCATTCCCGACGTCGGGAGGAGAGAGCATGTCGTCAGCGATCCAGATGGCCTCCTCCTGTTCGGAAGAAGAGGGCACAACTATGCAAGGCTCAGGGGTTGTAGGAGCAGCCAGTACAGAAGGGGGAACACTGGTAGGCGGGAGGAAAGGAGTCAGAACAATGATTGCCAGATTTAGAATAATGATTGCTGGGACCCCAGCCTCGGCAGGCACCGCAGTCGTAACTGTGGCAATGGGAGCTATAGTTGGAGCTGCAAAAACAGAAACTGGATCAGAGAGGCCCTCCCCGCGAGGAACGACCTTTCTCCTCCGAACGGTTGTCTTCGTCTGGGACTCTGTCTTCAACATCTCCTCCACCGTTGGGGCAGCTTTCCTCCTTCGAGAACTAGATGCCTCAGCCATGCCTGCTCGGAGAACAACAAATCAGCAACCAAATGAATAAGTTTGACCTCTCTTAAGAAAACAAAAGAGGAACTTACTGAAAGATGTTGGGAGAGGTTGAGACTTGCACAGCCCGGACCAGTGAAGGTTGGTGGCAGTGATCAGGTCTGACTAGGAGCGAAGCTCCCCCGATCGCGCCTTAGCCTTGACAATACGATTCTTTTGGTCCGAGTCGAGGAGAGGCAGGCTTCTTGGTAAATCTACAAGGATAAAGAGAGCTTCAGTCCGACTGGAGTTAAAAAAAGAGGAAAAAGTAAAGGAAAGAAAATGTTTAAAGTCCGACCTGATTTTGAAAATCGAGTGAGGACCCGAGTCGTCAGAGTCCCAAGTTCCGCCGCTGGCGCCTCTCATTCACCCGCAACCCAGAACCACTTATTCTTCCAGTCCTTATTGGAAGACGGAAGATTTATCACCAACCTCGACCCTTTGCTGCCTCGGGTCACGAAATAGTAGCATGGTTCTTGGTTGTCGTGCTTGACCAGGTACAAGCTTATCAACTCCTCTGGGGTCAGCTCCAGATTTCTGACTTGACGCTAGATGATGAAGGAAGAAATTAACACCCTCCAAGCGTTGGGGGTGAATTACTCGGGAGCTAGTTCGAGGTAGGTTGTTATGGCTAGGACGAAGGGATGCAAAAGAAGTCGGAGCCCACATTACAGCGTGCAGAGAAAAATGACAACTTCTCCCCTAGCAGGTGTGCCAGCGGTGTTAAGGGGCTCTGTGGCCCTTATTTGAATGGAGTCTAGGATCTAAAATTACAAGCGGATCCACTCTATTTGAGACTCCGATAGCATGAAGCCTCCTGGGACTATCTTCGAGGCTCGCCCACTAACCGACATCTCGGCGACCTCGGTGGTTGTGGTCTGGGGGGCTCGGACGACTTTCTTTTTGTCGGCCCGAAGAGTCCGAGCCCCCACCTCCTTCTATCTTCAAGGCGGGGGGAACAGGGGTACAACTTCAAAGGGACCTTTTGAGGCCCCTCTCCTGTTGTCAGAACTCCCCAGTTCGGAGTCATCATCATAATCCCAAATGGTCTCTAGATCGGATGACATTTTGAATGAAAGTAAAAGGAACTCTACAAGAGACTCACCGGACGATCACCGGGAATTGCTTTTTCTGGAAATGCTTAGTTAGTCAGAATCGCCTACCGAAAATTTCAAATCAACTGGAATCGCCTTCACCGAAAATTGTCTCCTCCGGCACGTGCTCAAATTCAGAATACAAGTGGGGAGAGTGGTTCCGAAGGGAGTTTATATAGGCCATATAGAATCTTTGCATTAATGGAGAAAAATGATGGTTGCAGTCAAATCGTGGCGAACCGACTCTAGAACACACGTGGCCGTCCGCTACTGGCTCGGTCCCTGCCAGATGGTACATTTCTGACATCGAACAGCACGCTCCGATATGCGAAACGGCGCCCGAGTAGGGGAAGTGTCGCCTGGACGCTTCCCTGGCACTACCAAAAAAAGGGGCAAAGGATTCAGACCACGATTGTTTTTTGCTACGGATATAAACCGTAGCTAAATTTGCTACGGTTTTAATCCGTAGCTGAAACTCCAAAATCCGTAGCTAAAGTTTTAATTTTTAAGGGTGGACGTTCAATTGCTACTGTTTTCCTTTGGTGTTGTTCAACCGAGATTTATTTCGAGCTACTTTTTTAGTATGAACCTTAAAAGATTGTTCATAGATGGATTTACGGTTTGGATTAAACAAAAACATCATGGTGGGGCCCATAGACTCGCCAGATCCAAAGCTCAAGCTACCGTTTTCATTTGTACGATTAAAACGTGTAAGTTTTGTATTTTATGTTAAATAGTGGTGACTGCGTTCATAGAAAATGTGGGTTTGATATATGACTATCCAGACCATCCAAATAATGGGTCTTGTTTACATGGTTTATATTTATAATTATTTTATGTGATATTATCTTAACAATCAACTAAATGGACCATATATTGTACGGCTGTGAATACAGCTTTGTTTTATAAACTATGGAAAACTCACATTTTCCTGATTTGATTCTTATCCCAATTTAGAAGAGGAAAATTCATCTTCCCTCTTTCGACCGCCTTTTTTTCACTCCCTCTCTCTCTCTCTCTCTCTCTCGTTGGATGTTTGAAATTTCACAAAATGCTTTACGTGTGCGGTAAATCTCTCTCTCTCTCTCTCTCTCTCTCTCTCTCTCTCTCTCTCTCTCTCCTCTCTCTCAGCCTCTCTCTCTCTCTCTCTCTCTCTCCACCGGCCGCGACTCTCATCTCCTCTGAACCCACCATCTTCTCCTCCACCAAAGACAGCTCCTCCCACACCGCATGTATGCTCGTCTCTGACTTTTCTTTCTTTTTTTCTTTTCTGGGACATGGAGAATTGGTGGGGGATGGGATTGGGCCCCGCCAAATCCTATACAACACCCGTTTCATGCAGTGCACAAAACACCCGAGATTGTGGGGCCCACTATGTTATATATGCAAAATCCACTCTGTCTAGGCCTAACCTTACATGTTAGGTCCTAAGACCAAAAATCAGCTAGATCCATAACTCAAATAGGCCACACCACACGGAACAATGGGGATAGGATGCAAAACATTAGTTTCTACATGGGGCCAGCCACTATAGTTCTATGTTACATCCACTAACTCCATCTATTTTTCCTCTCATGTCCTAAAATGAGTTGGCCAAACTGATGGATGGAGTGATGTCACAAGGACATCATGATGGGCCAAACAAAGTTGTTGGTTATGTGGCCTCCTTGTAATAGGGGGCTGCATGATGCTTAATGCCCTGCTGCTTTGATTGCTCTTCTTGTATGCTATATGATCTAAAAGGTGATGATTTGGAAGATGGAATGCTTCCCCGCCCTACAGATGCACGTCGACTAGATGAGGGATGTGGTGTGGGCCCCAAATCTGGGGCTCTCAAAATTGACGATCGCGAGTGCTTCTCAGGACGGGACGATTATCAAATGGACGGTGGTGACTGCAATTTGTTTTTTCCTAGTGAATTTCTCAATGTGTTTCTCCATGATTTGGTTTGGATAAATTTGGTTAATATTTGTTAGGTGCGGCCCTTACCATGGGGCCACCTCGATGTATTTATTTTATCTATTTTTCCAGATCATTTTAAGGTATGCAGATCCAATTCTCAGGTGGACAATAGCATGGGAAAAGGTGATGATTGACCATTAATCGGCCACAAAAGTTTTGAATTAAGCCCATCGAAACTGACTCGACCCATCATCAGAACCAGATCTCCTCTTAGGACAGTATCGATCATCAAGCAATGGGTCTTAACCAACCAATCTTCAGTTGTACTTAAAAATGCAATCTGGTTGATAGGCTCAAGTATCCAACCATTCAATGTGATTGAATATCTCTCTCCTACAGATGCAAAATGTAGTGCAAATCTATTAGTTTCGGCGTAGGAAGAGTTCTGTCAAGTCTGTAGCTCAATGGTTGACAGGGCGTGTTTCAATGTTGAGGTCTTGGTTCAAGACTTCAAGTCCAGCTTTTAACTTTTTTTTCTTTTTTTTTTAAAGTGTTTGGAAGCTACTAGCGCATTGAGGTCAACTTTTATTTGAAATCCAACTCCGGAGTATTACTCAGGCCTTATAATTGAATTGCCTTTTGAATTGTCACTGTATATAATGAAGTATTTCATAATTGATGCTTATGTTTTGCCTTGTTTGATGGTTTCATTTGATCATTACTAGTATTTGCGATTTGCCCTCGAAGGAGAAAAAAAGAATTATAAATAAATAAATAAACAAAAAAACTGGTCTTTATTGATATTTGAGAAAATTAAAGGTAGAAACAAACTTAAAATTGTGCCCTTTATATTTGTAATGATGTAAATGAAGTCAGTTCTACAAATATTCATGGATGGAGAAAGTCATAAATTCGAAATGTAGAAATACTTTGAGCACTTTATACCATACCCATGGAAATGTACAGTGATCAGGACTGTTGTTCTATAACTCAACTGATTAAATGGTTTCTATAACTCAACCTTGAATTTTTTTTTTTTTTTTTTAATCATGGTCCGTCCAGCCCATGTGGTGGTGACTTAATCAATGTTCCTGATCCATGTAAATTGGTCACATGTTGTGTTTTTTTTTTTGTTAGACAATTCATTGACCTCCATGAATCTACATGTCGTGTTCATCACTTGGAGTTAGATTCTATTCCCTATTCTCGTTGGTAATGCCACTGTGGCACTTATGATTAGATTGTTTAATAACCTTGATTTTTTTTATCATGGCCTGTCACATGATTGCCAACCTAATCAATGTTCCTGATTCAGGTACATGTGCGAAATATAGTGTGAATGTTTAGATCCACATTTCATGGACCTCCATGAAATGACATGTTAGTGTTCGAATTAGATTCTATTTCGGTTTCCTTGGTACTACCACTGTGGCCCATGTGATTTGATGGTTTCCTTTGATCATCTTGAATTTAGTTATTTATTTATCATGGCCTGTCCACATGATTGCAGACCTAATCAAGGTTCTGATCCATGTGCATGTGCCAAATATAGCACATGTTTTGCTCAAAGATTTCATGGACCTCCATAAAACCATATGCCAATCTATTTCTTGTTCCATTGTAATACTTTTGTGGCCCATTTGATAAAGCGGATGGACATACAAGGAACAACCATAATAAGTTGTATGATTTTATAATTTGAAAATGACATTGCCTCCAAGAGAACCTTATTTATTATTATTTATTTTTTTTATGCGTCCATTGCAGCTTTATGTCCCAGGATGTGTCAACATAACTCCAAGTGGGCATTGTGAGAGTTGTGGGTATGTTTGGTAACAAGACAGATGAGGTAAGGACCCACTTGCTCTTGGGTGTTTAATGCATTCTCAGAGAATCTGGTCTTAAGGATCCCACGTAACCAGAAGCTGTGGGACCATGTAAAATCGACTTGGAGGGATCCTATCTAAACCAAAGCTTTGTAGGACCCTGTAAAACTGGTATTGTAGAGAGTCCCTACCTACAATTGCGGTGATATGGAGCCCGCGTGTGACATCTACTTTGTCAAGTGGTTTGGCCAACTCATGATCTTAAGACATGAGAGCTCATAAAATAGGTGGATCCAAGACACAAGTGGTCCACCCACAGGAAATAGTGATGATTAAATGCCTACCATCGAAACCTAGCTTCTTAGGGTCACTGAAGTTCTGGGTCAAGCTAATACTAGGGTCTCAGCTGTATAGCTTATCCGCCATTGAAAACTTTTTAAGGGCTACAAAGGTTTTGGATGAAGCTGATATTTGTGTTTTCCCTTCACCCTAGTTTATGTGACCTAATCAAAAGGTTAGATGACAAATAAACATTACAGTGGGCCATAGGAAGTTTTTAATGGAACCATTTAATCACCACTGTTTTCTTGTAATATGGTCCGCTTGAGATTTGAATCTGCCTCATTTTTTAGTACATGCAATAAAATGATATGAAAAATTAAATGGAGAACATGGATAAAAAAACATACATTAGCGACGTGGCTACTAGCAGCTTCAGTAGGCAATCTGCATCCAAATTGAAATGGTCATCTACTAAAATATTAATTAATATTAATAAATTGTTTAATTAATAGTCAGTTCTACAAACATCTTTTCTGCCAATATTTTGAAAATATTATGAAAATAAATGGCTATCATTGTAACATACAGTTACATTTGTGTTACAAGTTTTCTTGTTTT
The DNA here is from genome assembly GCA_030180095.1 of Magnolia changhungtana. Taxonomy (NCBI): domain Eukaryota; kingdom Viridiplantae; phylum Streptophyta; class Magnoliopsida; order Magnoliales; family Magnoliaceae; genus Magnolia; species Magnolia changhungtana. Next base: position 12,194,286 of record JASAUF010000421.1, on the reverse strand, counting down.
TCTTATTGCAATTTCCAATGTTTTCCTATATTTATGTGGTTGATGGCCTCAAATCCCAAGAACTCTCTCTCTTTTTCTTTTTTTCACTGTCATCATTGAAGCCTTATATCAATTACTGGTTTTTCTCAAGCCTAACTTGAAATGGACAGAATTACAATTTAATAGTCAGCCTGTCGAGTGCGCTTGGATGCACTATCAAATTGAATTTCAAATTCTGTAGTGACCCCTCCAACATGATACTTGGTTGGGACTAGAAAACCTCTGTGGGTTCCACCATGACGTATGCATCTTATCCACGCAGTCCATTCATGTTGCAAGCTCATTTTAGGGTATGAGACCAAAAATGAGATAGATCCAAAGCTTATGTGGGCCACACCACATGAAGGAGTGGGGATAGTGACATATACCGGGGACACCTTCCTAGTGTCCAAATTACCATGTTTATTTTTTATTGTTTTACTTGAATTCAAAGAGAAATGAACGGGATCTTTGTTTCTGCGTGTATTGAATATCATACTTGTAAAATTCAATGAAATTTTCTTATATCTATAGCTTCGTGAAACCAAAGTTGCATCAATTCATGCATAACTATGATGCATGTGAGAGCATATCTAACATGTGTAAACATGGAAAACCTGTTATATACATCCATCATGCTTGTATTTTAGTTTACTAGTGCAATACTGACAATACTCAATTGTATCAATTGTATGATGCTTAGTACTAACACTAACACAAAAACTATGACTTGTTTTTCCTTTTTCTTTCCTTCTTTTTCTTTTCTTTTTTCTTTTTCCTCCATTTAGGTATTGAACTGGGAATATGCTGACTGGGCCTATACCTAGATGGATCATGCAAAGAAACAACAACTTGTACGTATAAGTACCTTGATGTTGAAGATTTTCACTTCATGTTTCCATTTCAACCAAACCTCACAAACCAAACTTGGGTTTCCAATTTCCAAGCATGCCATGAGAATTCCACTCACTCTCATGATTCTCTGATGCTTCTGGACATGTCTCTATATAACAAGAAATGGGCTCAAATGGCTAAAACCATAATTTTAAAACTTGGAAGAAATCAACTCATTTGGCCGAGTCAACTTGACTAGACTAGATTTACATCTGACGCCTATCTTTTTGTTGTAACTGTTTACTTATAGGTTAGTTTGTGTCTTCAGGCTGTGGACATTGTTGCAGCTTCCTCAACTTCTTCTATCAGCAGATTGTCCATAGTGAAAGAAATTGCGAAGATGTTGTGTGTTCCAACATCAAAAGCAGAAACATTATGCCCTCCAAATAAGCCTACTATACAGGTATCTGCTTTTCTGCAATGATGACATCCTTTGTTTTTTCAATTGATTGTATTTAGCAGTTTCTTTGTTTGTTCTTCTTAATTGTAGAACTTGCTATCAGAGTTGCTAGTTGGATGAATTACCCTCCCCTGCACTTCAGCATCGGTATGTGTGTGCATTTAAAATTAGTTTCTATAGAAATGTAGGGGCATATTCTGGATGGCAGGCACAAAGAGGAAGTGAGAAGTTTGATGACCCAAAGCCATTTTCTTTTCTAGAAGAGTTGAAACCCAGTAAGGCCTGCAGATTTGAGCTATCTGATATTGCTGGACGTATTGTTGAGTTCAGGCAAGCTTCTATATTAACTTCTACAGATCTTATGCATGAAAGTATATTTGTAATTTTGTAATATATTTAATATGCAAGAAAGTAATCGTTTTGTGCATGTCTGACATCAGTGCCGACTAACATGGGAGTCGGTTTGTGCATGTCTGCATGCGGGTCAAGCTCTCCATGAAGGAATGCCAGACCCCGGGCAGCCCCCATACAGATTGTACTGAGAAAAAATTGCATATATTTTAGTTTGATGTGGGGCCCATTTCCAATCTTTGGACTTGTTCTGAAATTCTTAAGTAAATGCAACGGTACAAGGGAGGCAAGGCTGCCGACTAAGATCCTCTGGATGAGGAGGATGCGTGTCCTGAGACGCTTGTTGTGCGGGTTTGCAAGGTAAGCTCGACAACTTGAGCTTCCTGTCATTTACAAACCTCGTTCATCTCAATCTCAGTGCCAACACTCTCACTGTAACCATCCCAGCCCATTATTGGCACTCTTCACAAACTCATGTTTGTCTCTAAATAAAATAAGTGGATCAATACCTGTGGAAATAGGGAATCTTTTGAATTTGAATGAGCTAGACTTGTCCATTAACCATCTAGATGGTTGCATCCCTTCCACTTTAGGGAACTTGTCAAAGCTTAATAGATTCAGGTTGAACAGAGGACTTAACAGCTTTGTCATGCCTTCTAATTAACATTTCTTTTTTTTGTGTGGTTTGTGCATCATGATGAATAGAGACGGTGCGAGAGGCCAGTTATGAGTTACCCCACAGCAGTTCTGATGTAAGTTTTCTGCTGTTTTTTGTTAGATATGATCTTTTATGTGATCCTTGTCAAGTAAATGGTGGTAATCTGCAGTGATTGGGACTTGTTATTATTATACCATCCATTTCTTCTTTGAAGATGATTTTGATGGTTTTGTTGCTCAATTTGGTTTTCTACCTATGGACTCATTTAATCAGTTTCTTCCATGTAGATTGAAATGCCAATGCCTTCACAGTTGTTGCATCAATATTCAAAATTCAACCTATTTGGTAACTACCCAAAAGAGAGGCTAAAGTCTAAACATTAAGTATTGAATTTGAAACAATCTGTTTATTAACAAATGTCTGAAATATATTAATTTGATACATTTGCTAATTCTCTAACTGTGGACCCACTATAATTTACTTTCTTTACATTCACACTGTTAATCCATTTTGACAACTCATTTTAGAAATATTTGATTCTTCATTTCTGTCACCAGCTTTTGTCTTGCTGCAATCATTGATCTGATAGCTTAGAGACTATATTTTGAATGAACATTCATCAGATGGGGGCTGTCATGAACATGCCATGGTGCAAAAGTTCGGGTCTCTCCAGTCATCAACCAAAGGAGGTTGGAAAAAAGATGACCAACCGCCTATACTCAATGTATGCATGCTTGTAGCTCCCTTGATGAATGGACTGGATCCTAATATATCTACATTGGCACATGTGTTGCTGCTAGCAAATCACGTCGAGGTATTAAAGTTTTGCAAATACCATTTGGGTGTTCATTTCGCACAAGTGGTGCAAGTGGAACACCCACTGTCCAAAAAATTCTAACAGTTGACAACTAGGATCTTAAAGTTTTTCAAGAAAGTCGAATATTTTACAACTAGGATCTTTCAATCGAGTGATTTTTGGTCCATAAACCATCCAAGATGAGGTCCATAATATTGATGGGCCCATTTGTGCAAAATGAACACAATCTTTTCCTTATTTTTCTTGGACAAGTTGTTTCCATCTTTCTACCTTTTGTACTCTTGTTAGCATTTTGGGATTGGAACTAATGGATTTCTATTGTCGGCATTGCTATTTTTTTTTTTTTTTTTTTTTTGGGATTGAAACTAATGGATTCGAGAAACATTTTCTTTCGGGGGCTATGTCAATTGCGTACCATGGTGTTTGGAGATTACAAGGGTCGTTAACTGTATCTAGAGGGATTGGTGATTCACATCTTAAGAAATGGGTAATTGCAGAGGCTCGAAACAAAGATTCTTAGAATCAAGCATGATTGTGAATTCCTAATTGCAGAAAACTTTTGGGGGAAAAAACACTTGCTGTTGTATTATGCTGTTTGGAATTGTATGCCTGCAATTCCTATCTCAAATGGTACAACATTCGTTCGAACTCTTGAATTTTTGGTCATGGGTTTTGAGAGAAAAAAAATTCAAGCCTTCTGTCAAAGGCTCAAACCTTTTTCCCCTTGTAACACAATATTAGTAGCATTGTCATAGCACTTGGAAAATTCCAATTCAGATCAAACTCTAAGGGCCTGTTTGGGTTTCTTGAAATGTCATATCCATGAAATGAGAGAAACGGAAATGTCATATCCATGAAATGTCAAACTCTAAGGGCCTGTTTTTGTAAATTTCTTGAAAATGTCATTTCCGTTTCTCTCATTTCCTGAAAAATGCTCTCTAGGTTCAATGAGTTCAAGTCATGAGACAAATTCATTCATGTGCAACGCTTGTTTTCTTTGTTCAGGCTAGTATATATCAGAAGGTTGCTGATTGGATACTTTGGCTTGCAATTGGCAGGTGGTAAATGGTTTTTTTTTTGGGCAGGAAAACCCGTCCTGGCCGCTGAAGCAGGGGGCTACACATGCAACTGCACTTGGTGTAAGTGGCTACAGGTTCTGCTTGATAACCATGCTACTTTCATTTTTTTTTTTGAAATGTTTTCTTGAGCACAAAATCCAAAGGTATGTTGCAGGAAATTCATTGAAGTTATGGTGGCTAGGCACCCCACAATTTCTGCATGCTCATTTCAGTTATGCCCAAAAGATGTGGGCTACATTTCTAGGCAAATTCAACATCAAATGGGCAGAAGTCCTATGATATGTCTGCTGACCAAACCACATGCTCTCTCATTTACCTGGCATTGGAATTGGCCATGGCAGAGGTGCATATTGTAACAACATTCACATATCATCTCTTAATTTATGCACTTCAAACGTTGAGTTCCCCTTACTATGGCCTCAATTCTTGGTCGTGTTGATGAGTTGTGTGAGCTTTCCTTTGAACCAGTGATTCCTAACTAGTCTCTTGGTCTCATTTCAAAGTTATATCTTCTATTTTCCTTATAGTGCTTAATATATTGTTTCTTGTGCAAATCCTATTCATCAATACTTCAGATTGTAATTATTCTTCACTGCCTTTACTTTTTTTCCTTTCATTTTCTTGCTTTTTCTTTCCTTTTCTAGCTTACTGTATCTTGAAGAGAGTCTTCAGTTTCACTACCAGCTTCCACTCTTCAATAGACAAGTCGTCCTGATAATTTGATTTAAGTGTGTCGATAGATTTCCTCGAGATGTGGCTAACAAGCTCATCATCAATCTCAAAATGCCTCACATACATCTTCGTTGTTCTTCGACGTTGGTGCTAGCAATCTTTATGGCCACCTTTTGGCCTTTCTTTGCTATATCAACCTGTTTGTGGTTAATCTCAATGGAAGCTATTCGTCCAATATCGATAAAATCCCTTGAAGGAATACAGATTGTAGTGCCGACCTTTGCAATCCCTTCAAGGACACCAACACCCAAGACAATCGGATCTTTTTTGTTGAAAATGCAGTTCGGCATAATCTTTAGAACACAGGGGAAGACTGCATCTTCTGCAGCTTCCTTCTTCTTTTCTTCCTTAAGATTGTCAATATAAGCCTTGAACTGATCAAACAAGTGATAGATAATATCGGCAATGAATATCTTCACACTAGTCTCATCTGCAAGCTCCTGAGCCTCAGGTGTTACTTTGACATCGAACGCTAAGATGATGGCATACTCCTTCCTCTCAAGCATAACACTAGCCCTCATAACATCCCTCAGATAAACATTCCTGATTACCAAACCATAGCCCCACTTGTACAAATTTTCAGGTCAAGGATCAGAAATTCTTCTTGACTGTAACTTTAAGCACGTAATATCAAGAGGAAGATGTGATGTTGAATGTTTTTTTTATCGTTTGAGTTGGTAATTTCTCTCATAGGTTGTTCCTATTTGTTAGGTGCCTTTTGATTTATAACATGTAAATTTTTATTTCTTTTATGGTTTTACTTGTACATTCTGTATTGATTACTCAAGCATGACGGTTATGCGCATTCTTTCGTGTGGATGTTGCATGTGGGAGGATTGAGTCGCATATTTCGGATTCAAGCATCCGGTACGTTTCTTGTTGAGAATGCACATGATTGGAGTGGCTCGCCATTTGGACAGCCGTATTTATGTATTTGCTCAAAATTGATGGAGCAGATCCGGATGTGCGTCGAGCTATCCGGATGAGCGGGGTCCCCGAAGGTGGGAACCGTCCGTTATGACCGTGATGAAGTCGTCCATTTCCTATGGACTGCATTGGAGGGGCTTGGCCATTTGGACAGCCGTGTTTATGTATTTGCTCGAGATTAATGGAGCGGACTCCGGATGTGCGTCGGAGCTATCCGGAAGAGCGGGGTCCCCGGAAGGTGGGAACCGTTGTTATGACCATGATGAAGTCATTCCATTTCCTATGGACTCGCATTGGAGGGGCTCCGGCCATTTGGACAGCCGTGTTTATGTATTTGCTCGAGATTAATGGAGCAGACCCGGATGTGCGTCGAGAGCTATCTCGGAAGAGCGGGGTCCCCGGAAGGTGGGAACCGTGTTATGACCATGATGAAGTCAGTCCATTTCCTATGGACGGCATTGGAGGGCTCGGCCATTTGGACAAAGCCGTGTTTATGTATTTGCTCGAGATTAATGGAGCAGACCGGATGTGCGTCGGAGCTATCTGGAAGAGCGGGGTCCTGGAAGGTGGGAACCGTCATTATGACCATGATGAAGTTGTCCATTTCCTATGGACAAGATTGGAAGGGCAGCCATTCGGACAGGCCGTGTTTATATTTGCATTATATTTGTATTTGCAGGGGACCACACCCGAACCCATTCTCAAATCCTATAACCTATAACCAAACCTATAACCTATAATCTAAATCAAACCCCTAACCTAAACCAAAACCTAAACCTATAACCTAAACTCAATTCCTAAAGCTAAACCTACACCTAATCCTAATTTCAACTCCCTAACCTAAACCTAAACCTTAACTTGAAAACCCAAACTTAAACCCAATCTTGAACCTAAACCCGATTTCCTAAACCTAAACCATAACCCATTCTCAAATCCAAAAATCTATAACCTAAACCTAAACTAAAACCAAAACCTATAATCTCTACCCGAACACATTCTCAAATCCAAAAATCTAAACCTTAACCAAAACCTATAACCTAAACTCGGAACCCATTCTCAAATCCAATAACCTAAACCTTAAACTAAACCAAAACCAATAACCTAAACCAAAACCTATAACCTAAACTCAAATCCCTAAAACCTTAACCTATAACCTAAACTCAAATCCCTAAACCCGAACCCATTCTCAAATCCCATAACCTATAACCTAAACCAAAGCCAAAACCTATAACCTAACCTAAACCTAAACTATAACCCATTCTCAAATCCCAAAAAATCTATAACCTAAACCTAAACCTAAACCTTAACCTAAACCTTAACCAAAACCTCAGAATTCCAAACCCGAGCCCGTTTCTCAAATCCCAAAACCTAAACCTACACCTAATCCTAATCTCAACTCCCAACTTAAACCGGATCCTAAACTTGAAAATACAAACCTAAAGCCGATCCTTAACCCGAACCCGATTTCCTAAACCTAAACCTTAAACTATTCTCACCCCCTAAATCTATAACCTAAACCTAAACCAAAACCTATAACCTTAACTTAAACCAAAACCTATAACCTAAACCTTAACCTAAATGTATTCTCAAATCTTTAAACCTAAACCTACACCTAATCCTAATCTCAACTCCCTAACCTAAACCGGATCCTAAACTTGAAAACCCAAACCTAAAGCCGATCCGGAACCCGAACCCGATTTCCTAAACCTAAACCTTAAACTATTCTCAATTCCCTAAATCTATAACCTAAACCTAAACCAAAACCTATAACCTTAACTTAAACCAAAACCTATAACCTAAACCTTAACCTAAATGTATTATCAAATCCCTAAATCTAAACCTACACCTAATCCTAATCTCAACTCCCTAACCTAAACCGGATCCTAAACTTGAAAACCCAAACCTAAAGCCGATATCGAACCCGAACCCGATTTCCTAAACCTAAACCTTAAACTATTCTCAATTCCCTAAATCTATAACCTAAACCTAAACCAAAACCTATAACCTTAACTTAAACCAAAACCTATAACCTAAACCTTAACCTAAATGTATTCTCAAATCCCTAAACCTAAACCTACACCTAATCCTAATCTCAACTCCCTAACTTAAACCGGATCCTAAACTTGAAAATACAAACCTAAAGCCGATCCCGAACCCAAACCCGATTTCCTAAACCTAAACCTTAAACTATTCTCACTCCCTAAATCTATAACCTAAACCTAAACCAAAACCTATAACCTTAACTTAAACCAAAACCTATAACCTAAACCTTAACCTAAATGTATTCTCAAATCTCTAAACCTAAACCTACACCTAATCCTAATCTCAACTCCCTAACCTAAACCGGATCCTAAACTTGAAAACCCAAACCTAAAGCCGATCCCGAACCCGAACCCGATTTCCTAAACCTAAACCTTAAACTATTCTCACCCTAAACCTATAACCTAAACCTAAACCAAAACCTATAACCTTAACTTAAACCAAAACCTATAACCGAAACCTTAACCTAAATGTATTATCAAATCCCTAAACCTAAACCTACACCTAATCCTAATCTCAACTCCCTAACCTAAACCGGATCCTAAACTTGAAAACCCAAACTTAAAGCCGATCCCGAACCCGAACCCGATTTCCTAAACCTAAACCTTAAACTATTCTCAATTCCCTAAATCTATAACCTAAACCTAAACCAAAACCTATAACCTTAACTTAAACCAAAACCTATAACCTAAACCTTAACCTAAATGTATTCTCAAATCCCTAAACCTAAACCTACACCTAATCCTAATCTCAACTCCCTAACTTAAACCGGATCCTAAACTTGAAAATACAAACCTAAAGCCGATCCCGAACCCAAACCCGATTTCCTAAACCTAAACCTTAAACTATTCTCAATTCCCAAATCTATAACCTAAAACTAAACCAAAACCTATAACCTTAACTTAAACCAAAACCTATAACCTAAACCTTAACCTAAATGTATTCTCAAATCTCTAAACCTAAACCTACACCTAATCCTAATCTCAACTCCCTAACCTAAACCGATCTAAACTTGAAAACCCAAACCTAAAGCCGATCCCGAACCCGAACCCGATTTCCTAAACCTAAACCTTAAACTATTCTCAATTCCCTAAACCTATAACCTAAACCTAAACCAAAACCTATAACCTTAACTTAAACCAAAACCTATAACCGAAACCTTAACCTAAATGTATTATCAAATCCCTAAACCTAAACCTACACCTAATCCTAATCTCAACTCCCTAACCTAAACCGGATCCTAAACTTGAAAACCCAAACCTAAAGCGATCCCGAACCCGAACCCGATTTCCTAAACCTAAACCTTAAACTATTCTCAATTCCCTAAATCTATAACCTAAAACTAAACCAAAACCTATAACCTTAACTTAAACCAAAACCTATAACCTAAACCTTAACCTAAATGTATTCTTAAATCCCTAAACCTAAACCTACACCTAATCCTAATCTCAACTCCCTAACCTAAACCGGATCCTAAACTTAAAAACCCAAACCTAAAGCCGATCCCAACCCAAACCCGATTTCCTAAACCTAAACCTTAAACTATTCTCACCCCTAAATCTATAACCTAAACCTAGACCTAGACCAAAACATATAACCTTAACCTAAACCAAAACCTTTAACCTAAACCTTAACCTAAATGTATTCTCAAATCCCTAAACCTAAACCTACACCTAATCCTAATCTCAACTCCCTAACCTAAACCTAAACCTAAACTTGAAAACCCAAACCTAAACCCGATCCCGAACCCGAATCCGATTTCCTAAACCTAAACCTTAACCTATTCTCACCCTAAACCTTAACCTAAATGTATTCTCAAATCCCTAAATCTAAACCTACACCTAATCCTAATCTCAACTCTCTAACCTAAACCTAAACCTAAACTTGAAAACCCAAACCTAAACCCGATCTTGAACACGAACCCGATTTCCTAAACCTATACCTTAACCTATTCTCAATTCCCTAAACCTTAATCTAAATGTATTCTCAAATTCCTAAACCTAATCCTAATCTCAACTCCCTAACCTAAACCTAATCCTAAACTTGAAAACCTAAACCTAAACCCGATTTCCTAAACCTATAAACTAAACCTTAACCTATAACTTATAACCTAAACTTATAACCGATAACCTAACCTATGGATTTTGCTATAGTTTAGAAGATTTGTAGGTACATTTTTGATTTCTTTATATATAATTGTTTTTTTCCAGCTCTTTTTTTTTTTTTTTTTTGTCTTTCTTCCTTTTGAGATGTGTACAAAGGCATGCTTGTTTGATTGTGTCTACAATTGTTGTTTTATACAGGCTGACAAGCTAAAGAAGTTAGTGGATGATGAAATTCATTTTCTCAAGGGAAGGGTTTTGAAACTTGAAAGTGATATTGTGTCGAAGTCTACAGAAGTTACTTATGCAGTTTCAAGGAAAGAAGAAGCTGTATCTTCTATGTTTGCTGAACTTGACCGTCTGAAGAAAGAAAATTTTGTAAAAGCGCGAGCATTGTTTAATGCATGAGGGCACGCCTTAGTTGTAATTTTTATGATAGGTTGAGTAAAGTGAAGTATTATTTATTTAGAAATGTGAATGTAGGATGCATTATAGATTTGATTGCTATTGAATAAATGTATCATTTTTTTTTTTTTTTGATTGCATTAAGCTTAGATGAGTTATCAATCATAGCAGGTTCTTGCAATGAAAACAGGGAAAATATCATCAATCATAGCAGGTTATTGTAATGAAAACAGGGAAAATAGCTACGAAATATAATCTGCAGTGGTAGCAATTACTACCAATAGCTACGGATATAATCCGTAGCTATTGGTATCTAGTGCCGCAAATATCTTAAAGATTGGTATCTATTGCTTCGGATTATATCCGTAGCTATTTCTGTATAGCCGTAGCTATTACTCTCTATAGCTCGGAAATATCTGTAGTGAAATGTGTATATTGCTACGGATAATATCCGTAGCTAATGGTATCTATTGCTACGGATATTAGCTGTAGCTAAATGTATCTATTGCTACGGATATTATCCGTAGCTAAATGTATATATTGCTACGGATATTATCCGTAGCAAGACCTTTAGCTACCCCACCAATTGAGACGGACGTGCCACGGACCAGATCCGTAGCAAAAGGTCTTTTGCTACGGATATAGTCCGTAGCCTTTGCCCATTTTTCTTGTAGTGTGGGCACACGTGGCAACCTATCATAGGCTCGGCAATTATTTGAAATCATAACCGTTGCCACGCGTCCGCTGAAGGATGGTCTGTAGGCGGGAAACCCTGAGGACGTGATGCTTTAAAATTCTAAAATCATGATAATATCTACATGTGTGGAAGGTTCAGCAGATGAGGCGGTTGATCTTCTGTGTGGTTACTCTCTGAGTCCATAGCCGACCTCGAAGAGTAAGGGGCTTCTGTTATGGGAAGATCCGAGCCCCTTATAGTTCCGAGGGTCAACATCTTCTTAGTCCGATCAGATGCAAAAATATTCGAAATGATGAACACTACCAAAGAGAGCGACGTCTGAGCCAAACCTGGGTTCGGGTATGGTAAGCTTCAACCGATGAACAATGACCTAAACCAAGGCCCCATTCTCGTCCTCATCCTCGTCCTTATCTTCATTCGAAGAAGGATGTTCGAGTCGAGTGCTCGTCCTCATCCTCATCTTTCTCTAAATGTCCTAAACGGAGGTTAGGGCTAAATGTGAGTGCATTGTGTGCCGAACTTGGAAACTACCATAAGCGGACATGACCGAACGTGACTGGTTACTTTGCCCGCAGATGCGCGTGACACAGTACATGATCATTCGATTGAATACAATATCTCCACGATCCGAAAATCCTTCTGATTGAGCGAATCATGCCGAAATTAACGGACCCAAACCATCTGACAGTCTGGTATAGATACGGTGAGACCCTACTGCTACAGGTACGCAACATCTGACATTCTCCCTCAATTCTTCAACATAGACCCATATTCCTTTGACCTGACTTAGGCATCGGAGGGTCCCTTGGCTTAGCTAGAGTCTCCTTTTCTCACGGTTTGTGCAGGATCAGGGTTCCTTGGAAGTTCACCTTGCTGAGTGAGGAGTGGTCTAGATTTTGTCATCAACAACAACCATAGTTTTCAAAGTACAAAAAAATCTTATGTTATTTTGCATAATTTAAAAATGCCCAGAGCACATGTACGTAATAGAAAAAAGTATTTTTATCATACCTTAACTATTTAATATTCACCCTATACATCTATTATGTCGGCTGCTTATGTTAGGACATCAATTAAAAAATGAGATAAATATAAAACTTGTGTGTGCATGTAGTGTACGGTAGAACCCTGTATCCCTCCATGTCTCCCTCCTTTTCTCTACCCCCAACTCTCCATGTGCACGTGTCATACCCACTAGCCTTATCTATGGTTACAATAGATGAAGGAAAAGGATTGTGTGCACATAGTTCGTGGGGCCCATCCAATAATATTGAGTGATAATCTCTAGATGAAATACTTGCAAGATTCCCACCAACCATCTTTGAAAGTTGGGAGATGCATGCCTACTGAAATCTCAGTCCGAAAGAGAGTGCATTGAAGTTATGTCCCCCTGAAATAAAAATCAAGATGTGATATTGCACTTACATTGGTAGGCATTTCGGAAAACCTGTATATTTTGTGGGCCAGTACGGTTAAAACATCATTATTGGAATTGAAGTTTAAAATAAAATGGCCTCGATGTCGGCCGCCGATTTCACTTAGGTGGAAATTCTAAATGGCTATGAAATGCCCACGTCGTTGCGTCCTCCATCATGGAATTTGGTGGATCTCTCTATAGACCTGTCTATTGTCACACACCAGTGTTGCCATACAGCGGCACGCGAGCAAATTTCCTTCTAGAAGATTTTCCTCAATTACCCAATTATCTCCAATGCTAAACATGTAACTGGTTGTAAGTTAATTTCACCAACAACCAATGTTGCTGTTGAAAATATGATAAATGATCACTTACAACCAGTTGTATGCTACAATCTTTTTTCTTTTTCTTTTTTTCTCTTTCTTAAAATAATTTTTAAATGCTTCCTTTTATTTTAACTTCTTCCCTTGAATATTTCAGAAACTCTTGAAAGGAAAATAATGCTTGTAAAAAATGATCCGTAGGTTAGGTTAGCCTATGACTGGTTGTAAGTGATTAGCTTGTTGAAACTATATGATATTTTGTTAGTGGCTCAAAAAGGTCCACGTAACCTACATACCTACCAAAAAAAGAAACTATTTAAAATTTCTTAAACTAATTAGATTTATTTAATTCTGTATTCTCCCTTTAAGAGATCAATTGAAATTGGTGTGTTTGGCCCTCTTAAACCAATCCTTCCTTTGAAGACAATTCTATCATATGTTCAACTCATAGTTAGCAAATACATGTATTATATGCGTATCTACTATATATATATATATATATATATATATATATATATATATATATATATATATATATATATATATATATAAAAAATGTTCAGTACGGTGTGTTATTTAAAATATATGGATTAGTTCAAGTATTTTTTGTCCTAGATTTATAAAATGCATATAGTACATAATTTGTGTTGGGATATTGTATGGTGTTATTTAAAAATTCCTAAAACGAGCCTTGTGGCAGCTTCGCGGCTTCATCTTCTCTCTCTATTATCTTGCACGAGCATCATGTTGCATTTGTCGGAGTATTTTAATATTTGCAACTTGGAGGGATTGGGATAAAATGAGAAAGACTCATGTAAGGGTGAAAATGTGTCATACATATATGTGCTAGATGGCACACTTGTTTAAGATCCATCCAATTCATCAGGTAAGAGACAGTGAACATGGCATGTACTAAGAAGAGATGTTTACCCAAAAATTACTCATAGTTGTGAATTTTCTGAAAAGGGAAATGATACTGTGAGGTCGACTTCATGGGAGCTTCCCATGAGGTCCAGCTATGAGGGCCTCACTGCGATGTGTGTTGAACATCAACACCGTGCATTTTATAAGTCCCCTTTAAGTTATGGAATATACCAAAAATCAGCTGTATACATAACTCAGGTGGGCCATACCATCTAAAACCACGTGAAGACATGCCTAAAACATATAAAATCACTTGGTGGGCCCACTTGAGTTTTGGATGGGGCTGAAACTTGATTTGACCGCTCCTTTAATTTTACATATTTACGAAATCATGATTCTAAACCTACTAATGAGGGTAAAAGATGTGGTTATTCATATATATATATTTTTAAAATAAGGAAGGAAACCATAAGCACCCATTATAAAAAGAAATTAAGAGCTTCGGTAAGTGTACATGCACGTGTAATAAAGATCTTATAGGCGCCACATGTGCCGGCAGAAGATCTAATTCATCCATTAGGTTAGCCTGACCTTGTACTGGTTTTCCACGAAAGAAAATCCAGCTTAATTGCCCCCCAAAGAAAATTCTTAGCGGAACAAAGGGGTCTTTCGGAAATCCAATTCAAATACATCGAGCCAAAGATCTCTGTTATGATCATATATATAATCTCATATTTCACACTTAATTTCAATGTTGATGATGATATTAGCACTTTGATCTTCCGCACATTCCATCATTTCAAAAGCCATGCAAATATAAGATTATAGGTTTTTTCCTACGTGTTGGTGAGGGCACTAGACTTATAGGTTAGGGTGGTTTAACCTTTCACAACTATTCTTCAAAAATCTCATCATTATTTTACTGAAATACTCTAGAGCGTATTGTAGTCTTAAGTATACCTATCTAAATTGATGATAACCTCGATGGGGTGCATCAGTATGCTTAATCCAAGTATCCAACCATAGATAAATTTGATCAAATTTGAGCCGTTAATCATGTAAGCCCACCTAATAGAAGTTTTATAAAACCTCTTATAAATTTACCTTTATTTAAACTATTCCCAAAATGCCCCACCCATGATATAATTGAAATAAACTATTACCAAAAAGCCCCCACCTGTTGAAGAACCAAGTCATAGCCCAGTAAATTATTTATACAATCCAAGGTTTTAAGACTCAGATGAGTCTTGTGCACCTCCAACTCAATCCCACCCGACCTGGTTTGACACCCGACTCTAGTGAACAAGTCGGTCCCAGTCACTGTGTCATAACCAGGATATCAAGGTTTAATATCAATCTATTGCACGTTGTATCGTTCACCACTATTGATCAGGCAATTTCGGGCCAATAGAAATCCATCATTCAAACACAGTACCAGTACATATTAGGCGATACATATTGGTTTGAGAAGAGAATTTTATGCACCTTTTGCCAGCCCATTAATTTATGTATTTATAATTTTATATAATTTATTCCCAAAATACTCCCAACCTCTAAATTTTTGTACCAGAAGGTGGTTAGCAGTTTTCTTAGAAAAAATGTATGGTCACAGGTTAGGTATAAACTTATTTATTTATTATAATTAATCCAATTTCATTACATTTGCAGGGCAATACTGATCGATATCGGTCTGGCTGGTTGGACCGGACTGCCTAAACAATGGTCGATGTCCGGTTTTATTTTTGAAATTAACACTATTGTACATATATCATTCGCTACCAAGATTCCTCATAAACCCGGGTTCCTCTATGATTGTTGTAGATGAGTGGCTGTAGATGCCCAAAAATCAGGCCAATCCAATCATCATGTGATTGTTGTAGATGAGTGGCCGTAGATACCCAAAAATCAGGCCAATCCAATCATTATGTTGAATACCGTGGAGAAAAATTAGGGCTAACCATTCAATACATATGAATAAGTTTTAGACACATGCATGTGTTTTACATGCATATGAATAAGTTTTGCAGGTAAAGCTTAATCTACAACAGTTGTAGAGCAACCTTCCTTTGCTCCTATATTAGGAATTACAACCATTTGTATAGCATGTATTCCAAGAAAATCCCATTAGATTAAAAAGCCTGAAAACCTAATTTATGACATTTCCACCCTATACAAATCGTCTGCAACGAGCTCTTTGGGGTCAACCATGTTGTATTTGTGAAATCCACTCCGTCCATCATGTGGTGACTCTTAGGTTCACCGTACATACAAAAAATTCAACCTGATATAAAAAAAAGAAGATGAACTATAGCAGTGTGAACAAGGTAAAATCGCACCTAAAACCTCTAAGTTCACATGCTGTTTCCTGCCTGAGTTTTGGATCAGGCTGATTTTTGTATCTTCCATTCATCTCCGTGAGTCACATCCAATGAATGCATTTGATTAAATATACACACCATTGTGGCCCCACTCATAAACCTATGGTGCACGTCCGTCCCCCTTGTTCCCTGTGATGTGGCCCATATACGTTCTGGATGTCCCTGATTTTTGGCCCCAACCCTAGAATTCAAGGTTCACACCTGATGGACGGAGTGGATTCTACATATACAACATGCATGGTGGGCTCTCAGATGCCTCTATCTTGAGAATACATACAAATATATTGTACCAAAACTTGTGCATTTCTCTTTGTAACACAAGCAATTCCACAACATATAAGTATTCTATACTTTCATTTTCCTTAATAATACATTCCAAGACATAAAAACAAGACAAGAGAACCATGTAAAATTTCCTTTTATACAATTGCATAACAAGCAATATTTTTATCTCTATATTTTGTTTTGGTTTGAAGGTATTATTACAAATACAAGAACAACACAAAAGTATTCAATACAACCCATTGGATCTTGTGGTCATCAAGAAAATGAGATTTAGGGGCATCCCTTCATCATGAGATGATGAAATGGAGGGACCCAAATTACAGCCTTTGGTCACCAACTTGGACAGCCCAAGCTGAGAAGATTGCATCTCATGTGGTGTATTTCTCTCTTCCTTTCTGTTTCTTTCCATCCTTTTCGAGGGTTTTGGTGTGTGTGTGTGTGTGTGTGTGTATGTCATACACCTGATCCCAAGCCTCTAGCTTCAGATCCTTTCATTATTCTCAATCTCTTGCATGAGGAGATAAACATACTGCAAAAAATAGCACATGAAGAATAAGAAAATAAGCACTTTATATGATAAATATACCCACTTTTTTGATAGATAGAACCTTTATTTTTTTTACTTTTGGTAATAGAATAACACAACTTGAGATAAAGAAACTTACTCCCATGGAACATCTCCAACCAGCATCCAATCACCATCTTTATCTTCATATGTGGGTGCATAATCAGACCCTTTGCAACCTTCCCTCTCTGAAAAAAAAAAAAAAAAAAAAAAAATCCAAGAAAAACCATCATCAGCCATACCACCATCAAGATAATCATAGTTTAAAAACATGAAAATTCGGCTCGAGCCGAGTCTAACCAAAAAAAAACAACCAGTATGATTTTTTTTTTCTTCGAGTCGACTCGGGGTTTTCTCAAGACCATCTTGTGTTTTTCTCAAGCCTTAGTTAAATCTCGGCTATTCGAGTCGAGTCGAGTCGAGTCGAGCTTTTTTTATTATGATTCTATTATTACCTGTGGTGAAAGATTTGAACATGCTCTCCAAGGCCTTGAGTAGCTCTGGATATCCTTTGTAGACCTTTAAATCAATCTTCCTCAAGTAAGGAGCTCCATCCATGCTAACTTTCACATAGATCCCACCCGTCTCGGCCTCCGTCTTCTTCGCCTGAAAGCTGTTCTTACGGTAGGATCTGATCGGAGGCCACCCGACCACTTGCACCC
Source organism: Magnolia changhungtana (assembly GCA_030180095.1). NCBI lineage: Eukaryota > Viridiplantae > Streptophyta > Magnoliopsida > Magnoliales > Magnoliaceae > Magnolia > Magnolia changhungtana. The sequence continues at coordinate 12,176,672 of JASAUF010000421.1, read as the reverse complement.
TGCAATAATTCCATGCACCCCATCAATCAATTATTCAATAAATCTAGACCATACATAAAACGGTCCATTTCACATCCTAACAAAATTCTATGTTTATCAATTATCGTTCAATCAAACTTACTTGGTGACTGGCGTGGCATCCCGATCACTCTCCCCGGCGTCCGAACCGCTCTTCGAAAGGCAATCCTCCGCCGAGTCGGCGGCGAGTGTCCGTTTATTGCTTCTCCCAGCCGACGGTGTCCGTTTATCGTTTGAATCGGTCCCCGGCAACCCGAGCGTGAGCTCGGTGGCCTTAAAGTTGAGATCGGTCTCGTAAGTCGCCGCAATTTCCATCTTCTCCGATGATCGACGTCTATTATGTGGCCAAATCAATCACAACGGTCCACTAGGCCTTATCTTTCGATGAAATCCAACCTTCAATTGTTTGATACAAGGGTACCAACTTCTTCAAAGGGTCCCAAAACGTTGTATAGATGAATCTCCGGTGAAATTCCGGTGCAGATGAGGTGATTTTTCAGGTGAGTGTAGGAATGCTAGGGTTTTGGTGATGAAGGTTGGTGGAATGCATGGGTATTTTATAGATAGATGGTAGTACGAAAAGGTGGTTGTGACATTATTTAAGGTATCTTTCTCTCAAATGCATGAATTTCGGGACATGTACAGATAAGCTGTCGGTCACATGTTCAACACCTTTGAGGGTTCTGCTCCTCAATTCCATAGCAAGGGACAGACAAGCTCAGCCGTCCAATTTGAAGAGTCAGAGTAGTGTTTTGATACGTTGGTGGAGTCTTTCCATCTATACACGTGCATGGACATACTTCGTTCCGAACCGTTAGTTTAGATGCGGTATACACCCCAAGTCAGAGTGATTGATGGGATGGATCGTAGCATCTGATTAGTGGAAGTTTTTATATTGAATGTAGGTGTTGGATTGTTTTGATTTTGACCGTCTATTTGATTGCTAGAAATCGGGTGGTTAGATTTTTCTTTGAGAGTGAATTTTGGGCTATGTCCCATTAATAGTGGGGCCCACCATATGAACCGTTTAGATTGGGATAGATGTTGGCCACTTTGAAGTATTCGTGTGGATGAGTAAGGAATGTCCACTCTGCCAGGGTATGAATGGTTTTGGGATGATCAACGCGAGAATGTGTAGAGATGGCTTGGATTTACATTCCTGCATGTGTGGCCTATGGATTAGTGATCCAAACCGTTGATATGAAGGAGCCCACCTTTGATGCTCCATACGCAAAAAATCTCACGGATTGTAAGGATTTTTCTACATTGAATGCTGACCTTTCTTAAGCGTCTATTTTCAACTGCTTGGGCCATCGGCCACTGACTGTTTGATCCTATCACAAACGGATTAGATCAGCCAAAATCATGGGCCCCACCATATACTCCGGTGGAGCATTATATAGAAAAAAAAACGGGGGCGTTTGGATGGTCTAGATGCATTCTTGGGAACGCCAGAGAGAAGCGGGGACCGTTGGATGGGAAGGAGGGAGCAGCCCACGTGAACGGGCCCCACGGATGGTGTCATGGATGGGGATGGCATGGCCATGTGATGAGTAACCACCGGGTCTCGGATTTATGAGAGCATGGGCAGCACATGGCATGTGGGAGAATCATGGGTATCGTCGCTGACATACTTGCCCAATTTATCACGAGAAAATGTAAAATATCACGATAGATATGGATGAAAGAAAATCTCTGATACTCTGGTAGGCTGTGATGGATGATACGCACGCACTTCGAAATTACTTAAAATTTCCATAAATGGTATATAATTGATTCAAGATGAACCGTCCAAAATATTTATCCTAGTTCAGATTTTTAATTGACTAAGAATTAGAATTATCTAATTATATGAATATCGGATTGATGGACATTTATTTTGACGGTTAAAAATGAAAAGTGAAATGGTTCTATATTTACCGACAAGTGTCCACCAATCAGATGATAGAATTATTCAACCAATGGTATTTTAGGATTGTGACTTGAAGGTAGTGGCTTCCACAATTTAGTCGGTTTGAATTGAGTTTATATTTGCCACGTGTACAAGTCCTGGGTGCCTGACTATTAAGCGTCATACCGCCGGCCTCCAGAGTATAATATGGCTTGATATTTTGAAAATAGCAAACATTTATAAGCACCTCGGAGTTAACGCCCTCTTAATGCATGTACCATACTCGTACATGCATCTGGTTATCAGAACCATCCGTCATGTGGGCCCTACTATGGATTGCTTAGAGATCTAAAATCTTTTGGTGAGTTGATCCAGACCGTTCGATCCATAAACATTTATATATTGAATGTGGACTGTTGAAAAGTGATGGTCTTTACTGACCATTGTACGCTGCGAAGTAGATGGTCAGGATTTTCGGAATGATGTGATGTTTATGTTTGGACTATTCAAAGTTAGGCCCACGAACTGAAAGGTACGATTGCTGCACCATGTCATACGTACATCTGTACACGTGTGAAATAAAGTGGATAATGACCTCCATGTACAGAAAATCTTTGATAGTCTGGCAGAGTGTGATTGATGATGCACGGGTACGTTTAAATTGCATACGTGGCATACCAAGTCAAAATAAACTGCCAAAATTATGGATCCCAGTCGAGATGCATCATGGACCAAAATCAAGATTATTTGTTTGTTACCTGACTACGACCTTGATGGACATTTATGGACGGTTAAAAATTAAAATATCCAACGGTCGTAATTCAACGAACAAGTGTCCACGAATCAGGGGGGTTAGTTCAACTAATTTATTTTAAGATGTGATTTAAAAATAGTGGTCTTCATAACTGAGTCGGTTTAAATTGTTTTAATGTATGCCAAATGGACAATGTCTAAGTGCCTGTGTATCAAGTGTCAAACGCTTCCTGAGTATTATAAAACTCCACGAATTTTTCTATGAGGGAATTCGTCGCGGGATTTTATCGTCAATTTACCGTGATATATAATGAGAAACAGGAGATATCGTTAATATAGCACGAGAAATAGAGTTTGAAAAAGAAATATCTCCCGCAGAAAGAAAGATTCGACGTGTCGGCATTCGGTGAAGAGGAATTACTGGATCCTCGGCCTAAGGACATTTCTGCATGTCCTCAGCCCTGGGTACGTACATGTGGTGCCCAAGGTTTGTAGATACAGACCATCGATCTGACGCGTCCAGTTGATTGGAAAATGCCAAAAAAAGCTTACGGATGGGATAATTCAATTCTACACTTTGATATGTGGGACCCATTTTAAACGATCCACATTCAACTTTCAAAGGATGGCAAAAATTTCAACCATCCATTTTTGTCGAAGAAACTCTGTCGAGCCGATGAGTGTCCTGTCCTGATCATTGTCTCTGGAACATCTACAAAGTACGGCCCACGTGATGAACGGTTTGGATTTTGCACACGTGAACTAGCTTAAAACGGTGCTCTCTTATGATTAATGAAGTTTTAGTGCCTGTTTGGGAGCGTGGATTTGCAACACCCTAGATTCGCAACCCTGAATTTGAAATCTTATTGTTGTGTTTGGCGCCTGATTTCAGAATCCGATGTAATTGAAAAGTAACTATGCTTAGTATATCTACAGGGTTAGAATTTAATTATTAAATCAATTTTAATATCTTTAATTAGTGTACGTATGTAATGTTTGATAAAATAATTATAATAAACTCGTTGGAATATATACTTTGCCCAAAAATGATGAAATTCTAAGTCTCCGGTGAGCCACACAAGATTATATCCGAGTGAGTAACTAACTAATTTTGACCATTGATTTGCATAAACAATCTTTGAATGGCGCAAATCATCATAGTAAAGTAATTATAGTGATGCAATTGATAATATGATGGTTTTGAGATATCATTAGTAGGCCATATGCCAAATAAATTAATAGCCTAGTGACACACATGTTACACATGCAACTCTTGGAAGGATTTGAGATGTAATCCAAGCCTTTGATGAGTTGAAACGGATTTGAAACCCCCAAAATTACTTCATTGTGCCAAATATACCAGCGAATCCCCTCAAACCCCCTCAAATTCATGGTGCCAAACGACCCCTTAGGGGGTGTTTGGACGGGCACGCTGCGTTGGAGTAGCCTGTATTAGGCTGGATAGGGCACTCCAGTCCTACGTCGTCAGAGAAGCCGTCTGTTTGGATGGGCGGTGGATTCGATCTTGGAGAGAATCCACTGGATTGGGATGGATTTCGTCGCTGGATTGTCGAAGGGTTATCGCCCGTACAGCGCAATCCTGCGGGATTTGACGCTGGATTTCTCTACACTCATTCTCCCTGCCTTCCTCTTTCCCGATGTCAATCCTTCCCGTTGAAATCTCATCTAGTATGTTTCTTGGGCTGGGATTTGGCGGAAGGGTCAGGAATATATGGTGGTGGGAGATGACGAGGTATGATGCGAAAATGGGTTTATAAGAAGCGCTCTCAGGTCGCGATGGTTGTCACCAGTCGAGCCGACGCTACCATCGCGAACTGACGGCCTTTTCCGGCAGAGGTAGGTCCTCTTCTTCCCCCAAATGCTATGAGTAAACCCCCATTTGAATTGCATGTTGGATCTTGGCCTGATCTGTATTGTGGCTGAGATGTGGGATGAGGTGGTTTTTCATGCTTGTCTTCTATGAGGCTTTGTCACAGGCGAGACAGGTCCTCCTATATGGAGTTCGCCTGTGTCATCCGCTTCGACGGCATTGTTTCACATACCGATTTATACGGGGGTGGATTTTCATCTTCTGTTTTCAAACGTGATTCCTGTCATGCTTTTCCTGTTAATTTTTTGGATTGAGTCTATGGTATCTTCTGCTTCCATAATGAGATGGTGATCTGGGATCTATGAGATGGTTTTCTAGTATCTGTCTCCTTGAGTTTACCAGGATTATCTCAGATCGTTTGCTGTGTTGGTAGATCAACCGCTGGATTTCTCTGTTGTTGCTATATATGAGTCGGATTTTCCGTTGAAGGATTTTACACTTGCACATTATATACGTGCTATTTATAATCATGTTCTGCAGATGAATTTTTCCCATATAAAGTACATTTATATATGAACTGCTGATATCTGTTTTATTAGGCAGTTATGAATTTTTATGGCTTCCTTTCTCAACCAAACAAATGGCTACTTGTCATGATCTGTAGAATTTTCGGGATCACCTTCAGTGTTACAATGGAATTATTCTGTGAACCCTCTTCCAGTGGTGTTTGGTTGGGTTGCATACAATGTATATTTTTAGATTCTTTGACAAGTCAATTGTGACTGTAGTTGAAGCCTCCTCATTTATGTAATTTCTATATCTGGATAGCTAACTCCTTGCAAAATATGCAATTTATAGCCATTTTTCATGATGTTCTATATCTGTCATGAAAAATCTATGTTAGAGTCCCTCCTTGTGATGTTATTGTTGACTGTTGGTTTTTATCATTTCCTTTCAATCTTTTCCTTCTCTTCTTTTTGATTGAGTATATATGTATTTTCTTCTTCTAAGTACTGAATTTCCTTATATATACCAGATAGATTTTTGCTACATGTCACATGGAATTCCCAGGATTACATCAGATGGTTTGTTCTGTTCGTGTATCAATTGCATGATTTAAGAGTTGTTGCTATATCTCATCTGGATTTGCTGTTGCTGGATTTTTCACTTGGACATCATAATCCGGTGTTGAATAATCAGGTTCTTCTTTCTAATTGTACATGTATGATAGTCTCATCAGTGTATAAATGAGTCATATGGATTTTAATAGCTCGTTCAGGGAATGGTCTGTATGCCTTGTGATCCGGTGGATTGATTTTATGTGGCTCTTAGTACATGGATTAAATGACAGTTCCATCAATGTATACATGCAAGCTGTTTAATTTGACACTATTTAACTGTTAATGCACTGTTCTCCTTGGATTCCAGTGATGAATTTTTCATGCTTTTAAAATACATGTATACATGATACTTCTATCAATGTACTAATGTATACAGATTAACTGTTCTTTATATTTCCCTTCTCAAACCAGTGTTATATTTGGTATTCCTCATGTAGCATTACTGAAATGAGATTGTTTTAGCTATAACGATTGTGAAATATACATTTTCTATGTACCTTGGATAATGACCAAAATGTAGGCAATTGATTGAGTGTTTATTACTGTTGTCAATGCCTCAATATTATTTCATTTACTTGTCCCATTCTCTCTATCATGTCCTTCAATTACAACTTCTCTTGATATATGAGAAGGGTGTATTCTGTTTGCATTTTTCGCATAAACCTACTGTTAATGTTGATTAGCAGTTCCACAGTCATCATCATCTTTCCGATCTAATTATTTTGGAAGAAGATATGCACTTATATTTCATTTTTCCAGTTGTAATAAATTGCTAGCCTCAGAACACTGTAAGGCCTTCGCCTCTTTCTGGCGGTTATAGCCAGCAAACCTATCGTCCATGCGGACCACCTGGTCCACCTACTGAAGAGGTACATCTTACAGTGTGAAAGAAACAGAGATTTTGATAAAAATGTTGCAGAAGTTCCTTAAATCAATTTGAACCCTTTGTCAATTTCCATATTGGATATTGATAAGAAATTTGGGTCTTTGTTAAAGTGAGAAAGTAGTTAAATTGCCACTCAAACTACATTTCTAGCGAGTCCTGTCTTGCCTTGCTAGGAGCTATAGTCTTCCCTAAATCCATTTGCACTCTTGGTAGGATTCCATATGGGATACTTTTGTTGGTTGGCTTTTACTATTATATTTTGAATCTTTAACTAATATCTATCAGTTGTGTGGCCCACTGTCTAATCTTCAGCACATGAATTAGTTGTGATTCTCTGCAGTACATGAGCCCACTGGTTGAACATGTACTCAATGTACAGTGGAAGACTATAACTTCATGTGTTTTATGAATCCTGACTTAATGTGATTCAACGAAAGATTATGTGTATCATACTTAGGCTGCAAAAGCTAGGGGAGAATTGTCCTTGAAGTATATATTTTCTTTTGGAGCATTTGCACAGTAGCCCCTTCTGCACATGTATGTATTTGCTATTGTGTTTCTTACTGTTTATAAAGAATGGAAATGCTTTTATAACTATTGCCAGTCTATAACGATTGTGAAATATACATTTTCCTGTATAAAGTACATTTATATTTGAACAGGGGGTATCTGTTTGATAGGGTAGTTGTGAATTTTTGTGGCTTCCGCCTTTCTTGGCCAAACAAATGCTGAGAAATCCTAAGTTTGTGGAATTCTTCTGTGAACCCTCTTTCAATGGTGTGGGATCCAATTGTAACACTGCTTCTTTCAAGGTGGACTTGAAAGAAACATAATTGTGGTTTGAATCATGGTTCCTCATGAGAACTTAAACCTTCTATTATTTTCATGAGTCATTTTTTGCTTTCTTTCTATAAACTAGATGTCATTAAGTGCATTTTATTTCTGTTAAGAAAAATGCTTTTAAATCAAGTTCAGTATTTGAGTTCATAACGTGCATTTTATTTCTGTCGGAGCAATCCCAACTCCTCAATGATGGCAGCTTTTAAGAAGAGGGAAAAAAACATAAACATTCCACATTCAAATCATATCCGGCGTGTGTTTATACTTGTTTGCATATATCTCATACCTGATTTCTTTGTTAACCAGTCAATTATTTCTATTACTTTTGGTTTCTTCCAGTTTAATTGTTGTTTTCTTATTGAGTTTAATTGTTGTTTGCTTTCTCGAGTTTTCTCTTGCAGAACTGGAAATATTGCATTTTTGTTGTGGGTGGTGTTGTTCACTTCATTCTCTTCTTGTAGAAGTAAAAAGATTGCATTTTGATTGGTGGGTTACTTTCTTAAATTTGCTCTTACAGGGAAAAACAAAACACTTGCAATTCGTATGGTGTGTTTGTTCACACAATTGTACTTACAGCAGAAGGAATTTGGAATGGTGGATTGTTCATTTTCACTTGATTTTTTCCATTCTTACAGAATAGAGAAGATTGCAATTTGACTGGGGTGTTGTGTTTGTTCACTTGCTATTCTTCTTACAACCGCGAGAAGATTGCATTTTGATAAGTTGGGTGTTTTTTATTTTCCAGAATTTTCTCTCACACTACCAAAAAGATGGAATTTAGAATGATGGGTTTTGCTTGTTCTCTCTCTCTCTCTCTTTTAATTTTTATTTTTACACACGCACACACACCCCACACACGCACACTGTGGGATTTCACCACCATGGGTATTCGAACCCTTGACCCGGTGTTGAAACTCCAGGGAGTCTACCACCGTGGGTTTTGCTTGTTCTCTTGATTTTTTTACTCTTACTGAACTAAAAGATTGGATTTTGATTGGTGGGTTGCGTTATTTTTTCTTGATTTTCTCTTAACAAAATAGATTGCATTTTGTGGTGTGTTGTGTTTGTTCACTTGCTATTCTTCTTATAAAAGCAAAAAGTTGCTTTTTCATTAGAGGGGCATTTTTTATTTTCCCTTGAATTTTCTCACATAAGAAATAAGATGGAACTTGGAATGGTTGGTTATTCTTGTTCAGTAAATTTTCTTCTTACAGAACCAAAAAAGTAAAAAATAAAATTGCATAGTGTATGGGTAATGACTATTTTTTCCCCCTTCATTTTTCTCTTACAGAACAAAAACGATTGCATTCTGAGTGGTGAGCTGTTTTCTTTCTATCTTTTTCTTTTTCGTTTCTTTTTTTCACTTGATTTTCTTTTTTCATAGGTTAATGATTGCATTTTTGGGTGGTGAGTGTGTTTATCTTCTTAAATTTTCTCTACAGAAACTAAAAAAGATGGCAATTTGGGCAGTGGGTTGTGTTTGTTCATTTGGTTTCATCTCATAGAACTGAAAAGATTTAATTTGGGCAGTGGGCAGTTTAATTGTTCTTAATTGTAGATATTTTTGGCTCTTTATCTAGTAGTTAATATTGCACACACCATTCATCTTTGAAAAGCCAATGACCTTTATCCACACAATTGTATTTGTTGGAGTAGCAATGGTGTATGACGGGACTTCCTTATTATAGTCATGTGATGTCTTAACTGAAGGAATATTTCCATTACATGTTGTTCCATTTTTCAGGAAACAGTGTTCAGCACACAGTTCTTGTTCATTACAGAGACGTTTAGGAGGTACATTTCTACACCATTGTATCATTTTGGAAAACTGATATTTGCATTACTCACTGCATATTATATCATTTTAATTTAACTCTATGTCTCCTATTTAGCTGGTTTTTCAGAATTCTGATGTATAATCTTAATTATTTTAACCCTCGAACCAGATTCTAGACATGGGTCAGGATTTGGAGTTGGAATCCATCTCTTCAGAATGTAATGGAAATAATGGGTTGTGAAATGTGAACTTCTTAACATGTAATCATATGTGAACTTATCCCACCTCGTTAAATTATTCAACCTTTTCTTGAAAAGTAGATGGAAAGACTTCTGAGTATACGAACCTGACGGTGTTGATTATCAGTTGGCGATGGAGGGTGAAGAATCGGGAGAAGATACAGATAGTGTCATGGTTGCAAGGGCGATGATGGCATGTGTGGCGGCTGTCGGGGAAAATTGTCGTGAATACATGTTCAAACAGCCCTCTCATCATGGAGAGGATGAGCGCTCCAGGTTCATCAACTCTATCGTTAGGGCCAGTGACCGGGATTGTGTCACGTAACTTAGAATGAATCGAGTGACGTTCTTCGATCTATGTACCCAGCTACGTGAGAAGACCGTGTTGCGTGATATCCTCGGCTTATGAGTCTTGAAGAACAATTAGTAATGTTCCTACACACATTGGGGCACAATGTTCGAAATCACGTAATTGGTCATAGATTCATTCGATCAGGTGAAACTGTGAGTCGCCACTTTCATAGTGTATTAGATGCAATTGTGTCACTGTACCCTATTTTCGTTAAACAGGCTAGACACGCGACTCCATCTGAGATTCAGGCAAAAAAAATTGGGCTACTTACTTTCAGGTATTAATTATCGCGGGTCATATTTCCATATACATATTTAATACTACCCTTCATTCACACCTTTATCCAATGTATCTAGGATTGCGTTGGGGCAATTGATGGTACACACATTCCTGCTCATGTGCCTACCGGTGACCATGCGAGCTTTCGCAATCGGAAGGGGGTCCTCTCCCAAAATGTACTGGCGGCGTGTTCATTTGATATGAACTTCATTTACATATTGGCCGGTTGGGAGAGTTTTGCTTCGGATGCGAGGGTCTTACACAACGCTCTAAGTCGATTAGATCACTACCAAAAAATCGAGCAACGGCTATGGAGGTCGAGAGCTTTTAGCCACAGATTAAATCCGTAACAATATAGCTACAGATTTAATTCGTAGCTATAGCCTAAGTGCTCTGTAGCTAAAACGTACCTCCTCACCTAAAACATATTAAATATAGATGGTGCTTAAGGGGATCCATGAGGTCCATTGGAATATATGTGTTTGATCTAAGCCGTCCAACAATTCTGATATATAATTTTAGTTTTTGAGCCCAAAATTTATGTAGATTAAATGTCTAAGTGAACCACACCATAAGAAATAATATAAATTAAATATCTACTGTTAATATGCTGTGTGGTCTCCTTACATATTCGATCTAACTCATTTTTTAATCAGTGCTAAAAATAATAATTTAAAATTAATGGACGAAGTGGATAATTGAAACACATCATAGTGGGCCCCATGGTCCTAAAACCATAAAACCTCCAGGGAGTAGTCCGTCACGTGCCCCTCCAAAATCCCAAACCCCTCCAAACATGAAACCTCCCATCCATCATTTTCTCCCGCTCGACTGACCAAACCCATCCCTCTCTCCATCTCTCTCTCTATCTCTCTCTATCGCACTCAGTCTCTCTCTTTCCCTTGCCCTCTCTCGATCTCCCGATCTCCCTCACCCTCTCTCCCTGTTTCTTGGCCGCATTCCCCTCTTTTTTTTTTTTGTCAAAAACTCCTTTCGCTATAAGAAGGAGAAGAAGAAGGAGAAGGAGTAGAAGAAGGAGCACGTACGGTTATTTCTTTCTTTTTCTCTCTTTATCCGTTTCTCAAATCTTTCAATCTGCATTCCCCTCTCTCTGTTTGTGAAATCTAAGGGCCCGTTTGGCCAGTCGGATTGGAAGGAATTGGATGTTATTGGAAGTTAAATCCTGGGATTGGCCGGGCGTGCCAAACAGAGTCGGTGATCTGATCCCAATCCCTGAGACGTGAGGGATTGGAAGGGATGGGAAGGTTTAATCCCGGTATTAGCCGGGCGTGCCAAACAGACTGGATATATCAATCCAGGGATATAGCAATCCCATGTATCTCAAGACAATCCACTGATAACACCATCAATACCTAGAAATTCAAGCCATCCATCCTTATACCATTCAATCCCTTTCAATCCACCCGGCCAAACAAGCCCTAAAAATGCTTTGTGGGCTCCACCATAATATTTGTATTTGGGCCATTCATTTTTTCCAGCTCATTTTAGGGCCAAATCTCAGGTGGACCACACCATAAGAAACTGTGCTGATTGAACGCCCACCATTAGGGCCTGTTTGGCCGGGCAGATTGGATGGAATTGGATTGTATTAGAGTGGATTGCATAGATTTCAAGGTAATGATAGCTGAGTCAGTGGATTGGCGCAAGATATATGGGATTGCTATATCCCGGGATTGTTATTTTCGGTCTGTTTGGGACGCCCGGCCAATCTCGGCATTAAACCTTCCAATCCCTTTTAATCCCTCGAACCAAACACGTCCCAAGCAATTTTGAAGGGATTAGGGTGGATTGGATGGGAATATGAGAATTTTAAGAATTAGGGAATTCACCTTCCAGATTCGGGAGAGCGATTTTGGTCTCAGGTATAGTTGGAATGGGGCTAGAGGAGTGGCTACTTTGTGGTTTTTTTTTTTTTTTTTTTGCTTCAGCTAGTCACAATGTATTTAGGAGCTTACAGTGGCAGTCCTTCCATCTTTTGATGAACCAAAAGATGGTGATGGAATCATGTCTTCCTTAACGAATACTGAGTTCAGCTCCCCACTTCAAATGATCCCACCATTCCAGACCTTTGCAGAGGGAATTCCAAGCCCATGTCAGCCGGATGGAATTGATGTATCACAATCAACCCCTTCAATAAAAATTTGCTAGTTGTGTGCATCTTTTCACCTTTTCAGAATCGTTGTTGATGTGATTATGATGTCTTCTTAGTTTCCATTTGCAGACATGTGATTAGGACATCGATGTTTTGGGTCGTGGCAACAGCCAGTGGATTACTTGGATTGGCCATCAACTTCACCTCCATGTGGTTTTTAAACCAAACAGGTCCCACCACATACAGGTAAGAGTCATATACCACTGAGAGAGCCATCTTGATTCACCAATTGACTACTGATGAAGAACTTGTGTTTTACAGAATTTCATACTGTCAAGTCCTGCTTATTTAACCTAGAAATGTTTCTGTTCTTCTCAACTGTACGTATATTATAGAGACATTTTAGTCTCACTTGAAATTCAGGAGGTTTATTGGGAGCACCCTTGTGTGGTTTTGTTGCAAATGTGTGGAGTATGTTTTATTCAATTTTTTCTTTTATTTATTTATTTATTTATTATTATTATTATTATTATTATTTTACGGTTCTTTGGCATTTCATTTTAGAGATATATGCTGGTTAGGAATAGTATTGATACCTAATTTGTTGGAACTCTTCTTGTTTCCTTCTAATTATTAATCATTGTTTCTAGCTCGCCAATCAAATGGGTAGGATCTTCCAATCTATGGGCATTTTGTATGCCTCCCATCGACACAGGGTCCATCAGATCAATAGTCTTCCTACCAAGGACTGTATTTTTGTTGAAGATGAGGACCCATGTATATATATATATATATATATATATATATATATATATATATATATATATATATGTATGTATGTATATATATACTCCCTTGGCAGTCCCATCTCTTGAATCTTTTACTAACATGCACCTTCCTCTCATTGCCAAATCTATCCCTCCTTTAGATGATGAAGGTTAAAATTCTGTTTTCTGATCTGCCTTTTACAACCATTTAGTTCGTTTCCATTCAGAAAGGGACATCGACAATGCATGCATGTTGCTATAATTCCTTATTCCTATGATGTTTCCCTGTGCAAACATGAGAGAGCATAAGCATATTAGAAATGAAGTTGATAGGAATGTAGGCTGTATTACTTATGGAAGCAACTGTTTGGAAGGAGTACTTATGGAAGCAACTATTTGGAAGGAGTACTTATGGAAGCAACTGTTTGGAAGGAGAAAGTGTTTTTCTAAAAATCTTTGTTTTTTAAATTAAACTCTATTTTGCCAATGTTTCTAAAAAAAAAAAAGAGAGAGAGAGAGCAAAGAAATGGCATGTAATAACGAAGCCATTTTAGACACCATTTGTATCCTTTTTTAACATGATTTTGCTTTCTTTTAGTTATTTGGTAAAAAGAGAAAGAAACCCAAAAAGGCACTCTTGGATCTCTATTGGCGTTAATTACTCTCGCAAGCATGCTTCCAACAATTACAATAAATTAGAGGTATCTTTATTTCATGCCTTTGGGCACATGATTGAATTACAAGTATCTTTGTTTCATGCCTTTCGGCACATGATTGAATTAGAGGTATCTTTGTTTCATGCCTTTGCAATTTTGAGTTCTTTGCCCTATCAGGTTGTCTTTGATTTTATTTTATTATTTTTTAAGCATGACTTAGTTTTTGAGAATTCTGCATGCCAATTGAATTGGATCGTAGCTAAACCTTGGCTCAAGTAATGTTAGGGTGGAGCATAGGCTAGGCTTCTTATAGTGAATATCTTGTAGCTTTATAACTTATATTTGCATTGGTGAGAAACTATTCGTGGACCTGCGGATCTTGGACATGTCGACCGTTTATTCATTACAATATTGGACGGTTTGAATGGGAATGCCAGAAGGAACTCGAGACAATTGGGAGGCAATATCCGTTTAAACCTTTGAAGCTCAATTTTCTTTGCCATTATGAGTTTCAAAATGTTGAATTTAGTCTATATGCTTATTGTCTCCATTGATCATTTTTTGTTTGCCTTTGTTATAACTTGTACATGTCTATTAATTGAATCGTATTGACATCTAATTTTTACACACCTCACTCTTGAATTTGAACATTTGGACATATTTTATTTTCCCCATATGGATGTATGGCGTGGATAAAACACATGTATCAACATGGGCCCACAGATGTGGGATCTTCACTATGACAAAACGTCCTTTGGTTTCTTCAGTCCCACTTTCTAATGCTTGTGTAATTTCAGATTGGATGTCTTTACTCCTACCTTTGGCTGTGGAAAGAGGAGTTTGTGTAATTACCAATATGGGTGCAAGTAAGAATTTCTTATCATTCACTGAGCTTGCAACATTTCAATTACATGATATTGATGAATAGTTATTTGTTACTAAAATGTCTAGATCTTTTTCTTGGAAGTGGATCTACATGTTGTATAGGTAGCAGTCCTAAATATTTTTTTGTTTATAGTCTGAATTTAGTTTTTTGGTCTAATTAGCTAGCAATCAAAGGCCTCAAATGTATTTTTTAAATAACTTGTTAGTAAAGAATCATTTTGATTTGGATTTTTTGCTTTTTCTTCTTTTTGGTTTTTGGATTGTTGTAAAAGAAGGTTGTAAAACAAAGGTTTATTTTAATTTTTAATTTTTATTTTTAAGTGGTTTGATTTGGGTTTTCAAGTAGATGATCCCCTTAAGAATGTGAAGCTCTCTGGTACTTGCTAGTTTGCACGGTATCCCAAATATATCATTGTGATAGGGATGAAATATACTTCAAACTTAAGTCGAGTACATAGTGTGAGTCAACACAGAACTTCACATGATGAGGGAACAAAATCTGAATGAGCTGAATTTGATATAGAGAGTTAACAGATACTTCAGAACATTGATGAACAAACTTGTAATCCCTGATTTTTTTTGTTTGCATTTGACCCAGAATTTCTACATGACCTTTGCCCAAAAGTCATGCCATTCTACTCATCTAAAGAAACACTAATAGTCTTCATTTGTATGCCTCTCTCTCTCTCTCATGTACATAGACTATCCTCTGTTCTTGAGATGCAACGGCATCACGCTATCAAAGCCCCTTGAAATATACCGGAAAGTAGGGCAGCAGGTACTTACTCTCCATATCCAAAGTATCCTTACGTCCTTGATCATTCACTACATGTTGATTTAAGTTGGGAGGAATTTTTTGCCTGTTCGGCATGTCTTAAGCTACTTACATGCTACAGGCTGAAAGGTTGTCTGAGTTTTATGAAATATGTAAAAGCCTTGATCTTGGGCATGGAGAAAAGTTCATCAAGATTGAGCAAGTTTCAATTTTATAGTGATGCCTCTTAGAATAGCTATTTCTTTCTTTTTATTCTGAAACACTTCTTACCAAGACTTTGATGACACTTGTCATCGGCTTATCCCTAATCAATTTAAGGCATTGGGCCATTTACTTGTTAATAATGCAGCCTCCAACATCATTTCTCACAGCCATGGAGGAGTATGTGAAGTAAGATTAGACATACCCATCTTCTAAACTAGAAAATTTTCCTCAGTTCCTGAGATTTGAGGCTCTTTTGAATATAAATTGTTGTTGATGGGTTCTTTCTTGCTATTAGTTTTGTTGGTCTGTAAGAAAAACCTTAGAAGCATACAATGGAAGGTAAGGAAAACTCTCGAGTTCCCTTCTTTAAATCATGAAAAGGTATTTGTGCTCTTTTCATTGAGTGGGTAGTTGATTACTCAAGCATGATGGTTATGTGCATTCTTTCAGGTGGATGTTGCATATGGGAGGATTGGAGCTGCATATTTTAGATTCAAACATCTAGTATGTCTCTTGTCAAGAATGAACATGATTGGAGTGGCCTGACCATTTGGACAGGCCGTATTTATGTATTTGCTCAAAATTGATGAAGCAGACCCGGATGTGCGTCAGAGCTATCCGGATGAGCTGGGGTCCTTGGAAGGTGGGAACCGCTATTATGACCATGATGAAGTTGTCTATTTCCTATGGACGACATTGGAGGGGCCTGACCATTTGGACAGGTCGTGTTTATGTATTTGCTCGAAATTAATGGAGCAGACCCGGATGTGCGTCGGATCTATCCGGATGAGCGGGGGTCCCTAGAAGGTGGGAACCGCTGACCATGATGAAGCTGTCCATTTCCTATGGATGACATTGGAAGGGCCTGGCCATTTGGACAGGCCGTGTTTATATTTGTATTTACAGGGACCACACCCTTAACCTAAACCCGAACCCATTCTCAAATCCCAAAACCTATAACCTAAACCAAAACCTATAACCTAATCCAAAACCAAAACTATAACCTAAACTCAATTCCCTAAAGTTAAACCTACACCTAATCCTAATCTCAACTCCTTAACTTAAACCTAAACCTAAACCTAAATTAAACCCAATCTTGAACATGAACTTGATTTCCTAAACATAAACTATAACCCATTCTCAAATCCAAAACCTATAACCTAAACCAAACCAAAACCAAAACCTATAACCTAAACCCAAACCCATTCTCAAATCCAAAAACCTATAACCTAAACCTAAACCTTAACCTAAACCTAAAACCTATAACCTAAACCTAAACCTATAACCTAAACCAAAACCTAGACCTAAACCTAAACCTATAACCTAAACTCAAATCCCTAAACCTAAACCTATAACCTAACCAAACCTATACTTATAACCTAAAACTATTCCCAAATCCCAAAACCTATAACCTAAACCTAACAAATCCCTAAACCTATAACCTAATCTCAATTCTCTAAAGTTAAACCTACACCTAATCCTAATCTCAACTCCCTAACCTAAACCTAAACCTAAACCCGATTTCCTAAACCTAAACCCAATTTCCTAAACATGAACCCATTTCCTAAATCCTAAACCTATAACCCATTCTTAAATCCAAAACCTATAACCTAAACCAAAACCTAGACCTAAACCTAAACCTATAACCTAAACTCAATTCCTTAAACCTTAACCTATAACCTAACATAAACCTATACTTATAACCTAAAACTATTCCCAAATCCCAAAACCTATAACCTAAACCTAACCTTTCCTAAACCTATAACCTAAACTCAATTCCTAAAGCTAAACCTACACCTAATCCTAATCTCAACTCCCTAACCTAAACCTAAACCTAAACTTGAAAACCAAAACTTAAACCCAATCCCGAACATGAACTCGATTTCCTAAACCTAAACAATGACCCATTCTCAAATCCAAAACCTATAACCTATACCTCTAAACCAAAACCATAACCTATAACCTAAACCCGAACCCATTCTCAAATCCCAAAACCTATAACCAAAACCAAAACTAAAACCTAAACCAAAACCAAAACGTATAACCTAAACTCCGAACCCATTCTCAAATCCAAAACCTATAACCTAAGCTTCTAAACCTATAACCTATAACCTAAATCAAAACTTATAACCTAAACCAAAACCAAAACCTATAACTTAAACCCGAACCCATTCTCAAATCCCAAAACCTATAACCTAAACCTAGACCTAAAACTTAACCTAAACCAAAACCTATAACTTATAACCTAAACAAAAACCTATAACCTAAACCCGAACCCATTCTCAAATCCCAAAACCTATAACCTAAACCAAAACCAAAACCTATAACCTAAACCTAAACCTTAACCTAAACCTATAACCTATAACCTATAACCAAAACTAAAACCAAAACCAAAATCTATAACCTAAATCAAAACATATAACCTATAACCTAAACCAAAACCAAAACCCGAACCCATTCTCAAATCCAAAACCTATAACCTAAACCTAAACCTTATCCTAAACCAAAACCAAAACCTATAACCTAAACCAAAACCAAAACCTATAACCTAAACCCAAACCCATTCAAATTCCAAAACCTATAACCAAAACTAAAACCTTAACCTAAACCAAAACCAAAACCTATAACCTAACCCAAAACCAAAACCTATAACCTAAACCAACCCATTCTCAAATCCCAAAACCAAAACCTATAACCTAATCCAAAACCAAAACCTATAACCTAAACCCGAACCCATTCTCAAATCCCAAAACCTATAACCAAAACCAAAACCAAAACCTATAACCTAAACTCCGAACCCATTCTCAAATCCAAAACCTATAACCTAAACCAAAATCTATAACCTAAACTCAAATCCTTAAACCTTAACCTATAACCTTACCTAAACCAATACTTATAACCTAACACTATTCCTAAATCCCAAAACCTATAACTTAAACCTAACCTTTCCATAAACCTATAACCTAAACTTAATTCCCTAACGCTAAACCTACACCTAATCCTAATCTCAACTCAAAACCTAAACCTAAAACATAAACTTGAAAACCAAAACTTAAACCCAATCCCGAACATGAACCCGATTTCCTAAACCAAAACCATAACCCATTCTCAAATCCAAAACCTATAACCTAAACCTAAACCAAAACCATAACCTATAACCTAAACTCGAACCCATTCTCAAATCTCAAAACCTATAACCTAAACCTTAACCTAAACCTTAACAAAACCTATAACCTATAATCTAAAGCAAAACCAAAACCTATAACATAAACCCGAACCCATTCTCAAATTCCAAAACCTATAACTTAAACCAAAACCTACAACCAAAACCAAAACCAAAACCTATAACCTATAACCAAAACTAAAACTTATAACTAAACCCGAACCCATTCTCAAATCCCAAAACCTATAAACCTAAACCAAAACCAAAACCTATAACCTAAACCCGAACCCATTCTCAAATCCAAAACCTATAACCTAAACCTAAACCTTAACCTAAACCTATAACCTATAATCTAAATCAAAACCTATAACCTAAACCAAAACTAAAACCTATAACCTAAACCCGAACTCATTCTCAAATCACAAAACCTATAACCTAAACATAAACCTTAACCTAAACCTATAACCTATAACCTATAAAACCTAAATCCTAAAAAAACCTATAACCTAAACCCGAACCCATTCTCAAATCCCAAAACCTATAACCTAAACCTAAACCTTAACCTAAACCTAAACCAAAACCTATAACCTAAACCAAAACCAAAACCAAAATCAAAACCAAAACCTATAACCTATAACCAAAACCAAAACCAAAACCAAAACCAAAACCTATAACCTATAACCAAAACCAAAACCAAAACCAAAAGCTATAACCTATAACCTAAACAAAAACCATAACCTATAACCTAAACCCGAACCCATTCTCAAATCCCAAAACCTATAACCTAAACCAAAACCAAAACCAAAACCAAAACCTATAACCTAAACCCGAACCCATTCTCAAATCCAAAACCTATAACTTAAACCTAAACCTTATCCTAAACCAAAAACCAAAACCTATAACCTAAACCAAAACCAAAACCTATAACCTAAACTCCGAACCCATTCTCAAATTTCAAAACATTACCAAAACCAAAACCTATAACCTAAACCAAAACCAAAACCTATAACCCAACCCGAACCCATTCTCAAATCCCAAAACCTATAACTTAAACCAAAACCAAAACCTATAACCTAAACCCGAACCCCTTCTCAAATCCAAAAACTATAACCTAAACCAAAACCTATAACCTAAACTCAAATCCCTAAACCTTAACCTATAACCTAATCTAAACCTATACTTATAACCTAAAACTATTCTAAATCCCAAAACCTATAACCTAAACCTAACCTTTCCCTAAACCTATAACCTAAACTCAATTCCCTAGCTAAACCTACACCTAATCCTAATCTCAACTCCCTAACCTAAACCTAAACTTGAAAACCAAAACTTAAACCCAATCCCGAACATGAACCCGATTTCCTAAACCTAAACCATAACCCATTCTCAAATCCAAAACCTATAACCTAAACCTAAACCAAAACCATAACCTATAACCTAAACCCAAACCCATTCTCAAATCCCAAAACCTATAACCTAAACTAAAACCAAAACCTATAACCTAAACCCGAATCTCAAATCAAAAACCTAAACCTTAACCAAACCTAAACCAAAACTAAAACCAAAACCTATAACCTAAACTCCGAACCCATTCTCAAATCCAAAACCTAAACCTAAACCAAAACCAAAACCTATAACCTAAACTCGAACCCATTCTCAAATCCAAAACCTAAACCTTAACCAAAACCTATAACCAAAACCAAAACCTATATCCTAAACTCCGAACCCATTCTCAAATCCAAAACCTAAACCTTAACCAAAACTTATAACCTAAACCAAAACCAAAACCTATAACCTAAACCCGATCTCGAACCCGAACCCGCTTCTCATCCTAAGCCTTAACCTATTCTCAAAACCTTAACCTACAACCTAACCTAAACCTAACTCCCTAACCTAAACCTAAACTTGAAAACCCAAACTTCAACCCGATCCAATCCGAACCCGGTTTCCTAAACCTAAACCTTAACCTATTCTCACTTCTCAAACCTTAACCTACAACCTAACCTAAACCTAACTCCCTAACCTAAACCTAAACCTAAACTTGAAAACCCAAACTTAAACCCGATCCCAAATCCCGAACCCGAACCCGGTTCCTAAACCTAAACCTTAACCTATTCTCAATTCCCTAAACCTTAACCTACAACCTAACCTAAACCTAACTACCTAACCTAAACCTAAACCTAAACTTGAAAACCCAAACTTAAACCCGATCCCAAACCCGAACCCGATTTCCTAAACCTAAACCTTAACCTATTCTCAAATCCCTAAACCTTAAACCTACACCTAATCCTAATTTCAACTCCCTAACCTAAACCTAAACCTAAACTTGAAAACCCAAACTTAAACCCGATCCGAACCCGAACCCACTTTCTCAACCTAAACCTTAACCTATTCTCACTTCCCTAAACCTAACCTACACCTAACCTAAACTAACTACCTAACCTAAACCTAAACCTAAACATGAAAACCCAAACTTAAACCCGATTCTAGAACCCAAACCCAATTTCCTAAACCTAAACCTTAACCTATTCTCACTTCCTAAACCTTAACCTACAACCTACCCTAAACCTAACTACCTAACCTAAACCTAAACCTAAACTTGAAAACCCAAACTTAAACCCGATTCCGAACCCGAAACCGGTTTCCTAAACCTAAACCTTAACCTATTCTCAATTCCGTAAACCTTAACCTACAACCTAACCTAAACCTAAATACTTAACCTAAACCTAAACCTAAACTTGAAAACCCAAACTTAAACTCGATCCCGAACCCGAACTCGAACCCGGTTTCTCAACCTAAACCTTAACCTATTCTCAATTCCCTAAACCTTAACCTACAACCTAACCTAAACCTAACTCCCTAACCTAAACCTAAACCTAAACCTAAACTTGAAAACCCAAACTTAAACCCGATCCCGAAGCACCCGATTTCTAAACCTAAACCTAAACCTTAACCTATTCTCAAATCCCTAAACCTAAACCTACACCTAATCCTAATCTCAACTCCCTAACCTAAACCTAAACCTAAACTTGAAAACCCAAACTTAAACCCGATGCTTGAACCCAAACCCAATTTCCTCAACCTAAACCTTAACTTATTCTCAATTCCCTAAACCTTAACCTACAACCTAACCTAACCTAACTACATAACCTAAACCTAAACCTAAACTTGAAAACCCAAACTTAAACTCGATCCCGAACCCGAAACCTAAGTTTCCTAAACCTAAACCTTAACCTATTCTCAATTCCCTAAACCTTAACCTACAACCTAACCTAAACCTAACTACCTAACCTTAAACCTAAACCTAAACTTGAAAACCCAAACTTAAACTCGATCCCGAACAACATGAACCCGAACCCGGTTTCTCAACCTAAACCTTAACCTATTCTCACCCCTAAACCTTAACCTACAACCTAACCTAAACCTAACTCCCTAACCTAAACCTAAACCTAAAAAACCCAAACTTAAACCCGATGCCAAACCCGAACCCACTTTCTCAACATAAACCTTAACCTATTCTCAATTCCTAAACCTTAACCTACAACCTAACCTAAACCTAACTCCCTAACCTAAACCTAAACCTAAACTTGAAAAGCCAAACTTAAACCCTGTCTCGAACCCGAACCCAAGCTTTCCTCAACCTAAACCTTAACCTATTCTCAATTCCTAAACCTTAACCTACAACCTAACCTAAACCTTACTCCCTAACCTAATCCTAAACCTAGGCTTGAAAACCCAAACTTAAACCCAATCCTGAACTCGAACCTGAACAACCCACCCGATTTCCTCAACATAAACCTTAACCTTTCTCAATTCCCTAAACCTTAACCTATTCTCAATTCCCTAAACCTTAACCTACAACCTAACCTAAACCTAACTCCCTAACTTAAACTTGAAAACCCAAACTTAAACCCGATCCCGAACCCGAACCCGCTTCCTCAACCTAGACCTTAACCTATTCTCAATTCCCTAAACCTTAACCTACAACCTAACCTAAACCTAACTACCTAACCTAAATCTAAATCTAAACTTGAAAACCCAAACTTAAACCCGATCCCGAACCCAAACCCGATTTCATGAACCTAAACCTTAACCTATTCTCAATTCCCTAAACCTTAACCGACAACCTAACCTAAACCTGACTCCCTAACCTAAACCTAAACCTAAACTTGAAAACCCAAACTTAAACCCGATCCCGAATCCGAACCCGATTTCCTAAACCTAAACCTTAACTTATTCTCAAATCCCTAAACCTAAACCTACACCTAATCCTAATCTCAACTCCCTAACCTAAACTTAAACCTAAACTTGAAAACCCAAACCTAAACTCGATCCCGAACTCGAACCCAATTTCCTGACGTTTATTTTGGCCCTACAAACCATATGGTGAGACCATTCCTTTTGTGTCAATTTCATTCATCTTTGAGCTTTTATTAATTCATTAAGAAAAAAAGAAGAAGAAAATGGTTATATATGATGCACTTCTTTCACTTTGTTTTTCTTTCCTCCAATGGTCATTCTGATTTATGAATGCCATGACTATTTGTACGATGATGGAATATACGAAGCTGTTGCAGGAAGTGACTTTGTCATTACTAGAGGTTCATTTCAAGATGACTCTTTAAAGTACTATATAAATGACTGTGGAAGTAATTTTACAGAGGTCACTAAGAAATTGAAAGGAAAAGGAGTGGACTTGGACAACAACCGATTTTTTATTCTTCAGGTGGGTGATGGCTGAAAAAGGCCTATTTACTTGTGAAAAAAATATCATACCGTCAAAATATATCTTCTCTTTCAATTCTTTATCTTTGAAATTTCAGGGTGAAGTCGAGCAAATTTCTCTAATGAAGCCAAAGATTTGTATTTTCAGCATTATTGTAATTGTAATTGTAATTGTAATTCATTGAATGAAGGATTGTAATTAATTGTAATTATAATTGTAATTGATTGAATGAAGGATTGTAATTGATTGTAATTGAATGAATGAATGATTGTAATTGATTGTAATGGAATGAATGAATGATTATGCAGGTGGTAATTGAATGAACAACTAATTGTATATATATTTTTTAAAATAGGATTTGCTACGGATTATATCCGTAGCTGTTGTAAACTATAGCTACAGATTAAATCTGTAGCTGTTGTAACCTACAGCTACGAATATAATTGCTACGACTTAGATCCGTAGCGCTTGCCAGCTATAGCTACGGATTAAATTTGTAGCGGTGGTGATTAAATCCGTAGCTCTTGTAACCTATAGCTATGGACATAATTGCTACGGATTATATCCGTGGCTATTTTGACCTATTGTTACTGCAACTACGACTACGGCCGTGCTACGGACTAGAACCGTAGCCATAGGTCAATGGCTATGGATTTAGTCCATAGCCTTTGCCCATTTTTTGGTAGTGGATGATCCCTTGCTTATCTCACATGGTATTTGGTTATCTTTTAAGAGATTGCCAGTCTATTTCATCACACTGACTTATGTTATTGTCAATTCAATGAGACTTTGATTCAAATGTGTAGGAAAATATTACGTTGTCGATGCCGGTTATGCACATTCACTCGGTTTTATGGCTCCATACCGGGGCATTCGATACCACTTACAGGAGTATCGAACCGAGAGAGCACCTGCCAACATGAAGGAGCTGTTTAATTATCGGCATGCACAGTTGCGCAATGCAATTGAGCGCTGTTTTGGTGTTATGAAAGGCAGATTCCCCATCCTGAAGACCGCCATGCAGTATGAATTTCACACACTGATCCAAATTGTGATAGCCTGCTGTGTCTTACACAATTTCATACGTACTAGACTAGAATCTCAAGAAGAGATGGGCTATGCTGGAGTATCTGCCACTAATGGGGAGAGTAACCCAATGCCTCACGAGGTTTCAACGAACAACGAACAACAATGGTTACTGCGAGCATCTTAGCGTGAAAAAGATGATTGGAATTCCGTGCGCGATGCTATAACAACCAGATTGTGGGTAGATGCACAACAAAATAGTAGGGCTAGATAATTTATCGCTATTTTTGAAACAATTTCTATGACTTGTTGTTATTTACTTTCTAAATCATGTTACGTACCTATCAATGGAATTGCAATCTTCCAATCTCTGAGATGGTAGAGTCATCATATGGAGATAGTAGACGATGTTTTTGATAATCGATCTTTTAAAATAAGGATCATATTCTTATGATTATGGTTGACTTTATACAAATCATCATATGTACTTGATATTCAGGTGGTATGGCAGACATGATGTCCAGTGATCCATCAACACCAACACATTCACCGGTCAAGACACCAGTGGTGCCAACACGATCTTCCCCACGCACGAGGACGGTGAAATCCCTAGCCGAGCCTGCATCCAGAGCCTCGAAAATAAAATGGACGCCCGATATGGATCAGGTTATGATCGACATGGATCAGGTTATGATCGACATATTTTTGGAACAAGTGGCATTGGGACGCAAGGGCGATAATGGTTTCAAACGTGAGGCGTACCAAGTTGCCATCGACACTGTTACAAAGCATACCAATGTCGTCCTCAAGTGGCAGAATGTCTCTAACCGACTAAGGTATTACAAGAGGGAGTACACTGCAGTGAAGGATATGCTGGCGGTGAGCGGGTTCGGATGGGACAACGAGTGGATGGTGGTGACGACTCCTGATGAAGTCTGGGAGGAATATCTAAATGTATAATTTTTTCAATATAAAGTTGAAATATTCGCATCAGTGTACACTTCTTACTGTACTTACTACTCATTAATGTACGGCTGCAGTCTCACCCGCGTGCTGAGAAACTCCGCTGTGAAGGGATTGAGAGAATGGATGATCTTGCAACTATCGTCGGTTCAGACCAGGCATTGGGACGTTTTGTCCAAGGCAGCAGGACTATAGCCGCATTAGCATCATCATCTCGTCTTCAACAAGAACTCAATAATGCATGGAGAGAGCTGGATGATGACCTCGATGATACAATTGATTTGTCAGATGATTTTACCACTGACTCCGCAATGACCATCCCATTTTCACCAGACAGTCCTTCGATTGGACAACACGGCTCACGTAGCACTCCCACTCGCACGTCTAATTCTAATGCCTCTCAAAGTGGGAGCGCAGGCAGGAAACGATCGCGCCCTGCTCGTCCTTGTGAAGTACTTGGGGCCTCTCTACAGACTGTTGTCGACTCAATGCATAAATTTGGCCTGGCGAGTCGATGAATCGCACTTCTAAAGTACTTGATATACTAGAAGAGGTCCAGGGGTTGACCAACTCAGAGTTCTTTGAGGTTGGCCAGCTCTTGAGTAAGGACAAGGATTTGACATCATTTTATGTGAGTCTGCGTCCTGAGCGTCGCATTGACTGGTTGAAGAAAACACTTCATGACCACTTTGGTGATCAAGGTGTCGGATCCATCTGAGGATCATTTTATTTCTGGGTTTGTTGTTTTGGCACTTGGTTGTTGGTCTGTAATAACTTTGAATTACATAATTTTCTTGGATGATTTGATAACTTGCTAATCTTTTTGGGACCGACACATGGTAGTATATACGAATATGACAATTATGCTATGACCATGACTTTTATGTAATCAATTATACTTTTATGGTTTCACATGCATTCATTGGTTTGTGTAATCATTTTGGTGATTGAGGTGTCAGATCCATCCGCTTGCTTGGAAGGGTACGTATATACGAGTGGTTTTTGTTTTCATTTAGTAATTATTTTTTGTAGTTTTCGATGTTATTTGATAGGAGAATACTGCATGTCCACTTAGGGGCGAATTTTTATTCCAACACACGTATCTCGTGCCAATTACGTCCATGTCATTGCAGATGGGAAATGATAAATATTACGTCGTCTTGGTAGGGCGTAGGCTTGGCATATACATATCTTGGGACGATGCTCGGGTGGAGGTGGAGGGGTACAGTGGAGCGAGACACCGCGCATTTAGGAACTGGAAAGAGGTAATGACGTATTGGGACAAGCACTTCAACAAGGCATATGCATCGTTAAGACCTTACACGACATCTCAGGCGGTTCAGGTTGATGCATTTTCTGATGACATCTACTTCCGCCATTCATCGTCACACTCCAGCTGACAGACGATGCCGACGGCACAGGCGTCGACGGCCATGGTTTCTAGGGCCGTGTCGACTGATGATCTTCCCCCATCACCCCGGTCAGATGGGGAGATATTTTGTGCTTCTAGTTGGCGTCGTAGTCTTGTTTCTTGCCTTCCATGTGATGTTTAAATTCTAGTCCTATTTGGATGACTGTCACTCTTATTGTGTCGCTTGAAACTTTTTCTCTCTTTTTGCCACACAACGTTGGTTTTCATGTTTTCATACATCGTTATTCTAGCCTGCTGCATATTTTTTGGGATATATCTCTATCACACCACTGCCACATGATGTAGTCCAGCGGTTTTATAGACATGTCCCCTGCTGATAATAATGTCATATGAATTCACTTTTCTTTGCCAATTTCATGAGACATAAATCGGTGGGCCCCACGCGATTTTATGACCTTTGAAAATACCAGTGTGGTCCACATGCAGTTCGATATATATTGACATCTGTTTTGTATCTCCATCTGGGCCTGTATGGCAGGTATGAGCAGATTTGATAAGGGAGTAACTGGTAAAATAAAAGGCTGAGCTGCTATATGTCGAGGTGTTGTGGTTCACCTGAGATATATAGCGCTTTGATTTTTGGGACAACGGTGTAAGATTTCATGTCATAGTGTACGTATGGCATGGATGAAACATTTTCATGATGTAAATACGCAGATGGCACGACCTCCCCACCATGGAGTTGATTCATTTGACACTACTATAAGGGAATGGATTGGCTAATTTCCCTGACACCAGTTTCAATACTAGTGGTCGGTGCTCTTTGGAAACCATGATGTATATGTTTCATCCTTTCCGTTCATACATTTTTACCAATAATTTTATGGCTTGATCCCAGAAATGAGAGGTGGATTGATTTCAGGTGGACCACACCACATGAAAATAATAATGATTGGACATTCAGCTCTTAGGTCCTCGTAAGGCCCTCTATACTGTTTATTTGACGTCCAATAGATTGATTAGGTCGTACAACCCCAGATGAATGGAGAAAAACAAAAAATGAACTTGATCCAAAACTATTCGATTGAAATTGTATTATAACGGTCGACGCTCACTCAAAATTGTTTCCTGTAATTTGGTCCATTTAAAATTGGGATATATGACTATAAAATTTCAGACAATCATAAAATGATCTGTTCCAAATTAGATGGACGACATGGATGAGGCATGTACATCATGGTGGGTCCCACCGAGCAGCGACCACCAGGCAAAGGCTGTTGTCATGGGGAGTACCTAATCTGTTTCCCTGGTGCAAGCATTCCCTGGATTGGCGGGAGACGGTTATCACTGTCCTTTGCACCTGCCTACAATGAGAGCGCCTGTATCCAGCTTCCAATCCCACGCCTGTGTCCAGCTTCCAATCCCACACCTGTCCAAACATGCACTCACTGAACCCAATCCCATCCAGCCCGCCCATCCAAACAGGCCACTGGGACGCTGGATATAGCAATCTAGCGGGATTGCATGTAATCCACTGACACTGCATTGGATGGCGTGCAATCCACCCTAATACAACCCAATCCAATCCAGCGTGCCCGTCCAAACAGGTCCTTAATGTCTTAATCTCATTTATTTAGATAGCTCCTATGTCTTAATCAGGATTTATATAGGAAGGGGCTTTGGTAAATCCACATGCAATGGAGCTCATGTACATGCCACAAATGTGCAGCCATGGCATGGGATCCAATCCATCCAGCAGCTTGGTCCTATCTTGTAGATGTTTCTAATCCATCTGATAGGTTGGTCCTATCTTGTAGCTTCCCAGGTCTTATGACGCTGATCTGGCTTTGGGCTGGGCTTGGACCTGCTACGTTGGCCCGTGGGTTGGGCTTGAGCCTTTCATGCATGGTCTAATCGATGTCCATGCCAATCTTGGGTGCAAGGCATTTTAGCCCGACCAAACCTGGCCCAGCCCAGCCCAGCCCAGCCCAGCTCAGCTAAGCCAATTGTGGATTAAACAGGTTAATTCATAGAAACATATGTGGATTAAACATTTACTTTCAAGTCTCAATCCTTACACATTGTGTTTGCAAAGTCCAAACATATAGAAATCACAATCTAATAAAGATGGAATAGAATTTCTCACAAATTATTCAACTGAATCACATAGATGTTTAAGTTCCTCTTTTATAGAAGAAAACCAGAGACATTTCATATAATTAGCAATATCAGCTTCCACTACATATTCCATTGTGGAAGAATTGCACCCCATTATTTATTTTTTATTTGTAAGAATTGGCCATGATATATCCTATTAATGAATAATATCATGAAAAATGTATACAATATTGTAATGCTCAAATAAGCCCACCCCAAGCACTTTAAAAGTCGGGCCCATATCAAAATTGATGTAGGGCAAAGTTAGTGTCAATCTCATGGATGGCCATGATTGAAAGAAATTAAACTAGCAATTAGATTAACAACTTCAATTAGCTTATAAGGGCTATAACTTTGCCATCATTTATCCATTTCATGTGTATAATATGTTGTTGGAAAGTTATCAACGAGCTCTACGTTTTAGGTCATCATCCAAGGTATATTGGCCCTAAAACGACTTCACAAAATTCAATCATTTTAGGGTTCAAATTAAAGAACAATTGCACTGGATAAAAATTTTCTTTTGTATATTGAGTGAAATGTATTCTAAAATGTATAGATTTACAAAGATGATTTTCACAATTAAGAGGAGATTTTATTTATTTATTTAGGTTTTGGCAAATTTTTTTTGCTCCACGTTATCATTTTTCATAGAAGGTTTCTATGATTAGGGGGATTTACTTGAGCTATGAGTTGTAAGAGACTTTAACGAACTTATGTAGAGTGCCCGTGAATGAAAATTTTCTTCTATATATTAGTGAAATGTATTCCAAAATATATGCATTTACATAGATGATTTTAGGATGATTTTTACAATTAACAGAAGAAGGGGCATTTTGCTAGGGAGTGCCCTAGCAGCCAGATGGAGTGAAGTAGGTAAGCTTTTTTTTCTTTTCTTTTTGGGTTTCCATCAGATATTTGAATTGAGTTTTGGTTTTTGGGGTTGTTAGTAGTGAAAATCTGACCGTTGATGGAGATGGGTTCGGTTTTTCTCCTTTACTTTTTATGCTGATATGCTTTTTTTGGACCTGTAATCGGAGCAACCGAGCTTTGATGTAGAGGGAATGAAAGGTTTGTTTTCTTTATAAATTGAAAAAAAAAAACAGAAGAAGGTTTTGCCAAAATTTTGGCAATCTTCTTTTATAGATGATCATTTGTACAAGGTCTCCAATATGATTGGAGGGATTTACTGGAGCTGTGAGTCATAAGAGAGTTGGATGAATCTTGTATGGAAAATGGTCTAATACAAATTAGGATTTTGAGTTAAAATTTATTATTTTAGTAAGACCTATTCTCTATTTTAGTGTTGAAAGTCTTGTTGTAATTTAGAGTCTGTCTTAGACATTCATTGGTTGGTTATTAGGTTTAGGTATAACTTTTACTATTTTGGAAAAGTTTCTCATTTCGAGTCAAATCAGGAGTCAATGCTTCTTTTGCTTTTGTAAAGCTCTCACATAGGTTGTAAGTAGCACTTTTCATTCAATAATAATAATTTTCTTCTCATTTTGAAGATTTTTTCTTTTATTGTGAATTCAATTGTTATTTTTGAGAAAAAAAAGACAATGATCTCTACTCTTTCTCCCCCACCCGCTATGCCAAAAATCTAGCCGGCTCGTTGTGGCCTTTAGAAAAGGGTTCGAAAAAGTATATAAAGGGTGAAATTTAGATATCTACATCATCTCAAAGTAAGAAACCATGGCATCAGTGTTCACTTCTACCTTGTCGCAGGTGGGTGAGTGGAAGGGAGAATGCAGAGTGAAGTACTTAGATTTTATTGATGTGCACTGTAGCTCAATCTCAGTACTGACTATATACCATTGCAAATGCTCATGCATAGGTGCCTGAGGCAGTCAGTGATAGATCACCATTCAAACCTTACAAGTGTTTTGGCCACCATTTGGTACGTTGCCAGAGGTGGATGTCTAATCCTTATTGACTGTTTCGTGGGGCATACTAATGTAAATTTTGTTTGGCATTCATAGAACATTGGAAAAGGATATATATATATATATATATATATATATATATATATATATATATATATATATATATATATATATATATATATATATATATATATATATATATATATATCTAATTGCCTTTTACGAGCCACTCAGATCAACACGCTTAGGTGACTTGCGAAATTAGGGCATTCAATGTATTTTTTTAATTATTAATTACACCTGTTTATCCCTAAAATGATATGTCATTTTCATTGTTTGTCCCAGCTGCAACTGAGGACGACGCATTCCATATCAGGTGAAGAGATGGACAGCCAAACGCGATCAAGGGATAATTTAGTTTTGACAGTTGAGTTGAGTCGGGTAACTCGGTTAGAGCAAAGGGTTTGGCGCATTAGAATGCGAAAACATGAAAAGGGTCCACATGTTAGCTTACCAACATTTCACACACATTATTTGTTCTAACTCATGCTAGGCATTCGACGCAGCATGTGGCTGATAGAGATCCCGGCTGTGTCTGCTACACAGAAGCCACAAAATTCTTACTTGGGCATGCAAATGCAGGTGGAAATTGTCGAAAACGATTCGATGACCTGGTATTCGGCCTGAGGTAGATCGTCGATTGACCATGGCTTCTGGGCCACATCAATGGTGACTTGTATTCAGTTTGGACCACAAAACATGCTGATAGATGGGCACCCGAAGGACGTTTTCAGGAGAATTCATGCGGAGATAACAATCTTCTGCTATCCTGTCAAATGGATCCAGTCCACAAATTAGTACAAGCCGTACTAATGCGATATACAGCTCGTCTGGTTCTCGATGATTAGTGATCCAAGCACACAAGGATTTCTACCAGACGTACCTTTCAACGGCCCACCTATGTCTATCCAAGATGGATTCAATTGCCCGATTAAGACCTGACATGTCCAGCATGTGCTCAGGCGATATAGGTCGGTGATGGTGCACCTGAGTGTCCAAGAAGTACATATCAGTGGACCACACACCACCAGATCTTGAATGAGAGTCTAGCTCAATTGAAATGTGGTCCAGAAAACATTCAGATCCAAAACTCTCTTGAACAATGTTAAAACC
Source organism: Magnolia changhungtana (assembly GCA_030180095.1). Lineage (NCBI taxonomy): Eukaryota > Viridiplantae > Streptophyta > Magnoliopsida > Magnoliales > Magnoliaceae > Magnolia > Magnolia changhungtana. The sequence continues at coordinate 12,144,819 of JASAUF010000421.1, read as the reverse complement.
TCAGGTTCAAAATTAAGATAAACTCAGGCTGCGTTTGGACGCACAATCAAATTAAATCGCGAAAATTCAGTTTACGAATATTTCGGTATCAGATTCTAATTATATTCACTTTCAACTCCAACTTAAAAACAACGACAAATTGAAAAATGCTAATGAAAAAGTATCAAATTTCGGTTGTTTCCGCTTTATTAGACTAACAATCACAATTAAATTTGAAAGTCCATCCAAACACACCCTTAATTTTTTTCATTTGGGTAATTCAAATATTGCCTAAATTAAGGTTTGGGAGTTGAATTAGGGTTTTTAAAATAAAGGTTTAGTTGAGGTTATAGGTCAAGAGATTGGAAATTTAAACATGTGGTTGGAGTTGAACTTTGGAATGGAATGATAAAAAAATCTTCTAGATTTTAGGGTTGAGATTGGAGGATGAAAATATGGCTCAAGGGCAGCCTGGCAATGTCTACATACCTAACCATTGTGAGTAGGTCTGTCTTTTATTTTTCTATTTGGGTCCCATCCACATGACACAAACATACAACAAACCCCAACTCATGCAAAACCCAAAACCCTAAAAATCTCAAAAAAGAGAGACATTGGACAAAATAGGGAAGACAATGTCACAGCCTTTTCATAAATCCGTGGGTATATTTGATCTAACTCCAGAGCATGGACAGGACCACACGCCCCCAACCATTCCATATGGTCGTTTTCTTTATATGGGGTGGGCCAGATTATCAGATAAATGTCTGCCTATGGTCTTTTTCTTCATGCCAGTCCACCCACGTACCGGCCCATCCTTTCTGCATTATGTGATGGGCCCACTACATGTTTGGGATCAGATGGAAATCGACGATCGCACGTGTGCACTTTTGGTGCACCATACAAAGGTGTCATTATCCTGCTAGCCCAAGTCCTTTGGACTTTTCTAAAATAACTGTTTTTGGGTGTTTTTATAATTTCCAGAATCACTTAAATAATCACTAACGATTTTTGGTTAGGCACTGCATTTGTTGATTATTAAAAATCAGTTAGCTATAAAAATGCATTTTTGTTAAGCAATTTGGAGATGTTTCCAACGGTTTATCTTACCCTAGACATGTGGACCATCATTTGAAGGGTGGTAGATGTGTTTGATTTCTGTGTGTATGCCACACGTGTCACAGATCTGGGCCATTTATCAAATGGGGAACATTTCATACATGCCATATACAAAATTAGGGTTGCATAATCATCATGTGTGCCACACATGTTGAATATGGGCTTTTAGACTTTTATTTTGATTGCCCATTTTTTCATATGATTTGGACCTTCTGATAAGTGTACCTTAGATAATGAATGGCCTGGATCTCTGATATACGCTTTCCAATTAAATCTCCAACACATGTTAATCTCCTCACTCTAGAGCCACTTATTGAAAGACACCCTTTATACAATCTAATAGGCCTACTTTGTAGAAAGTGGTAATTGATACACGGGCAGGATAGATGCTTGATATGCATGCACTCAGAAAACGTAGCATACGTTACCTAGAATTAAATCGTGAAACCCATTATCACTGAATCACTGCCCAAAATCAAATTACATGAATAATTCCAATATCTGATTTGTAGACACTTGTTTGTTAAAATCAGACCGTTCAATAATTTTCATTTCTATCTGTCAAATAAATGTCCATAAATCCAATAATCATATAGTATAGTTAAATAAGCATAATTTTTAGTTCATGATACATTTATGATAATTTGAATAGTTTACTAAGAATACTCGTATGCCACGTACACAATTTTTAAGTACATGTGTATCATCTATTGCACTCTCAAAGATCATCAATTTTTGTTTTCAAGTTTTTTTTACCCTTCATAGGTTTTTCCCACATCCAATCCCACGTACGTGCAGTGCAATCAAAGGTCAGCCAGTGGTTTGCTAGGCCTGTTTTGACGGTGGGATTAGGTGGTATGGAATTGTATTAGGTACCATGCAAACTTCATATATATTTGGAAACGACTGAAAGAATTAGATTAATTAATCCTGGTATTATATCATCCAACACTACAAGAAAACTGGCCTTTACCGGCGGTCAAAACCGCCGACAAAGGCTAAGAAAACCGCCAGTAAAGCCTTTGCCTGTGGTTATCTAACAGCCGGTAAAGCTTCAGTCGGTAAAGGCTTTACCGGCGGCCAGGACCTTTTGGATTGTCTTTGAACGCGCTAAATCATCGGTTTTGTTGCAAAATTAGTCAAAAGCTACAGATAAAATCCGTAGCTGAATATATGTGTTTTGGTCCAGCCATGGTAGATGCATAGCATCCAAAATCATTTACATCGTCCTTTCCATATCATAAGATGGCTCTTAGTTATTCTAGGTATATGATAGACAATAAATAAAATTCATTGAAGCCTTCCCTAGGCATATATTGTAAAGAAATTGCTTCCTATTTCAGTTTTTAACTAACATATTACAGGTAGACAATGCCTATAGTGAAATAAATCAAACCTTAATTGAACAGTTTCTGTGAATTAAAGTACAGAACATATAACAAATATTAGCACATGGTTACATATCAAAATATTTGAAACAAATCTTTATACACTCTGAATCACCTACAAATAAGTTTTGTAAATTTTAAAGCCAGCAATTCAACAATGTAATGGAAGTTCCTAATTGAAATATAAATTGATCTATCAAAAAAGAAAAGCAAGAAACTGAATGTAGTTCAAAAGAACCCTTGTACGAAAAGAAAAATGCAATATTACCTTCTATTGACCAATGATACACTGATGTTTGTGTGACCAACTCTAACATCTTTGGCATAATCCACTTCCAAAACACAACCTGTGTGAATATAACAATATAGCATGAAAACTAATTGAGAAATGAAACAACCTATGAAACGAATAGAAAAGTGAGCTAATAAAGTTTAAAGTGGATGACATTATCACCTTCAAAGTCTGATGTGATTTCATTTTTGCCTTCGTCTCAATGTTGAATATTTGTAGGTGGTCCTGAATAGTTCCCTAAAGTTGAGCTTCAAACAGAATGTCACAGTTCACTCGTCATATATGAGATGCAACAAAGAAGATGCTCACCACCACAAGCAAAAAGAATGTCATAGTACTAAAACTTGGTGGGTCAACTCAACCATGTTGAGTCGACTCGGTTCAAAGAGATTCCAAGCCGGTTTCACAGAAACTCACTGGCCAGCATGACTCACATGACTTGATGAGTTGTGTCAATTCGGCTAAAAACTCAACTGACTCTATCCACATCAACTTGTACAAGGACCATAATCCACAAAATAAGTGAGCAGTGAATTAACTAAACAAATTCATGAATCATTACCATTATAAAATCACAAGCGCATGATGTCAAGAAGCATGAATTTCACTGTCAAAGCAAGTTTAAAACTGTGTCCGCATGTATTCCATTCCAATATATAAATTTGGTAAATGGAACCTGGAACAAGAAAATGTCAAGATTCAATCAGTAAAGAGACCACACTCTCAAGAGAAATTTCAGTTGCTGATAATTCCCATAGCAACAAATTAAACAACACTACGATCATTTGAAAAAGACAATACATGATCATTTAGGCATGAGCCAAAAAATGTTAGAAATCGAAAACAAGGAAAGCTAGTTATAGTTGGGAAATCTTAAAGAGAGGACCATGAAAATTTTCTCAAATGAGAAGTATTATAGGAAACAGTTCACAGGACACACCCTAGAAGGATAAAAGTTTTAAAAAAAAAAAATGGCAAGGAGAAAAAGACAAAAGCTAGGAAGAAAAACTATTAGCACTCACACACTGCGGCATGAAGACGAATCAAACCCAGGAGGCAAATTTCCACTTGGAACCGGCTCCATCTGCAAAAAAAAATAAATGCGAAAAAAAAAAAAAAACCCTAGAGAGACTATGAATTTGGTATGGGGGACTCAAATATGGAAAGACAAACCTATAAATACTAACATCAAAATTCTAGTGGAAAACCTACCATGTTTATCCAACAAAGAAAAATAAACAAGGAGCGACACTTGAGCTTCTAAATGCTAAGTAAATTCCTATCATTTCAATAGCAAAAGGAAACGAACCAAAATTGCAACTTGCTATGAGAAACTAATGAAAACAAACAAAAAACAACAATAAGGCCACTTGAATCCTAGCTTTTTTTACCATAAGATGCCTTAAAATGTAACCGAAAGGAAAACAAACACAATCTAATAATTCTCAGGCAATATCTCGGCCAAAACTTAGATATAACCAACTCGCATGATCCTGCAATCCCATTTAGATAACATAATGTACCATCGTTGACCAGGCAAGGAAGAAAGCAGTATGTCTAGAACACTTTTACAATAAACCGTCACATCATATTAGCACTAATTATGCCTTTCTGGGTGTGATCAAGCCCATCTCAAAAGACGTTTTTGAACACATGAACTAAGAAACAACATCGCATCAGCCACATATCACACATTTTGGTTTTTTTTTTTTTTTTTTTTTAAGAGTAAATTGTTTGCACATTACAGACACATGGAGTTTGTCGAGACCAAAATGACTTTTTTATCGGATCAAAATAGACTGATATAAATACAACTATAAATTATCTGCATAAACAAGGGGCATGGAAATTACACCGAGATTACGAATTGGCAAAGCACATATCGGTTCGAGAGATAACAAAAAACGAGGAGCCATCATTTCATAATTTAAAACCAAACCAAATTTAAACCATTACGGTCCCAATCAAGTTGGATAAAAAAGACAGTTAAAGATCCAAACCGACTTTATTGATATAGTAATACAGTTCAAGTCCAGTCCCAGTTTGTTTGCCCAGACTAGAGCGTACACGAGCAGAGTTGATGGGGATTGTCATGAGTTTGTGGTGGGTGATAAGTCACACCCACATGCATTGGAAGTATGTTTACACTTGGGTGGATTAATAGAGGAAGTGAAGCAAAATAGTTTGATTTTTGCATGACTAAGGCCATGGTATGTGTTGACGTGTCTTCTTTTTTTCTTTTTCTTTTATCCATTATTCCCAAGGGGTCGTTTGGCAACCTGGAAAAGTACACCACTGGAAATTGGAATCCTAAAGTAGGGGAAATTCTAGCATTTGGCAACCCAAAAAGTATGCAGCTGGAAATTGAATTCTCCGAGCCCCATTTAGTTGCACCCTCCAAAGGGGCATTTGAGGCCTAAATGCCAGTTTGATCCAAGCATTGATTGATGTTGTGCATTTGGATGCACTTTGGAAACCTCTATCTCATCTCCCACTCAACAAAATAGTTGCTAAAATGCCTACTCAGCAAAAACCAATCCAGATGGTTTTGCCAAGTCAACCAAAAAACTAAGCTTAACTCCCCCCTTTCTGGAAATCTCTATTGAGGAAGAGCGTCCAAACAGGCCCTAAGTAGGATAAATTCTTGGGTTTTACAACCTGAAAAAGGTGAGAAATGGATTCCTGTTGGAATCCAATTCTAGTAAAAAGCCCGATTTTTAATTCTGGCCAGAGGGTGGCTTGTAAATTTTAGGAAATGGATTACTGTCAACACACGACTAAAAGAATGTTTCTCGAGAGAATTTCTTTCTGAAACATTCTTTAATTACTTCAAAATTCCAGGTTGCCAAATGACCCCAAACCCATGGTGAGTTCGTGTTTGGAGTTCGCTATGATTGATGATTAGATGCTGATGAACCAAGCATAGAGCATGTACTCACCATGCTTTGTTTGTGCAATGAATTGAATTGCGAACACCCAATTCAATCAAAGAGGAAATGTCCTTCTTGTAGCAATGTTTCCTAGTATTCAAAATGGGAAGTACGAACTCTTAAATTGTAGTTACTTCCCTTTCAAGGCGGACTCAAAAGTAATGTATTTGCAATTTGGAGCTTGGGTTTATCTGGACACTTGAGGAAGGTAATTACAAATTGGTCATTTCCACTTCATTGGACTAATCACAATTCAATTCAATAGTGCATCCAAACACAAGCTATGTGGTGAAGATAGGGTGGATAGAAATAGGGGTGAATCTGAAAAGCACCTAATATCCCTTCTTTACGGAATTCTAGTAATAAATAACTGGATTTAATGAAAACCAACTCACTAAATAACAACACAAGACTATTTTGTTCAGTAAATTTAAAGAATCAATGCAATACTTAACACTTTAATAAAGTACAATAAAAAATACAAATTTGCTTTGAGTAGAAGTACAATAAAAAAATACAAATTTGCTTTGAGTATGATAGGAAATGAGTGCGAAGGGTCAATCTAAGGGCCCATCTGGATGCAACTTTCGCAAAAGGGTGTTTCTTGCACTAGAGGTTTTCCCACAACTTTGTCAGTCGACTACGACGAGGTTTTTATCGCCTACTTCAACAAGTGGAGATCAGACTGTGGTTTGCAGAAGTGCATAGAAACACCCAACACGAACTATGGTTCAACTCAAAATGGTGATTGAGTGTCAAACGCCCATTTTGAGGGTCCGTCCAAACAGGCCCTAAATTCCTCATGCCCCTTATGGGAGAATTTCTGCTCATTGTATGTAAATCATTGGTCAGACTTTTTTCTAACCATTAGTTTTTAATCAACAAAAATCATCAAATCAGAGGATAAATTCATCCCACCTGTGTAAGTTTATAGGTATAGCCCATCCAAACAGGGGCCTAGCAGATGAACGATCTCGATCCTATACATCTTTGCCACTGTCATATGAATGTAGATGGAGAGCTCAATAACTATTCTGCATATTAGTCATTATGTTATTGGTCAGATTTTCTTCCCACGAGGCATTATCTCTGAAATAAACATCCCAAACCGCAATGGAAATCAAATCGCACATGCCAGTTTCTCGAATGCTACCTATTACCAAAAAAGGCATTATCTCTTTTCTTTTCTTTTTTCTTTTTTCAATTTCTCTGTTTTTCCTCCCAATCAAAGAACTACACAAAAAAACAATCTCCTCCCCAGAAATTTCAAATCCCTCAATTCAAAGAAAATTTTTAAAAATAAATTAATTAATATTCAAAAGATCTACATCATCAAAAGCACAAATGAAAAACATCAGACAAAATTTTTTAAAAATAAAAATAAAAATCCTATGAAACGATCTCAACATCAAAATGCAGCTCCAGAAACCCCCAAAAATCGTTGCAGAACACAAATGTGACTCAAAAAACCCTAGAAAACATAATGCAGTTCGATGAAACCCTAACCTTACAATTGCGGGAAGACGAGATTGAAAAGATTGCGTTTGCAATTACCTTAAATCGATAAAACCGGAAGCGAGAAAGTAAAAGAAACCCTAGATCCGATGCAAACGCGACCAAACGGGCTCGCCTTTGAAAATGTGAGCTCGTTGAGATCTGTGAATCCAAAGGAGAGCTCTCTCCTCTAGCATTTAAAGTGAGAGAGAGAGAGAGAGAGAGAGAGAGAGAGAGAGAGAGAGAGAGAGAGAGAGAGAGAGAGAGAGAGATCGAAAATCGGTAGTAGGGTTTTCAAGAGAATCGAGGAGCAGGTCGGAGAAAAATCACGAGTTTTACCTTTATCATTTCTTGCATAGGGTGTTGCAAAAGGAAAAAGGAATAGAAAGGCTTTATGGATAGGCCTTTATGTTTTTTTTTGTTTTTTTTTAATTTTTTTATAGAAAGGGACCCTTTGCCTGCATCCGTTAAAACGGGCTGTGGGCAAAGGATAAACCCATCAGTCGGCTAAGCCTTAATTTGTTGTAGTGCAATCACAATAGTATATACTGTAGGATTTTTTATGGATTTTGAAATCTGATACATTTGCGGCCGTGTGTTGATGTATGTGTTTTATCCACGTCATCCATCCATATATGTCCTTTACATGTGGCAGTTAAGTTGCATGCATGTAGTTGACTGCATCAATTGTGAAATCTAATCCATTGACTACAATTCCATGATCCATCAAAAAAGTTTTTTTTTTTTTCTTTTTTTCTTTTTCCTTAAAGGAAGAATTTGTACCAAATATGAGATTGAATAGTCAAAATATCGTAGTATTGGCAAACAAATAATCCTTGTGCAATAATGGTGTGTGTTGGGGGAAAATATAACAAGTTCTTAAGTCGGCTTAGGCGTCGGACCGACCCTGTTGATATGGCTTAGACTCGTCAGGCACCGAGTCTAACTACAGCCCATGCCCGAATCGTTGGATGGAGAAACATAACCCGGACTCACTAGCTGCCGAGCTTGATCGCGGTCTGCATGCCTTGAGCCACGAAGCGAGACCTCCAAGTGAGATCAATACATGACCTCTAGGTCCCCCTGAGGGTCTCACAGAGGGAACTATACACCGACCCATTTCATTGGTCGAGCCCCAGTTATGACCGAGCTCTAGTTCGACTGACCCTCTCGGTTGGCCAATAGAGTGGTCAGACTTTTACCACATGACCTATCCGAACACGGTAGTGTTCAAAAGATAACGGTCAGCCGAGCCCCATCGCTCCTCTTTCAGAAGCTGTTTATTAGGTTTCGCCTTAGCCGATTCAAGGAATCGGCCCCCCTGCATCTTCACCTGAGATCTTCGAGAGATAAGCTTTGATCCCAAAAATCTAGGAAGATCAAAGATTACGGGATCGCTCAAGATAGAGATTTATTCTAGTTAGGAAAGCTCTTTGAGGACTTCACCTCTATAAATGGGGACGCCGATAGGTGAAAGGTACACACACATTCTCGCCCTAACACCATTACTCATAGATCCAGATTTTGACTTTAGCATCGGAGGGTCCCCTGGTCAAGCTAGGGTCTCCTTTGTTTTCTTCCTGCGCAGGTCTTCGAGTACCACGAAGGGGGCGAGCCGAAAACAGCATCAACAGCTTAGCGCTGTCTGTGGGAAGCGACACTAAAAGTCATTTTTTAGCTCTATCGAAGGCACTGTATAACCTGCCATGGCGAGAACAAGAAAAAATGCCCAGGCCCTTCCTGACGAGGTTCCCGTTACCGGCTTGCCGGAACGATAGGAGAATTGCCAGGGCTCCACAACCCGCCAGGCGACCTCTGGTTCAACCCGGCGCACCCACCGGAACCGAGGGAACGGGCGACGGGAAAGAGAAGTTCAAGAGATCAGAACTAACATGAATTACATGAGACAAATGTTGGAGCAAATGCAGCCCCAGCGGACACAGGCGCCCAACTTGGGGGATGGTCGGTTGAACGCTGCTTGACAATTTGCCGACCCTCAGCCATCCGCCCCGCAAGTTGCTCCTCAGCCGAGTCAACATTAAGACCCAGCCGAGCTTGCTCCTTCTCATGTTTCTACGCCAGTCCCGTTGCCAGCCTCTGATCTGCGACATGAAATAGACTGGAGGAGGCGTAACAGGCCTCCAGCCGAGGGAACGGCCGACAGTGAAGAACCAGACCAAGATCCAAAATCTACAGAAGCAGATAGCTGACCTGAAGCAGAATTGTCCGGCCAGTCAGGCAGGATCGGAGGAGAAGGAATCCTCATTCGTGGACGAGATAATACAAGCATGGCTACCAGAACGGTTTCGCCTTCCTCAGATCGTGCCCTACACCGGTAAGGCCGATCCAACAGAGCATACAGAGTCCTTTTGGACTTGTATAGAATTATATGATGCCTCAGATGCTGTGATGTGCCAAGCCTTCTCCTTACTTTGGCCGACATCACTCGACTTTGGTTCAAGCAACTAAAGCCGAGGTCCATTAGCTCATTCACCGAGCTTAGTGACGCTTTCGTCGCCAACTTTATCGGGAGAAAGAAAAGACTTAAGGCATTAGCGCATCTGAATAACATAGTCCAGAAGGAGGGAGAGCTCCTCAAGGAGTACATCAAGTGCTTTAATCTCGAAGCATTACAAGTTCGAAAGCATTTGGACGAAACAATTCTCAACTCCATCATGCAAGGGGTAAGAGACAAACCGTTTCTCTTATCCTTGGATAAGAATCCTCCATCCACCCTGACTGAATTCATGGCCCGGGTAGAGAAATACGCCAATGCTGAGGAAACTCGGATCCTGCAAGAAGTGGCTCAGAACATAAATACCTCAGCAAAACAGTCGGCCAAAAAGGAAGCCGACTTAGCCAGCAGTAAGAAACAGAAGGATGATCAGCCTCGAGACGAACGTAGGTCGGGTAAGCGACTTCATAACAAGTTCTCGATGTACACCCCGCTCAATAAGCCACAAGAGCAGATCCTGATGGAAATCAAGGGTGAGGGATTCGTCAACTGGCCGGACAAACTCCGTGGTAACCCCAGCCGACGAAACGAAAACAAATACTGCCATTTTCATCGTGATCACGAGCACAATACAAGTGATTGCTACAATTTGAAGAAGGAAATCGAGAGGCTCATCCGAGAGGGCCACCTTGGCAAGCACGTGGACCAAGGAGCCAGGACTACGGAAGAGTATCCGGGTGATAATTGACCTACGAAAGAAATCTGAATCATTGTCGTTGGCCACCAGGGCAGAGGCGACTCAAACAATGATTGGAAAAACCATGTAAGAAGCATTAGTCGGCCTGAGTCCGAGATCATGATTCTGGCTAGGCCTTCGAAGGAGAGGAAGCTCGAAAAATATAGAGTGACGTTCACCGAAGAGGATGCTCGAGGCATCCACCATCCACATGATGATGCTTTGGTCATTACCGTCACCATAGCAAATCGCAGAGTCTTTAGGATCCTTGTTGACATAGGCTTGTCCGCAGACGTGCTATTCACCCAGGAGTTCAACAAGATAACATCGAATGGTCAGTGCTACGGCCGGTAAGGACTCCTTTGATCGGCTTCTGAGGCGGACAAGTCCTCCTTGAAGGAATCATTCAGCTCCCCCTCACCGCCGGAGACGCACCGAACCAAGCAACGGGCACGATTAACTTTCTCATAGTCAACCAATCTTCAGTCTACAACGCAATAGTCGGTCGACCTTCGTTGTGCCTCCTCCGAGCCATAGTCTCTACGTACCATCTCTCTACGAAATTTTCGACCGAGACAGGAGTCGGGATGGTTATGGGAGATCAGCACGATGCTCGGCAGTGTTATGCTACAGCCCTGAGAACGCTGTCGGAGGTATCGACGATCGAGCCCCTCGATTCGCGTGATGAATCCCCTGAACATGACCGACCAGTAAAAGACCTCATCTAGGTTTCGCTGCACAAGTTTGACATCTCCAAGACCGTCCAGATTGGCTCGTCTTTAACATCGTCGCTGAAGGAGAGGATAATAGTGTTGTTACGCCGACGTCTTAGTATGGTCTCATGAAGACATGCCGGGCATTAATCCTTCCGTCATAGCTCATCGCCTCAACATCGACCCGACCTACAAACCGATCCGACAGAAGCGGCGCACCCTTGGTCTCAAGCGGTATGCCGTGATCTAGGAAGAGGTCGGAAAACTCATTAAGGCCAGGTTCATCGAGGAGATATACTACCCTGAATGGGTAGCCAAATGTCGTACTGGTAAAAAAGGCTAATGAAAAATGTCGAGTCTATATTGATTATACCAACTTAAACAAAGCCTACCCAAAGGACAGTTTCCCTCTTCCTAGGATTGATTAGTTGGTCGACAACATTGCAGGGTATGATTTGCTCAGTTTTATGGATGCTTACTCAGGTTACAATCAAATTGTAATGCACCCTTCTGATAAATAAAAAACCACCTTTGTTACTGACAAAGGCCTTTATTGTTACCAACTAATACCATTTGGATTAAAGAATACTGGAGCGACCTACCAAAGGTTGGTCAACAAGATGTTCGCCCGCCAGATAGGGTGGACAATGGAAGTATATATCGACGATATGCTCGTCAAGAGCATTAAAGCGACTGATCACGTTATCGACCTTGAGGAGATATTCCTCGTCCTCCGAAAATATCAGATGAAACTGAACTCAACCAAATGCGTATTCAGCATAAGCTCGGGCAAGTTTCTCAGTTTTCTGGTCAGCTAAAGAGGGATCGAGGCAAATCCGTGAAGATCAAAGCCTTGCTCGACATGGGATTGCCCAAAATGATAAAAGACATCCAAAGGTTGATTGGGAGGATAACGACGCTCAATCGCTTCGTGTCCCGAGCCATCGACAGATGCCTTTCCTTCTTCAAACAGTTGAAGTGTTAGCAGATAGTTGATTGGACAGAAGAATGCGAGATGGCCTTCCAGTAGCTCAATGAATATTTGGGGCCGCCCTTACTCTTCAAACCCGAGCCAGGTGAACCGCTACTGATCTACTTAGCAGTCTCCAACGCGGCCGTAAGCTAGGCCTTAATTCGCGAGTATGAGGGCAAACAGTTTCCAGTTTATTACATCACCAAAGCTCTTGTCCTGGTAGAAATAAGATATCCGACCTTAGAGAAAGTGGCCATGACGTTAGTTGTTTCATCCCGACGCCTGCGGCCCTACTTTCAGGCTCATTCGATTATCGTTATGACCGACCAACCACTACGACAAATACTCCAAAAATCGGAAGCTTCAAGATGACTCACAAAATGGGCAATCGAGTTGAGCGAGTTCGGCATTCACTACAAACTCAGAGTAGCAATCAAGGGCTAGGCAGTAGCCGACTTCATTGTTGAAGTCATGTAACAACCCTCCGCTGAGCTAGAAAGGTCACCCAACTAGCACGATCAGGAACAGTCCCGGCCCGCCTGCCCTCTCTGGACTCTGTATGTTGATAGCTCCTCCAACTCTATGGCAAGTGGGGTAGGGGTTGTTTTTGAAACTCCTGATCACGCGTATATACAGTATGCCTTAAGACTTAGATTTCAAGCCTCCAACAACACTGCGGAATACAAAGCTTTGCTCCTAGGACTACGATTGGCAGCTAGCCTGGGAGTTACCCATCTCAATGTGTACAGCGACTCTCAGCTAGTCGTTAATCAGATAGCTGATATCTATCAAGCCAGAAAGGAGAGACTGAAATCCTACCTACAAAAAGCACGTGAGTTGATCAGCGGGTTCCAGCATTGTTCTGTCACCCGAATCTCGAGGGCCGAAAATGCCAAAGCCGACCTTTTGGCGAAGCTTGCATCGGTCGATGAAGACGAGATCCCTTGATCCCGTCCCTACTGAGTACTTGGCTAAGCCAAGCATCGATGAAACTGACCCCACGGCTGTGCTCACCATCGACTCGGAACCGACTTGGGTCGACCCTATCATTTGGTATCTCGAGACCGGCGAACTCCCGAGGATCGTGCTTAGGCTCGGTGACTAAAGGTCTGAGCTACCCGCTACACCATACTCAATGGGATCCTATACAAGAAAGGGTTCTTTGCACCCCTCTTGCGATGTTTACGACCTAGTGAAGCCGATTATGTCATACGAGAGATTCATGAAGGCATTTACGACAACCACTCTAGAGGACGATCCCTGGCTCATAAAGTTATTCGACAAGGCTATTATTGGTCGACCATTCAGCAAGATGCTCGAAAGCTCGTTCAAAGCTGTGATAAGTGCTAGAGGTTTGCAATCATCCCTCAACAGCCGCTTGAGGAGTTCACTCCGATAGCTGGCCCTTGGCCCTTCGCTCAATGGGGGATTGATATCATTAGATCTTTCCCCCTAGAGAAGGGTCAAACAAAATTTTCCATCGTCGTTGTATACTACTTCACTAAGTGGGTGGAGGCCGAGCCCTTGGTCAAAATAACCAAGCAAAAAATTACAGATTTTGTTTGAAAAAAATATTATCTGCCGATTTGGGATACCTCAGACCATTGTCTCGGATAATGGGAAGGAATTCGACAATAAGCAGTATCAGGAGATGTGCTAGAATCTCGGGATTAGGAACATTTACTCATCCCCACGTCATCCACAGGCAAATGGGCAAGTTGAAGCCGTCAACAAGATCATCAAGTAGCACCTTCGGACCAAGCTTGACCGAGCAAAGGGGGCGTGGGCCGAAGAACTCCTTAAGGTTCTGTGAGCTTATCGAACCACAGCCCGAACTGCTACAGAAGAAACTCCTTTTTCCTTGGCATATGGCTCGGAAGCGGTCACCCCCGTGGAGATCGGCTTGCCAACCGCCCGAGTAAGCTTGTTCAACGAACAAGACAATAAGGAACTGTTAGCGCTCGACCTCGACCTTCTGGACGAACGAAGGGAACAGGCTCAGCTCCGGACGATCATCTGCCAACAGCAAGTTTATTGGTTCTACAATGCTCGAATCAAGGTCAGACGATTCCAAGTAGGAGATTTAGTCCTTCAAAAAATATTCCAAAATACCAAGGAGGCCGGTACGGGTACGGTGGGACCCAACTGGGAAGGCCCCTACGTGATTGCAAGTACCGTCTGACCTGTGACCTAACATTTGGAAGATCGGACAGGCCAACTGTTGCCTCATCCTTGGAACGTTGAGCATCTCAAGATCTACTATCCTTAACTTGGCCGGCGGACGATCATCGCTCGGCCCTCATCGGTGAACACACATGGATTCATGACAGAGAATGTAAAAATGTAGATGTATTCATTAATTGGATGAAAATGTTACATCGATAGTACATCGGCATTTGCATCAGTTTTATATACATGGAAAGTAACAAAAGTACAATAACGTCAAAGGAGGGTAACACTTGCTGCTGTAAATGCTCTCGAGCCTGGCTCCAGGCGTGCTTGAAGTGCCTAAAGCAGATGTGAGGAGCGGAAAGGAATTTTGCTCTGCGAGACCGACTTCAAGGCTCAGCCGCCCTATCAGGTGCTAACTCAGGGATGACTGATGGATCTGCATCAGGAACAGTGGTGGGGGCTGCCTCAGTGTATGCCTCGAGGTTAACTGCGACCTCACCACCGGACCCTGACTCACTCTCGTCAAAGCCAGAAAGATCAAGATCGGGGAAGGCTTCCTTCATCACCTTAACGCACTTGGCGTAACCCTGGCGAAAGATAGTAGCCCTCTCCTCAAAGGCTTGGGATGAAATGAATTTTTTCACGGCCTCTTTTCGTGCAAGGGCGAGAGTGGCCTTGGTTTCTGCCCTAATCTTGTTAGCCGCATCACAGGCCGCGATGCAGTCCTTGCGGGCCTAGTCAAGCACCTTCCTGCCCTCTTCCAATCACGAGGCCAGGTTGTCCCTGTCTGCTACGGCCATCCCAAGGGCAACCCTTGCCGCCTCGGCTGGCCCTCCTCAGAGGCTGCCCGAGCTTCAGCGGACGATAGCCGAGCCTCCACCTCCTCAGCTCGCCCGTTGGCCTTGGATAGGTCAGCACGAGCCCTCAGCACACACGGTGCGAATTGTTCACTCCCCAAGTATAGGGTTGTGATGTAGTAATAACTCGGTAAGACCGAGGTCGAATCCCAAGGGACTGTATCTTGTACGTTATCTGAAACTAAGTAGAAATAGAACTAGAATGAGATGAAATCTAAATCGATTGTAATTTGAAGAATAAATGATGAAATATTAATTTAAAACTTTAGGAAAAATCAGAGAAAGGAAACTAGGGATTCAGAGGATCCACTTGTAGAGATCAGGGAGATTTTATGCCTGCATTATAAATCAGGAAAATTAATTGAACACCATTGATATAGATTTCAAAAGATGAAAGGTGTATGAATTAGAATGGATTCCATCACCAAACTATGCCCAGGAGACAAAGCAAACAACAGAATTAAACTAATTACCAACCAATCAACATGTCATGAAGGTTAGGAAGGGTACCAACATCCAACCATGCCCAGGAGACGATGGTGAACAACAGGGCTTCCTGACGTCATAAACATAAAGAGGAAAAGAACATGCTCAAAGCCATTGCAGACCCATTGTAATTTCAGTCACAGACCATTAAAGACTGAAAACATTCCCTTAATTAAAACCAAAATCAACATCAATTTAATTCAAACAAAAGCACAAGTATAAATCCTCCCATCACGCTACAAGCTTCACCTCTTAGCCCTAGCTAAGAGGATTAGCCAGCCATGAATGGCTGGATCTCTTAAAAATAAAGAAAAGAAACTAAAACAAGTAAAAAGAAAAAGAAAAGAAAAGAAACACTTTCTCGGTCTCTCTCTCTCCTCACGTCCACCTCGCTTCTCCTGTCGCCGCCTCAAACTCACTGTCTCCCTCAGTAGTGTATCCCCGCCTCTCTCTCTCTCTCTCTCGCCTTTATGGCAAGAGTAGTGTTGTGGAAAGCTTGAAAACGTGCGGAAGAGGTCGGCAATCCAATTTACAGCAGGAAACCGTGGATTTGTTCGCGGAAACATCATGTACACGGCCAATTAATTCGGTCCCCCCGAGAATCGGCCACAGTATCCTTCACTCAGATCCAAGCCATTCAACCACTATGGCGTTGGTGGTCGGTCATCCCATGGACCGTGTTCGGACGGTCAGATCAATGGAGCGATCCCGTTTCTTGCCTCGCAAAAAGAGCCCGCAGCGGCGTCCGAGTTCCGGACGCTGTTTAAACAGAGCCAGCTCCCTAGTCACGCTGCGCTAACGGTGGGGCTCACTTCCATTTTCTTTTGAATAATCCAAACCGTCCATTCATTTTCCCACAAAAATTCATTCAGTCTTGCGTGATTTTGGATTCCAACTTAGAGTGTCATCGAAGTTTGCTTGGTGCCATCCAACCTGCGTCGATCCTTCGTATTCAGTCCATCATCCAAGAAAGTCAGGGAACAGGTCAGCGTGTGGTCGGTTTCACCTCCTTGTCTCGACGAACGGCTTGGATCAGTGACTGGAGTGATGATCGTGGCCCACCAAGCTCCGTCCGCAACTCTCTGTTGCGAAACAGAGATCGCGCAACTGTTGGCTGTGACGTCAGAGAATCATCAATTGAAGTCATCTGTGAAATCCACTCCGTCCATGGGCTTCAGGATGAAAAACCGTCTGGAAAGGAGTGTTTTTGAAACAAAATCGGTGCGGCCCACTTGATCTTTTGTACCGCCGTCCATCTTGCATTCGGATTCTTCAAGGACACCAAATACTACGAAATCATCGCAGATCGTGGAACGGCGGTTTTGTCTCCTGAATCTAATGAACGGTACGGATCAATGAAACGCATACTGATGGTGGCCCACCAAGAGCTGGACATAACTCCCTGTTGCGGAGTGAAAAACGGGAAATCCCGTTCTAAGATGGAGATCGGGTCAGCGCCTGCTGACCCGATTTTATGTGTATGGTGGGAGGTGCCCCTCGTGTGCATGGTGTACGTGCACCTCCACGTGGGGTCCACTGAGATGTTTGTTTTGAAATCCGCTCCGTCCGTCCACTTTGTCATATCATTTTAAGTGTTGGGACAAAAAATGAAGCATATCCAGGTAGAAGGTGGGCCCCACTTAAGGATTCAAGGAGCTGATTTGTCTGTCGGGCCACTTCTAGAGGAATCCAATGGTTAAAAATTTACGTGTATGGTTAATTTAAGGTCCTCGGCAAGGTATGAAGTTTCGGGCCGAACGGATGGTGGGAACCCCGTGATCTTGCATTCTCGGACCAATTTCGGCCACTTGAGCTTCGCTTTCTCAATTTTTCTCGGGTCTCTGTGTGTAAATTTGTCGATCTTGGTCCCGTAGGGTCCATCCCTTGCTTCCGTAAATTCTGAGCGTCAAATCCACACTTTTAGCATCGATTTCAGTCAACTCTCCTGATTGCATCCTGCAACAAAATACAATTAAAAATACTCCATTAAGCATTATTGTGAATGTAAAATCTGGCAATAATCGAGGTCTGATATGCAATATTTGACCCTCAACACAACCCCCAACCAGCATTTTGCTAGTCCCAAGCAAAATATGCGAAGAATAAGTTGAGAATTACAGGACAATCTCTAAAAACTCAAGTAAATTTTTAAAATTAAACCAGATGCTAGAATTTTAAGATTCACAAATATTGGCCATTACTCTCTCCTAGACTCAAGCAGACGGCAAACCTCATAATCAAGTGCACAGTATTAATCCATCAATTAGAAAAATTCTAAACATTGAGTTCCATAGATGTATAGTATAATCTCGGCTTACAACATTAATATTCAATTCATTTTTTCAAGATAATGTTGGTAACCACACGTTCCTCATAGATCTTTTTTTTTTTTTTTTTTTTTCTTTTTTTTTTTTTTTTTTTTTTTTTTTTTTTTAAGATGGGAATCAAATTTTCACTTATAGGAGCACACCTATGGTAAAACTAGTCGCCTAACTCTTTCTAACATTAATCATGGAAAATCGAATCCACACCTATAGGAGCAAACCCATGGTGTAATTCCTTTATACCCTCTACCGCCAAATCTTTTAAATTTTGGTTTTTTTCATGCTCGATGATTACCAAGTTAATCATTCATTATCAAACCGAAATCTCGATGTGTAAGTGAGATGTGGTATGTGAAATCATGACTCAATCAATGTTTACAACTTCTAATTATGGATTAAGAATTCAAACTTAACTGTGAAATCTAACGAGCAACTGAATCCAAGAGTAGTAAATTCCAACATCACGTATCTTGAAATTCTAAATTCAGGATAGTCATCAAAATCACTTCAAATGCACAAGAATTTCCAGAAAAATTTAAAAATTTTCACAATTTTTGCTCAAGACTTAGAAAAACACTGATTAGGTAACCTAATCTCCCACCCCCAACCTAAAATCTACATTGTCCTCAATGTAAAAGATATGAGCATGGAATGCACATGGGACAACGAAAGTAAAAAAATGATGGGAAGATAGTACCTGAATGATGAATCATGAGAGACTTTCCAAGAGATCGCGAAGATGGAATCCAACAAGACGAGAGAGCAACACAAAACTAATAAAAATCCTATCTATACCACTTTCGCAGGTGCTCTCGATTACATTTAGCGTATGCAACAAGCCTTTAAACCCCTAGGCTGCCCCTAGTGGACGAGTTGTAGTCTCGTGAGGGTTTGCAGTAATGTTACCCACAAACATTGAACTAACTAGAAAAATGAAATAAATGGAAAGGAAAAGTTGGGTTGCCTCCCAGGAGCGCTAAGTTTAACGTCTTCAGCCAGACAACTACAGCAACTACCCTAGTCCTAAGAAAGCGATAAACCTACCTATACCTCCATCAGACTAGGAGATCAGTCCTGGTAGACAGGATCAGTCAGAGGCATGGACATGTCCTCTGAATCAAATTGTTCGACAAATGGCTTTAAGCGATGTCCATTTACTTTAAACTCCTTGCCATTGTCTGGATCTCTTATCTCGACGGCCCCATGAGGATATGCAGTAACAACAATGTAAGGGCCGGCCCAACGAGATCGAAGCTTACCCGGAAAGAGATGTAATCGAGAATTATACAAAAGGACTTTCGGCCTGGGCGTGAATGATTTTCGTAGAATATGTTGGTCATGAAACGCCTTCATCCTGTCCTTGTAAATTCTCGAATTCTCGTATGCGTCGTTCCGGATTTCTTCAAGTTCATTCAATTGAAGTTTGCGTAGCGAGCCGGCGTTGTTCAGATTGAAATTTAAATTTTTGATCGCCCAAAGAGGGCTCTATGTTCCAACTCTACAGCAAGTGGCAAGCCTTCCCATAGACGAGTCTAAAGGAGACATTCCAATAGGAGTTTTAAAAGCAAGATGCATACGCCCATAAGGCATCGGTCAATCGAATTGACCAATCCTTACTACGGGTGGTTAACCGTTTTCTCCAAAATGTGTCGGATCTCCCTATTAGAAATCTCACTTGCCCACTTGTCTGAGGGTGGTATGGGGTGCTCACCTTATGAGAGATACCGTATTTCTTCATTAAACTCTCAAATGGCCTATTACAAAAGTGTGAGCCCCATCACTAATGATGGCTCGAGGCGTTCCAAATCGGGAAAGGATGTTTTCTTTTAGGAATTTAATGACCGTGCGATGGTCATTATTCCGACACGAATCGCTTCGACCCATTTAGTGACATAGTCTACGAAGCAAAATATATAAATTCCCAAAAGATTGGGGGAATGGTCCCATGAAATCGATGCCCCAAAGAATCAAATGCCTCTATGATAAGAATGGGATTCAAGGGCATCATATTTCGACGGACAATGCTCCCAATTTCGACAACGCTCACAAGCTTTGCAAAACTCATGAGTGTCCCCGAACATAGTGGGCCAATAGAAGCCACATCATAGACCTCTTGGCCGTGGTCTTTTTGCGAGAAAGTGACCACCATAGGCTGTGAGTGACAAAAGGAGATGACACTCGATGCTCGTCGTCCGGCACACATCTCCTCAAAATTTGGTCCGGGCAATATTTAAACAAGTATGGATCATCCCAGAAGAATTTGCGCACCTCGGTGAAAAATTTCTTCTTATCTTCGCTGTCCAATGTGTCGGTATGGAACCTGTAGCAAGATAATTAGCAATATCAGCGAACCAAGGTGAATGGGAGACTCGAAGTTGTTCATCAGGGAACATGTCATTGATATGGGTCGCCTCAAGGGAATCAGAGGTATTAAGGCGAGAAAGGTGATCGGCCACTACGTTCTCTACTCCCTTTTTATCTTTAATTTCTAAATCAAATTCTTGGAGTAGAAGGATCCATCGTATCAAGCGGGGCTTAGAATCATTCTTAGAAAGAAGATACTTCAGTGCCGCATGATTTGTATAGATAATGATCTTAGATCCGATCAGGTAAGACCTAAATTTGTCCAAGGCGAACACTACGGCTAAGAGTTCTTTTCCGTAGTCGAGTAGTTCACTTGGGCATGATTTAAAGTCCTACTCGCGTAATGGATGACGCAGGGGCCTCTTATCTTTTCTCTGCCTAGAACCGCTCCAAGAGCATAATCGAGGTGTCGCACATAAGCTCAAAAGGAAGGCTCCACGGGTGGTCGCATGATGGGTGCAATGGTTAACATGCCTTTAAGCTTGGTGAAAGCTTCCCGGCATTGCTCGATCCACTCGTATGGAACATCCTTTTGAAGATTACATAAAGGACGAGAGAGGAGACTAAAGTCCTTTATGAATCGCACATAGAATCCTCGCGTGTCCTAAGAAGGATCGCACGTCTCGATGTTCTTGGGTGGAGGTAGGTTAGAGATAAGATCGATTTTTGCCTTATCTACCTCAATTCCCGGACGAGATGATATGTCCAAGGACAATCCCCTTATGAACCATGAAATGGCACTTCTCCCAATTAAGTACCAGATTCTTTTCTTCACATCTTTTCAAAGACACATTTAAGACTTTCCAAGCACTTACCGAAAGATGAGCCATGACGCAGAAATCGTCCATGAAGACCTCTAGATATTGCCCCACCATATCGAAAAGATACTCAACATACATCGCCGAAAGGTGGCGGGGGGCATTACATAGTCCAAATGGCATCCTTCGGTAAGCAAAGGTGCCGTAGTAGGACATGTAAATGTGGTCTTTTCCCGGTCCTCGGGGCGATTTTAATCTGATTGTGCCGAATAACCGTCAAGGAAACAATAATAGGAATGACCACTAGCCTTTCCAAGATTTGATCGATGAAGGGCGGAGGAAAGTGATCCTTCCTTGTGACGGTATTCAATTTTCGTAGTCAATGCACATTCTCCAACCAAGAGTGACTCGGTTGGCACGAGTTCATTATTAAGATTGGCTACGATGGTGATTCCTGACTTCTTAGGAACCACCCGAGTTGGACTCACCCATTGACTATCGATATAGGGTATATGATACCCACATCCAATAGTTTAAGAACCTCGGCTTTAACCACTTCCTTCATGTTTGGATTTAGTCTACGTTGTGGTTGCTTAGAGCGGTTTTCGCATTTTCCTCAAGATATATGTGGTGAGTACAAATCGAGGGATCGATTCCCTTAAGGTCCGCTATCGTCCATCCTAGGGCTCCTTTATGCTCAATGAGAGTAGATATGAGCATACTCTCCTGTTCTTTCTCCAGTGGGCGAGATCACCACCGGGTATGTCTCATCTTGACCTAAATAGGCATATTTCAATTCGAGGGCAAAGGTTTTAGGTCAAGCTTCTGGTGCCTTGAGGTTAGACGGTAGAGGGCACTACATCATTTTGTGGCAATTCTTCAAAGTGGCCTCCACCTGCTTACTTCAAGCACGGCAAGATCAAGCAAGGCACACATCTCCCCAATCATATCATCATCAAACTCATGGGAGTGGGCCAAACACGTCTCTAGAGGATCGAGGGATAAGGTAAGGGGTGTCCTATCTTCCACGAAAGTATCGATCATGTTAATGTCGTGGACATCGTCATCATCCTCTCGCATTGTCACCGTTATTGAAAAAGATGTTCGACTCCAATGTCAAATTTCCAAAAGACATAGTCATGACACCATTCCCGCAATTGATGATTGCATTTGATGTGGCAAGGAATGGGCGACCAAGAATGACGGAATCGAGTGCTCATGTTGTTGATGGGTTCTGTCCAAGATGATAAAATCTACAGGGGTAGTAAAATCTATCGACTTGGACTAACACATCCTCAATAATCCCTCTTGGTACACGAATGATTCGATCGGCAAGTTGTAGTGTGGTTAGGGTAGGTTTTAACTCACCCAATCCTAACCGTTTGTATACCGAGTAGGGGATTAGATTGACGCCGCTCCCAAGTCAAGAAGTGCGTGATCAATTCGATGGTTACCGATTACACATGATATGGTTGGGCTGGGATCCTTGAATTTCGCGGCACATCTTGCTTGGATGGCACTCACTTTCTCCAAGAAGATCTTCTTTTGAATGCTTTCATTGCCGTCTTTTGGTCGTACATAGGTCTTTCGAAATTTGGCATATGAAGGAATCTTTTACGACATCAAGTAGAGGAATGTTGACTTTCACTTGTTTCAACACCTCCGAATATCCCGAGAGTTAGAAAGACGTTTTGGTGCAACCAACCGTTGGGGGAATGGAGCAACTGGCTTCTCTAGAAGTTCCGGTTCTAAATTTTGTGGGACATCACGAGATCCATCATTATTGTCCTCTTCGGTTCTTGAGATTTTTCGGCCTAACCTAAGGGTTTTATCAATGATCTTCCCACTCCTAAGAGTGGTGATGGATTTAGCGTGTCCCATTTGATTTGAAGAGTGGGATCATTTATCTCGTATTGCGGTTTAGGATTGGGGAGCGGTTGTGCAGAAGCATCCCCTTTTCTATAACCGTCATACGTGAATCTATTTTCTCGCATAAAGTCACGCACCGCCCGAGTCACTCTTGTATGGGATTTGGAACCTAGGTTCTTCTTGAGGTTTCCCCGATTTTGGTTTTGATTAAAGAAATTTTGAGGGGTAGCAGTTTGTCCATTCCTCCAACTAAGATTTGGATGATTTCTCCAACCAGATTGTATGTATTGGAGGTAGATCCATTGAAAGGTCTTTGATAGTTATTTACGGCATTAGCTTGCTCATTCAACACTCCTCGAAAGGCGATATGGTAGGACAATTTTCGGTTGTGTGAATGTTGCAATCACAGATGCCACAAACAATTTCATTAACCTTCTCCTTCTTTCCTTCCATGGCCTCGACTCTTCGAGTGAGATTAGTCACTTTAAAATTTACATCGTCCTCTTCTTTCGTGAGATATACTCCACCTTTCTCCTTAGATTGAGTTGGCTTAGGCGTGGTGTTTGATTTTGGGTAATGGTCCCATGATTGTGCATTCTCGGCAAGTCTATCGAGGTAATCCCATACCTCATCGACCTCTTTATTCATGAATTCACCATTACACATTGTCTCGACTTAGGCGCATGGAAGATGTCACCATCATAGAAGAAATTTGTAATGCGCCACATTTCAAAACCGTGTTGTGGGCATGAACTCGACAAGATCCTTGAACCTTTCCCAACATTGGTAGAATGTTTCATCTTCCTTTTGGGAGAAGTTCATGATTGCTTTTCGAGGGTAATCGTTTTATGGTGTGGGAAAAATTTCTTTATGAATTCCCTCTCGCAAATCATTCCATGTGCCAATGGATCTAGGACGCATGAATGTAACCACGTCTTAGCTTTTTCTTTCAAGGAAAAAGGAAAGAGTTTCACTGATTGTATCCTCTGATACATTGGGAAAGTATAAGGTGGCTATGATCTCATCGAACTCTTTCAAATGTAAGTATGGACTTTCTGATTCAAGCCCATGGAATTTAGGAAGGAGTTGATAACTCTCGGCTTGATGTCCATATGTCCCGTGTTTTCGGGAAAATCATGCATGAGGGCGTGCTCACCCCGCCGGTTGTAAATAATCTCGTAAGGTACGAGGCGGGGGTGCTTGAAGCACCTCATTCTCATCATGTACTTCCTCATCCATCCGTTGAGGTAGTGCTTGAGGTTGATTTTCACCATAACCTCAATTAACTCGGGGAATCCGAGCGGTGTCTAATCCTGCGATGGACAAATAACCCCTCAACTAACCCTCCTTCACCAAGAGACGTCGAGTGTCGTCACACGGGCCCACTTGGGCATGAAACACTCATGACCCTTAATTAAATTCTAAACCTAATCCTAAGAAAGAAAATGAAAATCTAGAAAGAAAAGAGGGTTGGAAGGAGATTACCAAATTGGAGTCCCTAAGCTAAAGACCTGCAAAATAAAACAAAATAAGTTAGTTTCTAAATAGAAGAAATTTCTAAAGTAAATCAAATCTAAAGAGTTAGAGAATCTAGAAAATCGAAAGAGTTTACCAAATTAGAAGTTCTATCTTAACAACCTACGAAATAAAAAATATGTTAGTTCTATGAAAAATAGAAGACAAAATTAAAAATTTAAAATTAGTAAAATCCTAATCTTAAACTAACTCTAAAACTAATTAATTTCGAAAATCAGAGTAGCCGTCGGTCCCACTTCAACCAACTACGCTAAAAACTTGTTCACTCCCCAAGTATAGGGTTGTGATGTAGTAATAACTCCAGTAAGACCGAGGTCTAATCCCAAGGGACTGTATCTTGTACGTTATCTGAAACTAAGTAGAAATAGAACTAGAATGAGATGAAATCTAAATCGATTGTAATTTGAAGAATAAATGATGAAATATTAATTTAAAACTTTAGGAAAAATCAGAGAAAGGAAACTAGGGATTCAGAGGATCCACTTGTAGAGATCAGGGAGATTTTATGCCTGCATTATAAATCAGGAAAATTAATTGAACTGCCATTGATATAGATTTCAAAAGATGAAAGGTGTATGAATTAGAATGGATTCCATCACCAAACTATGCCCAGGAGACAAAGCAAACAACAGAATTAAACTAATTACCAACCAATCAACATGTCATGAAGGTTAGGAAGGGTACCGACATCCAACCATGCCCAGGAGACGATGGTGAACAACAGGGCTTCCTGACGTCATAAACATAAAGAGGAAAAGAACATGCTCAAAGCCATTGCAGACCCATTGTAATTTCAGTCACAACAGACCATTAAAGACTGAAAACATTCCCTTAATTAAAACCAAAATCAACATCAATTTAATTCAAACAAAAGCACAAGTATAAATCCTCCCATCACGCTACAAGCTTCACCTCTTAGCCCTAGCTAAGAGGATTAGCCAGCCATGAATGGCTGGATCTCTTAAAAATAAAGAAAAGAAACTAAAACAAGTAAAAAGAAAAAGAAAAGAAAAGAAACACTTTCTCAGTCTCTCTCTCTCCTCACGTCCACCCTGCTTCTCCTACTTCTGCCGCCCCAAACTCACTGTCTCCCGGTAGTGTATCCCCCTCCTCCTCTCTCTCTCTCTTCGCCTTTATAGGCAAGAGTAGTGTTGTGGAAAGCTTGAAAACGTGCGGAAGAGGTCGGCAATCCAATTTACAGCAGGAAACCGCGGATTTGTTCGCGGAAACATCATGTACACAGCCAGCAATTCAGTCCTGAGAATCGGCCCGCAGGCATCCTTCACTCCAGATCCAAGCCATTCAACCACTATGGCGTTGGTCGGTCATCCCATGGACTGTGTTCGGACGGTCAGGATCAATGGAGCGATCCTGTTCTTGCCTGCAAAAAGAGCCCGCAGCAGCGTCCGAGTTCCGGACGCTGTTTAAACAGAGCCAGCTCCCCAGTCACGCTGCGCTAACGGTGGGGCTCACTTCCATTTTCTTTTGAATAATCCAAACCGTCCATTCATTTTCCCACAAAAATTCATTCAGTCTTGCGTGATTTTGGATTCCAACTTAGAGTGTCATCGAAGTTTGCTTGGTGCCATCCAACCTGCGTCGATCCTTCGTATTCAGTCCATCATCCAAGAAAGTCAGGGAACAGGTCAGCGTGTGGTCGGTTTCACCTCCTTGTCTCAACGAACGGCTTGGATCAGTGACTGGAGTGATGATCGTGGCCCACCAAGCTCCGTCCGCAACTCTCTGTTGCGAAACAGAGATCGCGCAACTGTTGGCTGTGACGTCAGAGAATCATCAATTGAAGTCATCTGTGAAATCCACTCCGTCCATGGGCTTCAGGATGAAAAACCGTCTGGAAAGGAGTGTTTTTGAAACAAAATCGGTGCGGCCCACTTGATCTTTTGTACCGCCGTCCATCTTGCGTTCGGATTCTTCAAGGACACCAAATACTACAGAAATCTGTCTGCAGATCAGGGAACGGCCGGTTTTGTCTCCTGAATCTAATGAACGGTACGGATCAATGAAACGCATACTGATGGTGGCCCACCAAGAGCTGGACATAACTCCCTGTTGCGGAGTGAAAACGGGAAATCCCGTTCTAAGATGGAGATCGGGTCAGCGCCTGCTGACCCGATTTTATGTGTATGGTGGGAGGTGCCCCTCGTGTGCATGGTGTACGTGCACCTCCACGTGGGGTCCACTGAGATGTTTGTTTTGAAATCCGCTCCGTCCGTCCACTTTGTCATATCATTTTAAGTGTTGGGACAAAAAATGAAGCATATCCAGTAGAAGGTGGGCCCACTTAAGGATTCAAGGAGCTGATTTGTCTGTCGGGCCACTTCTAGAGGAATCCAATGGTTGAAAATTTACGTGTATGGTTAATTTAAGGTCCTCGTGCAAGGTATGAAGTTTCGGGCCGAACGGATGGTGGGAACCCCGTGATCTTGCATTCTGACCAATTTCGGCCACTGAGCTTCAGTTTCTCAATTTTCTCGGGTCTCTGTGTGTAAATTTGTCGATCTTGGTCCCGTAGGGTCCATCCCTTGCTCTGGTAAATTCTGAGCGTCAAATCCACACTTTTAGCATCAGTTTTCAGTCAACTCTCCTGATTGCATCCTGCAACAAAATACAATTAAAAATACTCCATTAAGCATTATTGTGAATGTAAAATCTGGCAATAATCGAGGTCTGATATGCAATATTTGACCCTCAACACGAATTGCAAAAGGAAAGAAGAAAACTCAGTACAAAAATAAAGATCCGAACAAGTCTGCAATAACAACCGCGATTTATCTCTAGGAGCGACATCGTGATCCTAGCAAGCGTCTGCTCCATGGAGGGCTGCTTAAAAAGGCCGGAGAATTCTCCCTCGGGCATATGCTTGCTCGTCCAGAGGAGTATCCTCTCAACCTGCTGACGGAAGTTCCCCCTCTCTCCCTCAGCAGCCTCCTCCCTCGGAGGTTCCTCCTCCTCCCTTCTTGGAGGGTCCTGGGCTGTGGCCGGCCCTGGCTCGAGAGCCTCTTAAGGCTCCTAAGGAACAACCTCTGCCACCTTCGTACCTTCATCGACCTCAATAACGGCCGAAGGAGCAAGAGGGGCAACCCTTCCTGGGCCTCAGAGACCATCTTCTGTCTCTTCGATGCCTGAGGATCCACCCGAGGTGGGGCCCTGACCTTGGACGCTGGACAGAGTGAAGGCCGAGCTTTAGACATCTTTGCAATCAGAAGCAAGAAGCATCAGTAAGACAGTAAAAAAAATAATTTTCCAAGCTAATTTTCACTGAATAAGGCAGAGTCAAGGCCCGATTGAAGAAGAAGCTCCGGTTGAAGAAGCCTTCTGCAAGATCTCCTCTCCGGGCTTAAGGCTCGAAAGTTCTGAATCCGAGCTAAGGAGCCTGGGTCAAGCACCGGAGGATGCTTAGGGACAACTGAAAAGCAGAAGGGAAAATATGTCAGAAAGCATTGGAAGAAGACTGTAACGCCCTGAAAATCAGGGGTCGGGTATACACTCAACTCCCGAGTTCCCGGGGTCACTTATGACCGATTTTGCTTAATATGAGATTAATCCAGTCAATGCGCAGCTTGAAAATTCCTGGAACATGAAGCACAATCAAACAAGTCTACTAAAATGAAAGAGATTAAGATACACATATATACATGTCCAAAAGAATAAAGGGGTCGCACATAGCGTCACTCAACAAAATCTTTAAAAAATGGCAAGTCCAAAAAGAATAGGACTGAGCCCGCTGCTCAGCGATCCATCGGCTCATCTATGGGTCCGGTGAGGTCACGCGCATCAGCTGGAAGTATGATAACTCCTCCTCGTAGAGAGTAGTATCGTCATGCTCCACTTGCTTCGCCTCCATTGCATCTATGAGAGAGTCTGGTTGGTGTTTTAAAATACCTTCTCAGAGTGGGAGTGAGTGATCAATTCAGTGTATACTATTAGTCTTAAGTTATAACAGGCATCAATTGTAATATGAACTTAATGAAAAGAAGTCAATCATCAACACCTAACAACTCTTATTAAATGCGCATGCATGCGGGATGATATGATGCATGCCCTTGTCACAACAATCCCTCGAGCGACTCCATCTAACGATCGCATATAGCAACACTCCTTCAGAGCGACCTCGACTTTCAAGTTACCACCTTAACTAATGCGATGCAATGCGATCGTGTTAGCCGAGTTATTAGTTAAGTCAATTCATCCAGCAGGTTGGGGAATCTGATACACCTCACGTATCAATGCCCTAAACTGGTTACGAGGCTAAGGACCCCCAACGCGTGAGGCCGAGACCCCATGGTCTGTGATCCCGTCGGGTTCCTCATCCCCTACTTCAAGCACATGAGGAGTGCCGAGAGAAAGGGATCGCTCGCGGTCACTACAGGGAGACACGACACCCCAACATAGGCCGACAGCTTGGACATAGTGTCCCATTCCACCATGCCCGGCTCACGAGACTGTGGACCAGTTGCAATCGGTTATCGGTGGGCCACTTACGGTTGTAGAGTATTCCAGGTTCCATACATGTGTGAGCAACCAGGGTTAACAAACAAGGTTGGTCAGACAGTAGGCTAGACAGCACGAGTCAGGCGAGCGTGAGACAAGTGACCTCAGGCACAAGGGACCCATGTAGTCGAACTACAGCCACCCGAACGCTCCCTCCCAATCCACGGGTCTAGCCTTAACGTAGTCTTACTGATGGGGCTACCGTCTCTCATCATGTTCCTGACCAACCCGAGAGGGTAAAGGGGATCCATAACATGCTAACTATCCAAGTCATCAAGTAGCATATCAACATCATGTTTTCATGCATCTCAAGCGTACGAATCAAATACTCCTAACAAGCAAGCTATCGCAATCATGTATATGAGTTGTGTGGATTTATGAGGAAGTTAAGCACTTCCTCCATCTCAAGAAATCATGTGCACGAGAGTAATGAATCATACATATTATGAAGCACAACATATGAGAAAACTAACAAAGCATGAGCATGTGATCATCCATACACACAATCAAGAGCTAAGAACAACATCATAAGAGAGCTAAGCATGCACATCCATACCATTCCAACAAACATATAATTCCTAGAGTTTTCTCTAGAATTTCAAATATAACACCTAAGTAATCAAAATCATTAAGCTCGTACTAAAATTGATGCTAGGCCACTTAAGAACAATAGTCTGCACCTATAGATCGTTGGAGATTGGGAAAATGTCCTAGGAAAGAGGGCTTTGAAGTCGATCGGCCGGAATTCCTAAAAGAAGCCTTTGCATGTGAGAAATCCAAGCTAAGCCTTCTTAATACATGGATTTCCAAGGAGAAGGGGTGAAGGATCTTACCTAGACGACTCAGGGACGATCGCTGAGGTTGTGATGGAGAGTTTCTCCTTTGAGGAGAGGTAGAGAGTTGGAAGGGTTGATCCTCTAGGGCCCCACCTTGATTTAGGGTCCACCCCAACTCAACTTCACTCATACTTTCTTCTCCTTTCTCTCTTGCTCTCCCCTTTTCTCTCTTTGGTGGTTATAGTAAAGAGGGAGTTATGAGAGAGCTAGGGTTTATGTCCTAGACTGGAGTCCTTTGGCCCCAAGCTTAAATAAATTTCCAAAATAGCCCTATAGGATTCCCTATTAGTGTTGGGATGGCTCTAACACCTCTCTGGCCACCAAACTTGGTGTGTAGGTGTCTCATGGCCCGATGAGGGGTCATGCAAAGTTTGGAAACAAACGGATGAACGAGTATGGGGTCTGAGCATACGATTTCGATCTTTAAGTGGCCCTATGGGGCCCATTTCGGTGATTGGGGTGACTCTGGTAGCCCTCTGGCCATGAAACTTATAGGATAGGTGCTCCATGGCTCGATGAAGGGCTATGCAAAATTTGGGAGTGATCGGATATGGGGTTTGATCGTACGGGTCTGATTTGCGATCAACGGTCACTGCTCCACGATAGGGTCCCAGATTTGGTAGATGGGCGTAGAAAAATACATTACACCTTCACCGTAAATTTGAAAGAAATCCGACGGCTGGAAAGTCTGGCACCTCTGCTTCATTTGCAAGTGCCAAATTCCAATTCTGGATTGGTGGGGTGCATTTGGCAAGTACCAGGTTCCAATTATAGATGTCCACTGGGTTTGCAGTCTATGATAGACCACAAGCCCAGTAAGATCTATGATTTCCTAAACTTTCAGATTTTTTTGACCCTCCTCGGTCGTTGGGTGGCCCACATGGGCTGTTGTTAAGTGTAAACAGGCTCTCTGGCTTGGTGGCCCGCACTTGGTCCGATCATGATCAGACTGGTCTACTTTAATGGGCTAAATCTAAGTTAATTAACTTGTGATACCCCACCACGAGTACTGAATGAACGATCCTGCGACAAATCCTACGTGGACGCCTTAAGACACTATGGTGGTTGGACGGGACGTTACAAAGACTCAACAAACTAAAACAACAAATCCAATATCATGCGAACTACTTGCCTCAGAGAAGGCTCAGGGGACGAAGGGATGGAATTTAAGGGCCTTGGCTTGGCCGTTTCCCAATGACCCAAGGCCTAAAACCATCGATCCTTCCAGTGTTTGTTAGAAGAAGGGGGATCGGTTATCAGAGCCCTGCCGGTATTCCGCCAGAAGCAGAAATAATACCATTCGGGCTGCTAAGTGTTCGGCCGTACTTGATACAGATAGAGGAATTCCTCCACCCTTAGCTCAAGCTGCTTCATCTCGGCCCAGAGAACCACGAAGCCGAAGAGGTCCCTCCACCCATTCGGTGTGACCTGCCCCACTGCCATGCTAAGACTACCCAGCAGAGTCCGAGCTATTCCCTTAAGCGGTAAGCGAAGGCCGCACTACAGCGCGACTTGGAAGATTGCGACTGCCCCAGGAGGGGGTTGGTTGGGTAGCTCATCAGGCCAAGGGAGACTTAGAATGACTGAGTTAGGGATATGGTACCTGAACCAGATCCGAATCAGGTCATCGGCAGTTAGAACATAAGGCACTGGCCCTCTAGCCCCTTCATCTACTTCGGCCTCCTCGGCCTCGTCCTCGACCAGAGGGTTAGAATGACTAGAGAAACCCCCCATAGCTTCCTGCCCAAAAAATGGATTCGACGCCCTAGTCGACGTCACCAGCCTTTGCGCCGAAGAATCTGACATCCTCTATGAATGGCGGAACATGGCATCTGCTTCCACAGTAACCTCCACTAGTAACGAATGTGATTCCGCCTAGAAGCAACTCGCTTCACTTTTGTCACCGTACACTCCCTCCCGAGGGCTTGCAGGGCCCGACATTTTTGAAATTAAAAGAAGGGGAGGGAGAAGGAGCTCATCGGAGAAATGCAAAGGTGCCAAAAATCGCAGAGGAAGAAGAAAGCGAAGTGCTGAAAAATGCAGAGACAGAAAGTAGAACGCAAAAGATGAAGGAAATAGAATGAGATTGGGTGTGAAAATGGGTAGAAGCGTACGATAGGGCAACCCTATATATAGTCGTGCCACATGGCTCCGACATTAAATGAGGAGCCGAATCGACGCACACTCAGAAGCCCCAGTCCGAGACGTGGCAGGACCCTGTGCGTTGTTTGGGACTGCCATCAAGCACCCACCACGTGTCTCTGTTATTTGCTTCGCCGCTAAAACGACGGTTGTCCCCCTCGTGCGGCCTAGAGAAACGAACTGGCGCGTGGTGAAATGAGGTAACATGCCTCGGTAGCCTTACTAACCGCCCTACAAATAATAAATGTTTTATCATGAGCTCGGTCCGAGCGCAACCCGACCCCAACTCCAATCTACTCCTCGATCGCCTTAGGTCGGCACAAGGAGTAGGGGTGCTCACTGTTAGGGAAAAATATAACAAGTCCTTAAGTCGGCTTAGGCGTTGGACCGACCCTATTGATATGGCTCAGACTCGCCAGGCGCCGAGTTTAAATACAGGCCATGCCTGAATCGTTGGATGGAGAGACATAACCCGGACTCACTAGGCATTGAGCCTGACCGCGGCTTGCATGCCTTGAGCCACGAAGCAAGACCTCCAAGTGAGATCAATACACCTCTAGGTCCCCCTGAGGGTCTCACAGAAGCAACTATACGCCGACCCATTTCATTGGTCGAGCCCTAGTTCTGACCGAGCTCTAGTCCGACTCACCCTCTCGATTGGCCAATAGACGGTCGGACTTTTGCCACATGACCTATTCGAACACGGCAGTGTTCAAAAGATAACGGTCAGCTAAGCCCCATCGCTCCTCTTTTGGAAGCTGTTTATTGGGCTTCGCCTTAGCCGATTCAAGGAATCGGCCCTGCATCTCCACCCGAGATATTCGGGAGATAAGCTTTGATCCCAAAAATCTAGGAAGATCAAAGATTACGGGATTGCTCAAGATAGAGATCTATTCTAGTTAGAAAAGCTCTTTGAGGACTTCGCCCTTATAAATGGGGAAGCTGATAGGTGAAAGGTACACACACATTCTCGCCCTAACACCATTACTCTTAGACCCAGATTCTCACTTTAGCATTGGAGGGTCCCCTGGTCAAGCCAGGGTCTCCTTTATTTTCTTCTTGCGCAGGTCTTCGAGTACCACGAAAGGGGCGAGTCGAAAACAGCATCAACAGTGTGAATTCCATCAAATGCAATTCCATACCATTTAATCCCATGTTCCAAATAGGCCCAGATATACCAAGCAAACTGAATATATGTTAGATAAATGTGATATCTAATTGCTATTCATTAGGTGTGTCCACTTATCAAAATGTTCTCACCTAAAGATCATAACATCACGCAGCAGCATAATTGAGCCATGATGTTAGAAACAAGAGGATGTCTTTAAAGATCTACAAGCAAGCTTTCAAACTTATATATTTTCATAAACAATAGCAGTTGATTGGCTTTCAGGCCCAAATGATCTCTTGGTAGTGTTGCCCCTTTTTTGGTTTCAATTTCAGTCACGTGATTTGTATGGGCATGCTAGAATTGAATGTGTGACTCAATTTAAACAAAACAACTATGACCCCAAGCGCTAAGATAAGAAGATACGTAAGAATCGACCGTATGTGACCAAGATCGAATAAGATCGATTGCCTATTTAGCCACTTGTACAATGTTGTTTAAGATGATCATGTGATTATTGGAGGGTGGGGTTCGTCCTTTGAAGATAGGTTACACATATGCCTTCCATACGAAATGACTTTTTTAATACAGATGAAATGAAAAGAAAATTCTTACAGTCGGCTACAGAGAACAACAGCAGAATGCTTTTTTGAATAAAACTTGCTTAATAGTTGAACTGAATCCAACATATGAGCATAAACTAGAATTACAACTAAAGTTAAAAACTACTTGGTTACTTCTACCTATTACACTAAGGATTGTAGATGACAGATAATGCTAAGAAGCACAAAGTAAATATAAGATACATTTGATTTGGTTTGATTGGTATGAAATCTATTCTTCTATTGAATTTCTGACTATTTATAGCCTTAAATTAACCATCTAAATGTTTTTCACGTTTTGACAGTTGCCATAACTGTTTCAACATTACTGACCTTTTGGAGTTACCTGTCTTGTAATCGTTACAGGCTTCCTCATCGACTTGATCACGTTTTACTCGGCCATACTTGTTTTGTAAATGGCGTGACATCGTTCGATAGACACCAACTATATCACCGCAAAATTCTCTTTGGATATTTCCACAAATTTTAAATATATCTAGAGTTGTACACGAGTTCAACCGAGTCGAGCTTGGCACAGGTCGACTCGGCTCAGCTAATAGCTGACTGTTCATAACCCCAAGTGTAGGGTCGCGATGTAGTAATAATCTCGGTGAGACCAAGGTCGAATCCACATGGACTAAACTTGTACGTATTATGAAAATAATTAGAATTAGAACTAGAAGAATGTCTAAAATAGAAATCTGGAATAAAGAAAGTAATTGTAAAAGATTTATCAAATATAAAAAAGAAAACTAGGGTGTGCCAAGGACCCACTTGTAGCTATCAAGATGTTACCTTACTTGATTCAAGAAACATAATTGGAATTTGAGTCATATCCTCTCCAATTGGAAGATGAGATAATCAAATCTCTGAACTTTGCATTGATATAGTCCTCAATGAAGGAGTATTGTGATGATTGGAAGTGATTCCATCACCCTACCATGCCTAGGAGACGATGGTGAACAACAAGATTTACCGATCTCACAATATCAAAATAGGAAAAAAAGATATCCTAAGCTATCATAACATCTATTGTAATTTGAGTCATAATAAATCATAGAAAATAAAAAATATTCCTTTAATATCAAACTAGAAATCAATGGGGTTCAATAAGAACAAGAATCAAAGCAAGAAAATCATCCCAACATACTACAAGCTTCACCTGTTAGCCTTAGCTAAGAGGTTTAGCCAACCATAAACATGATTAAATCTAAAGCCCTAGAAAAAAGCATTAAAAATAGAAAAGGAGAGAAGAAAAACTCTTGGGAGGCTGCTCTGCCCTTTTGTTCTGCTTCCCAAAACCTAATTCATGTTTAGAAGTTCTTAGGAAACCCATATTTATAGCTTTGTCCGTCTAAATTTGGAAAACCGCATCAAATTTACACAGTCCGCGTAACTCTGCGTAACGCGTTCGATGTCATCGAACGGCCTTCGACGTCGTCGAACGTAACTTGAATCCGGAAGTCGTGCCTTTTTGCACCGTGTAACTCTTCTTGTCATCGAACGGTGTTCGAGTAATTGAGAATGTGTCTAGAGATTTCCAACAAGTTGTTCTAAAAATCCACAAAAATCCCGATGTCATTGAACTGCCTTAGATGTCATCGAGTAGGTCTTCTAGTAATTGAACAAGGATTCAATGTCATCGATAAATACATCCAATTTGTCCAGTGACCAAACTCAATTTTCATGTAATTCTTTGATGTCATCTACTCGTGCTTGATGTCATCGAAAACTTGCTTCAATGTTATCGAACATCCTTCGATGACATAGATAGTGTGAATTTTTGCACTTTGTACTTTTGACTTACTTAATTTTTTACTTGGTTTCCTTCAATCTTGAGGTCTTGAAATCTTCAATCTTGGTCTCCTAAAATCCATCCATTGCCTTGGTGACTCTTGAGTATCAAATCCATGCTTTTAACATTCTTTTCAATCCAAGCTCTCAGATTCACCTTGCAATACAAACATGTATAAAATATACCCATTAAGCATTATCATGTTTATAAAATCAAGATATAAATAGGGAAAAAATATGCAATATTTGACACTCAACACTGACCCCAGCTTGGCTCGGTCCTCGAGCCTGATTAGCTAGCTCGGCTCAGTTCGGTCAGCAGCTTGGGCCAACTCGAGCCGAGTTCAAAGCCTGTGCAACGTTTTTTCAAACACATGGAGTGCACCTTCGATTTCTCACAGTATGCAAAACAACAGCAACGATTTACATGTTTTTCATCAAACACTGGGTAAGCAACATCAAAATTAAGGTATGAAGGTAGTTTTGTCATGTAAATTTTTTTTTTTTTTTTTTGTAGTAATTTATTTTATATCCATACCTTCCTCACCACTGACCGATCCTGTGAAGAATGTATGCAATCGAAACAGCACTTCGTTGAGGCATTTCATCAAACACTTGGTGAACAACGTCAAAATCTGAATAATCAAGTCATCGAACTGATTCAATCTGAGTTCGATTTGAGTTGAGGTTCAATCTGAGTTGATTTAAGCTCGAACAAGCTCAAATTCGGCTAGAAATTTTTTCGAGCTCCAAAATTCAGCTCAACTTAACTTGAACTTAGTTTCAAACCAAGTTGAATTGAGACTTTTCGAATCGAGTTGAGCGAATTAACCGAGCTAACTCAATTTGTATACAACTCTAAATATACCACACAACTCTCATAAAATTACATATATTCCTTTCTTATTTGCTCTCGCATAACGGACAAAACTAAGATATAACAAGATGTAGTCAATAATACGGTAAAATTTACGCTAAAATTAATTAATAATCATTGTTCCAACTGAACGTATATGGTCAAATGGTCAAATGGGTCTATTCTAATGCTGTGAGCAGATCATCTTAGCGGTTAAGATAGGGGTGGACTGCGAAAGGACACATGGTGGGGAAATTATGAAATGACTAAGCTATGATCCTTCTTATATTCATTGTTGTTGAAGAGAAGAACGAACAAGATAAGCATGTATATGGATTTTGTGAAAAGCAAGAGATATGGCAGGCTAAGGTGTGATGTCATCCTGACCATTGGCTATGGCACCATTGAGTTGGTTAACCAGCGGCTGATTGATCAGTCATGTCAAGGGTCCAAATCATGTTTTGCTTGAACTTCACCCCTGTGTTGATGGTTATTCATGCATTACATTTCAGCGTGAAGTGGACCTTATATGAGGGAGAGAAGGACTAGAATCCTATACTTTTGCTACGGTTGGAAAGAAAAGTTCACTCGTGTGGTACAGGTTGTGGTAGGGGGTTTTGTGGGGACGATGTCAACTAAGCATTCAATCCACCCCGTTTATCATATTCCCTACCTCATGATAACCGTCTAAACCGATAATTATTCCCATCTAAAATTTAATTATGCCACAACACATGGAACGTTGTAAAATCATGCCTAAGATTGCTAAATATACTGGTTGTCTCCTACCTGGGTTTTTCAATACCTAAATTTTGGTTCTTTTCTTCATCCTAGTGGGTCTTGCCGGATGAACGGATTAGATGGTATATACAAAAAACAGTGGTTCCACAAATATTGGGGCAGTTTTTATTCGTTGGGCATCCCCTATCAACTATTTCTTGTCGTGCGGCCCACCTGAGTTTCACTTCAATACTTTTTTGACCCCATGATCTATCATCTAGAGGAACATCTAATGGACGGAGTTGATCTGATGCGCATTTGACGTAGGCCCCACAACAGCTCGGAACCACCACAAAGTTATGGTAGTACCGGTACCACATGAGAGCACCTCTTATATGGTACCATGACATAGTTGTACGGAATTCCAGACGTCCACATCACTGATCCAACCGTGGGGTAACTGAGAAAGCTCTGAGAAGATAATATTAACCACCTGATTGTTCTCTTTAAATTTGGACCGCTCGTTATTTTATTTTTAACCTTTCATTTGATAGCCATTAATCCGATGGTCATATTTTTTTTTATCAGTGTCATTTTAGATATATGATCCATCCAAAACAATCTGGACGGTCTGGATAGCTGTATCAATGCCACATGTGAGAAGGGTGAATCACCACCATTTTAAATTTGTGCATAGTAACATTGGAGTTGGAGAGAGAAAGATGGATAAGACGATGACACGATGCATTGAAGGACGATAAAGTGAGTTGATGTTGCATGGGGCATACAATCAATGCACACGTGTGGTGCCTTGGATTCGAGCGTTTCTATGGGGCCCACAACCCACATGAGAGGGATGATTGCGGCCCCTCCTTGTCTGGCGGTAGAAGGGATGTCCTTGTCATCCCCTCTCTCGCCTCGTTGTCGGCCTGTGGAGAATAAGCTCTGCCCATGCTGCATGTTGGTAATGCCATGCACACATGCCATGGCCATTTGCATGCCATCCCTACACATGCATACGTGTCATGTTTACTGCTCTTGCATGCACATGATGACAAGATCAATCACGTTAATCGCTGCATGTAAAATGTTCACTACAGGCTGGGGCTTAAAGTCAAGTCGGGTCGGGTCGGGTCGGTTCGGTGCTCAACCCTAAGGGCCTGTTTGGACAGGTGGATTAGAAGGGATTAGATTGTATTGGACGGGATTGGAAGGAGCAATCCCGGGAATGGCCGGGCCTGCCAAACACGGTGGGTGATATGATCCCAATTCCATGGATCTTCAGACAATCCACTGACAACACCATTATTATCTTTAAATCCCATCCAATCCACCCTAATCCATTGAAATTTGCCTTAGACGTGTTTGGTTGGTGGGATTGGTAGGGATGGGAAGGTTGAATCCCTGGATTGGCCGGGCGTCCAAACGTGGGTATAGCAATACAGGGATATATCCAATCCCATGGATCTCCGCAATCCAACCACCATCCTTAACCATGCCAACTCTAATACCATTCAATCCCTTCCAATCCACCCGGGTCCTATACTTCAACCCTAACCCAACCTAACCCAATCTTGGGTTGGGAATTCTCAACCCAAGCCCAACCCAAGCAGGCTCGGTCGGGTTGGCTGGGTATATATGAGCTAGTAGTTTTGTTATTACGTTAGTTTATTATATTTCAATATAAAACTTATTTTTTTTATCTATAATTTTATTAATTATATACGTGATTACTCATTATAAAGAATTTCATTTTTTCTTTAAAAAAACAAGCTAAAATATAAGGCAACTACTCCTTTAAAAGTCATGTAGCATAGCACGAAGCCTATGTGGAAGAGAGAAATCTAGTATATCTTGTTAGCTTGAGTCCTTGGAAATGACGCGGACAAATCAGACTGGACATCACTAGTGTGCACAAACAATCCATACTCAATTATAATTTATAAATAACTTATATATTGACCAGGTTTAGATTGGGTCAGGCAACCGGAGACCTCAACTTGAGCCCAACCCAAGTTTTATCGGGTTGGTGTTTGTATAGCCCAAGCTTAAGATCGGACCTAAAATATCCTGTCCGAACCTAACCCAACATCGGGTCGGTCACTGGTCGGTCCGGTTGAACCCGCACAACTTTCAGCCCTACTACAGGCCGTCCGCATCTGGACCTGAATTTCCTATTTGCAGGGACCTGTGCAATAAACAAGCTCTGTGGGGCCCGTCTTGATGTATGAGTGACATCCACTTCGTTCTTTAGTTTTGGTAGCTTATGTTAGAATGTGAGTCCAAAAATCAAGTCGGTTCAAAGTTCAAGTGGGCCACACCACAGTGAATAGTGGGGATGTGAACCCCCAACCATTGAAACCGTCATGGGACCCACTGGTGTTTATAACCCATCTGATCCGTTCATAAGGTGATTCCCGGCCACCAGGATGAAGGGAAAAAAAAAATAAAATCACCCTGGTCCAAAATTTCAGTGGCCATGAAATAGGTTTCATTGTTAGGCGTCCATATCCCAACTTTCCCCTCTGGTGTGCCCCACATGAATTTCTGATTGGACTCATTTACGGGTCTGCATTCTAAAATGATCTGCGGAAAATGATGGACGGAATGGATTTCACACGGACATGACAGTGGGGCCCACAGAGATTTTTGTTGGGCGGTGTCCCTTCAACAACTGGTACAGGATATTCGCTTCCTCACCACCAATTTCAAAGTGATCGCCGACTCACACACAGCACAAGAATGCATGTACGTCAACAGAGATCACAATGACTGGACAATCTTAGCTATAGATCTCGACCAATGAATTCGGAGCACTGTCCATTGCACTTTTATCCGTCCATTTTTTTTGCTAGAAATCGGATGGTTAGGATCGTTCAATGATTGCGAATTTCGGCCTATGCTCCACCCACAATAGATCCCAACTACTCGACAGTCTGGATTTCAATCCATGCATACCAAAATATATATCCATTCGAAAACTCACCACCATTTTGAAAATGGCAGTGAACTATCATCATATCCGAGAATTGGTTTGAACCAGCGGTTGAGATACGTCCATCACAAGAATACGTACGTACTGATGATATGACAATTAGACACGTCCGTAATATGTGGTGGTTAGAAATGTCTGTCAATGTTTGGTACAATCACCTCCAAAACGATGGAAACTTCACGACAAACGACACACGTGAGATCCGTACGTGTGAATCTCACGGTTGTCTCACGTAGTTGTCGTAAAAACTTGTGCACGTGCATGGGAATTTTTAGGGGACCTATTCAATTTACATGAGAACTGCTCCAGTACCCTTAGAGGAATATGAGTTACAGTGCTCCTAGTTGCATTGGTTCACATGGACACTCTTTATGGTGGATCTGAACTGTCTATTAAGTCCAGAATACATTTAATAGCTTATTATAGAAAAATTGTACTGTTTGGATGATCCAATCCATCATCGACTTGGCCTTATTTTATATGGCCATCCGTTTTTTTAAGACACGGATGGAATGATTACAATTACCTAACACAAATGATTCTTTAGAATCATAAGCAATCCATGATGGCCTATAACAAATACATGGATCAAATTGTTGATGATACCTATTTTTGAGTAAATGATCTTGACCATCCATATTAAAGACCATTGATCAAATGGTTGATATTTTCATATGAGAGTGATGTTTGTGTGGTCACCCAGAAATGTAGGCTGAACCTTATGAACGGTCTAGATCAGTGGATTGGACTTAGTGTTCCAGTGCAACTGTGAGCTGACTTACAGTGCTTTGAGGGCAGTGGAGTATATCTCCGCAAAATTTATTTCGGAAACAACTGTGACTGTAGACCCTATTTTATAAGGTAATTGATTTTTTTTGCTGTCAGGACGGATAGAAGTGGAATTTTAGGGTATGGATGGACGAAGATATCCCTCGGGTTCAGGTAAGAAGCAAGTGAAAAAGTAGAGTTAGTTTTGTCCAAAATAGGTTATCTGTACAAGAGGAGTCTACTTTGGTATGTAAGTTTTGTGGTCGGTCGGGACAGGCGAAATAGGTAAAAGGTGGTATCTATAGTAGAAAAGAACGTTTTATTTTGAAAAAATTAGCACTATAGATGAGTCTTGTTTTTCACCGCACGAAAACTTATCTCACTAAACTCGAATTTTAAGGTACGGATGTTATTTTTTGACGAAAATATTCATGCCTATTAGGGTAAAGTAGTTGAAAAAAATAGAAGTATTTTTATATGTTTTAGTTCATCAGTACGAATAGAGGTCTACTTTGGTGCTCTAGGTTTTTTTTGAGTTGAATGAAAAAAGGTGAGAAGTACGTCGGGTCCATATGACACATAATCTCATTTATTTTTGAAGTGCTCATCTCTCACACGTGTGCAAGATCCAAACCCCACGTTTCCGGGTACAAAGATGAGGCTAATATGACTATTAGAGGGCCAAAAGTGTAAGTTGACTTAGTACCGATTGGTCAATTTCTCTTATCAACCATGTGTGGCCCACCTAAAGGACAGATTGTTCTATTATTGGAACAAAGCATTTATGTGGTGGAGCCCCTTCGGTTAGGTGCTTGAATCTCGCACGCTCGCGTCGCGTTGCCGAGTTTGAGAGGTAGGGCGGACAACGGGTCCTCGGGTCGGGCATTGGTTTACACATTTTGGCCCGATCTAAAGCTTAAGAATCAGGTTCTGTCACGACCCAGTCGGGTACTCTCGTCGAAACTGGCGGGGCTAGTTTCGAGCGAAATCGGACTGCGGACTGCGTTACTCAGTACGCTCACTGAGTAAACTCATTTGGCCCCTGTCATCTATCCACGCCGTCCATCCATTTTTCCATCTAATTTAAGGGGTTGAGCCCAAAATTGAAGCATATCCAAAGATCAAGTGGATCGTACCATTGGAAACAGTGGGAATAATGATTTCCACCGTTGAAAACTTTATAGTCCCCACAATAATGTTTATTTGTCATCCAACATGTTCATAAGATCATACAAACATGGATGAAGGAAAAAAACAAATATAAGCTTGATCCAACACTTCTATGGCCCCAAGAAGTTTTCAACGGTAGGCGTTCTATTCAATTGTTTCCTGTGGTGTGGTCCATTTGAACATTGGATGTGCCCTCATTTTTTGGCACGGGCCCTAAAATTATCAGGTAAAATGGATGGACATAGCTGATAAAATACATAAATCATAGAGGACCTCTTAGAGTTTACTCATACGCTGAGCTTATAGTGAGTTACTCACTACGCAATCCGCTTCCGTTTCGAGCACGGATTAGCACATATACAATCGCCTTCCAAACTGTTCTCTTGGTATGGCCCACTTGAATTGCTGATTGGCCTAATTTATAGGCAACTGCATAAATTTTTATATCGAATCTAATGGTTGGAGTGAAATTCATATAAACATCATAGTAGGATCATCGAAAATCAATGGGTGGATGTATCTCTCCTAACTTTTTTCTTTAGTGTGGCCCACCTGTATCTCAAGCCAGCCTGATTTTTTTAGATGTAGGACTAAATTAGGATTACGCACCAAATGATCCGAGTAGGTTTTCCATACACATCACAGTGGGTCTCATGAAAAATCCAGTTGGCTGTCCCTCTTTAACTTTACATAGAGACTATTAAGAAGCATGGGATGCCGCTCTTGATTTTGACAGGGCCTATTTCATGTTTATGTAAGATCTATTCTAACCATTAAATTTTTGGTGCATATTTACCTTAGGACAAAAAATCAGGCTGACTTGTGATTCTAAAAGGCCATATCAAAGGAAACATTAGGAGACAAATCCTCCCTTAATTTTTACGGGGCCCACCTTATTAACGAAATAAAATCCACTCCAATCATTAGATTCCATACAAAAATGTAGGCTAGGTGCCTAAGGGCCCGTTTGGCCAGTTGGATTGGAAGGGATTAGATGGTAGTGGAAGGGATTGGATGGTAAATCCCTGGATTGGCCGGGCGTGCCAAACAGTGTAGGTGATCTGATCCAAATCCGATGGATCGGATCTTCAGACAATCCACTGACAACACCATCATTACCTTAAATCCCATCCAATCCATCCCAATCCGTTCAAATTAGCTTGCGACATGTTTGGTCCGTGGGATTGGAAGGGATCTGAAGCTTTAATCTTCGGATTGGCCAGGCATGCCAAACGGACTGGATGTATCAATCCAGGGATATAGCAATCCCATGGATCTCAAGACAATCCACCGACAACACCATCATTACCTAGAAATCCACGCCATCCACCCTAATACCATTCACTCCCTTCCAATCCATCTGGCCAAACAGGCCCTAAAGCTCATATCTATCCAAGCTTCACTTGGGCCACTCTAATGGAAACAGTTTGGAGGGAGAGTGTTGCCCTATATATTGTTGCAATCATGTGGACCACTTAAATCATAAGTGGAGCTGAACTTTGGGCTATTGGCCTAAAATGGGGTGACACACCTGGTGATCAGGTGGATTTTGCACGAACATGACAGTGAGGCCCAGGCAGCAACAGCTACGGTAAGATAGTGAAATGATAATTAATGAGGTAGTTTTTTGATAATCCTTTTTAATTCAAAAGTATCAAAATGTAAATTCCATGATTACTAGATAATTGTTTTAGAAATTCCCAATTCATAATTACGTACCTGTCTGGGTTCGATACCCGACCCAACCCGATTTATAATCGGATCCAAAACAATGGCCCGAATACTTCGGGTATCTGCCTATCCTTGTAACCATTGAAAGCTAAGCAAGAGAAAAACTGAAATTGCACGGTGCTGAGCATACACACGTGTGGAACCTTTATGATGTACGTGCAAGCACATATGCTAATATGGCCCATCGTGGGAGATTTGTGTCTTTCAGTTTTTAGATCTTCTGAAAATAAAATCAGGCCGTGTCCCTCCTCGGGTGGCCCATATATAGTATACAAAACAAATGGCTAAAAATGATTTCAGCCCCACATATGCTTTGTACATATGGTCGGCCTAGACAGTGACATGGCCTGTTTGTTTTGAAGTGGGCCCACCTAATGTAAAGCTCTGATTCTATTTGTTGGATGGACAAGACACTACATGCGTTTGCTTTACATTTAGTAATCTAGATTAGCAAACCATGGACTCCACTTGTATAAACTGAAGCCCCCGATACTGTATTTTACTCTCTAAAATGTAGTATTTTTTTTTTTTTTTTTGCAAATTGACTTTTAAAAGATATATATATATATATATATATATATATATATATATATATATATATATATATATATATATATATATATATATATAAATTTTTTATATCATGGATTCAATCATGATTAATGAAATTGTTCTTAATTTAATTCGGTTATAGAAAATGGATGAATAGAGAGAAAATATTAGGCCGCGTTTGGAGAAAATTAATACTTTGGGGTGTGTTTGGTTGCATGAAATATCATGATGAATTAATCTAGTTTGGTCCAAATTTTCATGATTTCATGAAATAGTGCAACCAAATACACCTTATTTCAAAAAGACGATTTTAGCGGATTATGGATTTAAGGAAATGGGCGCACGCCAAAAGGCAATATGAGAGAATGCACACTCCATTCACCTCTCCTTTGGATGATTGACATATTACAAAGAATCACAAATTGCTCATTAGGGGCTTCTTTTGATGCAAGCTGAGCTAGTTTGATATAATTTGCTATCTATTTCATTTCAATCTTTAAAAGGAAATCAATTGAAAATTCACATGGGTCCTTACTCTTGCTCGGGTGGTAGACTCTCGGGAGTTTCAACTCCCGATCAAGGGTTCGAGTACCCATAGGTGGTGAAATTCCACTAGTGTGAGTGCGTGTGTAAAAAAAAAAAATAATAATAATAATTGAAAATTCACA
This sequence comes from Magnolia changhungtana, assembly GCA_030180095.1. Classification (NCBI taxonomy): domain Eukaryota; kingdom Viridiplantae; phylum Streptophyta; class Magnoliopsida; order Magnoliales; family Magnoliaceae; genus Magnolia; species Magnolia changhungtana. The sequence goes on along the minus strand of JASAUF010000421.1, from coordinate 12,099,920 downwards.
TTTCATTCGATGGTCAAAGGTGAATTGAAAGCTAAGCAGTATAGGGTTTTATAAATTGGCATTGCCAGACACCCAAATCAGCGATATCATATGGACTACATTGAATGTTTGTATTGGTTTGTTACCTTGATTTTACATGAGGACGCTTAAGAACATGTAAGGGCCATAACGGTCTTTTGGGATAATTTTATTGATTTTCATCTTGAGGTGTATATAAAAAGAGAAAAAGAGAAATTCTCTTTGAAATGCGCTTATCTAAAATTTCTCATGTACTGATAAGGGTCGGCGAGAGGTAAAAGGGTTTTATTTGGATAGATTTTTTCTCATATTTGTAAGGTGGAGAGAAGACATGAGATGGTTTAGTTCAAAATCTTATCCTATGTTATGTAATGTAAAAAAACATTTCAAGAAAGCCATAAATGCATGATTATTTTCCATTGAAAACTGCATTATTATCCCCACACGACAAAAATGGTAGGAAAAGGACAAACCCTCTTTTTTCTTTTCATGTCTTTTTTTCTTCCACAATTTCATACTAAAAGAATACTAAGAGAGATAGAAGAGATTCTTAAGTAGAAAGAGAAAGATTACAAACTGATGGGTTTTTTGACCTGTCATCGACCGGTCGTGAGCCCTGCTCGACCGGTTGAAGGCTGGTGGTCTACTAGTCGTGGAGTTGAGTCGTGGCATGACTCAAAGTCCAGTAACTATGGACTATTTTTCTCCGGGGTGCTCGACTAGTCGAAGGAGGTAATCGACCAGTCGTAGGTGGCTCTCGACCGGTCGTAGACTCGGTTCGACCAGTCGAGGTTACGCAGATTCATTCCGCGATTTTGCGCGGATTTCGTGTCGTAAGTCCTTTCGCAACTGGGATGCGGAAAGGAGATTCCTAAAACTTTAAATAGGAGTTCCTAGGGCTTTCTAGGTATGACAAGAGGGTTTCCTAAAGCTTTATAAGGGATTTGCTAAAGGGTTTAGGACTATCAAAGGTGTGCGAGAGAGGAAAAGAGAGAGAGGAAGCTTATAGAAGGGAGATTATGCTCGTGGAGGTTATCTACTATGCAATCTATATCTCAGCACTTTTATGTCTTCGTAATCGGTGAGATCTCTCCATTTTCTTTGTTTCTCTTATTGTTTATCCACACCTGCGTGAGTGAAGAAGGTTGTAACGTTCTACTTCATAGTGGATTGTTGATTTGGACGAGGTCCCGTGGTTTTTACCTCTTTGAGGGTTTTCCACATAAAAATCTCTTGTGTGGTGTGTGGTTGATGCTTTGATTTATTCTATTACTTTATTATCCATAATTCTGGTTTGTTCTGGAGGGCTAGATCTTAAGGTTTTGTGCAAGGCACCCAACAAAGTGGTATCAAAGCTAAGTTCATTGAACGGGTAGGATTGATTTTAAAATATGGAAGGTGGCTCATTAAGGATGATCAGCCTCAATGGTTCTAACTGGACCATATGGAAGGCTAAGATGGAGAACTTGCTTTATTGCAAGGACCTATATTCTCCAATTTTAGGCATATCAGCAAAAACCAAGGATATGATTGATGATGATTGGAAGAAGATGAATCGAAAGGCGGTGGGGTTTATTAGACAATAGTTGGATGATTCTGTGTTCCACCATGTGTCTACAAAAACCTCAGCCGCTAGCCTATGGCTGAAGTTACAAGGGTTGTATGAGAGGAAGACAACCGGTAATAAGATTTTTCTGATAAGGCGATTTGTGAATCTCAAGTTCAAGGATGGTGGTTCTGTGGCCGAGCACATGAATGAGGTCAGCAATATAGTGAACCAATTCACCTCTATGAAGATGGTCCTGGATGATGAATTGCAGGCTTTACTTTTGCTTAGTTCATTGCCTGATAGTTGGGAGACATTGGTGGTGTCTCTAAGTAACTCCGCGCCAGACAGAAAGATATCCATGGAACAGGTAACTAGCTGTCTCTTCAATGAAGAGACAAGGAGGAAGTCTCAGGGGTCTACTCAGTAAGAGGCTCTTGTGACACAGGAACGAGGGAGAGGAAAGAACAGAAAGGGTGGGAAGGCCCGAGATAAATCAAGAGGCAAGTCGAGTAGCAGAAAGGATGTTAATTGCTGGAATTGTGGCAAGAAGGACCACTACAAGCATGAATGTCGTGGTAAGAAAACGACAAGAAAGGAAAAGGGAAGGAAGATGAATTAGATTCCACTGCGGTCGCTTCAGATGACGACACTGTAGTTATTCTTTCTGCAGATCATGATGTATGTCTTACGGCTACGAGTCAGGACACTGATTGGGTGATAGACTCGGGAGCTTCTTTTCATGCGACTCCACGCAGGGACTTCTTCATAAGTTACAAGTCAAGTGACTATGGGACTGTGAAGATGGAAAATTCTGGCGTATCAAAGATCGTAGGGGTCGGTGATATTTGTATGAAGACCGATGTGCGCTGCACATTGGTTCTCAGGAATGTGAGGCATATCCCAGACCTTCGCCTCAACTTGATGTCAATGGGAAGACTGGATGATGATGGCTATGAAAGCCGGATTGCTGGTGGGCGCTGGAAGCTCATCAAGGGTTCATTGATTATGGCCAGAGGAAAGAAGTGTTGCACCCTGTACAAGGCAAGTGTCAGTATGTACAAGGGTGGGTTGAACGCAGTGAAAGATTCAGTTATTGATATGTGGCACAGGCGTCTAGGCCACATGAGTGAAAAAGGGCTTCAAGTACTAGCAAAGAAGCGGCTCCTTCCAGACGTGACATGTACACCTCTTAAAACCTGTCTTGATTGTTTATCAGGGAAATAACATAGAATTTCATTTATTAAATCTGCTTCTCATGTTAATAAAGTGCATGCATTAGATTTGGTTTATTCTGATGTTTGTGGTCCTATGAGGACAAAAACCTTGGGTGGGGTAATGTATTTTGTTACTTTTATAGATGATGCATCTAGGAGGGTTTGGGTTTATGCTTTGAAATCCAAAGACGAAGTCTTTGGTGTATTTAAATTGTTTCATGCTATGGTCGAGAGAGAGAGATAGATAGATCATTGAAGTACATCCGCACTGACAATGGTGGTGAATGCATTGGCGACTTTCATGAGTATTGTAAGTCCCTGTGTATACGACATGAACAGACGGTTCCCAAGACCCCCCAGCATAATGGTGTAGCTGAGCGAATGAATCACACCATTGTAAAGAGAATCAGATGCATGTTATCCCATGAGAAATTGTCCAAGACGTTCTGGGGAGAAACAATGCACACAACAGCGTATTTGATAAACAGGTCTCCATCAGCCCCACTGAATGGAGAAGTACCTGAGAAGGTGTGGACTAGACAGGGTCTATCGTACAGTCATCTCAGGGTATTTGAATGCAGGGCACTCATTCACGTACCAAAGGATGAGAGGTCCAAGCTCGATATGAAGATCAGGCAGTGTGTATTCTTAGGGTACTGTGATGAAAAATTCGGTTACAGATTGTGGGATCCGACCGAGAGGAAGCTCGTCAAGAGCAGAGATGTGGTTTTCTTTGAAGATCAGTGTATAAAAGACATTGGTAAGCCAGAGAAGAACCAGCTTAGTTCAGCTGAGCTAGAGGACATGGATCTGGTTACTCCTCCCGTGGTGCCTGATGACGGGGAAGTACAGCAATGTGTAGAGAACGAGGGAGTTCCTTCAGAAGATGGACCTGGGAAGCAGCCCCCACTTGATCCACCTGTTGAGCCACAGGTGAGGAGGTCATCTAGGGACAGACAGCCGTCCAAAAGGTACTTGTCGCATGAGTACATTATGCTGACTGATGGGGGAGAGCCAGAAGATTATTTTGAGGCCCTAGCCGACGAGCATAAGGAGGAGTGGTTGAAAGCTATGCAAGAAGAGATGTAATCTTTGCATAAGAACCATACCTATGATATTGTGAAATTACATAAGGGCAAGAAAGCTTTGAGCAACAAGTAGGTGTTCAGAGAGAAAGTTGAGCAGAAGAATTCACAGATGAGGTTCAAGGCCAGACTTGTGGTGAAAGGGTTTGGTCAGAGGAAAGGCATAGACTTCGAGGAGATATTCTCACCAGTGGTGAAGATGACATCCATACGGGTGTTGCTTGGGTTGGCGGCTAGCATGGATCTGAAGATAGAGCAGTTAGATGTTAAAACTGTCTTTCTCCATGGTGACCCGAAAGAAGAGATCTACATGCACCAACCAGAGGAGTTCGAAGTCAAGGGCAAATAACATATGGTGTGTAGGCTGAGGAAGAGCTTGTATGAGCTGAAACAAGCTCCACGGCAATTGTATAAAAAGTTTGACTCGTTTATGTTAAAACATGAGTATGACAGAACGAAGTCGGACCACTGTGTGTTCACGCACAAGTTCTCAGATGGTGATTTCTTAGTTCTGCTGTTATATGTTGATGGCATGCTCATCATGAGAAAAGACATCAAGAAGATTGACAGGCTGAAATAGGAGTTGGGCAAATCTTTTGTGATGAAAGACTTGGGCCCGGCTAAATAGATCCTAGGAATGGAGGTAATTCGTGACAGAAACAGCAGGAAGCTCTGTCTGTCACAAGAGGGGTATATTGAAAAAGTCCTAGAGCGGTTCAATATGGATGTAGCGAAATCGGTCACTATTCCACTAGATGGTCACTTCAGATTGAGTGACAGGCAGTGTCCCAAGACGAAGGTAGAAGTGAAAGAGATGTAGAAGATACCCTACGCGTCAGCTGTAGAAAGTTTGATGTATGCTATGGTGTGTACACGCCCAAATATAACATATGCGGTTGGTGTCGTCAGCTGGTATCTTGCCAATTCTGGCAAAGAGTATTGGGCAGCGGCGAAATGGATATTGCGGTATTGAAGAGGCTCATCCAGGTTGAGCCTATGCTATGGTGATGGTAAATCTGTGTTAGAGGGCTACACAGATACAGATATGACAAGTGACATAGACTCCAGGAAGTCTACATCAGGGTTCATGTTCACATTTGTGAGGGGAGTGGTTTCCTGGCAGAGCAAGCTACAGAAGGTCGTAGTGTTGTCGACGACAGAAGCCGAGTACATTGCAGTCACAGAGGCATGTAAAGAGATGCTTTAGATGAAGAGGTTCTTACAGGAACTTAACCTGAAGCAGGTGGAGCACGTGGTCTATTGTGATAGTCAAAGTGCTATACACTTGAGCAAGAATCCAAGTCAGCATTTCAAGTCAAAGCACATAGAGATTCGGTATCACTGGATTAGGGATACTTTGGAACAGAAGGTGTTACAGCTTGAGAAGGTCCACACGGACGATAATGGGTCAGACACGATGACTAAGGCTTTACTCAAGGGCAAGTTTGAGATTTATAAAAACCTTTTGGGGGCCATAAAAGTTTCGGATCAAGCTGATCTTTATTTTTTCCCTTCATCTGGGCTTGTATGACCTAATAAAAAGATTGGATGTCAAATAAACAATACCTTGGGCCTTAGGATGATTTTAATGGTGGATATCCAATCATTATTGTTTTCCTATGGAATGGTCCACCTGAGATTTATATCCCTCTGATAGGGGCAAATGTAAAGCATTTCCAAACAAGAGATAGATAAGGGCAAATGTGTCAAATTAACATATTTCAAATATTTCAGATGTTTGTTAACAAACAGATTGTTTCAAATTCAGTACTTAATTTTCAGACTTTAGCCATAGTTACCAAACATGTTTTTTGACTTCAGATTTCATATTCAGGCTTCGGATTTGAGATTTAGGCTTTAAATTTCAGATTTAACAAACGGGGCCTGAGTACTTATCCTTTTCTTTTACCAGAAGGTCCGAAACTCTGAAATCAATGATAAATGTCATTTTCAGTTATAAGTCCAGAAATTAAGTTTTTATTTAAATACCCTCGTCATACCTTTTCATATGACAATTCAATTCCTTACTAATAATTAACCATGTGTAATTTCTTGCCTATGAATAACTCACTCCACTTATATCATGAAAAAGATGTACCTATTACAAAAATAAGTGTAGTCGGCTCCTCGTGGGTGTGCTCCTCGTACACACGAGTTCCATTTCCCTCCCTTGTGAGTGTTTGCATACATCCGTATGAATAGTCTCGCTTCAAAATGAGGAGGCGATACCTAACAACATTAAAAAAAAGTTTAAATACTCTCCTCGTATCCTTTCATATAACATTGTTTAATTCCTTCGAACGATTAATCGTGTGTTGTTTCTTGATTGTCATGAATAGGTCAAATAGCCCCACTTGGATCAAGAAAATTAAAGATGTACCCATTGCAAAAATAAGTGTAGTCAGCTCATAAATACGAAATATAATATAAGATATGCTTGCCCAGGCCATGTCAAGACACTCAAGAGACAGTTCACCACCGCCTGCCTGCCGACGAGTAGGTTACAGTGCAAATTCAATGGATTCTCTTGTTTCTGTCTACTTTCATCCCATACCAAATCGCATGCGTTGCAAGATACACAAGATTCAATGACCATTTTCTCTCATTGATGTGGAAAACAACAAATCCTAAGAAAATACATCCCTCCCATGGACCATTTTCAACGTCCAATGAGCTGTCTGAATTAAATATGGGCCCACTGGCTATGATCTTCTCGTTGTTATCATAAACAATCCATGACTACATGATTATGGTACAGTGATGATCCTGACCGTTGATTTATAAATTGAACATGGGTTATGGAAAATATTGGTTTGAAATGTTCTAATTCATCTATGCATGGGGATGTTAGAATTATTGGTTTGGCGTTAGTTTCTTACAATGGTCCAACTAGCATAGAATGCAGAAAATGAGCGGTTCTGATTATTGGGCCATCTCAACGGTTGGGCCCCAATGGGGCCAACATAAGCAGAACGAACTCAAAATGGATTACTGTGAATGATCTACATTGCGGGTCCCACTTGATTCATCTGATTCTTCACATGCTTGACAGGTTGGAATGTGCGTCCCCATGTACAGCCGTGCATGCAAGAACGCCTGTGGGGCCAGTAAAGCTGTCGAGAAGAAGATCCTGTCCGTTGGAAAGGGACAGGGATACCGTACCGGTAGCATGAGTATATGATGATCTAAATGGACCACAGACAAACATCACAATGATAACATAATCCTAACCGTGTAAAAGAAACAAAAAAAAAAAAAAGGGCTTGCCAAAAAATGATGACTGGATTACAGTGATTTCAGTACATTTTTTAAAGGATGGTTTGACTATTATGCATTCATATAAAATACCATAAGCTCAGCTCATCCGTTTGGGAGCGGATTAGCCGTTACCCTTACCATGTGGGGCCCACATGGATGAATGTTTTTAATATCCACTCTGTCCATCTGTTTTTTCAGCTCATTTAAGGACGTTATTTTAAAAAATTAAGCAGATCCAAATCTCTAGTGGATTACACTACTGAAAAAGTTGTGCATGTCCATTAAAATCTTTTTGTACACTACATAATATTTCGATCAAGATATTTTTTGTATTTTACCTTCATCCAGCTTCCTTTGAGCTTATCAACGGGTTGGATGGCAAATAAACATTACGGATCTACTTATAGTGGGCCTTGGGAAGTTTTTAATGGTGATAATTAAATCAAAAGTGTTTCTTGTGGTGTGGTCCACCTGAGATTTAGATATGCTTAATTTCCAAAGTTGGATTCTAAAATGGGCTGGAAAAACGAATGGACGGAGTGGATATACAACATATCATCATGGTGGGCCCTACGGTAAGGTTAACAGCGATAAAGCTGTTTGGGCAAGTGGAGCCCATAGTTTAGCGATCCAAACCGTTGGTACGATGGGACCTGAATGTGGTGGCCTTTGAACTAATTATTTTGCAGATGGAAGATTCTAGCCTTTGAATATTTGGCCTTCACAAAGTTAAATATGGATCATCGGTTTATCTTAACCATCTATTTATTAGCCACTAATTGAACGGTTAAGATTTTTCTCATCTAGGAAACCTATGCCATGGATGGTCCATCATCAATGTTCTGAATCATTGAACCATGGGATCCAATGACGCAGGTGTGGCCCACTTGATGATTGATTGGCTTGATTTTTTTTTTTTTTTACACCTTGTGATCTTCATGCCAACTAATCCGGTAGGTAGTGCAGCACTTCTCCATAACAATAATATAACAATGCAATAAAATCTGACCGTTGAAATTACTTGTTTTTGTAGCTGATGTGTCTCTCGATCATGTAATCTCTTCTACTGCCGTAATCTCTTGTTATCAGTTTTAATAAAGCCATCCTTTCTGTTTGATTTCAGTTAAAAAAGAACAATGGTAACGAAGCGCGTCGATAGAAAGGAATGATTGGACGGGCAGTCCGGTCAGGCGTGGGGCCCACCTAAAAATTCTAAAAACACGATTCCCGGGGCAGCTCTCCAGCCCTTGAAATCAACTGTCCCTCGGTCAACCGACATCTCGAATATGTGTGGAAACCGCACTCTAAGATTCTGCAATGCAATTCGTTGGTGGGGCCCACTTACAAGCGTGGCTAGGTCGCTAACTAGCTGTAGCTGATGATGATCACTGTCCACATTTTCAGTGTCCTTTCCTTTTTGTGACCGGTGGGGCCCATGTATCGTTGATCCTGACCATTGATCAGATGGGCCCCCCTAGGTGAGACGATCATGACCGTTTAAGATCAGCGGTTGAGAAACAATGCAACCGTCCACTTGGAATGCTAAAGAGGCCGAATGTTGGACGGTTCGATTCTTCCAATCTGGGGGATGAATGGAGAACGGTCCATCACGAGGAGTCCCATCAGTTCTATGGTTGAGATCACCGAATCACAGGTCCCACTTGTACATATTCTCTACTTACTAGTTACTACGCCTTTTATGATCCAGTAGTTAAACACCCATTCATCTCAGAAATCATGCACTCGATCCACATAACCGAGGCACACACATGTACAACATCCAAACCGTCCATCTGGCATGGGCCACCGTCCAAACCAATCGAAGCCGATCCTAACTATCCAAATGTTGAGGATTAAATCAGACCGTTAAAAAAGTCAACAATCAGTCCACAGTCAACGTTCAAAGGCCGTCAAATCAGTTGTTGGGATTTCTCGATCATCGCGTTCTTTTGGGACCACTTCCCATTCGGAAGTGGGGCCCACCATATGAGAAATTTGGATCTCTTACATGTGGGCCATGATACGGGTATCGTGAGCGTGATACTCAAGGGAGAAAAAGCGTATAGGACGATCCTCACCCTCAATGAAATATTTTTAGGATATGATCTGATACAGTGATAGTGACTGCTTCGAGATAGGAATATATGCACGAAAGACAATGTGATAGTGGACAACATATACGATATAATAATGTCATTTTCTCACTGAGGTTTGCTAGCACCACACGTGCCACCCTGTCACATTTGTGAGACATCTGAGCCATTTTAGTAGGTGGGTCACAACATTTAGATGATCTGGACCAAAGATCGAATGGTTCGGCCATCTGATAGGCTGCATAACCATGAAAACTGTCAGTACATGCGTGGACTAGATGTTGTTTGGCTGGACTGAGTTTTTGGTGGGATGATATACAGTGGGTCCCACCTGATCGATGGATTTGATTTTTACTACGTGTGCTAGAACTGAGGTAAGGCAAGTGCCATTTTCACAGATTCTAAAAGGGGTTTTGCATGTCCCTTTCACTGTCATTTTCAATGGCACTGATCTCTCTCTCGTTCTTTTCAAGTGAGGGATTCCTTTCAAGTCAAAATGGAATATATATATATATATATATATTTTTTGTGCACTTATTTCCAAATATTATTAGGAGTCGTTAAGAAATAAAGAAGTGCTCTCGTCCACACAAGTGGATCCCTATATGGTCATTTTAGCCGCCCAGTCGGTCACTAAGGCAGTTTCTTCTATTACCGATTCGAGACAATACGTTTCAGCCAAGGCTAATCTTGCCTAACAATATTACGTGGCCGCTCTTAATGGGCATTCTCAAATGAAGGTACCTCCATGTTATAATAACATGCTTTGGAAAATCTCTTATTAAAAAATCTCAAATTTCTATTGAAAGTTTCGACCTGAGCTTTAAATTACTCAATTTAAATCTTTTTTTTGTTTGGTAAGTTGTTGTAGGCTCGATATTGATGTAGAGCGGGTCGCGGACAATTTCATGGCCAAGATGGATCAGAAAAGGCCCAGTCGACGACAGAAGTGATCCGGACCGTCGGACCTTAGATCGAGTGTATCTCGCAATCCGTAATGAGTTAGCTGACATAAAATATATGATTTTGGGGTAGAACAAGCTACTTTAGCCAACCAACCCTGCTATGTTGGGTTGCGATGCCCGGAATTGCGAAAAACCCCTGGATCGACGGTCGTTTCCCTACTTTAATTTCGTTTTTACTATAAATAGTAAGTTTTAGTTTGATTATAACTCTTCATCCGTCGGGCTTTAGGAGTTCCGCCCAATGTGAAAAGAGCTTAGAATAATTAGGAGAACGGTTTGGTGAAGCCAAGTAGGACACTTACTATTTTTGGCCAAAAACCTTACGCACTAGTAGACATCACGACCGTCTATAAATAGTAAGTTTACTATCTATAGTAAGTCGCGGATTCTAGGAGTTTTAGTTGTAATTTGATTCTGATTTCTTTCCCCTTGCTTGGTACCCCTATTTAAAGGGCTGTGAACTCGTTTTTAGTCATTAATTAATCAAGTTCGAATTTATTAGAATTTATTTCTATTTCTTGCTTTCTTTCCTCGTGGATTCGAGAAGTCTCTGTGAGGAGTCCAGATAAGCTCTGTGGATTTGGAGTAGTTATCCTCATCACGTTCATTCCTGCGTCAGATATGTATGCTAATTAAAGCCCCAGTCACATGTTCTAGGGAATTAGCATATGATGATAATTCCATAATCGAGATAGCTGAAGGTGCAGGATTTGGAACTTATACGCTGGCCTACATTAGAACTCCTTTTGAGACTTGATGGAGTTCTTGATCATCGATGTTACCACTATTTTTAGTGGATCATTTACTCATATTGTTATACGGTTTGATTAACAATTGCACATAAGTCCTATCGGACGTGCCAAACTGGTGTTGGTTTAGAATTCGGCCACGTGATGCATGTGTGTGGTTTGTGAGAGTGCTAGAACTGATTGTTGTTTGATTCAAACCAAATGCCATTGACCCCTAGCGTCAAGATACAACGGATGAATTAAATAGGGGTATACCAATCATCTATTCTGTCAACTGTTAAGTATGCTATCAAGCGATTTGTGGAGGGTGGGGCTTTTTCTCCAATAGGTCTTTTTTTTTTTTTTCCTTAAAAATTAAAGACTTTCGAACATGTAGCAAATGCTACCTTGAAAATGAATAACATAGTTTGAGGTCGGAAATGATAAGACTTACCATTATTAAGGATCATTGTTCTGCCTGAGAGCAGCGGGGTGCTTAACTAAGTAGTGCACTAATGAGTAAGGAATGGGTAATGCTGGTATTACAAACTACTATCAACCCAGCATATGAGCGTAGGCAAACAATTCCTAAGACAACGATCTTCCCTCAGATGCCGTGCACAGGCGTAGATGGAAAGAAATTACAACTATTAACTATGTCTAAGTCAGTCCTACGTAGGGCGAGGATTGACAAAGCTACTCTTAGATGTAAAGGGGTCCACGCTGATGAGCAGTGGAGATGATAAGTGTCCTAGGGGATTGGATAAATAACATTATGCTGGAGTTGATATGTTTGATTAATGATTTTTGTTAATGATTTGATAATGTTTTGTGATGAGATGTCATTCGTTATTTATAGATTTTCCAACGGTGCCATGAGAATAACCGATGTTACGTGGTGACATCCTATGCTACTAATTGTAAAGCGACGATTACATTTAGTCGTTTATGCTTTACCTTCGTCGAATGCATCCTTTTCAAAATAATATATTATCGATTGTGCCTCGATGCTGTTGTAGAGCTAATAGTTCATCGTTTTTATCCATGGGTTACTTAAACAGCATGACTCTTGGAAACCTAGTTATCGATGAATTGGCCTACGTATATCAAGCGCGTGACGTGAATATCTTGCATTTGTCACATGATTGCGTCGGCATCGTCGGATTCAACACTGCCAGATCTTGCCCAAACAATTTTAATATCTGTGACTCAACCCAAGTTTGGGGTGAATTGTCCCAACTTAGCCAAGTCGATGGTGACTTGGAATGTCAAACCAGATCAAGTCCAACCATGTCTGAATTAACTTGGAAGACATATTGAGTTTTCAATCCATGCTAGAGAGTGAAAATCAGTAAATTGATAAGCTAAGTCTAATTTGGGATAGACACCCATGGGATCTTGCATTTCTTAGCTTGAAAATTTATTAAAGTTGCAACTCAACAATTATTAAGCAATAACATCTCCTAGTAGGGGATGTATTTTAGATATGTATACTTGTGTGAATCCTAGTTCTCTTAGGCTTTTGCAGATGCTTTCTCTTATGATGTTATCTATGAGAGGGTATTATCTTCAAGAGAATTTCTGGTGAGTGATTTCTTATGTAATGAAAGAGTATGAGTGAGAGATAAAGTCTTGTAATTTTGATTTTTCTTATTTTAGTAAAGAAGAAAAAGCTTTGTGTTGTTGTCTTATAGACATAAGTATATGTAGCGCCCTGGAAATCGGCGGTCGTGCATATGCTCGACTCTCGAGTTTCCGAGTGTCACTTATCATCAGTTTTTATGGTTTTATGAATTATCAAGTTTAATTGCGCAACTTGGAATTTCTTGGAACATGAGCACAACCACACAAGTCTACTGAAATGAAAAGATCAAATATATACAGGTCCAAAAGAATGTAAAAGGGTTGCCCATGGCGTTGCCCAACAAAATCACAAAAAGAATACTACGTCCCAAAGATAAGGCTGAGTCCACAACTCAGCGATCCAAATGCCACTCATCAAGCCGATGGAGAGCCGTCCATTAACTAAAAGTAGGACAGCTCGTCCTCCTCGTCTAAGCTCCCGTCGGTAGGCTCCTCGAACTCCTCGTCACCTGCAGCTATAGAAGGGTCTGGTTGGTATTTTAAAACACCATGGCCATCCCAGAGTAGGAGTGAGTGATCAACTCAGTGGGTGTTATTAGTCTTAAGTTATACAAGCAGCAGTTATATTAAGAATCTATTGAAAAACATTCATTCACAGTGACTAATCTAATCTTGTTAATGCGTATGCATGATGGACGATATAGTGCATGCCCTCGCCACAACACTCCCTCGAGCGACTCCATCTAACGATCGCATATGGTCAACACTCCCTCAGAGCGACCTCGACTACTGAGTCGCCACCCTAACTAGTGCGATGCAATGCGGTTGTGTTAGACGAGTTCTTAGTTAAGTTCATTCATACAGCAGGTTGGGGGATCTGATACACTCCACGTATCAATGCCCTTAACTGGTTGCAAGACCAAGACCCCCCAACGTGTGGGGCCAAGACCCCACGACCTGTGATCCCGTTAGGTTTCCCGTCCCCGACTTCAAGCACATAGGGAGTGCTGAAATGTGGGATCGTTCGTGGACACTACGGGGAGGTGTGTCAGCCCAATATAGGCCGACAGCTCGAACATAGTATTCCATTCCACCATGCCCGGCTCATGAGACTGTGGATCGATATTCACTTCGTTATCGTTAGGCCACAATGGTAGTAGGGTGGTTCAGGTTCCATACATGTGTGAGCAAACAGGGTTAATAAAACAAGGTTGGTTAGCTAGTAGACCAGACCGCACGAGTCGGGCGAGCACGTGACGAGCGACATTGGGTACAAGGGACCCATGTAGTCGAACTACTGTCATCCGTACTCACTCACCCAAACCCATGGGTCTAGCCCTAACGTAGCCCTACCGATGGGACTACCGTCTCTCCTTATGTTCCCGACCAATCCAAGAGTCCAATGTTAATTTATAGCATACCAACCATCAAGATTACCAACTAGCATAATAGTATCATGTTTACATATATCACAACATACAATTAATTATTCCTAACAAGCATGCTACGACAACATGAACAAGGTGCATATGAGTAGTGTGGGTTTGGGGAGGAAGTTAGGCACTTCCAACACCTCAAGAAAATCAACTACACAAGGGTAAAGAACCATGCACAACATGAGGCAACACATATAAGAAGAAATCGACAAACATGAGCATGTAATTATCCATATACTAAATCATGTGAGAGGCAATATCAACATCAAATGAGAGCTAAGCATGCAATCCATACAATCTCAACAAACATACCACTCCTAGGTTTTCTCTAGATTCTTCAACACAACATCCCAAGCAAACAAAATCATTAAACTCCTACTGTAATTGGTGCTAGGCCACCTAAGGATAATAGTCCGCACCTATAGATCATTGGAGAGTTGGAAAACGACTTAGGAATGCGAATTTCAGGGTCGATCGGCTGAAATTCCTAAAGTAAACATTTGTATGTTAGATTTCAATGTAAATCCCCTCTCATCACAAGGGTTTCAAGAAAAATGGGTGATTGATCTTACTTAGACGATCAACGGAATAAAATGGCAGTCGTGGATGAGGGTTTCAAGAAGAGGTAGGGAGTTGTGGGGTTTAATTTTCTTGGGCCCCATCTCGATCTAGGGTCTACCTTGCTCTCCCTCACTCTCTCTTTCTCTCTTTACTCTCCTTGGTTGTTGGAGAATGGTGAAAGTTACGAGGGAGAGAGTTTTGTTGTTGGAGAATGGTGAGAGTTATGAGGAAGAGAGCTTACTTGTTGGAGAATGGTGAAGGTTATGAGGGAGAGAACTTGGTTGTTGGAGAATGGTGGAGGTTATGAGGGAGAGAATGATGGAAGTTATGAGGGAGAGAGCTAGGGTTTATTTCCTAGAATTGAGCCCATTGGCCCTAAATTTCCTAAAATGCCCACAATGGCCCTCTAGGAATTTCTATTGGCGTTGAGGTGGCCCTAGCACCCCCCTTAGCCACCAAATTTGGTGGGTAGGTGACTCATGGCCCGATGAGGGGTCACGCAAAGTTTGAAAACAAACAGATTAACGGATATGGGGTTTGATCATATGGTTCCGGTCTCTAAATGACCCAGTGGGATCCATTTTGATTGATGGGGCAGTTCTGGTGGCCCTCTGGTCATGAAACTTATAGGATAGGTGTTCCATGGCCTGATGAAGGGGTATGCAAAATTTGGGGACGATCGGATATGGGGTTTGGTTGCACGGATTCGATTCGCGATCAACGGTCACCGTGCTACGATTGGGACCCAGATTTTGTGGATGGGCGTAGACAAATACATTAGACATTTACTGTAAATTTGAAAGAAATTTGACGGCTAAAATACCTGAAATTTCAGTTTTATTTACCAGTGCCAGATTCCAATTCTGGCATTGGTGGGTTGCATTTGACAAGTGCCATTGGGACGGCCTGAATAGTTTATTTTTGGGTGTCCACTGGGTCCGTGGTCCGCGATGGACCATAAGCCCAGTGAGATCTATGCTTTCCCCAATTTTTAGATTTTTCTGACCTTTCTCGACTGCTGCACGGCCTGCACAAGCAGTCGCTGAGTATAAACCGATCATCTAACTTGATGGTCTGCACATGGTCTAATCGTGACCAGACTAGACTACTCGTGTATAAGCTAACGTTGAGTGCTAATGGTCAGTAAGTGATAATATAAGTTAATTAAAAAAAAATTCAAGGATTTTTGAAAATCCAAAACAGTGAAAATCCGGGATGTTACAGTATATTACTAAATCATGTAAATATTTGTGCCTCATGTACCTTACTTTTGATTTGGCTTTTTAGAATTTTATTTTAGATTTTTCATTTTGTAGTTTTATATTGTTGGCATCAAATGTGTGCACGTGTAACTGTACAACTATCGGTATTAGAGATTTGATTCAATTGTAGTCGGTTTGTAGTTTTTTGTTTACATAAATTTAATTAGTAACCTGTTGGCTATTAAATGTGTATAATGGTTACAAAGATGTCGAATATAAAGTTTGTGGCAGAAAAATTCGAGGAGAATAATAATTTTAACAAGTGGTAATTTAATGTGTGTTTTATTTAACAAAGTTTGCATAAGGATTTGAATGAAAAATTGAAGAATATAATGTTAACTGATAATAAGTAGGAGATTTAGAATTGATGGCTATTAGCACTATTTGTTTGTCTTGTAGATGGATTACTTTATAATGTCTTAAAAGAGAATTCTATGAAAAAGCTTTAGGAAAAGTTGAAAGATCTATAAAGAAGTCTCTAACAAATAGGTTGTATTTAAAACAATAATTATATATATTGAATATGAAAGAATGTGCATTTGTCCATAAACACTTGAATTAGTTCAATTGAATTATATGTCAATCATTAGGCATTGATGTGAAAGTTGATGAAGTAGATAATTTCCTAATTTTATTGTGTTCGCTTCTGTAATTATATCATCATATTGTTATAACTTTAATTTATGGTAATAAAACTATAACACTATATGATGTTACATTTTCCTTTTTATCAAAATATATTATATATAAAAAAAAGTCAGATAGTGAAGAGGAACATGTTGAAGGTTTAGTGGATGGAGGCAGATCCACAAAAAATGAATTAGAAAATTATAGTAGTAGGCCTGATTTAAGAAAGAAAAATGTAAATTATTCATTTTATAAGAAAATGAGATACATAAAGGAGTATAATAAACTTAAAGAGAGAAAAATAACGAAAAATCTTCAGATACAACAAGTGAAGCAAAAAATATATTTTTTGATAAGAGTGACATGTTGTTCTATTATCAACCCTGAAGAATGATAATTTTAAGAATAAGTAGATTTTTGATTTGATTGTTCTTATCATATATGTCGTACTAAGGATTAGTTCACCACTTAAAAGCCATTTAAAGATAGAATACCTCTTATGAGAAATATTGTTACTTATAAGATTAATGTCAATTATAATTAAAATGTTTGATAACATTATTAAAATTTTATCAGAAGAATGATATGTTTCAAATTTGAAGAAAAAATTGATATCTTTAAGTACAGTAACTGCGATGGCTGCAAAGTAATAACATAATGTAATATCATAAAGTTGTAAAAGGAGCCCTAATTATAATAAAAGAAAATAAAGTTTGTCACTTGTTTGAGTTTGTGGGGAGTATAGTTCAAGTTAGATCAGTAGTAATTATGTTAAGTAATGCAAATCAAACGTTTTTGTGGCATATGCATTTGGGTTACATGAGCGAATATGGTTTATTAATGCTGTATAAGAGAAATTTACTCAAGGGCGTAAAATCATATAAGTATTTTTTTAAGTAATAAAGTAGTGTAAAGTGAGTTTTAACGTTACGGTTCACTATACCATTAATATTTTAAATTATATATACTCAAATGTATGATGTCCTTTTAAAATCTCTTTAAGTAGATGATTAAATTATTTTATTTTGTTTATCAATGATTATTACAAGAAAGGGTGAGTCTACACTTTGAAGCATAAGTCTGAGGTATTGATCACTTTTACGTAATAAAAAATCTTAATTAAAAAATAGATAGGTAGGAAGGTGAAACAATTGAGGACAGACAATAATGGAGAATTTAAGTCGGCAAAATTCATAAAAGTCCGCAAAGATGAGGATTTTGCTTATCACTTCACTACACCAAATATAATAAAATAAAATGGTGTTACAGAACGGATGAATATAATACTCTAGGAGAAGACACGCAATATGTTGAGTAATGTTAGTTTACTAAGAGCTTATGGGTAGAAGTAGTGAATATAGTAAGTTTCCTTATTAATAAATCACTTAACACTACATAGAATTAAAAACTTCAAAAAGAGGCATTGTTTGATCAACTTTTCATTTACTCTGATTTGTGTATATTTAATTATCTTACATATGTTTATATAAGTATCGATAAGTTGAAACCAAAAGTAAAGAACTGTATATTTCTTTATTGTGCAATACATGTTAAATGTTACAGATTATAATATTATGCTATTGAAAAGTCTAAGTTCATTATTAGTAATAAGTTTATTATGTTTAAAGTAACAAAACCAGATAAGCAAGGAAACATTTAGGTAGAGTTTGATATTAATTATTAACATACAATTATATTTTAGTAAATAATACAAAAAAATCATTAATGAGCCAAAGGCGTAGTATGAATTTAAATAGAAGTAGTTACAAACATACAAAAATCGAAAATTCAAAAAGGATTATAAGCTTAAAGTAAAGTCAGGTGTGATTGTTTATATTTTATTGATAGAGCATGGAAATTTGCCTGACATTGAAGGAAGTGTTGAATGATAGAAATTCTAGTATATATAAAGTTACCATGTAGGAAAAGATGAAATCTTGTCATAAAAATCAGAAATGGAATTTGGTTGAGTTACCTAAGGGAAGAAAACTATTGATAGTTGCGAAAGATATATCTGAAATCAATGTGTTAAAGTCTTAATTTAATAGAGAGTTTGAAATAAAAGATTTAATAATACAAAGAAAATCCTTGGTATAAAATAGACAAAGATAAAAAGGTTGGCAGATTATTTTTATCATAAATCAAATACATTTGGAGGGTTTTTGATAGGTTTGACATGAAAAATTCTAAATCAATGACTATATCTTTTATTGCTCATTTGAAGCTTTAGACAACTTAGTCACCAAGTAAAAATGATGAGGACTACATGCCACAGGTTCCCTACTCTACTATAGTTAGTAGCATGATGTATGCACATGGTCAGATGTTTCACAGGCAATTAATGTAGTGAGCAGATATATGGCAAATTCAGAAAAGGTATACTGATATGCTATAAAATGGATATTACGCTACTTGAAGAATACTAAAGGTGTCATATTAGTGTTTGACCGAAACATTAATAAAAAAGACGATATCATTGGATATGTGGATGCTGATTTTCTAGACAATTTGGATAAAAGAAAATCTACTACGAGCTATGTGTTTAGTCTTGCAGGTAGTTTAATTAGTTGGAAATCAATGTTACAATCGACGATTATTTTATCTACAAATGAAGCAAAGTATATGAATGCTACAGAACTTATGAAAGAAGCTTTATGATTAAAAAGCCTAGTTAGTGAACTCATTTTAAGACAAGCAGAGATTTATCTGATGCGATAGCCAAATTCCTTTACATTTAGCTAAGAATAAAGTTTACAATGTAATGTACAAATATATAGATAAATAATATCATTATATTCAAAAGGTCGATACAATGTCCTTATAGACACCTTATCCTAAATAGGAATCAAAATTACCTTTAGACTTTAGTATCAACTTCAATTGAAGGGTTGTATGGCTTGACTTTCGTAATATGGCCATACAAGAAGGGAATGACATGGCCTGGGAATTTGATATCGGAAATGATCAATGAGACAAATTAATAAAACCACGACCCGTTCAACGCAAATTCGATCATTCATTAAGGGTATTGGTAGGTTGCAAATTGATTTAAGACGTATTTTCTCGACTCTAACAATACCAACTCTCAAAACTTAGCCAGAAAGGTCTCTGATACATCTTGGAGATGACCGCTAAACTTAATTGGCTACTATCCAAACAAGCAGGCAACAAGGCATGAAGAACATTACAGCCTCGAAAAACCACTGAAGCACTAAACTTGTAAAAAATTGTATGAAAAAAGAGCGTTTTAAAAAGGCCTTAAAATGACGGTTGACATTTGGCATTCATGCTTTTGTAAAAGTATGAAATAGGTTGACATATAAAGCTAAAAAAATGAACTATAAAGGGTTGTTATTGGGCTAAATTTGAGATATTTAAGAGCCACAACTGTAGACAGGCCAGGACGAAGGGAGAGATAAGCATAAACTGTGGATAGGTTTAACTATTGCTGAAGAATTCCTCGAGAGCTAAGTCTCGAGCTTCGCTACAACCTCGACGTGTCGTCACTTACTTGGAACTATAAGTGCTTAAATACCCGATTCTATGTTATCTTAAGAAATGCCCAGCTACAATGCCACTCTACCCAACGAAGGCACGAGTCCTCTAAAGCTAAAGAAGATATTGGAATCGATGAGTAGGGTTGAAATCAGAGATATTTGACTATCCCTTTTAACCCCAAATGATGTTTGGTCTCTCATTTTTCTTCTTACACCTCGATTCAAATCATATTTCACTCCGTACATTTCAAAAACATTAACAACTTTTATACATGCACATTTTTATTATATTCTTTTATTATTTCTTTATTCTTCTTTATTTTGCTTGCCTAGAGTCCTAGAACCCAATACAGTATGGTTTAAAATAGTAACACTGAACTTCTTTTAAATCCCCTCAAAATAAAAAATCTCCATAAAGTAGAGATTATACAGTACATAGACGCAAAAGGGTGCTTAACCCTTTTCTTTTTCGTAACTGAGGCCATTACCTAAAATTTATGATATAGACCAACCACAAGAGTCACTCAAGTCGAGGAATCTTGTGATTTCTTGACCTTTAGGTAATTATATAGTTTCTAACTGACAGTAGATTCTGAAGTTGTATTTTGCTAGTGACGACTCCAAGTAAAAAATATATATATTCGCATCTAAACCAATCCCTCTTAATACAAACCTGACAAGTGTCGTAGAACACGGAGAGTCCAGGTAGATGCAATGAGAGTCGTTTCTCACATCCGCGCGAGGGAGGGCTTTCACAGTTCATAATGAAGATTCACACCAATAACAGCATAACAAATATGCTAATGAAGCCTATTGTAAGAGAAAAGTTTGTTTGGTACATAACTTTTCTTGAATTTGATGTTACTTATAGATTGATGACATTTGGGCACGCACATGTGTGTGTGTGTATTGAAGAAACAGGGTGTCCCCGCTCCTTTTGAGGCGAGAATATTTCCTATGGATACATGTAATCACCTATAACCATGTGTATCGGGTAATGCCTTTGGTATGATATTTTTATGAATGTTTTCCATACTATTAGATAAATTAGTATTTAAGCATAAAAATGTTAAGTAGCGACATTCTTGATAGGAGACTCCTGGACGTTTCTCCATCATATCTCTCTTAAGTGCATAATTATAAATGTATTCCTATGTGTTTGTACATAAATCCTTGTTCTCTTAGGCTTTTACACATGCTCTCTCTTCAAGTGTTATTTATATAAGGAGCACAAGTTGAGAGAGGACAGTAGCTTCAGAGGAATTTTTATAGGAGTAATTTCTTGTGCAATAGAAGAGTGCGATTGAGAGGTAAAGCTTTTGCAAATCTTTATTATTATTATTATTATTTATAAGTATAAAAGAAAACTCCATAGTATTATCCCGTGGACATGTGTATATTATTAAACCACTCTATGCCTCTTATCCATTGCTTCTGATTTGGCCATTTGAGTTTTTGTTTTGGATATTTTCCTTTATAGTTTTACATTGCTGGCATTGAATGTTTACACGTGTAGCTATATAACAATTACAACACGAGCACATAAACTTAAAAAAAATGCTAGTAGAAGGAATATTGATGTTATTGTCAACACAAATCACTTTTTACTGAAATAGTCTAGTAATCCTAAATTATATTAAGGTCTTTGATACCTTAACTTGAAATTAGCACTCCATCGTTATAAAAATAAAATTAAGAAATAAAAGAAGATAAAATGCTGGCAATAAAATTTTGAATGTCAAGTTACTAATTACTAAAATACCAGTTAACGACTGAACAAATGTGATTAAATTTAAAATCTTAATATTTTAATAGAACATAATTGCAATTAAATATACACTTGAAAGATTACTATAATCATTGTAGAGCTCCATCACTATAAAACAATGCTACTATTTATTTTTTTTATTTTTTACAACCATCTTTAAACTGTGTTTGGAGGAAAAATCAAATTCCAAAAAAATAAAAAATCTCAATATAGTCTAATGGGAAACTTTTAGGTTTTATGACCTATGTTGGACAACTTTCACTTGAAGTTTTAAAATTGAAATATACAATATACTAAAGTGGTCACCCATTTTAGTTGTCACAAGCATTACAAAAGATCTACTGATAAAAACTCATATTCCATTTACAATCATAGGCACACCCGGGATGCAATCAGGTTGAAGAAGATTGGTGGGAACATGGTTTCTACCACAATATTAAAATTTAGTTGCTTGACTTAAAACTTGCGTCCACTTAATTGAATTTCAAGCTATGTCAATAAGGGCTCATTTGGATATACCACTAAATAAGTAACTTTTTAAACTTATATAAGTCAATAAATTACTTTTCTTAATTTAGTTTGATTAATCAATTCAAATTAGTAAATTATAATAAAAAATTAATTATTTTGATAAATTTTTTTATTTTGCTTTTCAACTTACCAAAAATAACTTATATCGGGACATTGTGAGCAGCATGCGTGCCCTAGAGCTTGATGAATGGATGTGCCATGTTGGAAAATATTTCCCATAATATTTTTGAGAAATCCACGCCTTGACTATTTTATTCATATCATTTTAGGGGGTGGGCCTAAATATGAGGTAGATCCAACACTCAAGTGGGCCACACAACTTGCAACAATGGTATTGAACACCCATTGGTAAAACCGTGCCTATTGCCATGTGGCCCACCATGATGTTTCTGAAAAATCCACTGCATTTATCAATTTTCCAGAACATTTTAATTGCTATGTCCAAAGATAATGAAGATTTAAAACACAGGTGGGCCACTCAGCTTGAAAAAGTATTATTAAACCCTAAATTAAAATGGAGGAGCCCAAAAAATTAAAGTGTCCCACCATAATATTTTTGAGAAATCCACCCTGTCGACCATTTTCATTAGTCCATTTTAGGCTGTTGGCCTAATAGAAAACATGATGATTAAACGCCTATCATTAAAAACTTCTTGCGGGCTACAAAAGTTTTGGATCAAGTTAATATTTGTGTTTTCCCTTCATCCTAGTCTATGTGACCTTATCAATAGGTTGGATGACAAATAAGCATTACCACGGACCCTAGTAAGTTTTTAATCATGGGTGTTCAATGACCATTGTTTAATATGGTGTAGTCCACTTAAGATTTGGATCTGGCCACTTTTGGGCTAATGCCTTAAAATGAGCTAGCAAAATGGATCGAATAAAAATATAACACATATATTAAGATGGGCCTCATTGTCATGGCATTGTCGGATTTGTTGTTTTCTAACCAAACATGCTTTTTAGACAAGATTTTTTAAAAACATGCTTATCTACTTATTAAGTAGAAACCAAGATAAGTTACTTGAGGCATAAGTAACTTATCATCCCAACGTGCGTCTTTAAAAGAATTGGTCTCCACTATGATTTGGCTTCAACTGGGTTAGACTCAACGAGTCAACTCACACATGTAAAGGAGATGAGAGCACTTACTTGTAAGTAGGGTGTTAGGGCGTGTTTGTTAACGCTGAAAATTTCCACTTAATACGAAATCTAGAAAACCATCGATGTTCAAGGAAAGAGATCCATTATGTTATGCCGAAATTTTTCGGTGAAGGAGGCTTAACTTAATGGTGAATGCAGAAAGCGCGCTCCGCAAATATTTTTTTAAAATCCAATATTGCTCCCTGCGAACAAAGATTTTATTGTTTACATAATAAACAACCCTACTTTTAATACATGACACTTTTTTGGGCCCACCATGATTTATGTGTTGCATCCACACCGTCCATCAACTTTTTTATATCATTCTAAAGCATGATTTATGTGTTACATCCACTACCATTTAAACCTTCTTGGGATCCACCATGAGGTTATTTGACATCTAACCTCTTCATAAGGTCACACAGAACTGGATGAAAGGAAAACACAAAAATCAGCTTGATCAAAGCCTTCTGTGGCCCTAAGAAGTTTAACGGTAGGCACCCAATTCCCATGCTTCTTGTATTGTTGCCTACATGAGCCTTAGATATGCCTGGATTTTGGTATTATTCCCTAGAATGATATGGAAAAATTGAGGGACGGTGTGGATAAAACATATACATCACGGTAGATCCCACACAACCCTAGACATCACGGTAGATCCCACACAACCCTAGATAGGACTGTCTCTAGCTAGAACCAACGGGGTAGTACCGAATCCCTCTCCCAGATTTGCAGGGCAGCGGATTGTGTGGTGTCCCACAAGCCAACTTCCATTTATGTTGACGTCACCAAGTTTCGTGGGCCCACCATAATGTATGTGTTATATCCACATCGTTAATCTATTTGGCGAGATTAGCATAGATCATGAGCCTAAAAATGAGTCATATTAAAAGCTCAAGCAGACCATGCCACAAAAAGCACGGGAAAATGATTCCCACCGTTGATACATTCATAGGGTTCACCATGATGTTTATTTTCCATCCAAACTGTTAATAAGGTCATACAGACCTGGATGAAGGGAAAAACCAAATATCAGATGGGTCCAAAACTTCTGTGACCCCGAGAAGGTTTTAATGGTAGATGTTCAGTCCCCACTGCTCTTTGAAGTGTGGTCCACTTGAGCTTTGGATCTGTCTCATTTTTGGGCTCAGGCCTTAAAACGTTCTCACCAAATGGACGGAGAGTTTGGATATAACACATACATCATGGTGGGGCCCACTAACCTTGTTGATATCAACACCAATCCTACGCTGCAGCAGGGAGTAGGCTAGTGGACAGGCCCACACCATGATGTATGTGTTTTATCCACGCTATCCTTCTATTTTTCCAAATCATTTCATGGCATGAGCCCAAATTTGAGGCATATCCAAATCCTAAGTGGACCACACCACAAGAAAACAATGATGAATGAACACCCATCATTAAAAACTTTCTAGGGCTCACTTCAATGTTTGTTTACCATCCGATGTATTCATTAGGTCACATAGACCTGGATGAAGGGAAAACACAAATATCAACTTCATCCAAAACTTTTGAGGTCCCTAAGAAGCTTTTAATGGTGGGCCTTCAATCACCACTCCACGTGAGATTTGGACCTTCCTCATTTTTTGGATCATTCCCTAAAATCATATGAAAAAATGGATGGACTGCGTGGATAAAAAACATACATTATGATGTAGGCCACACAACACCTTCCAAGGGCTACTGACATCGTAAGTAGGCAATCCGGATCCACTTAGGTGTGAGACCCCTAACTATGGGGCCCAACATGATGTTTGTGACTACATTTATGCTGTCCACTCATATAGAAAGCTCATTCTTAGGCATGATCAATAAAATGAAGTAGATCTAAATCTCAGATGGACCATAGTACATGAAAGAGTGGTAAATGACAATTAAAAATTTCTTCTGGGCCACCAAAGCTTTCGATTAAGATGATATTTGTGTGGTCTCTTCATCTAGGTCTTCATGACCCTATTAATAGGTTAGATGGTAGATAAACATTTTGGTAGAATCCATGAAGTTTTTAATGGTAGGGATTCAATCACGGCTGTTTCCTGTGGAGACGGGCAAATGTGTAAAATTAACATATTTCAGACATATCATACGTTAGTTAACAAACAGGTTGTTCTAGAATCGCATACTTAATTTTCTGACTTCACTTTGGAATCAGATTTCAGATTCAGCCTTCAGATTTAATAAACAGGCCCTTAGCACGTTCGGTATGCCCTACAGCTACAGGTTCCCATCAATTACCAACTTCGGCTAGTTTTTAATTGGGCTCCCGTCCTACATTGGATGTGAAGCCAATGCAGCATCTGAACCGTGCATTTGGTGGCCCTTTCGTAGAATGTTCTTTGTTTAGAGTGACCTGAAAACAGGGCGCGGATTCAGTCAGGTTGGACCTGACCAAATTCGGTTCGGTCGTGACCATGCGCCTACCTTAATGTATGTGTTGTATATCCACGCTATCCATCCATTTTTGGAGCTCATTTTAGTCAAGAGGCCCAAAAAATAAGCTGACTCAAATCTCAGGTGGACCACACCACAGGAAATAGTGGTGATTGTCCATTAAAAACTTGTGTTCTAGAAAAGTTTTAAATGAAGCTGATACTTATATTTTCCCTTTATCCAGGTCTGTTTGACCTTATCAATAGGTTAGATGGCAAATAAACATCACGGTGAGCCTTAGAAAGTTTTTAATAGTAGGCATTCAATGCCCACTGTTTCCCATGGTGTGGTCCATCTATTTCATTTTTGGGCCATGCACTAAAATGAGTTCGGACAACAGATGGACGGTGTGGATACACAATACATACACCATGGTGAACCCTACGGTCATAACCTAACAAAACTAAAATCTAGGTCAGATCCCAACACCATGAAATCATGCCTAAAACATTTAAAATGATTCCATGAGGCCACTCTATTGTTGGAATGGTCTGAAATATGATGGAACTCCTCATATGTAACACCCCAGATTTTTGCCAACTTGGGATTAGCCGTCCTTAGGCAATGGGTCGATCCTAACACCTCATTAACTTGTCAGAACTGAATCCCAATGTCTAAAGCTGCCTTTGAACCCATTTCCTTCATAAATCTCATCCTTCACCACCTTGATCTTCCAAGCACTTTCACCCTAGACACTATCTTAAACTAGCTAAGTAGTATAACTTGGACCACTTTAGATACAAACTGCAAAGGACTAAATACTACCTCAGACGGAAATCACTTAGGACTAAATCCTTTAGAAATGAGAGAAAGTAACTAAGTGCTAAACTAGATTAGCTACGAAATCCGTTTGAATCGCTTTAAATATGATCTGTAAGACCCAAAACTTGTAGAATCATTGACGCTAAGTTACCCTAAAATCTAGGATCAAACTCATTACCCGACTACTCTCGGGAGCACGTTGAAACTCCGTATCTGATCTGGACCGCACATCGGGAGTCGAACAATACGAGGTTAAGGACTTAGGACCGCCTCGCTGGGCTTGACAACCATCTCGGAAATCAAATCCAGCCGATGTCCCACGGCTGTTCGCTTGAGTCCGGAGCGAGAGAGTGTGAAAACACTTGTTTTCTTTAAAACTAAATATCTTGAATAGTAATCTGAGACTCGTCGGTTGCGGATCAGTTTTAAGCAACCAGACCGTCAAAATCAGACCAAATTACACCCTCGGATCAGGAGAAATTTCATACACATTTACATGTACTCGGAATCTCCGATCGAGATCCGCTAGATTGAACTGAAAGCTGGTCCGCCACGCGTGATCTGGAAATCCGACTGAAACAAAAACTTAATAGAATGTAGATCCAGCGTTAGTGAGCTTAAGTCCGACCTTTGGCTCAAGGAGGCCCGCCAGAAGTCCTTCGTTGAGCTGAAAAAGTCCCGCTTTGGTTATAAACTAAGTATACTTTGAACAGGAGTCTATTTCGGTAAATTTTTAGGTTATATAAGGACCTTAAACCCTCTCTCATGGCAGCCATACGAATTTGAGATTGAGAGAGAGAAAAAGAGAGAGAAAAGTGTGGGAGATGTAGGAGGAACTCCTGCTGTCACATTCCCTACCGCTATTCGGGCTCCACCGCCTGATTCTTATCGCTTTCCCGGCGATTCCGGCGTCGTTTCTAGGTAAGAAACCCTAACCCTAACCTGTTTTAGGGTTGTATAGGTTGTAGGTTATGAAATAGCTAACCTGTTTCGTTCTCTAGGTTACCAAACTCCTGTATACGGAAGCTTAGCGAACCTATCCACTCCGTTACGATTCTACAACACAAAGTGAGGACTTTAGGTGTATAGGTTACATTTTTCAACGCTTTCAATGTCAGATAATAGTAGATTCATGATCTGCATGCAATTGCACATGTACAAAGTGCTTTCCGTTTTCTGTTTCAATTAGAATTGTAGAATTTGGAATTTCACATACTCTAGGTATTCGTATAAAATACCGTATACATATTTTTTATGGAAATGTGTTTGACATGTTTAATTGTCGTATGGATATATGATGTATGGATAAAATACTCATTTAGCGAAAGGGTTCGCCTAAATACATGTTTACTAATATACACCATGTATGTAGAAATACGGTATTGTAAGAAGTACCGTATACGTGTATATTTTAGCGATGTGTTTGTCATGATTAATTGTTGTATAAATATATTATGTGCGAATAAATTAATTTCTTGGCGAAAAGAATCACCGTATTACAAGTTCCCTTGTAAACACTATGTATATTGAAATTGGATATCCTAGAAAATACCCTATACGTATAAAATTTGCTGATGTAATTGTCATGATTATTTGCTGTATGAATATGATGTATACATATAAAATACTAGTTTGGTAAAGGGACAGCCCTAGTGCACTTTCCTCTAACATACGCCATGTATGTTGAAAAAGTGCATTTCGAGTGTTTGTAAAACTTGCTAGTGTTAGAACCTTAGGTAGGTGCTGAGATGGAATTCTCAACTACCTTAGAGTCACATATGATACCCTCCATGTGGTTATTTACTCTAACCACTCACCTATGAACTAGATGTATTTGTATTCCTATTTGTATAGTGCTTTACAACATGCTTTTGAACATGCTTTGTAACTTGTTTATTAACATGCTTTATGACATGCTTTATAACATGATTGCTAGCATTCCTGAATTACCTTATTTATCATACTGTATTCACATGTTATGGTTAGGAATTGATTGAGCTTGGGACTATGTCCATAGTCCAGGCATCCGGTATCAGACTTGGAATTGTGGTTGAGATTCGTTTCGCCACACATGATGTTTTGGCGAACCCGTGTTGTACTTCGGTTGGCGATAGTGGTTGGCCACACGAGGTGCTTCTGCGCTTCATATCGCCCAACTTGTTGTACGCTCGAGCCAGCCGAACACGTCAAGTAACCCGTGTGTCTTATGCATGTTCACCATGTTTGGTCGCTAATGTTTGAACCTAGGGTACCAAACTTACCAGTGAAAATCCTGTTAACCATGGTACCTCGATCCGCTAAGACTCATGAGCCGGGCATGGTGGTATGGGACACCATGGTCGAGCTGTCGGCCTACGCTGGGGCCACGTGCCTCCCCGTAGTGACCAGTGAGCAACTTAACTCGTGAGCCGATTATGGTGGTATGGGACACTATATTCACGCTGTCGGCCTACATTGATAAGGTGATGGGGGAGTGGTGCGACCTTTGTGTGCAACAGCCCTGGCAGCCCTTTGTAGTGACCGCGAGCATATTCTGAAGTCGCAGTGCGCCTTAGGTTCGCCGCGATATATAGAGTATGAACTAGGCCTGTTTCTGTATAGTGATGAATCGCTTAAGGGGTGATGGGGGAGTGGTGCAACCTTTGTGCGTAACAGCCTTGGCAGCCTCTGCAGTGACCTAGGAAATACACCATCGTCTGATATTAACTAGGACTGACGACCCTAGAATGGATCATGTTTGGGAATGATACAAGGGAGGTACCTTAGTTTCCCAATCCTGCTGTTTGAAATAGATTAATTAAAAACTCGGTAATCATGCTCATCATGCATCACATGTGCCTGGAAGATGTGGAACACTGTGGGATGTAAGCATGCCGCGAACGTGAGATGGTGTCGCATGAGGGAGTATGTCGATGAGGGCATCCATCATACCTGCATTCATACTTGCATTAATCAGAGTAACTAGGAGTGTTTGATTTACTGCTTTATCATTAGTACTTGACTGTATTGATAACATGTTAACCTATGCTTTATTGTTCCACTGAGTTGATCACTCACTCCCACGATACGGGACGGTGTTCTGAACACCCACCAGATTTTGTCTGATTGCAGATGGCGACGCTACTTCTGAGGCGGAGCCGGACTTCTATGACGACGAGAATGCTTCCTCGTATATGCTGTTTTCTGGCGGCTTCGTGAGAGCCGTGCCTTGATTGTCGGGGCTATAGGGATGTTGATTAGATCACACTACACAACTTGGTATAATTTAAAATCATACTTGTAATTATTTCACCTGGTAACTTTATCACACTCTGGAGACCCACCATAGTTTATATATTTTATCTATCTATCACAGTCTTTCGCTTGCAAATTTAACTGTCTCTGGAGTATGATATGCTGTTTTGGCTTAATCTCACTCATGTTCATTGCACTAATACCGATCACATTCAATCATCATTCATTTTGTTGCATAAGTGATGTGTTGGAACTCGGGAGTTGAGTTTATGCTCGACCCCCGATTTTCAGGGCGTTACATCATACAAGTGGGACACATACAATGAATGGGTCGGATACTTGGATGGACCACAAGTACGTGGCCCCATGCGTAAACGTACCACTCCAACTGTCCCTTTTGGTGTGGCGGACCTAAGTAAAAGATCAGGTTAGGATTTTGAAATGAAGACTAACAAGCAGGGGGGATGCATCTGAGGGACAAGGTCCGACACAAATCAAGGTGGGACCCATAGAGTTGGACACTACTTATGGTTAATTTAACATTATAATAATATTTTACAGTATGTGTGTGTGTGTGTGTGTATATATATATATGAGGTCGATCTCATGCGAACTTCCCATGAGGTCAAGGTGTCTGGGCCCACCGTGATGTGTGTCGGACATCAACACCGTGCATTTGATGGGTTCCCTTTAGGTTATTGGATATCCCAAAAATCAGTCGTATACGGAACTCATGTGGGCCATATCATTTAAAACTATGTGAAGACATGTCTTAAAATATATAAAATCACTTGGTGGGGCCCACCTGAGTTTTGGATGCAGCTGAATCTTGGTCTGACACACAATGAATGAGCTAAATTTGTCCACCACATCTTGGCGGACCCAATAAATGATTATGAATGTTTTAATGGGAAGTAACCCCTCCACTATTGTATGTGGCGTGGCCCACCCAAGTCATAAATTAACTTGATTTTTAAGCTTGTGGCCCACCATGAAATGATTAATTTGACTGATGAGGTAGATGTCCGACCCACATCATGGTTAGGGCCCACACAGCTCGACCTCATGGGAAGTTCCATGAGGTCGACCTCATTGTACCATTTCCCCCTATATATATATATATATATATATATATATATATATATATATATATATATATAAAACTAACGAAGATGGCATTAAATTCAAATTTACTGTTGTGGGGAAATCCAACTCGACAAGTCAAGCCAGCTACGGACCTCAGAACTCAGAGGGGAGACCTCGGGAATGTATGAAGGATAAGCAGGGCCGAGTCCTCTCTCGGTACATCTCGGCTCCGAACCGCTACCCTCGTTTAATAACTCGACGACAAAAAGATCAATCTACGTACTAGTCTTGGTCCGAGGCCATCTTAGTCCGAGGTCTAGAGCCGAAGTAAAAGGGATTCGACCAGTCCCGACTACTAGCACTCAGCCTCGGGCTAGGTGAGGCCGAGGCTGAGGCCAGATGTGGACATTCCGAGTCGAACCTGGAAACTACCCAAACGCGTGCGTGACCGAATATCTCACCCGCGGATACGCACCATTAAGACACGATACGCCGCACGGTCCAAAGATTATGGATAATTAGGGATGTTCACAAACCGAGCTAGCTCAGTTAACTTGCTCGACTCGGCCCAAAAAATCTCAACTCGGCCCGACCCGAAACTGAGTTTGGTCCGGGACGGGCCATTTTCTTTAGCTCCAAACTAAGTTCGGCCCAAGTTCGAATAGGTCCCAGTTCGGCCCGACTTGGTCCAAAACCCGACTCAACCTGGCCCGACTCGACCATATATATATATATATATCCTTACCCTAACCATTTGAGACAAAGAAGTGAGAACGCCACCCGACCCATGAACTTGCTGTAAGGTCCGAAACTGGCCCGAACTCGCCCGATTGCTTACCGGGCTGAGTTCGGGCTGGACATGTTAGCCTGGTGACCAGGCTGGGCCAGGTTCGGGCTGGGTTTGGCTGGTGACCGGGCCGGGCCGGGTTGAGACCAGTTCGACTCGGTTCGGCTCGATGTACACCCCTACAGATAATATCTCCACGATCATAATATCCCGCTAATTGAGTGAATCACGCCGAGATTGATGGACGTGGATCGTTTAACCCATAAGTATAAATACCAGAGGACCCCATTGCTACAGGTACACAATATCTCGTACCCTCTCTTTACATTCAACTTAGACCCGGATTCCCTAGCCTGACTTAGGCATCGGAGGGTCCCCCAACTTAACCAGGGTCTCCTTTACTCAACCTTTTGTGCAAGACCAGGGGCTGTCGAAGGTTCAGCGCATTGAGTGGAGGGTGATCTAGATTTTGACCTCAACATTTTTTGGTACCATATGTGGAAATCGCAAACAAAAAAGCTAGTAGGTTTTACCGAAAATGGCGAGAGAAAAGAAAAATGCGATAATGGTGAAGCCTGAACCTAGCGGGCAACACCAATCTTCTTCGTTGCTGCACACAGAGTTAGCTCCGATAGGACCATCCCAACGGACTCAGAACCGAGGAGAAAAATACAAGGCACTGCAAAACGAAGTCTAGATGCTGAAGGATGAGATCAGTCGAATAAAGGCGCAGCAGAACCAACAGCCACCGCAAAACCTGTTGGAAGTCACTCCAGCACCTGAAGAGCGACCGCCGCCAATCAGTTCCCGAGCCAAAGGTTCCCGAGCGCAGTCGGTATGCACTCCTGACCCTACGCACAATGCAATGCCTCAGGAACGATTCGCCTGAATTCTAGAACCCGCTCGGGATGCCGAGCAGTCTTATGTGTCAGCCACTTTGGATCTGACCTCCACTAACCTTTGCCATCAGCTGGAGAGAAGTAGGCGGGGCAGAACATCCGAGGTGGCGGATGCCCTCCAAGAGACAGTAGCTGAGAATCAGAACCCTTTGGAAGCACAGTTCAAGGAACTCCGAGACCAGTTTAGGGCGTTCAAGAAGAAACAACTATCTTCGTCCATCCCAACTGCGGTCTAGACAATGATAAAAGAGACCGAGTCTCCCTTCACCTTAGAAATCATGGATGAGGTGATGCCGTCAAGGTTCAGGATGCCTCCTGTCATCCAATTCTCCGGATTCAGGGACCCATTAGAGCATGTGGAGTTATACTATTCGTGGATGTTGATCTAGTCAGCCACAGATGCGATGATGTGCCAAGCCTTCTCAATAACTCTCTCTGGATCTGCTCGAAATTGGTACCGACAACTTAAACCAAAATCGATCAGCTCCTTCTCAGAGCTCAATAGAATGTTCCTTACCCAGTTCATCTCTAGTAAGAAGAGTCGGAAGCCGACTACCCATCTGTTCACCCTTAAGCAGGGGAACAAAGAGCCGTTAAAGGATTACATTGCCTGATTTAACGAGAAGACGTTGTTAGTGGAAGATTACGATGACAAAATGGCGTTTTCATCCATGTTTAACGAACTCAAAGAAGGAAGGTTTACCTTCTCAATAGGGAAAAACCCACCGACTACCCTGGCCGAGCTCATCATCAGGGCTCAGAAGTACACCAATGTCGAGGAGTTCTCCAACTCCCGCAGGAACATTCAAGTAGCCAAAACATCGTCAAAGGAAAAGAGACCGAGGAATGAAGAACCTCAGTCATCCAACAAAAAACCTGATGACCGAGCCCCTCGTGATCGTCGGCCGAGCCGGAGGCCCGAGGGCAAATTTTGTTCTTACACTCCTCTCAACACTTCTACGGAACAGATTCTGTTAGATATTAGAGGTTAGAGACTCCTGAATTGGCCTGTTTGTATGAAGACCGACACAGAGAACCGGGATAAGTGCAAGTACTGTAGATTCCACCGTGACGACGGCCACAACACTAGCGACTGTGTCGATCTCAAGGACGAGATCGAGACCCTTATCCGCAAGTCTGCGCCATACACCAAGGAGGAGAGGTCGGCTAAGAAAGAAGAACGACAGAGCAAAGCAGTGGAAGAGCCTGAGAAAATTCAGACTATCTATGGTGGTTCATCGGGTGGAAGTGACTCAAACAGGGCTCGTAAAGCCCACTCTCGGAGTTCAAACCCTGAGCATTATGTCAATTTGGCCTAAAGACTGAAGAAAGAACTCTGTGTCAACCCCTACAGCTTAACTTTCACAGAGGATGACGCGGGCGGAATCCAGCATCCGCACGACGATGCCCTCGTGGTGGCTATGACCATAGCTAACTGCAAAGTCTTCCACATCCTGGTTAACACATGGAGCTCAACCGACGTCATTTACTCTGAGGCGTTCGAGAGAATGGGCATCAACAGGTTGCACCTCCGACTTGTGAAGACTCCTCTACACGGCTTTGCCGGGGATAAGGTAATATCTGAGGGAGCCATCTCCCTCCTTGTAACAGCGAGAGAAGGACAGCACCAGGTCACACTTCTAGTGGACTTTTTGGTCGTCAATATGTCATTGGTGCATAATATTATTCTGGGCCGACCCTCCCTTAATGCAATGAGGGCAGTGGTGTCCACATACCACTTGATGATGAAGTTCCCCGCTGAAGGTGGGGTCGGATACTTCCGAGGAGACCAGCATGAAGCTCAGAGATATTATGCAATAGCTGTAAGAAAAGGGTCAGTGAAATAGGCCCTCACCGTCAACGTTCTTGACACCACGGAAGATCCTCCTGAGGACTTGGAGACCGTCCCTCTTGAGGAAGTCGACTTGAGCAGAACTGTCCAACTAGAGACATCGCTGAATTTCAAGTAGAGGTCTCAGATGTTGACTTTCCTACAACAGCATAAGGACGTCTTCGCATAGTCACATGAGGATATGCCGGGAATCTCTCCCATGGTTATGGTCCACAGACTGAATGTGGATCCGGACCACAAACCAGTGAAATAGAAGAGAAGGGCGTTTGATGCCGAGAGGTATACAACCATAGCCGATGAAATTTCCAATCTTCTCAGCATCGGCTTCATTGAAGAAATACATTATCCGGACTGGATCGCCAACGTAATCCTAGTGAAGAAAGCAACCGGAAAATAGTGGGTCTGCGTCAACTACTCGGATCTGAATAAGACATGTCCGAAGGATAGTTTTCCATTACCTCGAATTGATCAACTGGTCAACAGCATGGCTAGTCACGAACGCCTCTCCTTCCTGGATGCCTATTCCAGGAACAATCAAATTCTGATGCATCCCTCAGACAGGTAGAAGACTACCTTTGTCACCGACAAAGGGCTCTACTATTACCGGGTCATGCCTTTTAGCTTGAAAAACGCCGGGGCAACATACCAGAGACTGATGAATCAGATGTTTGCCAAGCAGATCGGACAAGCAATGGAAGTTTACATTGATGACATGCTCGTCAAGAGCGTCAGAGCATCCGACCACCTCGCAGACCTTGGAGTGACGTTTTCAATCCTCCATGAGTATCACATGAAGCTGAACCCAGCCAAATGCATCTTTGGAGTCGGTTCTGGCAAGTTCCTTAGGTTTCAAGTCAGCCAGAGAGGCATCGAGGCGAATCCCGAGAAGATAAGAGCACTACTCGACATGAGCTCCCCGCGAACAACGAAGGAAATCTAATGCCTGACTGGCTGAGTGGCAGCATTCAGACGGTTTATCTCCAGAGCTACCGATAGGTGTCTCCCCTTCTTCCAATAATTAAAAGGTCACAAGAGGGCTGAGTGGACCTCTGAATGCGAGTAGGCATTTTAGGAACTGAAGCAATACCTGGGTTCGCCTCCCTTACTATCGAAACAAGAAGAGGGTGAGCCCCTACTCTTGTACTTAGCGGTCCCGGCTTCGGCCGTCAACTCTGCCCTCATCAGGGAGGGAGGAAATAAATAGTATCCCGTTTAATACACGAGCAAAGCAATGGTGCCCGCCGAGACCAGATACCCAAGCATTGAAAAGTTGGCGCTCAGCTTGATTTTTTCGGCACGGAGGCTGCGTCCGTACTTCCAAGCACACACCATCGTCGTCCTGACTGACTCCCCCCTCAGGCAAGTCTTTCAGAAACCAGATATCTCAGGATGGGTTACAAAATGGGCAGTGGAATTCGTGGAGTTCGACATCCAATATCGTCTGAGGACTGCTATCAAGGGCCAAGTTGTGGCTGACTTCATAGGCAAGTTCACCATCTCGAGTGACGATACCAAAGAAGAAGTAACCTCACCGACCTCACCAGTTTCATTGCCTGCCAAAGATCTGGAGTCGGAGCATAAGTGGGTCCTTAATGTCAATGGATCTTCCAACGCTAAGCGAGCTGGGGCGTGAATCGTCCTGGTCGCACACAACTCTACAACTATCTAGTATGTCATCAAGCTCGGCTTCAGAGCCTCTAATAATGAAGTAAAATTTGAGGCTCTATTGGCAGGACTCAGACTGGCTGCGAGTCTAGGGGTTCAGTCCCTTGAAGTGCAACGTGATTGCCAGCTTGTGGTGAACAATATCTCCACCGAGAACGAAGCCAAGGAAATCAGGATGTTGGCTTATCTGGCCGAAGCCCGACTATTGATCGAAAGGTTCTGGAGTTGCACCATCAACCAAGTTCCGAGAGCAGAGAACTCTTGGGTTGATGCTCTAGCAAGGTTAGCCTCAGCCACGGAAGAAAAGATTCATTGGATCATTTCCGTAGAATTCATGGAGAGCCCGAGCATCGACCAAGTAGAACGAGAAGTGGTTAATCCGATCGAGACTGCACCAAGTTGGATGGACCCAATCTACGACTACCTTATATCTGGTGAGGTTCCCCAGGACAAGCTGAAGGCTCGACGGCTGAAGATCAGAGTAGCCCGATACATTATCCTGGATGGGGTCTTATACAAGAAAGGGTACTCACAACCCTACCTCAGATGCCTTCGACTCGAAGAAGCGGATTACATGATACGAGAGATCTATAAGGGCATCTGCGGCAATCGTTCTGGTGGCCAACCCTTGGCTCTGAAGATACTCCGCCAGGGGTAGAAGCGGATTACGTGATACGAGAGGTCCATGAGGGCATCTTCGGCAATCATTCCGGTGGCCGAACCTTAGCTTTGAAGATACTCCGCCAAGAGTACTTCTAGCCGACCATCCGAGAGGACTCGAAAGATTATGTCCGAAGGTGCGACAAATATCAAAGGTTTGTAGCAGTACCGAGGTAACCCGCAGAAGAAATGACTCGCATAAGCGCGAGCCGTGGCCGTTCGCTTAGTGGGGGATCGACATCATTAGACCTCTGCCCGTAGGGAAAGGACAGGTGAAGCTTGCTATTGTCGCAGTCGACTACTTCACTAAATGGGCTGAGGTTAAGCCCGTAGCCAAGATCATCGAGCAGAAAGTGCTAGACTTCGTTTAGAAAAATATCATTTATCGATTCGAAATCTCGCGCATTATCGTTTCTAACAACAGCAAGCAGTTCGACAATGATAAGCTCAGAGGCATGTGCAGGGGGCTCGACATCTCAAATGCTTATTCCTCGCCTCAGCATCCTCAGTCCAACGGACAGGTGGAGGCCGTGAACAAAGTCACCAAGCATAATCTTAAGACGAAGTTGGAAAAAGTGAAAGGTAACTGGCTAGAAGAGCTCCCATTTGTTCTTTGGGCCTATAGGACTACAACCCAGTCGTCTACTGAAGAGACCCCCTTTTCGCTATCTTATAGCTCGGAGGCGATCATCCCAGTTGAGATCGGCCTCCCAACTGCTAGGGTCAGAAACTACGAGGAAGATCAGAACGCAGAGCAGATCACAACAAGCCTCGACTTGCTTGAGGAAGCCAAAGATATCGCCCGACTCCGAGTCGTCGCTAGACATCAGCAAGTATCACGATTCTACAACTCAAGGGTCAAGACAAGGCGGTTCCGACTAGGGGACTTGTCCTCCGTCGCGTCTTCCAAAATACAGCTGAGCCGGGGGCTGGGACGCTCGGGCCCAACTGGGAAGGGCCTTACCATGTGGTCAGATCAACCCAGCCAGGTTCTTATCACTTGAAAGACCTCAAGGGACGACAGCTCCCCTATCCCTGGAATGTCGAGCACCTAAAGATCTACTATCTGTAAAGACTACTGGCCACTGAAAGCCCTCGATAAATGTATTGCTCGAAACTACTAGCCTCTTAAGGCCTCTAATAAAAGTTTTTTTCTACATCATCCACTTGGGCAATTTAGCTTAAATTATCTACAAAGAAAAGAAGTTACCTCCCACAAGTAGAGGTTATCTTAACGGATCAATCCCTTCAAGAAGGGGTCGAGGCGTTAAACCCACGAAAATCTACACAGGGGAAAAGTCCAAAGACGACCCGAGTCCCCGAAAAAGGGATCGGCTCGTCACGCAATGACTAATCTACAAATAAGACTGAGCACTCCGTTCGTTGGGGGGTTGGCCCCTCAAGGGGTCAGTCCTTAAACATTTACATTTAAGAATCATTATGACAATCAGCACATGCGAACAAGCCATCGGCCAGTAATCATCATTAATTAAAAAAGTTATCATTAAAAAATTCATCATCCAGAATTGTGTGTATGTATATATATATATATATATATATATATATATATATATATATATATATATATATAACACAAGTCTCACTCCCTCCGAGTAGAGGGACTAGCTACTAAGTTGGAGGTTGAGCATCGGCGGCGACTTCAGTGACAAGAGGGGCGTTCTTAGGCTCGTCTACTTCGTCCAGTTCGGCACCATCGACATCACCTGCTGCGAGAGCACCAAGGTCAAGAGTTGGATGAAGCTTTCAAACCTCGGCCAGGCAACCATCATAGCCGAAATAATACAGTTTATCCAACTCCTTGGCCCTCTCGACCGACTCCTTATAAGCTATCACGGTTGCAGCAGCTTGGGCCTCGAGCTCACTTCGCAATCTGTCTTGGTTAGCAATAGTCACGGCCTCGAGAACAGCCCGTTGCTGAATCAACCCCTCAACAGCTTCACACTTCACCAGCTCAAGTTGTTTCTCCAATCGTGAAGCATCATCTACTGCATCATCAACATTAACCTTCAAAAGTCTGACAGACTACTGAAGATGAATGACTTGGGGTTCAGTTACGTCCAAGCAGGCTTGGAGCTGGTTAACCTCAACCTGGAGCCCGAGCTCCCTCACCCAACCCTCCGCAACAACCTTCCTCAGCTCCTCTTGTTTCGCAGCCGAAGCTTCCAGCTCCTTCTCGAGTGCGACCCATCATGCGTCTTGCTCTGCTTTCTCCACTACGAACTTGGCCCGCTTTGCTTCAAGTCGTTCCATCTCCTTCAGCCTCTCCTTCACCTCCACCATCATTGACAGCGACTGGTAACATACAGTCGCATAATTGTTCATGAAGTTGATGTGGCGGCGGAAGAGCTTGTCAGCTATCTGCGCCTCTGGTACATGCTTAGTTGTCCAAGGGCTCAACGAGCCATATGAAAATCAGGAGGTAGGACCCCTGGAGAGGGTGTAGAAGCTCCTCCGACCCCACTGGCCACGAAAGCTTGGGCAGCCACCTCGGGTGTATTCGCATATCCAACGAGGACATCAATACGGCTGACCAAGGGCTTGGCCTCAGCATGGGGGATTGCAAATCACGCGGGAGCAACTGTTCTGAGAGTTTCCTTCACTACTTCTGTCCTTGCCCTAGAAGGACCCGCAACCACTAAAGGAGGAGCCTTAGGGACTTGCTCCTCCGCAGAAGGTGACGAGATGGTGATAGGCTCGACTTTGACAGGAGCCTCAGTAGCTAGAACCTCAGGAGCGGGGGTCAGAGCGATGGCTGGAATAGCCTCAGAAGGGGTTGTGGAAGGCACGATCCCAATTGGTTCTACAGCTGGGGCGGCCTCGGCCTCGGCCTCATAAGCCTTCCTCTTCATCGGCGTCACCTTCGTCTTTGGTTCGGAGGAGAGGACAACGTCTATCGGAGGGCGCAGGGGCCTTTTCC
Organism: Magnolia changhungtana; assembly: GCA_030180095.1. Lineage (NCBI taxonomy): Eukaryota > Viridiplantae > Streptophyta > Magnoliopsida > Magnoliales > Magnoliaceae > Magnolia > Magnolia changhungtana. The sequence continues at coordinate 12,060,264 of JASAUF010000421.1, read as the reverse complement.
TCTTTGAACCGCTGGCCTCCATCCCTGTAAAAAGAAAAAGAGGAATCAGCCCAGTAAGGTCCACGGAATGGATGGTCAGCGAATTAATCTCTGAATTCTCCTGGTTAATAAGATTAAACCAGGCACGCTGGTCCACAAGGATCACTCGGACCCGGTCGACCTGCTGCTTATAGAAGGCGGAGAGGTTGGGGGGGCCCTTCGACTGAACTGTAAGCAGAAGTGAGGTGTTAAAACATGAAAGGACGAATCAAGGATGCGATACAACTAAAAGAAGTGCCTAACCTGGGTTGGCGAATTTGGTGGGGACTCAAACCCGTAGTCTGTCTAGCTTAGAGGCAAGGGCCTCCCATTCCCCTGAGGCCCAGAACCACTTCCCCTTCCAATCCTTGTAGGGAGAAGGAAGTTGGGTTACCAAACCCGGGATACATAGAGGCCTAGCCGAGAAGTACCACCAGGCCTTGTCCGATCTATCAAACTTGGCTATGTACAAGAATAAGAACTCTTTCGGCGTCAACTGTTGGTTCCCAGCATGATGCCAGAGGACAAAAGTGGTGGCAAGGATTCTCCAGGAGTTCAGGACTAGCTGCCCTGGCGCGATTCTCAGCTGTGCTGTTAGCTCGCGCAATAATGGATGGATAGGAAATTAGAGCCCACACTGGAGGGCGTAGATAAAAATGGCAATCTCCCCCTCAACTGGAGAGCCTGCTTGGTCTATGGGGGCAGGGGCTAAGATATGAACCGAGTTAGGGATTTGATAATTTGCATGAAGCTGAGCCATCTGAGACTCGACTAGGATCGAGCCCCCAGGAACTAGTGGTTTTGATCTTCCTCCCGAGGGACCTGCCTTTGATCGCCCAGCAGGATCTCTGAGAGTCCTCTTTGGCCTCTTGCCTCGACTTTTAGCCCTTTGATTTGTGGTTCTTTAGGCTAGGGCTAAAGTGCCAAGGGGAACAACCTCGAGAGGACCTTTGGACTCCCCGGATCCTAAGGTTGAAGTCTTTGGTTTGGACTCTAAACCAGCTCCTCAGACCGAACTCATCTCGTCAGAGTCGCTTGATATAAAAGAAAGATGCATTAAGTGTTGGAAGACTCATAACATTGTAGGCGATTTCTCCCGACAAAAGTTTTTCCAGTTCCGACATCTTCCGTTGGGCTGAATCACCCCTCCAATGGTCAAGAATCCTTTATCCGGCGATAAAAACGGTTTTTCCGGCAGAAGGCGATTTCCAGCGAAGGCGATTTTCGGTAGAAAGCGATTCAGAAGGATGGAACAGAGAAAATGAGAACGCGAGAAGTGCGAGAGCGAGGAAGGGAGAGGATTATATAGCCGCCTCATTGCTTGGTGCCATCATTGCAAGCGACCGTTCCAGAAGCCGATACAGCTCGGCACTGGTGCCAAGGGACACGTGGAAGAGTGCGATGCGTCTGAACCCGTGATCTGAGGTCAGAATCTTCTCAGCATTTACACAGGCTCTTCCTCGCTCCCCTGACACACGTGGCGCCATTTTCTTTGTCCCTCCGTCTGCAAAACGTAACCATCGCCACATGTCCTTTACTAAGAGGACAGAAGCCGAAGGGATGCGGCTGTTGCGGCGCACGCGGGATCGGAGATGTGCGAATCGCATTAATTGCGCCCCGATCATCCCAATCGATATCATGAGCAGGGATTCGAAAGCGTCGTCTCATTTCCCCAGGCATTTAGTCTTTAAGTCCAAGCTCGAACTAAAAGAGTAGGGAGCTTCTGTTGTGAGGAAATCTAACTCGACAAGTCAAGCAAGCTATGGACCTCAGAGCTCGGAGGGGAGACCTCGGGAATGTATGAAGGATAAGCAGGGCCAAGTCCTCTCTCGGCACATCTCGGCTCCGAGCCGCTATCCTCATTTAATAACTTGACAACAAAAAAATCAATCTACATACTAGTCTCGGTACGTGGCTTGGAGCCAAGGCCATCTTAGTCCGAGGTACAGAGCCGAAGCAAAAGGGATTCGACCAGTCCCGACTACTAGCACTCTGCCTCGGGGTGGGTGAGGCCGAGGTTGAGGCCAGATGTGGACATTCTGAGTGTCGTACCTAGAAACTACCCAAACGCGGACGTGACCGAATATCTTGCCTGTGGATACGCGTCATTAAGACACGATACGCTGCACGGTCCAAATATTATGGATATTATCTCCATGATCATAATATCTTGCTGATTGAGTGAATCACGTCGAAATTGACGGACGTGGATCGTTTAACCCACAGGTATTAATACTGGAGGACCCCATTGCTACAGGTACACAATATCTCGCACCCTCTTTTTACATTCAACTTAGACCCAGATTCTCTAGCCTAACTTAGGTATCAGAGGGTCCTCGGCTTAACCAGAGTCTCCTTTACTCACCCTTATATGCAGGACCAGGGGCTATCTAAGGTTAATCGCATTGAGTGAAGGGTAATCCAGATTTTGACCTCAACATTTACCATGGAGATTTTATTTACTTAACAAGTGATCTTGAGTATAGGCAATTTTTTAGTGGATTAACCGCCACAATTTCTATTATTATTTTACTTTTCCTTATAAAATTTAATTTTTTAAATTAAAATAGGTTATTTTTTAAAAATTCAAATAATAAAAAGGTATCGAAGACTCTTGTAGACACCCAACATCCCAGTTGGTGGGTGTCCATTTTAGGCTTGACATAGACACGGGTCTTGTCACAAGGTGCAGTGTCCGTTGGCATGCACGAGTGCACATACCACTGTACCAGTTTGAGCTGGACATGGGCTGGCGCGGGATGCACTCATTCAACACCGATGAAAATTGTCATGTTCGCGCGTCATGCGTATGACTCACAGTAAAAAAAATTAAAGACTTTCTGTATGAAATGATGTTTGTTTTTATCTCTTTTTAGTGTAAGTCCTAAGCTTACACATTCGAGCATGATGCTTTTGCGAAAGTGTTTGGTGGCGTGACGCAATCAGCTGACATGACTGCCTATGCACCACAAGCTGCCTAATGTTATTTGTAATTATTTTATATTTGAGAAATACAAGGTAAGTTGAGAGCAGATTAGATGCGACAGTTACATGGGGCCCACCTTGATGCATGTATTCTATATCCACTTCCTTAATTTATCCATTTTGCCATATGATTTTCAGATATAATCCTAAAAATGAAGCAGATACCAATCACAGGTGGATCATACTATAGGAAAGAGTGGTTGTTGACCATTAAAATCTTTTGCCTGCCATAAAAGTTTTGGATCAAGCTGATATTTAATTTTATTTTTTTTTCCCATCAGGAGGTTGGTATGACCTTATTAATAGGTTGATGACAAATAAACATTAAAATCTTTTGCCAGCCATAAAAGTTTTGGACCAAGCTGATATTTAATTTATTTTTTTTTTCCCTTCACGTAGATTGGTATGACCCTATCAATAGGTTGATGACAAAGAAACATCACGTTGGGCTCCAGAAGATTTCGTTCATTCTTGGATTCATGGTAGTATAGTGGGGTGCAGTTTTGAAAATTCCAAACATCCCGCAGATAGGTATATAGGTAGGAATTTGTTGAACAAATCACACTCCTTCCTATATTCCTTCGGATACATCAGGAGTCCATAGATGAGAAGGGGCCTGGAAAATCTTAAACCCGATTGTTATAATGATGAGTATAAGTGCAATTGAAATTTTTGAGTTATACGTTTATGTCTTGATAATATCATTTACTATTTCTTGAAGCTCCTTCTCACCATGCATGGAAGAGAAACCATGAACCAGAATAAAAGTGCTTGCTCCAAAGATTTCGTATTATCTTCATTACACAGTACAGTACATCTCTCTTAATATAGAATAAATACATCAAAATGTAGGTGGAGAATGCCTAATTTCCTCCCTTGTAACGTACGATGCATTGGGACACTTGGACAATCCGATCCATTTATCTATATTGAGACCGTTAAAGTGTAACCATATTTCTACCATAAAAAATTAACACTAATCTAACAAATATTGATCATTTGATAATTTAAAAAAAAAAAAAAAAAAAAAAAACTATGGATGGTTAAGGTTGTTTATAGAAAATAGGTCTGACTAAGGATTTGATCCATCGATACGTTAGGTACCATCATCTATAGCCTATGATACTACCTTTGCTAAGCAGTCATAATCGAGTTGACTCGGTTAGCTCACCCGACTCGACTTGAAAAAGCTTGATTTGACTTGATTCAAAATTGAGTTTGAGCTGAGTTGCGGTGATTTTTTAGCTTGTAAAAATTTCCAACCAAGTTCGAGCTTGCTCGATCGACTTGACTTAGATCGAACCCTAACTCAAATCGTACTTGAATCAAACTCGTTCGGTGACTGGGTTATTTTGATATTGATGTTGTTCACTAAGTGTTTGATGAAATGACTCAACGAAGTGTCGGCTAGTGGTGAAGAAGGTATGGATATGAAACAAATACCTTTGTGTCTTGATTTTAATGCGGTTTATTAAGTGTTCGATGAAATACCTATAAAATTGTCGCTGATGTTTTACGTACAGTAAGAAATTGAAGGTGTATTCCATGTGTTTGTGAAAATGTTGCACAAGTGAACTCAACTCGATATTAGCTTGAACTTGGCTCTAATTGGCCCGAGTTACTGGCTGAACCGAGCCGAGCTAACCAGTCAACCTCGATGACCGAGATGATCTGAGTTCAAGCTGGGTCAGCTAGTGGCCAAGCCAAGTCAAGTTGTGCCTAGCTTGACTCCGTTCAACTCATGTACACCTCTAATAATATCCATCCCATTCATGGCTTGGGAAAAAGGATGACTATTAGAAATAAGGCCAAATCAAAGATGGTTTGGATCACCCCATCAATGAGATTTTGCATGGTAGCTCATGAAATATGTTTGAAACTTAGTGGACGGTTCAGATCAATCAATTAGACAGTTCAGGTGAACCGAGGCAACTGAGCACTGTAAGCAAATGAGCATTTCGCTTTAAATATTTTATCCATTCCTGTCTGGTAAAAACTCGCCCGAGTCCTCAATCTGATCCGTACATGAAAGTGCGGTCACTTTCATATACGGGTCAAATTGCCTACAAAAGGACGGCGGCTACTACGCCCGTCACTGCTAGTGCCGAAACTCGGCGGAACTTTCCTATTCGGGTCAGACTGACTTCTATTGCCTACTGACTGACTACAAGGTCCTCTGCGGGCCCATCATCATTTATTTGTTTCATCCATGCCGTCTGTCTATTTTTTACCGTTCATTTCAGGGCATGAGAACGAAAATGAAGAGATCAAAATGTCCGCTTGACCACACCACAGAAAATAGTGGAGATTGAACACCCACCATTAAAAATCTCTTGGGGCCCACAAAAGTTTTGGATCAAACTGATGTTTGTGTTTTCATTTCATCCAGGTCTTTGTGACCTAATCAACAGGTTGAAATGCGAATAAACATTACAGTGGGCCCTGGGAATTTTTTAATGGTCATTATTTTTCTGTAGTGTGGTCCATTTGAAAGTTTTATCCGCCTTATTTTTGAATTTTTGTTCTAAAATAATGATACAAAACTAATAAACGGTGTAGATGAAGCATAAAATCACTGCAGAGCCCACGAAGCACCGTCCAGTGGCGACGTTGCTACTGGCAATCCGCGTCCCCAAAAGGACGGCGGATTGCCTGCGTTTTGTCGGAAGTTAGGTGGGGCCCACTCTTATGTATGTGAGAAATTCACTCCATCCATTTATTTGGCGAGCTAATGTTAGGACATGAGCCCCAAAATGACGCAGATCCAAAACTTACCGGGGCCACTGGACAAGAAAAAGTGGGGAGGAAGTGCCCACCATTGAAATATTCAAGGGTCAACCGTCATACTTAGATGCCATCCAAACCGTTCACAGGGTCATTCCCATTGGGATGAACTGGAAATTAAAAAATATTAGCCTGATCCACTTCAACGGTAGGCATTTCCTTCCCTATACTTTTTCCTCTAACGTGGCCCACTCGAGTTTTGTATCTTCATGATTTTTTGGTTCATGATCTAATATAAGCTGGCAAAACGGATGAACAGGGTGGATTTCTCACAAACATGAAGGTGGGCCCTCCTACGTATCCCTGCCAAAAATGCTAATCTCACACGTTCACGTAAGAAAATGTGGTCATACTGGAGTAGGGCCCACACATCCAAGTACGGCGCTACGTGGCCAATCAAAACGTATACTCTTCACTGTCTCAATGGCAATTTTCAATGAACCGGACAATGCTATCCATCCAAAAAAGAAAAACAACGTGCAGAAATCTGATTTTAGTGATTTTTGGGTTAAGATTATTGGATTACTTCAATTTCCAGCCGTCACCTTAGTAATATCCAACCCTAAAAGATGAACGGTTCCGATCATCCATATAAATGTACCAAATGCATGTTATAAAAAAGTGGGACCATCAAAGTTCCATCCACATGAATGGACGGGATCTCATCTATAATTAATCTTAATTTTCCTTAAATGGAAAACCTTAGTATATGAGCATGTAATTATGAGAGATGTCTACTTAAAGGAGGTGGATTATGGTATTTTTATGGGGGTTGAAATATTCTAATGCTAAAAAAAGTGGAGTGGTGATTAAAAAGGAGGGGTGCCCTTAACCGGCGCACATGGGCGTGGGTTTGACGCTCTCAGACATGCCAACACCATCACATGGGGATGGGGACCCGTACCCGCCGATGAATCTCAGCACATGCCTCCCGCGGTTGACTTGTCCAACCCCGCCTCTATTTTACAGGTGGGGCCCACTTATCCCCTCTTCATCCAACGGTCGGTTAATCAGCTTGGAGGATGGGAGAGGAATTACTTGATATGGGTCCCACACGATTGTCGATTTTGGCAAGTGTGGCCCATGATTCAGTGATCCACACCGTTGATCTGTTCTATACAGTAGTCGATGAATAAAGTAAGAAAGATATTCTCAAGAGGACTATCGTGACCTTTCCATTGGTCGTCTACAGATAGACGGTTAAGAAAAGAGTGTAGTAATTGTTTTCAAAATTAGTCTTTTCTCGTAGAAACCGGATTTTTGTATGCATGTACCATTTAGTAAATGGTACAAAGTACCAACACTGTCACGGATAGGACTGATCAATGCTTCAATCAATCTGGACCCACCATTTAGTAGGCCATCTCCTTCAAAGGCTACTGGGTAAAAGGAAAAAAGGAAAAAGGACCAAAAAAAAAATGAGTTGTAGATTGTAACTCTCTCCAACCGTTCAATCTTTGGACCTTTTTTTCAGGACTATTTCTCTAAACTCCCTTTAACGACCATAAAAAAGATGGGTGATGGATTGGATGGTCACCCCAACCATCGTATTGGGTGGTGACCCCCATGGGCGGCTCAACATTTTTTGGGGCATTAGGCAAGTCATAGAAATGAAGTTTTTTAGTTTAAAAAATTTTTAAAAAAAAATTAATAAATTCAAAATTAAATCATAAATTTGCTTCTTGCCTTTTTAGATGCAAAATTACTAATTAAAATTTTGTATTCAAGTTTACCTAATAAATCAATTTTGATAGATAAAATTGTGAAACTGTTTAATCTATTTTGAGACATAATTGTTCGTAAATAAACTTTTTTATAATATTTAGTTTAGAAAAATAATATTAGAATTTAATTTTTTGAGAATTTAATTAGCAATAAATTAAGTAGGTAGTTGTGGTCCTAAGTTTTAAGAGAAGAATTTATTAGGAATAACGTTATTATTTTGAAAAACGATAATAGAGTTAGACTGTTATTATTGATAGCGCTAGTTTTTAAGATTTGTTTTTTATTTTAAATTTCAAATTTGTGAACTAATTTTTAGATGTTTCTATTTTATAGTTCTTTCAATAAATTTATTTTAAAAATTTTAAGCTTTTTTTTTTTCTTCTTAATTTTAATTTTGCTATAATATAATACCTTTATAATTATTTTTATTTTTTTTAATTTTGCTATAATATAAGACGTTCATAATTAGGGTGCCTTGGGCGATTGCCTCACCTGCCTACCTCTTCGAGCCGCCTTGACCCTAAGGACGTGATGTTTGGTATAATGTGTGGCCGACTCTAATGTATGTACTTATCCTAGCCGTCCATCTGGTTTTTGAGCTCATTTTAGGGTACTAACCCAAAATTTAAGCATATCCAAAGCTCAAGTGAACCACGTCACAGGAAACAGTGGGGATGATGAGGTCCACCGTTTAAACCCTCTTAGGGCCTACCGATATGGATGAAGGGAAACCGCAGATATCCGTTTGATACAAAATTTCCTTGGCCAGGAGATTTCAACGGTAGGCGTTCAATATTCCCCATTGCTTCTATCACACTCAAGCTTTGGAATCCCACCATGGTTGAGGGGTCCTTATTTTTACCCGAGTGATACTCTCAGGAGTTTCAACACCTGGTCGAGGGTTCGAGTACCCATAGGTGGGTAAGTGTGTGGTTGTGTGTGCGCGTGCGTAATAAAAATAATAATAATGGGTGAGTGTGTGGTTGTGTGTGCGCGTGTGATAAAAAAAAAAAAAAAAAAACTATAGAAATGCTTCAATTTTGAGCTCATTCCTTAGAATGAGCTAGCAAAACCGATGACGGCGTGGATTAAATACATACATCATGGTGGGCCCACAAAGACCTGAGTCATCACGCAATCCGACGTACTTAATCTAGGAGGAGGTCCACCAATTGTAGGATCCATATCAGGACCATATCCGTCATTAAAATGCACCAATCGACATAATGGGAACAATTTTGGGCCGTCCGATCTACTATATCTGTTGTACGTAGTATGAGTGTGACATCTACTCCATCCGTTCGGCGCACCTTCTCATCTTCATTGACTATCCAAAAAATGAGCTTGATCTAAAACTCAGGTTGGCCACACCGTCGAACGATATAAAATCACAAGTTGTGCCCTACTTCAGTCTTCGATCAGTCTGATTTTCAAAATATCCGTTCATCATGATGAGAATCACGAGATGAACGGGTGGATGAAATATACAAACAATGATATGACCCGCACAGAAGCCTACGGTTGACATTTCCTTGCATCGTTACCTGTGGTAATGAACGGGTAGATAGAATAAACAAATAATAATGTACCCGCACAGAAACCTACGGTTGACGTTTCCTTGCCATTGTTCCCTGTGGTGTGTCCCACAAGAGTTGTGGGTTAGTCTGATTTTTACCCTCACCGTCTAACATAGGGCCATTCGCCGATGGACGGACTGGATTTATACAGACGACAAGTGGATGACTGAACTCGGATGTTGTACCGTCTGCTTACCAACAGTCTCGACGTGCAGCAATAATTACGAGGAGGTTATTTGAAGTGGAGCATTTTCACGTAGCCCACAAAAACACCCGCTCCCCACACCACAATCATTGGTCCCCGCCTCACGTCATCCTCACCATCAGCCTCCCGGCAAGGCCCGCAAGATCCAGCCACTCATCACGACACGCGTCACACCGATATGGGTCCATAGCATAGGAACATTGCAACAAATCATATTAAATACACTCCAATATACTATATGTGCCACAGACCACTTTCTTAGAAAGCTCCACATTTCCACCTCTCCCTTCTACCACAACCTCACAAGCCTCCTCTCTCTCTCTCTCTCTCTCTCTCTCTCTCTCTCTCTCTCTCTCTCTCTCTCTCTCCAATAAGAAGAAAATTGAAGATTTAAAGGGTGTTGGGTAGATTGAATTTTCGATGGGAACTTGCATTAAGATGGCGAAGATGCTGGGGTCGGAGCAAGACGAGTATAGCTTGAAGCTTGAGGAGACAGAGCTACGTCTGGGGTTGCCTGGAGGTGATAATGAGACAGTGAAGAATTCGGCGAAACGAGGGTTTTCGGAGACCGTTGATTTGAAGCTTAATCTTCAGACTGCTGATTCGAAGGACCTCAATTCAGATCATGCGGTGGCGAAAGAGAAAAACCTTCTCTCATCCACCAATGATCCTGGCAAGCCTCCACCTCCCAAGTACGTTGATTTTACTCTCTCTCTCTCTCTCTCTCTCTCTCTCTCTCTCTCTCTCTCTCTCTCTCTCTCTCTCTCTCTCTCTCTCTCTCTCTCGCATGAAGAGCCTGTAATCATAGCCAACCATCAGCTATGTTGTATTTGATGTGTAGATTTAATATTTCAAAGACCCAAACATCACCCCATCTCTCTCTCTCTCTCTCTCTCTCTCTCTCTCTCTCTCTCTCTCTCTCTCTCTCTCTCTCTCTCTCTCAAATTTCGGACCATGCAAAAAGAAGAAGGTTGAAATGGGGTTTCCTTAGTCTGATCCATGATAACATTTCATTGGGTCCGTTGATCGATCTTTAGATCATGGATGGAGAATAATCAACGGTCGGATTTTCTTCACATCATGGAGTGAAATTCTTCTCTTGGAATATGTTCTTCATGGATAGATAAGAGAGTAGTCCATCGTTCATCATGGAAAAGTATAGGAGAAGTGAAAACCAGTAGACACTCCTAGGTACGGATACACGTGCCCATCTGACACACGTGTATGATATCAGAACTACGCATGGGATGTGGCTAAATCCCAGACGTAAACGAAAGCACCCATGTGCGTCCCACGTGATACACGGCTTAGATGTTACACGCACGTATCAGATTGGCACGTGTATACATTCATAGACGCACGTGTGGTATGGAGGGATGCGTGTGGGAATAGCAGATCTCCGGAAATAATGCACAACTGTTATTCACGATAGGCCCATCTTCTCATCCGCATACAACCTCATGTGCCAACAATCACTAAAAATACCCTTGGTGGGCCCATATGTCGTTAACGTATATTGGGCCACTAAAATAAGTATCATGGCCGTTAAAATGGCTGTAATAACATTTAGTATAAAGAAATATAATATAACATTATATGCCGTTATAACCGCTTGCAACAATTGTAAGTTGAAGCTTCAAAGATGACGGCCGTTAACACGTTAGTGCAGCTATTATATTCGTATTCAACGGGTAATGTAACGTTACCGTCCATCTCGCACATACGGCTAATAAGTAAATCGTGTTATATGAGATCCAAGCTGATGAAAAGGTTAGTTCCATCTTGTAGATTTATATATGAAAAATTCAGACCCATCGACTCATCAGGTAGGCCACACGTGTACATGATTTGAGTCCTTCATGTGAACATTTTTCTTCATTGTGGTCCACCTGATTAGTGAATCCTCCTGAATTTTTGCACCCAATAATCTTCTAGGTTCGAACAGCCTTTTCAACGGTGCGGATTTTCTAGAGACTGGCACGTTTGGCCACATGCACAAGGTGCATACGTATAGAGCTACATGTTCTAAATGAAAGAACGGTTGTACTTTCAGGGCCCAGGTAGTTGGTTGGCCACCCGTCCGATCATTCAGGAAGAACATCCTGTCCGTCCAATCGACAAAGAGTGGAAAGGATGAAGGGGAGAAGGTTAACAACAGTGCCACCTTCGTGAAGGTTAGCATGGACGGCGCACCTTACCTCCGTAAGGTAGACTTGAAGATGTACAAGAGCTACGAAGATCTCTCCCATGCCTTAGAAAAGATGTTCAGTTCCTTCACCATGGGTAAGTATATTACACGTGCCAATATGGGACACGTGCCAATGCGGAACACGTGTGCTTGATCAGATCTTTCCATAAAGTGGGTCACGGTACTTAGATCTTGGACGACCAGAAAATTTGTTTTGATCATCATTTTAATTTGTAGATCGTCATTCACCTGACGAACTGAACGGCCTGATTTTCAAGGCAGAAGATCAAGGCATTGTTTTCAACCAGATAGAAGGTTCAGATCATGCATACATATTCCATATTGGCACGTTTGGAAGATTTCACATTTATATAACCTAATATTGTGTTTGGATGATCAATTGAATTGAATTGAACGGTGGTTGGATGGTTGTCTATATGAAGGGGCCCCACCTTCATTGATTTGAAATATCTAAATTCAATCCAACAGTGCATCCAAACGCGCCCCAAAGAATCTCCATATGTTTCTCTTTTATCATCTAACTATATATTATCCCTTTGTTTGAAATCTAGGTAACTGCGGATCTCAAGGAATGAACGGTAGGGATTTCATGAATGAAAGCAAATTGATGGACCTTTTGAACGGTTCTGAGTACGTCCCCACCTACGAAGACAAGGACGGCGATTGGATGCTCGTCGGCGATGTCCCTTGGGAGTAAGTTACTTCACCCATCAACATTAGATTCTCAAACCATGAATATCGACCGTTCGATTGACGAAAAAAAACGTATAGTGGGCCACAGATGACCCTAGTGAGTTTACAAGATGCTGTGATTAGTGGGCCACATTGGGTTCATCGTTAGTGAAATTTTGAACGGTTGGATTCTTAGATTGGGTCCCAAATCATCAAATCAGATCAGAGTTACTAATAGCAATTTGATTTCATGTAGGATGTTCGTGGACTCATGCAAGCGTCTGCGTATAATGAAAGGATCGGAGGCCATCGGACTTGGTGAGTGGCCCTATGCATTTCTATCATTAAAGTCGATCTGGACCGTATGATCAGATTTTGTTCAGATCTATAAATCCACCCTAACTGGTTTCAACTGGCGGTCCAACTGATGTTGGTAGATGTCATTAAAAATGTTTTATATTAAGCAGGAAAATGTTGCTTTAAAGGCCAACCTTGATGTAGCTTTTACAGTTAGATTGAGCTCTGTTGGTCCATGATGATTTGTATCAGAAATCTAACCGTACATCTGGTGAGTCCCTTCTTAGTGATAGTTTGTTCCAAAAATAAATTGTATCCAGAAGTCTGGTGGGCCACACCATCATGAACAATTAAAAATCAATACAAAATAATTTCGTGGTGGCCAACTTGAGTTTTGGAATATGCTGCATTTATGTGGGACCCCTCATCCTAGAGGGACACACATAATGGATGGCTTAGATGTCTAAAATATTTCTTGGTGAGACCACATACATTTAGGAAGTTTTTTATTGGTAGGCATCCACTCTTAGCTGCTTCCCGTCATGTGGGCCACTTAATTAATGGGTTAGGCTGGATTTTGTGCTGTTGGTCTAAAATGAGGGGGTGCATCTGATGGATGGGGTGGATGTCCAACACAGACCATGGTAGGGCCCACAGAGCTTGACCTTGCCGTACCTTACAACAAGGTGGACCTCATAGGAACATTATACAATTAAGTCACGTTTAGTAGCTTAAATCGTTGGAACTTGTTTGGACCGGATCCATGGCTTCTGATCATGTCCCAAATATTCCGGATGATGCAATCGTAACCGTTCAATCAACGACACCTATTAATTGACTGTTAAGAAAAAAAAATTCAACAATGATCATCATTCAACAAAATAACAATCAAAGATTGGATCAACACTGTCCATTCATGGCGGACCGATTGATAGACACTCCAGATCACAGAAAAACGGGTCCCGCCATGAAAAAATGGCTCTACATGTATCATTCAATACAATGCTGAGTGAGAAATTTCATATTCATTTCTTAAAACTAGCCAACTAACTAAAAATCCATTTTTAACATGGAAATTTCAGCTCCAAGGGCCGTCGAGAAATGCAAGAACAGAAGCTGAAGGACCGACCCACAGTCTGCTCATTCGATCTCAGAACTGACCCGTTACATGTACCAGTTTCTGCAAGGCAAGACGGGTAAAAAAGAAAAAGAAAGAACACAAGCGAGAAAGATCGAGCAGGGTTTTTGGGTGTGTTTGTATTTGTGGTTTGTAATATATAAATATTATGAAAGACTTGGGATAATTTGTTATGGAGTAGGAAACAATAACACTTATGTTTTTGAAGACTTGTTGTGGTGTAACTTGTTAATTAATTGGGCTTTTAATATCAATTCCATTGTTGCTGTTGTGTGTGCTTTTATTCCTTGAATTCCTCTTCTTCTTTTTTTCCTCATGAAATGAGATTCTTTTGGTTATATATGAGCAGTGTGACAAATATTGCTGAGATTTTGAAAATCTCATGATATTTTCACAAGAAATAAACTATTATCATGAGATTTTCAGAATATTAATTTTAGTTTTTTTTTTTTTGTGATTTTTTGCATAATTATCATGATATTATTGTGAAAATTATTTAAAGTTTTAACTAATTCGTTATATAGTTATATATTAACATTTTAAATATTTTTGTTAATTTTAAAAATATATATATTCATATCTTTTTATTTAGGGCATGTTTGGATCATAAGTTGCTTAAGATAAGCTACTTATTCCGCAAGTAGCTTATCTTAGTTTTTACTTATTACGAAGATAAGTATGTTTGGCAAATAATATACTTATCAGTTTCTTCTCTCTTTCGTCTCTCCTTATGCCTTTCTTCGGCAACTTATGAAAGGTAAAAAAGCTAGAAAAATTAATTGAAGTGATTATATCCTTTTAAGTAAATAAAGTCACTTATAACTAATCATAAACCAAACTTAATTACTTATCTAAAATAAGCCACTTATCTACTGCTACAAGTAAAAAAGGTAACTTATTTGGTGGTATCCAAATGGGCCCTTAGTGAGATTTTCCTAGTAATATCCCAAGAAAATCATAAAATTAAAATCTTGCGAGAAATTCTCGGTTTGAAATTCCCTTGATGTTTTCACCCAACTAGGGTGTAATTTGGTTACAAGAATGTCTTTGCCAAAAGACAAATTACACCTAATGGTAGAACTAACAATTTTTTTGGGTGGAAGTGTCGATTTCCTTAGTTTAATGGTGTAAAAAATACACAAGCAAGGCTTCTATGGAGAGAGAGAGAGAGAGAGAGAGAGAGAGAGAGAGAGAGAGAGAGAGAGAGAGATTACTTTATTCATGAAGTAAGAAGTAAGGTAGAAAGGAGAGAAAAAGCTTTTACATATATATTTTGTAATTAATTATTAGCTAGTTGGTATATAGAAGAGGGCTCCTTATTTCCTTAATTGAGTGTTTGTGTTGAAGGCACATGAATTTCTGTGTCATGGCTTCTCATTGGTCGACATCATTGCTAATGGCACCCACTCACAAAACACGCTAATTTTCTCTCTCACGGATAGATTGTGTACTACACAACATGACTTTTAATGTGTGGAACTTCTTTGGGCCCACCATGATTTGTGTTAGATCCACACTGTCCATCAATTGTTTTTCAAATCATTCTAGAGCATGAGCCCCAAAATGAGGGACATGCAAAGCTCAAGTGGACACTCGCTCACAAAACATGATGATTTTCTTTCTTGCAAATAGATTGCATACTACACAACACAATTGTTAATTATTTGTGGAACTTTTCTAGCCCCACCATGATTTAAGTGTTAAATCCACATTTCCATCAATTTTTCTAGATCATTCTAGAGAATGAGCCTAAAAATGAGGCACATCCAAAGCTCAAGTGGACCACACCACAGAAAGTAGTGGGGAATGAATGAACTACCATTGAAACCTTTATATGGCTAACCGTGAGGTTTATTTGCCATCTAAACAGTTCATAAGGTCACATGGACATGGATGATGGGAAAACACAAATATCAACTTGATTTGGGCCTTTAGTGGCCCCAAGAAGGTTTTAACATTAGGTATCCAATTCCTACTATTTCTTGTGGTGTGCTCCACTTGAGCTTTGGATTGGCCTTGTTTTTGGGTTCATACCCTAAAATTATCTAAAAAATGGATGGACGATGTGGATTTAAGATATACATCATGGTGGGGCCTGCATAAATTTCACATGTGCTCTACATTTTGTCGAGAGAAGAAAATAGTAAGTGTTAGACATGTGAAACTTCTGTGGGCCCCATAATGATGTATCTCTAGTGGGCCCCATCATGATGTATCTCTAATCCACATCGTCATCCATTTTCCATATCACTTTTGTGCACAAGACAAAAAATAAGGTAGATCTATAGCTCAAGTGGGCCATACTACAGGAAAAAGTGGGAAATATTGGGCACTTATCGTTGAAAGCTTATTGGGGCCACAGAAGGCTATAATCAAGCTTATATTGTGTTTTACCTTCATCTAGGCATGTCTGACCTTATGAAGAGGTTAGATGGCAAATAAACTTCACGGTTGACCCAAGAAAGGTTTCAACTAGAGTCATTCAATCTTTGTTGCTTTCTATGGTATGGTCCACTTGAGCTTTGGATGTGCCTCACTTTTGTGCTCATGCACTGGAATGATATGAAAAAAAATTAGTGGATTGTGTGGATCTAACACAAATCATAGTGGGGCTAGAAAAGTTTCACAAGTTAAAAGTTGTGTCATATAGTACGCAATTTATTTAAGAGTGAGAAAATTGTTGTGTTTTATGAGCTAGTGTCATCAGCAATGAATGATATAGACCAATGAGAAGCAATAGCACAAAATTTTCTTGTGCCTTCAACATGGACAATTGGCAGTCTTCCTAATCCTACTAACACCACGATTGTAAGAAAAAAAATTTCTAACAACTTTCTTAATTTGACCAAAGCTTGCTTAATAAGAAAGTATCCTAATTAAATTAGGAATTGTTAATAATTATCAACACTCCACCTTATTTTTAAGTCTCATGGGCATCTATCATTTCCATACTTCTTTTTTTTTTTTTTTTTACATAAATCAAACTTATATATGATGTAGAACGTGTCACAGATACGTTCCTAGCCTGGTTGGGCCAAAAGAAGGTGGACCGTAAATTGACCATAACTTTTGATCTGGGTATCGTTATGGGGCGCACAACCTATCAATCTTTACTGAAACAGGCCATTCGAAGTGAACCAACTCACAAAGTGGGTCGCATCTATCCGTTTCGTCAGAAAACGCGCGTTTTCAACTCAAAAACGAATTTTTAGGAAAATTTTACTATTTTTAGTAATTCTGATTTTTTTAAATTTTTTTTTTTTAAGTTTTAGATTTTCTTCCCTTTTAGAAATAACTTTTAATTATACTAGGACTCTTCTAGATAAAGTTTATTTAAAATTTTTATTTTTAGAAATTAGGCATTAAAAGAGTTTTATTAGAATTAAGATTTTTAGTAGAGTTAGAATTTTGCTATTTTTGGTAATAATGAATTTTAGTTTATTTTTTCTTTATTAATGGTCTAAGGAGACGTATTAGACAATTATCAATTATTCATCAATCAATTTCGAATTTATTAGAATTTATTTCTATTTTCTTACTTTCTTTCCTCGTAGATTCGAGAATTCTCTGTGAGGAGTCTAGAGAAGTTTCGTGGATTCAGAATCATTATCCTCTTGAGGAAGACGGTGCTCGACCTCACATCCTTCCTTGCGTCAGTTTGGTATCAAAGTCAGGTTTTTCCTCGGATCAATGACTTCTAATGACGAGTCGGGCAACAATCTCATGGACGGTGCTCTAGGAAATTTACCTTTAACGGTGACAGCTTTCGAAGCAGCGCAGCAAGAGAATCGGCAAGCCATGCAAGGGGTTACAGGCTTCCATTACTACATGGTGGATCGCATAGCGGAGGCCTTAGGGCAACTTTGTGTTCCTGGTGGTGATCCGCCACCAACAATTGCTGGCACTGATAATCACTCTGATCGCAGGATGGTGCCAACAGTGAACCACAGGATCACTCCTGAGAAGGTGGGATCCAATGACATGATTCTACAACATCCTGGACGAGGTAGTGATCGGATGGATCAAGAATTCAACATGAGGGCCGATCTTCCTAACTTTAATGGCCAACTTCACATTAAGGATTTTCTTGATTGATTTTCTGAAGTTGAGCGATTCTTTGAATATATGAAAATCCCTGAAGCAAAAAAATTTAAGCTTGTGGCCTACAAATTGAAGGAAGGAGCTTCAACTTGGTGGGAGCAACTTCAACTGAAGCGTATGAGACAAATGAACGCGCCAATTCACACATGGTCGCAAATGAAGCAATTATTGTGCATGCGATTCCTCCCCCGAGATTACGATCAGGTATTATTCTAACAAAACCAAAATTATTATCACGATAGCCGATCAGTAAAAGGTTATGCAGAAAAATCCTATTATTTGTCCATGAGAAACGACCTCATCGAAACGGAATCACGACAAGCTATAAGATTTATCAGTGACAAACATATGGGCTCTATAGGAATGGAGAACCAACACAAGATTTATAAAGTGGAAGGACAATATCTCATAACTGAACGGGCCTTTTTTAAACAATCTGAGGAAACGAGAGATATATATCCATTAGTTGAAAAGAAAAAATATGTGGAGCCTATGAATATCCTAGAGGATTTGGAACCAGTATTGCAGGAGTTCAAGGCAGTTATGCTTGATGAACTCCTTAATAAATTGTCTCCCATATGAGATATACAATATCACATTGATCCTGTCTCAGAGCCAAGTCCGCCTAATTGGTCACATTATCAGAAAGAATATGAGATCTTGAAGGCAGATGTGAAGGAATTGATCGATATTAGTCAAGTCAAGGAAAGCATGAGTACATGTGTTGTATCAGCTCAAGAGCTTAATGCCAAGTACAAAAAAAGGGCTAATGAACATCGGCGTCAGAAGTTATCTTAAACTCATGTGTCAAGTCTCTTGAGTAACTCGAGGATGAGTTTTTTTTCAAGTGGAGGGGTCTGATGTAGAACGTGTCATAGATACGTTCTTAGCATGGTTGAGCCAAAAGAAGGTGGATCGTAAATTGACCATAACTATTGATCCAGGTATCGTTATGGGGCGCACAACATATCAATCTATACTGAAACGGGCCATCTGAGGTGAACTGACCCACAAAGTGGGTCACATCTGTCCATTTCATCAGAAAACACATGCTTTCAACTCAAAAATAAATTTTTAGGAAAATTTTACTATTTTTAGTAATTCTGATTTTTTAATATTTTTTTCCTATTTTTAAAGTTTTAAATTTTCTTCCCTTTTAGAAATAACTTTTAATTATACTAGGACTCTTCTAGATAAAGTTTATTTAGAATTTTTATTTTTAGAAATTAGGCATTAGAAGAGTTTTATTAGAATTAGGATTTTTATTAGAGTTAGAATTTTGCTATTTTTGGTAATTACGAATTTTAGTTTATTTTTTCTTTATTAATGGTGAGATGCATTAGATGATTATTAATTATTCATCAATCAATTTCAAATTTATTAGAATTTATTTTTATTTTCTTGCTTTCTTTCCTTGTGAATTCGAGAAGTCTCTGTGAGGAGTCCAAAGAAGTTTCGTGGATTCGGAATAATTATCCTCTTAAGGAAGATGGTGCTCGACCTTACGTCCTTCCCTGCGTCATATATGCTTAGGACTCTACTTGGTCACTTGTAAAGACATTAATAAACTTTATCTCTTTGTTTATAATCTTCTTATAAATAAAGTGGTAATGGACTTCCACAAGCTCCATACAGGCATGGAATGTCGAATCTGATGACAACATAATTAAGCTAACATTGTCAGTAATCATGAAATAATGAAATAATAAACTTTTTTATCCACAGTCTCTAAGTAGTTGTGTAAACTACACACATTCATATGTAGCTAGCATCGCAGCTTGATATTGGGCCTCTATATTAGACAACACAACAAGATTTTCTTCTTACTTTCCACATGGCATGCTTCTTGAACTAAGACTAAAATAGAAATTTGGTGTTGAATGGCATGTAGATAGTTCATCGGCCCAATTTGCATCACAATAGCATCTAAGCTTTATCGATACACCATAATCATAAAATACACCTTTATTGACAATTGTCTTTACATATTTCAATTATACTTTACTACATTCACGTGTGGCTTGCTCGACATTTGCATTTACTAAATATGCTAAATTTGACCAAGTAATGGTTAGATATATTAAGCTACCAACTATCTCTGGATAAGCAAGTGCATCAGTGAATAACTTCTTTCATCCTTCATTAGCTTGTGATTCACCTTAAGTGGTTTCAGGATTGATTTTGGATCTAACGTTAAGATAAGTTTTGAACTTGACAAATAAAACTTTTCAAGCAAGCTCAAGTCAAAATTCTTTTTTAAAATAATCAAAATTACTCTATTTATTTCTTATCACTTTAATACTCAAATGCATTGATGGCTTGTGAAAAAATTTATGTTAAACCTTTAGGGCTAGTTTGGGTATCTGGTTTAAGGGGTTTTGTAACGCCTTGAAAATTGGGGGTCGAGCATAAACTCAACTCCCAAGTTCCAACGCATCACTTATGCAACAAAATGAATGATGATTGAATGTTGTCTGTATGAGAGTAGTGAACATGAGTGAGATTAAGCCAAAACAGCATATCATACTCCAGAGACAGTTAAATTTGCAAGCGGAAGACTGTGATAGATAGATAAAATATATAAACTGTGGTGAGTCTCCAGAGTGTGATAAGGATTACCAAGTTAATGAATTACAAGTATAATTTCAAATTATACCAAGTTGTGGAAGTGAAATGTCTTCTATTCCAAATACCATAGCCCCGTCAATACAATACCAGGTCTTCATAGACCTGTCAGAGAGTTACATATAGGAGAACTCCTCCTCAACATCATAGTAGTAATCCGGCTCTGCTTCATAAGCATCGCTATCACCTGAAACTCAAACAAATCTGGTTGGTGTGTACAACACTGTCCCGTAACGTGGGAATTAGTGGCCAACTCAGTGGAACAATAAAGCATAGGTTAACATGTTATCAATTCACTCAAGCAGTAATGATAAAGCAGTACAATCAAATAATTCTAACTACTCTTATTTAATGCAAGTATGAAATGACATGATGTATATCCTTGCCAAACCACCCTCATGTGACACCATCTTACGTTCGCGAATGCGTTCATCCCTCAGTGCTCCACATCTACTAGGCACATGCAGTGCGATGATGAGCATGATTACCGAATAGTTATTAGTCCATTTCAAACAGCAGGATTGAGAAACTAAGGTACCTCCCTTGTATCATTCCCAAACATGATCCATTCTAGGGTCGTCAAACCTAAATAATCTCATACGATATTATAGTTCGAGAGGCATCATGAAGGCATTGCAAAGGGCTTGTCACTCGTCAGCACGGATATAGATCTCACCGTATGCGGCTCAATTGTTAGCCGTCAGCTTGAATACAGGTCTCACCGTACTCGGCTCAATCGCTGGCCATCAGCTCAAATACAGGTCTCACTGTATTCGGCTCAACTCATGCTCTAGTTGCTGCGAAGGGCTCATCGCCAATCACAGACTTCAGAGTATACTCGAAAACACTACGAAGGACTCATCGCCCGTCAGCACGAATACAGGTCTCACCGTATTCGGCTCTCGCCGTAGGTGTCGACAGCTCGAATACAGTGTCTCATACCACCGTATTCGGCTCACGAGTCTGGTTGCTCAAACTACGGGAGGCACGTGGCCCCGCCAGTAACTCGACCACGGTATCCCATACCACCATGTCTGGCTCATGAGTCTTAGCGAATCGAGGTACCATAGTTAACGGAGTTTCCACTGGTAAATTTGGTACCTTAGGTTCAAGCAATAGCGTCCAAACATGGTGAACATACATAAGACAGATCGGGTTACTTGACGAGCTCGACTAGCACAAGCGCCCGTTGAGTTGTACGACATGAAGTGCATAAGCACTTCGTGTGGCCTAACCACTGCCGACAAGCAACACACGACTCGGGTTCGTCAAACACGTCCTACGTGGTGAATGAATCTCAGCCACGAATTCGATCCCATTACCGATTGCCTAGACTATACAATAGCCCCAATCACATTCAATTGCAGATAGTTAAAGTAGTAATGGATCAAGGTTCAAATCATACAATCAAAGTCTGATAATATCCGCTTAGTTTATTTGCGTTACCACTCTCCCATCACCCTTCACGGATTTATGGAATACAATATAAACATGTGAAGTAATCAGTGCAAAATTAAATAAACAAGTAATTCATGCATGTTAACAAGCATGTCATAGAGCATGTTATAAAGCACTATATAAACAGGAATACAAACACATATATTTCATAAGTAAGCAGTTAAGTTAAACAACCACATGGAGGAAATCATACACATCTCTAAGGTAGTTAAGAATCTCCTCTCAACACCTACCTAAGACACCATCATCCAAACCCTTACTCTCACAAGCATTTTCACAAACACTTAGAATACACTATTTCGACATGCATAGTGTATATTAGCGAAACAGGTATTAGGGCGAGTCCTTTCGCCAAATAAGTATTTTATTCATATATCATATATTCATATAACAAATAATCATTGCAAACACATTTTCAAAATATATACGTATACGGTATTTTCTACGAATACCTAGAATATGTAAAATTCCATATTCTACATCTTTAATCGAAACAGAAAACAGAAAGCACTTTGTACATGTGCAATTGCATGCAGATCATGAATCTATCATTATCTGACATTGAAAGCATTGAAAACTATAACCTATACACCTAAAGTCCTCACCTTTTGTCATAGAATCGTAACAGAGTCGATAGGTTTGCTAAGCTTCCATATTCGGCAGTTTGGCAACCTATAGAATGAAATAGGTTAGCTATTTCATAACCTACAACTATCAACACCCCAAATCAGATTAGGGTTAGGGTTTCTTACCTAGAAACGGAATTGGAATCGCCGAGAAAGCGATTAGAACGGAGTAGTGGAGCATGGATAGCAGCAGGGAAGAAGGGCAGGGAGACTCTCCCACATCTCCCACACTTTCTCTCTCTTTTCTCTCTCTCAAATCTCAAATTCGTATGGCTGTGAGAGAGAGGGTTTTAAGGTCCTTATATAGCCTAAAAACTCACCAAATTAGACTTAAGGTTAAGGTATACTTGGGTTTTGTCCAAATGGCATCTGTTTTAGCTCAACGGAGGACTTCTGGCGGCCTCTTTTCTGTGTGCGGTCGGACTTAAGCTCACTAACGCTAGATCTATGTTTAGTCAAGTTTTCATTTCAGTCGGAATTTTAGATCACGCGTGGCGGACCAGTTTCAGTTCAACAATCAGTGGATCTCGATCGGAGATTCCGAGTACATGGATATGTTTATAAAATTTTTCCTGATCCAAGGTTGTATTGGGTCAGATTCTGACGATCTAGTTGCCTAAAACTGATCAGCAAGCGATAAGTCTCAGATTACTATTTGAGATATTTATTTTTAAAGAAAATCAAGTGTTTTCACACTCCTCGCTCCGGACTCAAGCGAACAGTCGTGGGACACTGCCTGAATTTGATTTCCGAGATGGTTGTCAAGCCCAGCGAGGCGGTCCTAATTCCTTAATTTCGTGTTAATTGGACTTCCGATGTGCGGTCTAGATCTGATACGGAGTTTCAATGTGCTCCCAAGAGCAGTCGGGTAATGAGTTTGATCCTAGATTTTAGGGTAACCTAGCGTTAATGATTCTACAAGTTTTGTGTCTTGCGGATCGTATTTAAAGTGAATCAAATGAATTTCGTAGCTAATCTAGTTTAGCACTTAGTTACTTTGTCAAATTTCTAAAGGATTTAGTCTTTTTTCGAGGTGGTACCTAGGCCTTTGTAGTTTGTATATAGAGTGATCCAAGTTATACTACTTAGCTAGTTTTAGATAGTGTCTAGGGTGAAAGTACTTAGGAAAAATTGAAAGATCAAGGTGGTGAAGGGTGGGATTTGTGAAGGAAATGGTTTGAAAAGGGATTTGAGGCTTTAATTGAGTGTTTGAGAAGTTAAAACGGTGTTAGGATTGACCCATCACCTAAGGACGTCTAATTTCAGGTTGAAAAAAATCCGGGCTGTTACAGGTTTTATGGTCGATTGTATTATCTAATTCTTAATTTGACAGATGAGGGTGTGTTTGGATGTAAGTATACTTACATAGGATTTGCGAGCATGTGGCACATGGGATGAAGTCGGTGCATGGGATTGTGCTAACCCACTGAGATACGCCATCTATTCTACTTCCATCCTTGAGCCCAACCCCTTCTCTTCCTAATACCGTCTGCCGGGGACTGGAGATGGGCATTGCATTTTCACATCCAATTGACTGTAATGGGGAGATGTGGGATGGAACTGGCGGAAAATCTGGTGTTATTTATCCTCCAGAGCTCGAATCGCTGTGGTGAGGGAGGAGGAATCGATCTCTGGAAACAGGTACCTACTGTAGATGGTAGGTTTTGGGTGTCGGCTCCTCACATCTTTCTTGCTCTAGTTCTTCTCATCATATGCTCTTCTCTTCGGAGTATTCGTAAATTCATGTGGGTTCTTTAACATATTACAGACCTTGAAGCCGCATCAAAGGGTTGGATTGGAAGAGGTATCCTGGTCGAACTTTCGATCTTCATCCCGGAATCGAAGGTATGGATAACGCTCACTCCAAGCAGTCTATGGGATGGTAGCATTGGACTGCTTGATGTAAGTCATGCTTTGGGTGTTGTGGGGCCCACCTTGATGTATGTGTTGGCCACAATGGTGTAAGTGTTGGCCACATGGGACCATAGTAGTCCATAATGCTCACTCCAATCCATTTGCATCCCATGGGATTTCCAAATAAGCCCACTCAAATATCCCATGGGATGGTAGCATCCTACCGAAATCCAAACAGTTCACCCATTGTCATTGGGTAGAGGTCTATACCACTATCCTATGACAAACCACTGCCCAGTCATAAATGATGAGATTTACGCAATTCCATCCCATGTAATCTCGTCCAATTCATCGGGCCAAACACGCCTTTAAAACATAGAATTTTCAACTTTTCCACCTCCTTTGAAGTCTTGCTCGAGATGATCAAATCATCTACATAAACAATATATATATATATATATATATATGTATATAACCATTCCTTTTATAGAATACTCCACAAAAATGCATAGATCAGCTAAAAAGAATAAAATTACCTGAAGAGAATATTCTCTAACATTTGTCAACCAAGAATTAAGTATTTGTTTTAGATCATAAAGTGTCTTCTTAAACTTATACATTACATTTACTTTTTAGGATCTTCAAATTTTTAAAGTTGCTCCATGTAGATTTCTTTATCAATATAATTGTTTGAAAATGTATTCTTCATGACCATCTGCTAGAACATCTAATTATTTGCAGTTGTCAAAGCTATTATAATACGTACACTTAGAGATGTACACGAGTTGAACCGAGTCAAGCTTGGCACAGCTCAGCTCGGCCGGTAGCTAACCCCAGCTCAAACTCGACTCGGCTCGGCCGGTAGCCAACCCCAGCTCGAACTCGACTCGGCTCGGTCCTCGATCCTGTCTGGCCAGCTCGACTCGGTTCGGTCAGCAGCTTGGACCAGTTCAAGCCAAGTTTGAGCTTGGGCGACATTTTCTCAAACACATAGAATGCATCTTCAATTTCTCATATAATGCAAAACAATAACAACACTTTACAGGTAATTCATCAAACACCTACCGAGCAGCATTAAAATCAAGATATGAGGGCAATCTTATAATGTAAAGTTTTTTTTTATAGTGATTTGTTTCGTATCCATTCCTTCCTCGCGACCAGCTGATCCTGCGGAGAATGTACACACCCAAAATAACACTTTGTTGAGTCATTTCATCAAACACTCGGCGACCAACATCCATATCAAAATAACCGAGTCACCGAGCTGATTCAATCCAAGTCGATTCGAGTTGAGGTTCGATCCATGTCGAGTCAAGCTCGGGCAAGCTCGAACTCGCTTGAAATTTTTTCGAGCTCCAAAAACCAGTTCGACTCGGTCTAAATCCAATTTCGAGTTGAGGTGAGTCGAGCGAGATGGCCGAGCTAACTCGACTCATGTACAACTCCACTTACACTTGTGATTTTAGTCAACGAGACTATATGTTTTATCGTATCCTTATCCATAATTTTGAGAAAACCTTTTAGCGACCAAACGTACCTTGTAACACTACCAAATTCAGTTTGTAGATTTTTCGAAATCTTATTTTGTTGAATTAAAACTCTTATATCATCAATTTTATTTTGTAGATTTTTCGAGATGATTGCTACTTAAGTGTCATTTTTTTAATGCTAATTTTCTCAATCTGATCACTTAAATTCCTTAATTTTGAGAAATGACTCCATTATGCTCAGTTAAGTACCGGTCATTTTCTCATAAATGGTGGCCAAATATGACACGCTTCTTTCGCTAAATCTAGTTCTCCAACATAGAAAAGCATATATGATCTACTTGAATCACGTGTAAAACTTTCTCATTATTTTCCCTTTATTTTGCAAGTACCACTTGGCTACCACTAGTTTAAAATCGCTACCGTTGACAATATCTTAAAGGCCTTACCCATCAAATATCTTAATAACTACGCTTTTCAATTTCCATAGTTCTTCATCGTAAAAACTGATGGGGTTTTTTCCCCATGCTCAACTAGTCATAAGTTTTGCTCAACCGGTCGAGGGCTGGTACATGACTAGTCGTGGAGTCGAGCCCTGACTCGACTCAAAGTCCAGCGACTTTGGGCTTTTTTTCTCCGGGGTGCTCGACCGGTCGAAGGAGATGCTTGACCAGTCGTGGGTGGCGCTTGACCGGTCGTAGCCTCGTCTCGACCAGTCGTGGTTACGCAGATTCGTTCCGCAATTTTGTGCAGATTGCTGATTTTGAGTCCTTTCGCAACAAGGATGCAGAAGGGAGTTTCCTAAACTATATATAAGAGGTACCTACGACTTTCTAGGTATGACAAGAGGGTTTCCTAAAGCTTTACAAGGGATTTGCTAAAGAGTTTAGGGCTATCAAATGTGTGAGAGAAAGAGAGAGAGAAAGCTTGTAGAAGGGAGGTTATGCACGTGGAGGTTATTTACTGTGCAGTTTGTATCTCAGCGCTTCTACATCCTCGTAATCAGTGAGATCTCTCCATTTTTCCTTTTATTCTCTCATTATTTATCCACTCCTACATGAGTGTAGACGGTTGTAACGTTCTACTTCATAGTGGATTGTTAATCTGGACGAGGTCCCGTGGTTTTTACCTCTTTGAGGGTTTTCCACGTAAAAATCTCTTGTGTGGTGTGTGATTTATGCTTTGATTTATTTCATTGCTTTATTACCATAATTCTGGTTTGTTTCGGGAGGCTAGATCCTAAGGTTTTGTGCGAGGCCTCCAACAAAGTGGTATCAGAGCTAAGTTCATTGAACGGGTAGGATCGGTTTGAATTATGGAAGGTGGCTCATCAAAGATGATCAGCTTCAATGGTTCTAACTGGACCATATAGAAGGTTAAGATTGAGGACTTGCTTTATTACAAGGACCTATATTCTCCAATTTTAGGCATATTAGCAAAATTTAAGGATATGTCTGATGATGATTGGAAGAAGATAGACCGAAAGGCGGTGGGGTTTATTAGACAATGGTTGGACGATTCCGTATTCTACCATGTGTCTACGGAAACTTTAGCCGCTAGCTTATGGCTGAAATTGGAAGGGTTGTATGAAAGGAAAACAGCCGGTAATAAGATTTTTCTGATAAGGTGACTTGTGAATCTCAAGTTCAAGGATGGTGGTTCTGTGGCCAAGTACATGAATGAGGTCAGCAATATAGTGAACCAACTCTCTGCTATGAAGATAGTAATGGATGATGAATTGCAGGCTTTACTATTACTTAGTTCATTGCCTGAAAGTTGGGAGACATTGGTGGTGTCTCTAAGTAACTCCGCACCAGACGGAAAAGTATCCATGGAACAGGTAACTAGTTGTCTCTTCAATGAGGAGACAAGGAGAAAGTTTCAGGGGTCTACTCAACAAGAGGCGCTTGTGACGCAGGAACGGGGTGGAGGAAAAAACAGGAAGAATGGGAAGGCCCGAGATAAATCAAGAGACAAGTCGAGTAACAAAAAAGATGTTGAATGCTGGAATTATGGCAAGAAGGGCCACTATAAGCATAAATGTCGTAAGGCTAAGAACGACAAGAAAGGAAAAGGAAAGGAAGATTAATCAGATTGCACTGTGGTCGCCTCAGCTGGCGACGTTGTAGTTATTCTTTCAGCAGATCACAATGTATGTCTCACAGCTACGACTCAGGATCTGGAGATAGTGCAGTTAGATGTTAAAACTGCCTTTCTCCATGATGACCCGGAAGAAAAGATCCACATGCACCAACCACAGGGGTTTGAAGTCAAGGGCAAAGAGCACATGGTGTGTAGACTGAGGAAGAGCTTGTATGGGCTGAAACAAGCTCCACGGCAATGGTACAAGAAGTTCGACTCGTTTATGTTGAAGCATGGGTATGAAAGAACGGAGTCGGACTACTGTGTGTTCACGCGCAAGTTCTCATATGGTGATTTCTTAGTTCTGCTGTTATACGTTGATGACATGCTCATCATGGGAAAAGACATTAAGAAGATCGACAGGCTAAAACAGGATCTGGGCAAGTCTTTTGTGATGAAAGACTTGGGCCCGGCTAAACAAATCCTAGGAATAGAGATAACCCATGACAGAAGAAGCAGGAAGCTTTGGCTGTCATAAGAGCTGTATATTGAGAAAATCCTAGAGCGGTTCAATATCAATGCAGCAAAGCCGGTCAGTACTCCATTGGATGGTCACATCAAATTGAGCGACAGGCAATGTCCTAAGACGAAAGCAGAGGTGGAAGAAATGCAGAAGATACCCTACGCGTCAACTGTAGAAAGTTTGATGTATGTTATGGTGTATACACGCCCAGACATAGCATATGCAGTTGGTGTTGTCAGCCGGTATCTTACTAATCCTGGCAAAGAGTATTGGGCAGCGGTGAAATGGATACTACCGTATTTAAGAGGCTCATCTAGGTTAAGCCTATGCTATGGTGACGGTAAACCTGTGTTAGAGGGCTACACAGATGTAGATATGGCAGGTGACATAGACTCCAGGAAGTCTACATCGGGGTTCATGTTCACTTTTACAAGGGGAGCAGTTTCTTGGCAGAGCAAGCTACAGAAGGTCATAGCATTGTCGACGACAGAGGCCGAGTATATTGCAGTCACAGAGGCATGCAAAAAGATGCTTTGGATGAAGAGGTTCTTACAGGAACTTAGCATAAAGTAGGAGGAGCATGTGGTCTATTGTAATAGTCAGAGTGTTATACACTTAAGCAAAAATCCAAGTTAACATTCCAAGTCGAAGCACATAGACATTCAGTATAACTGGATCAGGGATACTTTGGAACAGAAGGTGTTACAGCTTGAGAAGGTCCACATGAACGATAATGGGTCAGACATGATGACCAAGGCTTTGCTCAAAGGCAAGTTTGAGGTTTGCAGAAACCAGGCTGGCTTGAAGAAGGTAAATCACTCTTGGGTCAAAAAGGGAGAGATTTGATGGGGTTTTTTCCCCGTGCTCGACCAGTCGTAAGCTTTGCTCGACCAGTTGAGAGCTGGTGCACGACCAGTCGTGGAGTCGAGCCTTGACTCGACTTAAAGTCCAGCTACTTTGGGCTTTTTTTCTCCGGGGTGCTCGACTGGTCGAAGGAGGTGCTCGACCGGTTGTGGGTGACGCTCGACCGGTCGTAGCCTCATCTCGACCAGTCGTGGTTACGCAGATTCATTCCACGATTTTGTACAGATTGCGGATTTTGAGTCCTTTCGCAACAAGGATGCAGAAGGGAGTTTTCTAAACTATAAATAGGAGGTATCTAGGGCTTTCTAGGTATGATAAGAGGGTTTCCTAAAGCTTTACAAGGGATTTGTTAAAGGGTTTAGAGCTATCAAAGGTGTGAGAGAAAGAGAGAAAGAGAGAGAGGAAGCTTGTAGAAGGGAGGTTATACTCGTGGAGGTTATCTGTTGTGCAGTTTATATCTCAGCGCTTTTATGTCCTCGTAATCAGTGAGATCTCTCTATTTTTCCTTATATTCTCTCATTGTTTATCCACTTCTACGTGAGTGAAGACGGTTGTAACATTCTACTTCATAATGGATTATTGATCTGGATGAGGTCCCGTGGTTTTTACCTCTTTGAGGGTTTTCCATGTAAAAATCTCTTGTGTGGTGTGTGATTTATGTTGTGATTTATTTCATTGCTTTATTATCCATAATTCTAGTTTGTTTCGGGAGGCTAGATCCTAAGGTTTTGTGCAAGGCCCCCAGCAAAAACTTCAAGAGTAATAGCAATTGATGTGAAAAAAAAAAAAAAAATTCAAGACAACCAAATCTACTCACCAATGAAACTCTGATGTCATATAAAAAATCACACACACAAGGGTATTAAGAGGAAGGTCTTAGCATCCATGGAAAAGGAAAAAAAAACAAAAATAAAAAATAAAAAAATAAAAAAACAAAACAAAACAAAACAAAAGAAGAGAGCGTTCAAGGGAGAAAGAGAGAGAGACTAAAAAATAAAAATTACTTTATTCAAAAAGTAAAAGAGATGAGAGAAATAGTTTTTACATATACATTTTATACATAATTTTTAGCTCTTACATATAAGATGGCTCCTTATCTCCTAATACTAGGAACACCAAAACTCTAAAAAATAATAATATTAATTAAAATAACCACCTTTTTAATTTGACTCAACAAAAACTTATTTAATATCTAAGTATTCTAATTAAATTAGGACTTGATGATTCTCAAAGAGTGGAACTGACTAAGATAATTTTGTATATAAGTTGGCTAGTTGTTCTTAGCATTGTTAAAACTCAGTGAAGTGACTCAGTGATTCGATGAGTGACCTTGTCCAACATTAGGGTTGTCAACAGGCCAAGCCCGGAGTTAGCTTCGGCCCATATTTTGAACTGTTGGGGCCATGCTTGATGGTCGGGCATATTCGAAATTTAGACTTTGCTCTGCAGATCCTGGCCCATTAACAGCCCTATCTAATTTCAAAATGAACCGATTTCATATGTGGCTTCTCCTCGAGTTTTGCTTTAATTCCGTGGATGTATATAATAGGTTATGTCACAACTAGAGCAAGTTGAAATGGACACGTGCACTCTGATCACCTATACAAGGCACATGAATACAAGATGTAGCTCGTACTTCTATTGGCCCTCACTTTAAATTGACAATGGAGCAAAAACTAGTGCTGATTAGGAGAGCCTTTACATCATATTGGATGACTTTTAAGAATCTACGGTTAGAAGTTGAGTAACACTCCACGTTGAAAGGTAAAAATGGTTTGAACATGTGGTTGAGAATGTCTGACCATTGTGGTTTCAAGTACAGGCTCATCATATGAACGGTATAGAACTTGCAGACGTGTGTCGTAATTGTGGGGATAGATTAGCTCAAGCTTTGGATTCATGCCCGAGAATAGAACATTACCTGTGATTTGGATTTTTCATAAATACTTGATTCCTTGTATGCTCACATACATCTTGATGCAGGGATGAACGTGATGAGGTCGAGCACTGTCTTCCTCAAGAGGATAACTATTCTGAATCCATGGAATTTCTTTGGACTCCTCACAGGGACTTCTCAAATCCACAAAGAAAGAAAGCAAGAAAATAGAAATAAATTCAAAGTTTGATTGATTAATTGAAATAAATGAGTTCACAACCCTTTAAATAGGGATACTAAGCAATAGGAGAGAAATTAGAAACAAACAATAACTAAAACTCTCTACAATTCGTAACTTACTATAAATAGTAAATTTACTTTTATAGTAAGTGTCCTATGTGGCTTAACCACGTTATTCTCCTAATTATTCTAAGAACTTTTCATGTTGGACACAACTACTAAAGTCCAACAGATGAAGAGTTATAATCAAGCTAAAACTTATTATTTATAGTAAAAATGAAACTAAACATGGAATTTGGCAGTTGATAGGATAGAATCTCGTAAATTCGTCAGGTTGGTTAGCTAAGGTAGCTCATCCTACCCTAAAATCATATATTTTATGCCTGATAACTCATTCCGGATTTTGAGATACGCCCGATATAAGGTCCGATGGTCCAAATCATTTCTGTCATCGACCGGGCCTTTTCTGGTCCATCTTGGGCATGAAAGTGTCCGCGACCTACATCACATCTCCATTTGGATTTACATACATCTTCTTTTTGGGAGGTTTTCTATAATACATCCCGACTTGTTGCTATTTTTTATGTGGGAGCAGTCATTGGATCTATTGGCTTCAATTGGGCCACACATGTAGTCTCAACTAAGATTTGATTATATTGTAGTGTGTATGTTTGTTTTGGGTATGCTAGAGTCAAATATGACTTGAATCGATTTGAATGCCTTGTGATCCTAGACGTCGAAATAGACAGATTAAAATCGAATATGATAATATCAGACGTCTACCTAGCTACCAATTTACAAGGAATCAGACAATTTGTGAAGGGGGGATATTAGTCATTCATATGTATTATTTTTTTCCTTGGAATTAAGAACTTTCTATAACACTAGTGATAGCTTGTATTTTTAAACAATAATACAACATGCTCAAATGCAAGAAATAAAGTCAAGTACCGATTCTATTGAATCGATGAAGAGTGTAGGCTTGAGATGCAAGTAAATTTCAAAGATAGAATAAAGATTACCAACGTTATCCCAAGTGGACGAAATGGCCGTTGAAAATTGATGCTTATTTGAACCTTGGCAGTTGTGAGACAAGTGTGGTTTGGCCAATTGATGGTGGCCTAATGGAATCGATAAGTGAGAACTTAAGGATTTGTTATATGAAGACGAGGTTGTTAATGAAGAGCTAAACTAATCCAAAATTTTTGCGGCGATGTGCTAGAAATAAGTGGATAGAAACTACACTAAGTCAAGACTATACTAATCAATTCGGACTTGTTCCAGTATTGTGTCAGACATAATTATTGAAGAGGCTAAGCTAAGGTAAACTAAAATAAGAATCCATAAGGGATAAAAAGATAGGCAACGTTGTGCTGAATAAGAGATGTGTGTATTTGGATTGGGGGGGGGGGGGGGGGGGGGGGGAGCTGCTCTTTATTCTTCACTCAATTTATAAACTTGAGAGGTAGCTGTTGGAGAGCGATTTTTGACATCAAGAGATAATCATCTCCAGTGAGTAACGTGATTATGTATACTATTTCAAGACATGGAGAATGCTTTCTCCGTAGGTTACATGATATTGCACACTTTTCTAAACCATTGTTGTAGCTTTGGGCATTCACAACTTGTTATGTGTAGATGGCAATCTCTAGCTTTTACTTTTAATGCTTGGTTGGAAAGTTTTGTTTGTTAGACTCTTATATTTAATATATTACTTTTATTATATTCTTGCATATTTTACTTCCCAATATGGAGACACCTTTAGCTTCTTGGCCTTGAGATTTAACTTTACCATGTGTGGTATATTGTTACCACGAGATGTCTTTTGAGTTGTTTGGCCTGCCTGTTTTAGGTCGGGTGTAAACAGGATCTGATGTCATGTTGCGATGATCGAAATTATTTATAGGATGAGACAAGCTATGGATTGGTGAAAAAAAAAATTGTTTGATATTGGAATATCCCATCGACATCGCAAAAAATTATAATTAAGAGAAGATCCATATTCAAAGAAAAATAGTGAAATTATTATGGTTGAAATCTAATCAAAGGGCTTTTTTCGGCATGCTTCATTTAGAGTGAGAGGGATCATATAAACAATTTGGATCATTACAACATGCACCAAATACAACCGCTACAGTCCCAACAATGTATAACAATTAGGGCTGTAAACGGGCTAAATATGGTTCAGATATGGTAACATCCGAATCCGACCCGCTTAGAAGTCAAAGGGCGGGTAATCAGCTAAACAATCCCATATCCAAATCCGATTTTCTCAGGTCAGCTACAATAATCGGATAAACAGATATACGTTACCAGTCAAAGGACAGGTTCTTACTCTTGCTCGAGTGGTAGACTCTCAGGAGTTTCAACTCCCGGTCAAGGGTTCGAGTATCCATAGGTGGTGAAATTCCACTAGCGTGAGTGCGTGGGGTGTGTGTGCGTGTGTACAAAACAATAAAAATAAAATAAATAAAATTAAAATAAAAAACCATTGTATAATCCCTTTGTTTGATTTACATTAGTGAAATTTGGATCCTACATGCCCATTTGGAGACACTAGTTGGATGGTTAGGATTCAACCTATCAGTGACATTTCAGGACTTCTTTCAAAAATGAGTTGAAAACTTGGATGGTTTGATTGGGTTCATTGGAGGACTTTTAAGGAATTGATACACCATATCCTAATGCACCCATTTATACAAATGCAACTCAAGATTCCAAGGGCCATAATTTGTGATTTATAATGTTGATATGATGGCCCTAACTATACATGTAACATGGGCCACATTTCCTAAGTTAGCTGATGTTATCCATCTAATCTATCACTACTATTACACAAGTTCAATTAAAATAGTATAAATTGGATAAGTAATAAAAATACCCTCTAATAATTGAGTAAGCAGATTGAAACATAATAATATTTGTATCCAACCTACTTAAAAGTCGAGTAATCAGGTAATTAGTTAAATAAGACTCCGGGTCATTTGCTTACCACAAGTAGGGATTTTTTGTTTTCCTGTATTGTGATTGGTCCAAGTCATCACTAAGGTAGTCAGCACTGCTGCATTGCATTAAATGCAATCTATGATAATGTGACCTAAACACATTGCAATAACCAGAAAATCTCCGTTTGTGGTAAGCAGAAGATCAGACTTGTTAAGTAAAAATCCCATATCCGAATCTGATTTTCTCGAGTCAAATATGTGATAAATGGGTAAAAACGGTTTTTGATCAGGTCAAGTCCAGATCGATGTACCCATACCCAGTCATATCAGACTTTGGGTCCCATGCGTTCAGTCCCATCAGGTCTAGGTACCATATTTGAGGTCCTTAGACTTGGATCTGGTTGGAGTGGAGGTGACCCATCAACTCCACCTTATGAATGGTCAGATGTCAAAAGCATATGGCATGTTGGGATGTGTACCTAATATAAAGGTGCTTTGCAAACGCACATGCAAGCCATTATCTTTTCTCATCTTCTATGAAGAATGTGTACCTTATTAAATTACAAGTCCTTATTAGTCATTCCTCCAGAAATCTAAGTGGGGTTTTATCTTCAAAAGATAGCATGATTTGTCTTTGAAGGCATTGACTGTCTTAATGTATAAATTATGACAGATGTCTTAATATTTTGGAATTTTTACCATAAAATTCCTTAAGTAATTGGATTTTACCAAAACACATTGCTTTTCAAGAGAAAAAAATATTATTATTATTACTTTAACGCACACTCTCACACCCACACACACCCCAATGGGTACTCGAACTGATGACCTTAGTGTTAAAACTCTTGTGAGTCTACCACTAAGGCACAGGTAAAGACTCAGACAAGAAATTATAACAAGTTGATAAACAAAATTTGTGGGGCTCACGTGACCTGTTTCACATCCAACCTGTCTAACAAATGCACACCAACATTATTATTCGATGAATAAAAAATTACGGTAGATCCAATGTAAGGTACATCAATCCATAAAAATAATATACACCATTCAAAATATCTCAATTCAAATGTAGCCCATCTGATGATCTGATTGACATGATGTTTTGTTCTTGTCATCAGCATGGGTGGTGCATACATTCATTTAACAGGTTAGATATTATACACATATAACGTGGGCTCTATAAGTCTTGAATTTCAATACATTTTAAAGGAATAAATAAATAAATAAATGAAAGCATTTATGTAATTTCAACCCTCAAAAGCACCTCCATGGGGATTTTGTGTGAGAAAGAGATAAAAGATTAGGACCCATGAGTAATAGATTGATTTAAGTTAGTATCCCTATGGTGGAATGGGTCAGAAGAATAAAAAATAATGCAGGTCAAAATCTCTCTGGTGTCTTTTTCAGCTACAGTAGAGCAGTGCTTTCTTAGTAGAGTTTTAGGCGGCAAGAAGTATGTGTTTGGATGGCTCAAAGTCTCTTTAGTTAGTTCTACGTCTTTCTTGAAAGGTACTAATCGGGTACCTGATACCTAACCTGATTGGACCCGCTGTAAAAACCGGTTTTATGTCCCATGGCTGACCGAGCCTGATTTCTAAGACCAGGTCTAGAAAAGGAGTCGGACCCGGTCCGCAATGGGTCGGGTCCTTCGGGTTCCCGTGGATCTGAGTACCCATTTTTGCCAAGTATACTTTCGTTTTCAGCTCTGAAAGGAGGCCATGATTCAGTAATCCAGACCATTGATCTAGTCTATCATACTGTGAGTGGAAGTTCTCCCAAAAATCTCCCAGATTAGAATCTAGCCACCCATTTTGAGAGATCTTTCAGTTGAATGTGAGTCATTGCTGCGTCACTTTCCACAAAATGAAAGGCTAGGATGGCCCCATCAAGGAAAGCAACAACAACTCAATCGAACTCCTGAACCATGAACCCCACCACTTCTTAGAACGGGAAACTCGATAATGCGACTCATCCGAGTCGACTCGGACACAACCATGACTCATTTCAGACGCGCAAGGCGCTACTCAATTTAGGAGCCGACGATTCGCATTCGCATGGAGAAAAACTTTAATACTCTGGCAGAGTATGGTAGTTTGTACACGAGCGCCGAGAAATTATAATAGTGTCGTACAACTGACTCAAATCAAACGGTTCAAAATGTGAGAACCATTTTAGATCGGTAATAAACTAAAATTAAGCTGATTTTCTTACCTAACTAGCAGACTGGTGGAAATTTAGTGGACCATAGAAAAAAAATAGCCAACGGTCCGAATTCGTCAGGCAAAGGTCCAAAAATCATAGGGTAGGGCTGTTCAACCAACTTGATTTTGGGATGATGGCTAATTTAAACCTAACGCCGGAATTCGGACAGTTGAGATAATGTATGGCATGCCTACTAGTGCCTGTGTATCCACCAACCCACTCTGCCAGAGTATCAAATATCTCCCCGTTCCCTGCATATACACGCAAGTTGCCAGCACCACACTTCGGTGTGAGTTGACATCACCTCCTGTTGATAAAAGTGTGGGCCCCACCACCTCCTCATACCTGATCAGGTGGGACAGCCCCACAGCTTATCACCTTAGAACCATTCCATTCCTCTGCCTACTGGCGAGATAAGCCATATGAATTCCTGCTTCACACTGACAATGTGTCACACGTGGCAGATCCTGGCCATTCAACAAGCATGGTCGACTGTGGACAAGCTCTGGCAAAAAAATCATGCCAGACCACTCATCAAGTGGACTAAACACGTGTGAGAAAAATGGACGGTAAGAGAAACAAATGGGACAAATTGACTGGCCTTACTTTTGAAGGGAGCGTATTAGCTGTTACCCGGGTAACAACCACACCCTTACCGTGGGACCCACCTTGATGACGTGTTGTATATCCACACCGTCTATCCGTTTCTTCAGTCCATTTTAGGACATAGTTCCAAGAATTAAGTAGATCCAGATGTCAGGTG
The DNA here is from genome assembly GCA_030180095.1 of Magnolia changhungtana. Lineage (NCBI taxonomy): Eukaryota > Viridiplantae > Streptophyta > Magnoliopsida > Magnoliales > Magnoliaceae > Magnolia > Magnolia changhungtana. The sequence continues at coordinate 12,023,008 of JASAUF010000421.1, read as the reverse complement.
GACCTCACCACAGGAAACAGCGGGGTTCGAATGCCTCACCATTGAAAATTCCAAGGGACCCATTGTAAGGTTTTCCCAGTGTTTATTTGCCATCCAACCTCTTGATAATGTCAAGAAGACCTGGATGAAGGTAAAATACAAATATCAACTCGATCTAAAACTTGTGGTCCACCTGGGATTTGGATCTTCTTAATTTTTTACATTGCGTCCTAAAATGAGATGGAATAACAGATGAACGGCTTGGATATACACAAGATGGGCCCCACACAAAGTGTGTGTTACTCAGGTAACTGCTAATCCGCTCCCATTTTTGAACCAGCTATGTTTGTGGTGCCCCGAGCTGATGAATGGCCAGGATCTCCCAAATGCGACACATTGGCACATATGGCCAAGCATGCTTCTAACCTCACCCAAGGGATCCACCGATCTCATTTTTCTCCCATTGGACAAGGCCGTCGTGATTCCACACCCGCAGAAATCAGAACCATCACTTTCCATGCCATGCCCATCACATGAACGGCTTGGATCTCCTGAATGGTGGGCCCCATTTTTAGAAACTGAAACACCTGAGAAGCCCGGGTACTCTCAGGTCGAACATCAGATAATTCCTCTCAACAAATATACAAGACTGACTATCTGAACCGAACAATTCCTCCAGTGATTTTTTTTCAAGTGGGACACACAGATCAGTGATCCAAACCGTTGGCATGATGACTGTCAAGACGGATGCAACAATTGTCCAACAGATTGGAAGATTCTAGCCATTGAATGTGAAGAATTCCTGTCTATTTCTTGGCCACTACTCCAATCTGAGTAAATGGGTGCATGTCCATGGTGAGGCCCGTTAGATCAACGGTTTGAATGACTGAACCATGGGTCCCACTTGTGCAAAACCTCAGATACCAGAGGTTCGAGTTCCCTGTATGCAACGAACAGAAAACACGTCCCTGTTTTGCAGCGAGTTAGTACATGTGGTACCCATGGTTGTTTTATCCAGTCCATTGATCCGGTGGCCCACGTGATAGACGGACCACACCCAAAAGATCTCAATTGGTCAATTTAATCTTTCTATTGTAGGCATGCAGAGAGATGATTAAGAAGAAATGCACCAACAACCCACAACTAATTATAACTAATTTAATAAGGGGAAATGCTCACACAACTAGTTGGCGTGTGGGGCCCACCATGGTGTTTGTACGGCATCGCGTCCTTCCAGTACGGTTGCCCTACAATGAAAATGGGATGCCCCAAAACATCTGGTCCATCCGACCATTAGATGCGCCCCGCATGAATACGGAGTTTTTCGGGTGATGGTTCATTGTTTTCTATAGGGTGCCCAACTTAATAGTTGGATTGACCTGATTTTTGGGGCATCTGATTTTCATGGTGGGACTACCTTGGTGAACGGACGAGATGCAATACAAACACTATGGTGGGCCTCACACACCAACTAGTTGGACGTACAGCTAGTTTGTGTGTGAGCATTTCTTTAATAAATTTCTGTAAGTAGTTTATCTAGTTAGATATAAACTAATGAAAACTTGAAGAAATGCCAGACAAGCAGCTCTTGGCATGCTGGTTAGAGGCATCAGTACCTCTGAAAGAGGTCTCAGAGTCAAGAACGATTCATGGCAAGTGACTCAGTTCGAAACATGGGGAGTCGCATGGAGTTGACTCAACGAGTCACACCGAATCAAGACCAAGGCACTCTCGCATTAGAGTGTGTGCAGCTAAGAATCAAGATCTAGTGGCAAGCAGATGGTGGGTTGGAGACACTAGATGGACTCAATGGTGCGAGCCTCACTTTGATACCGTGAATTGATGGCTGTGGATCGCAGTCACTTTAATCATGTGTCTGCCATGTACTTGATCGCACTCCTTGGAGAAAGGAGAGTTCAACTTCCGGCCGATGGGTGAGGGTCTACTTCAGCCCAACCCAACTTCAAGAGGACTCAACCTGCAACCTGACCCGACCCAATTCCAACCCGAGGTGCCCAATCCCAACCCAACCTGACTGAAGTTGTCTATACTCAACTCAACCAGACCCAAATAGGTGTGATTATTCCCAGCCTGACTCAACACATGTGATTATTCCCAACTCGACCTAACCGGACCTGTATTTGCTCAACCCTAACCCAGGCCAAATTCAAATTGGGTTTGCTTTTTTCAACCTGAACCCTACCCAAGGACTTTGACAACTGCACCCAACCCCACTCCAACTTGGGTTGGGTTGAAATCCTAATCATTATGCATGGATGCATATGTACGTGGAATGCACATGGGTATGTCGTATATGTGCCTTGTCTTTAAGGAACAAGAACCAAGCTAGCTACCAATGACACAGGTGACAAACACGGCTACATCTGGTAACGTGGAAGTGCAGCAACAGAGGGTTGGTACTGGGCATATGTGCGGCCCACATGATGTATTTGCACCATTCAACCCATCTATAAGCTGCCTCACTTCAGAAAACCCCTCGGACCCAAAACTCTTGACCGATCAAAAACTAAGGTGGGCCACCGCAAAGAGAACAAGCTGTGAGAGAACGCCCACCCTTGAATTTCACAAGGGCCAACCTCAGTCGCAAAATAATGCAGGGGCATTTTCACACCTGGCATGAGGAAGGTTCGGCCGAGGATCTAACCCATAGATTTGGGGCCTAGGCTATGAGATAAAGGAATTAATTCGCCATGCTCTATGAGTTCGAGCTTTTAGAGCAAGTGGTTAATTGCCCTACATCACAAAACAGTCTTCGTTTTGTTCTGACCATCATCTGGACTGGATGGAGGGTCTGAACAGACTTCATTATATACCCCAACATAGTAGGCTCCCCATGCCAACAGTGTTCCCTCTCAATACATTCTCTGATTTGTGGCCCATCTAAGTTTTGGATTGGGAGTTTTCTGAGGGGGCGCATCTTATGGACGGGTTAGATGGTGTGATACATCACGCAGGCCCCACATCTGCCTGGTAGCACCGTAAGCTAACAGTGTTACCGGTGACAATGGAGCACGCCCCTATAATAAGTAGTAGAAATAAAGGATGCTCGACTCCAGGGTAAACAATGTCGATCTTAACATTGACTTTCACTGCAATTACATGAATGGACCTGTAACTGAGGTTGGTTTTTTGCAGAACCACACAAAGTCGGTGCAAATTGAAATCTCAAGAAGCTTTTTATTAGATAAACAGATTATTTCTTTTTATTTACAAAACCAACATTACATGGAAAGAAGTTTCTTTTATTTCGTTTTAGCTCTACATGTCAACTGACCTGATTACAATATCTGCATTCCCCTTCGACTTCATGATGAGCTCCGCATTGGGTCTGTCATTGTATTCGATCTAAGATGGAAGAAAAATAAAAGAAAGTAGTTAAAAGACGGCATTCCAGTCAATGTATATATGTAGGTTCAGTGCAACCAACGATGGATAGTCGATGCCACAGAAGTCTCAGATTGTTGTTTGCCATATCTCTTCCTAACCATCTATTTCCAAGTAATGAGTTGAAAGGTGAAGAACCAGAAGGTGAGATTTTTGGGGCATGGTCCATCCACAGTAGGGCCCACCAAATCAATGGTATAGATAATTGAAGCAAGTGCATGGTCCATCCATGCCCATATAATTCATCAAAGTATCATAGAACTGTTTAGAAAATGAAGCCATTAATGGCTAGCAAGTCAAGCTTACCCGCCATTTAGCGATATCTGGTGCTTTTCCTATCAACAAGGTAGATCGGAGAATGTTAGATTGAAAATCAATTTTGTGAGAAAGGGTTACAAGAGTAATCTATCGAAAACACTCACCTGTTGAGATATGCCTTCTCAGAACTCTTTGCATTGCTGTGTCGATGTCTACTTCGAGGAACCTATAATGGAAGTAAAAGATGTTGAGTAAAACAAATGTCTCTAAACCTTTAGCAATAGTAACCGAAATTTTTGAATTGGCAACCACAATTACTTATTGATATTAATTATTCATTAGCCAATCAAGCTTGAGACTCACCATTTTTCATCAAATACAGAGGAAACCTCCTTCCAGATCCCATCATCCAAGAGCAAGTAATTTCCTTCCACTATTACTACTTCATGCCTGCCAAAAGACAAGCTATGAGGAATAAACAACTAAATAACTAAGCAGAATGGAGTTATTTAATCCTGAAATTGAGCTTTTGACTTACTGCACTCTTCGAATAGCAAAAAACAAAAAACAAAAAACAAAAACATGTTTTCAGAATATATATATATATATATATATATATATATATATATATATATATATATATATATATATATATATATATATGGGGGAATCCCAAAACCTCATGTCATAAATTTTCACCCCGATCTAATATTCAAAGGAGAGATGAGGTGTTTCAATATGGACAAACTGGAAGCCATATCTAATGGGTTCTCAAAAAAGTTCATGAATGAGACTTCTAATCAAGGTATTAAAAAAATCAGTTACAAGGAGATGAGTAATATGGACAAACTGGAAGCCTAAACATGAATAAGACTTCTAATCAAGGTATTAAAAACAGTTACATAATGGTAACAGTGGGAACCATTACGGGTTATGAGGTCATGATGGCTGTTACAAAAAAAAAAGACTGCAACGGCCGATTCGTGCCAATACATGCCTTTTTTTACTCTGTAATAGTAACGGTCAACTATATATATATATATATATATATATATATATATATATGGGAAAAGGTACAATGCGCTCGAGGTGACGATAAGCTCCCGTGAGGTCGAGCTGTGTGGGCCCCACCGTGATGTGTTTCGACCATCAACACCATGCATTTGATGGGTACCCTTTAAATTATGGGATATCCCAAAAATCAGCCATATACGGAACTCAGGTGGGCCATACCATCTAAAATTATGTGAAGACAAAGTTAAAACATATAAAAGCACTTGGTGGGGCCCACCTGAGTTTTGCATGCGCCTGAAACTTGGTCTGAACCCTCATTCAAGTGGGACACACATAATGGATGGGCTGGATTTGCAAACTACATCTCGGTGGGCCCTCAAAAATGGTTATGAATGTTTTAATGGTGCACGGCCCCTCCCCACTTCTGTATGTGGTGCGGCCCACACAAGTCACGGATTGACTTGATTTTTGAGACCTAGGCTCACGATGGAATGGTGCATCTGACTGATGGGGTAGATGTTCGAAACGCATCAAGGTGGGGCCCACACAGCTCGACCTCATGGGGCATTACAATCAGCTCAAGCATTGTACCTTTTCCATATATATATATATATATATATATATATATATATATATATATATATATATATATATATATATATATATATATATATATATATATATATATATATATATATAATGGATAGGACTTCTAACCATACTCTCCTCACATGTGCCGTTGTAGGACACATGACAGATCCAAACCACTCATCAAGCACACCCCACTGTCCGTGACAACACCTGAAAATCAGGCCAGTTTGGTCTAGGCCCTTAGTTACACTTTCAAAAGCATACAAGCTTGGACCAAGGCATTTCATTTCCCTGCAAGGGCATGGACCGTATTGAAGTCCAAGCAAGGCGTATCGTATCCGTTACAATAGGTAAATACAGGGGTGCAACGGGACAGTTGGTTTTTTGGAACCGTATCGGCCGTTACGGGACATAACAACCATTACCCCCGTAACAGTTGAAAAACAGCCACTTTTTTCTATTTATTAAATCAATTCTCCTCAAATTTTCACTTTTCTCATTCCAAAAACTCTCATAGATCATTCTACAACATATTTCGGCCACTCTTACTATAATTTTTAAGATTAAAACTGTATATTGAAGTGATTTGAGTGAATAGAAGCTCTTAGGGTATTTATGCTTCTTTTTTTCCGATTTCTAGTTCTAATGTTTTATTGTGATGCGAAAATATTAGAGACATATATCCATGTCCATAAATTGACCAGACAACCCAAAACAACACTCTCACCAAAGAGTAGACCGTTACACTACCATAAACATGTTCAAAATAAAATGAATACATACTTAGAATGTTTACATTATTCTAAATTTTCTAGATATTTTTTTTCAGAATTTTTCTAGCAAAAAACATTTTTAACCATTATGGGGGTTTACGCCCCAGTATTGGCCGTTACAACCGATACCCGTATTGATAATGTGGTGGCCGTAACCAATACGGAATACCTTGAGTCTAAGCAAAATCCAAATTGTGCACTATCCTGCCACAAGGGCATGGTCCCACAGCATTTCATTTTCCCCCATATCAGTCCTTAATTACACTTTCCAAACACAAACATGAAATTATGGATACGGAAAAGAGTTCTTTAAAACATGATTTACATGAATGATTTCAACTAGTCATGATTTCTCGACATCTCTTATGTTGGCAACTAAAGCAAGTCCATGAATGGTTGAAAGGTTGACACAATAGAGTTCTTGGCAAGCCCATTCAAGATCAGTTGCTTTTCTTAGTATTCATAATACCCTCGATTGTACTTACACTTCCTTTATGGCCAACCTGAAATAACATAATTGCAGTTTGGAGCCAAGCCTCTCAAAATGGAGACTATGATAACAGCAATTTGGTCATTTCCACGGTTCCACCCCATTGTATCAAATATTGCAATTCAATTCAATTTTGCATCCAAACAAGGCAACGTTAATCAACCATAGAAACAAACTCTACGCTATCAACATACAAAATCCTCTCAGCCTTGACATTAAAGCCTTTTCTATTACCACCACTATCAGCAAAAAGAACAAAAATATTCAAAATGAAAACAAGCCGAAATTCAGGTGATAATGACAGAATTAACCAAGACGAGTTAACAAATGACTTACTGAAGACTCACAAAAATGTCATCTTCCACTGGATCTCCAACACCATGGTCAAATGATGGCATATAAACAGACCCCTGAAAAAATCTTCAGCTTTTAGAAACTGATTAAAAAAAACTGCAATACTGGCATATTTGGGTTTCACATATGTATAGACTACAATATGTTTGGATGCTCTATTGAATTGAATCACAGGAATTCAATTCAATAAAATAAAAATGACCAAAATGACATCATCCCCACTCTACTTGTAATGGGACACTAGCCCCAAAGCCGCAATTCCCATCGTTTCAAAATTGCATTTGGTAGCTGGCATCAGTTGGTCATTATCATCATTTTAAACATTTTCCCAAACGATTTAGGGTTGTATAAATGGTAGATTGGCAAAAGTTCTACGATCAGCTGCCCACCAGACATCAATGTTTCCTCTTTTACCCGGCCAGTATCTTGGAAACTAACCATGGCTGGGGCTCACATTGAGAACACTCACACCCCAACAAAACCCCACCCATTATTGACCCCATTTTAAGACTCGGATGAGTCCGATACAACTCATCTGTGTCAACTTGGGTTCGGTACCTGCCCAATCTGGTTCGATAACATGAGTCCCCCCCAACCCCCCGAGTGACCCGCACCTCGGGCAAGTCAAGCTGATACACCCCTGACTCAGGCGATTTGCAACTTGACTTGACACCGATCCAAGTCTACAAATCTAAAAACCATGATTGACCCTCAGTCCTACTATTACATGCACAACCCAAAGGGCAAGCAAGTAGGGTGATGGAGGCATTTGCAAGGCAAACCGTTAAGCATGAATACCCCGCATACATGAAAGGTTATGCATGCTCGAGTTGTTGCTGAACAAAATAGCAGGATTCACAACAATACACACTTACCAAACACCACTCGGATGCCTACACAATCATCCCAAAAACTGCACTTCAGAAGAACTATTGCGCATGATCCAGGAAGGAAAACCTACAAGTGAGTAATATCTCTAGCTTGCAATGCCAGACAAGCTTGCTAGGCATGATAGGGCTGGTGTCACCGCGAATGAAACGGACCCCACCTCCATTTCGGTCGTTTCATATTTATATCAAATTGTATTATTTTCAACCGAGCATCCAAATGCACACTTAGTTTATAATTTATATGCTTAGTGCACTGTGAATATATATTAGAGAATCATAAGTAATCCAAAACCACATATGGAGAATAAAAGGTTGCGGTGATGAACAGCTTGTCAGAAGATAATAGAAAAGCAATAGCAATAACAATAACAACAACAACAACAACAACAACAACAACAACAATAACAATAACAATAACAACAACAACAATAATAATAAATAAATAAATAAATTGCATGAACAGAATATCAGCCAACCCCCAATAGTGGGGTAAGGCTTAGCTGATGTCGATGCTGATGATGATAATGAACAGAAAAGAACCTGAGCCCTTAGAGTATTGAGGCATCTCAGTAAACGCGCTGGATCAAATGTCCATGGGGCTGAATTCATCGATACCAGGATCAGTAATTTTGTGGATTAAGTAATCCCTAAATTGCCACGGAATAAAATAGGTGTCCTCACCTCCTCTTCTTGCATGTGCTTCCTTTGGATTCTAATAAAGACAAGAGAAAACACCATTTCAACAGTTAGAAAAGCAATCTCAATCACTAGGAATTTTGACCCGTTCACTTGAAAATCAAACAAATTATTAATGTTCAATCAAGCATTTGCTCAGCACAACACACTGTACATGTGAGGCCCAACTATTGTGATCCAAATCATATGGTGGGCCTGTACCAGAAGGGATGTACCCCTATATTTCCACACGTAGGGGTCGTTTGGCCCCATGGATTTTGGGGGATTTGAGAGGATTTCAAATCCCCTAGTTGTTTGGCACCATAAAGTAACTGGGGGTTTCAAATCTAGGGGGTTTCAAATCCCCTCAAAGAGGGGGTTTGAAATCCACAGTAAAAGCTTGGATTACATCTAAAATCCTTCCAAGAGTTGCATGTGTAACATGTGCGCCACTAGACTATTAATCTATTGGACACATGGTCCACTAATGATATCCCAAAATAATTAGATTATCAATTGCATCACTATAATTACTTTAATACGATGATCAGCACCGTCCAAACATTGTCCATCTAAATCAACAGTTAAAAATCATTGGTTAGTCACTCGGACGTGATCTTGTGCTTGTGGCCCATCCAAGACTTGGAATTTCATCATTTTTGGGCAAAGTAAATATTTCAGCGGGCTTATTACAACCATTGTGTCAAACATTACATACGTTCACTAATTAGAGATATTAAAGTTAATTTAGTAATTAAATTCAAACCCCTGTAAATATACTATGCATAGCTACTTTTGGATTAAAGTTGATTCTGAATCCAAGGTGCCAAACACAATTGGAGGATTTCAAATCCAGGGGGTTCCAAATCCACTCTCCCAAACAGGCCCATAGTATGGTCCATCATTATTTGACCCTCATTAAAGGTAGACCACTGGTTGTAATTGTTGATTAGTTTCATTGCATCAGATGTATAGGATTTACCTGATTGGGGAGATATAGGCATGGCACATGCCATGATGGGGCCCGCCAGATCACCAGCTTAAATTACTGACAAGTGTACCGTGACAGTATCATGTCCATGATGAAGAAAACAATATTGCTTCTTCCAATCAAGCATCATATAATACCTTAAAAAATAATTGATTCCATAACACGATAAACTAGGGTCTGGCTCTATGGCTCAGTGGTAGACAGACTCTGGTTCAACACTAAGATCATGGGATTGAGTGCCCATGTGGTGTAGGGGTGATTGTGTGTAAAAACAAAAAAAATAAATAAATAAAAATAAATAAAAAAGAAAGAAAGAAAGAAACTATAGCTGAATTCAGCTCCATGCATACACACTTCAGAGGATAGCTAACCTCCATTGCATCCAGCTGGGAGCAATAAAGATGGAATCCATCCATAGGAAGAACAACAGCAACATCAGAAGGCTCTACTTTGTTGTCCATTGTGGAAGCTTTTTGAGGCCAAAGCTTATTTATACGGCTAACTACTTCAAATGCTAGTGTGGTCTTACCAGCACCAGGAGGACCAGCTAAACCCACAATGTACCTGCAGGCATATCAGTAAAATGGATCCAAGTGCCACATATAAAATTTAAATAATAATAATATTATTATTATTATAAAAAATAAAAATAAAAATAAAAATAAAAAAAACTCATGCACCAACAATTTGCAACATAGCGGAAGACCATTGAAATCTACCTTACGTAAAACGCGTGGGATGCTTTTCAATAACATGTAAGGAAATGGTACAGCACAATGGTAGAACCAGAATATGATTGATCTCTCTCTCCAATGCACATGTGGAGAGGAGATGTGCGAATGGGAAACTATCGTACCATGAATCATTCATCAAGTCACCCCTACTGTGGATGCCAAAGTAATTTTAGAACAATAACGATCAGATGATCCTACTAGGATGTTAGCAGGTGAGTTACCACAGTGCATGGAGGTCAGTAAAGGGTCCTGTTGTGCTCAGGTCCAAGTATCACATTCAAGGTAATGACCTGAACCCAATCTGGTTCAGGTACTCGATGGGTACCCATCAGGTTGTGCGAAAAGAGAGCAAGCTCTAAAGGTCTGGTACTCAAATGGGCACCCATCAGGATGTGGGAAGAGAGAGCATGCACTAAAGGAAGTTGCCAAAATTGGTAAAAGTTATCTAAAAGTAGTTTACTGTTAAATCCTCGTTAAATCTTCTCAGTAGATTTGTTTTGTAGGTAAAGCTGGGATTGAACTTGGGACCTCAATGTTGATACACACCTCATTAGATTTATAAAAAATATTTTCCATGTTAATAAATATCAATATATATAATATTAAACATTTAAGAGTTTGCCCAACCCAATCAGCTTTTAAACGGGTAAAAAATAGTGGACCCAAAACTGACCCAAGATTTAAATGGGTCAAATTTTAGGATCCAGATCATATTAGCCCGGTTCTTCAAACCAGGGGTAAAAGATAAATTTGCTTCAAGGCCAACATTCTAACAGGGAAATTCAGAGAAGCTATAGCTAGAACTGTCAGATGTGTAATTTTTTTTAAAGTAGCCCATCAATATTTTCGTATCGGACCAATACGACCCCATATCGCATATTGTCTCGTGCTGATACGTATACGATACAGCTGTATCAGCCGATATGATACCGATATTCATATCCATGGGGCAGGTCATGCGCCAAGAATCTTTCTGATGAGATAATCACAACATTTTTATCAATGGCCTACAAAGAAACAGTTTAGGGAAGATGAACATCAGCTATCCACATTCAATGGAAGAAAAGAGAGAGAGAGAGAGAGAGAGAGAGAGAGAGAGCCAAAATTGAGAATCATTTAAGATCTGTCAGCAATAGGGCCAATCAGATCAATTGTCTGGGTCACCAAAATATGTGCCCCCTTGCACATATCCGTAGGCCAAGGACCATATAATTCTTCAATTACTAACATCACACATCTAAGCAGATTTGTCAAAGTGAAAACAGGTCACTGTTAGTGTCTGTGACAGATAATCACCAGAACACATATTCAAGAGCTATATCAAAGTGGGTCCCATAATGAGAGAGGCCACTGACAAAGGAAATGCTAATTTGTGTTAGTTAGTTGGCTGTTCCATCGTTAGGCCACTGACAAATCATTGTGCAGAGCAAAATCAAGTCAAGAGAAATTTCAAAAATGAAAATGTATGATCAAATTTTTCTGATGCCGCAATATTACCCATACAACTTTATCCTCCAAAAATAGGTCAGGTTATCACTCCCATTTTATTGTGGAGAAATGATCCAGTGTTATCATAGCGCTATAAGTTATAGTGGTCCTATTTGGATCCGATCACTTGGCAAAACAAAGATCTGAAGGGTCCTTTGAGTCCAGAACATATTCCATAGGCTACCATGAAAAAATCGCACTGATCAGAAGATCCAATCCATCCTTGATTTGGTCTTAGTTTTTCCAGCCATCTTTTTTCCAATCCATGGATGGGATGGTTGCAATCGCCTAACAAAACATACTCTCTAGAATCACAAGCCATCCATGATGGATTCTAATAGTTAGATGGATCGAATACACCTATTTCTGTGTAAATGATCTTGGCCGTCCACATTACATACCATTGATTGAACGGTTAAGATTTCTCAGATCAGTGTAATATTTGCATGGTAGCCCTTGAAATGTGCGTTGGACCTAATGAACAGTCTAGATCAATGGATTGGACTGTCTAAGTGTCCCAATGCAACTAGATGCACTATAATTTATGGTGCTCTAATAGAACTGGGAGTATCTCTCTTTATTGTGAGGAAAAACATCTATTTAAATTTTGCATGTAGATGTGCCACCAAAGGTCATCTGAAGCTGAACTAAAAAATACAAACAATGTATTTCTACAATCTGCTTCAAAGCAAGTGCAAAAGTATACAGATGCTTGAACAGTTGAACTTACTTCGAATATGGATCCCTTATCCTTGCTGCCGTAGGGAGAAGACGTTCAGCTAGAGCATCATATATCTCATCAACAGACCTTGAATGGAAATGCAACCTTTAGTTACTCATTGGCCAAAGAAATGCAGACAACATGGAAGCAAAATTCTCCAGCGAACATCAGAAGCATGAAAATGAGCCATGGGGGATTTGGTAAAACCCAACATGAACCTCTACACACGGACACAAATGTCCCATGACATCCAGATAAATTTATATACTTTGTGGTATTATTATATTAATATCTACAACACATTGTATGTTTCATTTTTATATCATTTTTGTAAAGGGCTACAGAGGCAAACCCAAAAGCAGCAGGGGACCCTCTCATCACACTCATTTGGCCTGGCGACAAGTAAAGAGAAACAAACAAAAGAGCAACCCATGCCAAGAACCCCAAGGCCAGCAACCCCAAAAGATCAATCACCCAAAAACAATGGACTCAAAATCACCTCCACAGCACAGCAAGAGATGTCCCCCTACATTCAGGCAATGCCAAGGCCCAACCAAAAGCCAAAGTTTCTATTGAACATTCAGGCAATGAAGCTTTTCCGTAAATGATTTCAATCATTTCTCTCTCCAAATACCCCAACCCAGAAAACTGCAAAAGGAACCATTTGAGTAGATCAATCGTCCACAAACTGAAAGGACATGCCAACCATCCAACAACGACATCAAAACCTGAAGAATTAAAAGCCCAAGAGACCTTGAACATTTCAAAGAAGCTGTCCCAAATGGCCCACACTGAATGATAGTGAAGAAACAGATGATCCACTGCTTCCTTTCTACACATGAAGCACATATTGGCATTACAAAGTTCCTCTTTCTGAGATTATCCACAGTCAGGACTTTATTCATCGTCACTAGCTATGCGAATGCTTGAAACCTAGAAGGAATAGAGGCTTTCCATACATAAGCACACAGGTATAATGGGCTACCATCTACCGGAAACCAATTTTAGAGAGCAGAGATTTAGATGAGAAGCAACTGTTTGCCGACCACTTCCAACCATAAGAGTAGTAGATTCTCATTTCTTCATCGTTTAAATTTCTTCAAAGGGCCATCCATGCAATAGAACCTTCCAAGGATTCATAGAACCCCACTACTTCAGCCTCTTTATTGACTACAAAGAGCAAAAAGAAGAATGTAGCCTACATGAATTCACCAATCCATCCATCCTTCCAAAAACGGATCTTGTTACCACAACCAACAACAAAATGAGACCCCTCCAGGCTCCAACAAGCAGCCTATTTTGTCTGGGACAACAAAATGAGACCCCTCCAACAAGATGGCAGTGTTTTAAATCACATGTAGCATATAGTGTAGCCAGTGTTCGAAATATCGGTATCGCACAATGTATCGCACCCTTGGGATACGGATATGTATCGGTTATTGCATGGGATATATCGTTTGTATCGCATAATTTATCGCACTTTTGGGAAACATGGGGAAACATTAGGATAATTGTTGATTTTTTCAATGAAACTTCAGGGATTATTTAAAAAGACCCTAATACACACTTTTAAATCATAAAATCTCAAAAAAGAAATGGACATAATAGGTTTCCTTTGTATATTGTACTAAGAGATGCGCTGTGCAATTGAAATATGACAACTATATTCAGTATCCACCCCATCCATCCGTTTTTTCATATCATATTAGGACGTTATTCAAAAAAAAATGAAGCAAATCCAATAATCAAGTGGACCATACCATAGAAAACAATGATGATTGACCATTAGTGGGCCACAAAAGGTTAGATCAAGCTGATAATTGTTTTTTCTCTTCATTCAAACTTATGTGAAGTTATCAATAAATTAATTGCCTAATAAAACATAGGGAAAATCAAGGTGCACCCTAAAAAGTTTTTAATGGTACCGTGTTCAACCACCATTGTTTCCTTGAGTATAGTCCACTTGAGACGAAAAATAAGATAGATCTAACGATCAAGTGGACCACACTGAAAAAAGTAGTGGGGGGATTAAACGTCTGCCATTGAAACCCTTTAGGGGTTCACGGAAGTTTTGGATCAATATAAATTAAATTTGTTTTTCCTCTTAATTCATGTCTTTGTGACTTTATGAAGAGATTGGATGGAAAATAAACGTTATGGTGGGCCCTAAAAAATGACTCTTGCATTTAATCCCACTGACATTTAATGCTTAGTGCATTTTAATGCAACCAAGCTTATTATTTGGTGTGGTCCACTTGAGCGTTGGATGTGCCTCATTTTCGTATTCATACCTTAAAATAATATGAGAAAAGGGATTGACGGTTTGGATGTACAGATACATCACGGTGGACCTGACCACAGACCTGCCCGTTCGGAGCTAAGGACAGGCGGGGGTAGTACGCAATCCACGTCCTCGTGTGGTACACCAACCAGTCCGCTTCCTTTTGGACCATATTTAAAGTTATATGGGCCCACAATAATTATTAATTATATCCACACCGTTCAACCATTTGGAGAGATCATTTTAGATCATTAGCCAAAAAATAATTAATATCCAAAGCTCAAGTGGACCACACCACAAATAGCAGTGGGATAGTGATTCTCACTGTTAAAACATTCGTAGGGCCCACCATGACTTTTATTTTCCATCCAATCTATTCACGAGGTCACACGGACCTGGATGAAGAGGAAAAATAAATATCATATTTATCCAAAACTTCTGACCTCAAAAGGGTTTCAATGGTAGACGTTCAATCTCCCACAGTTGTATGTTGTTTGCAGTGTGGTCCACTTGTTCTCTGGATCTGTCTTATTTTTCGAATCTTAAGCCTTATGACGAGCTCGCCAAATGGAAGAACGGTTTGGATATAACACATGCCTTATGATGGGACCCACACACTCGATGACGTCAACACTTTCGGTGGTGTGCGGTAAACCACCCAACCCAAAATCACTTAAAAGGGCTCGGACGCTCTTGTTTTTCGACGAGAGGGTTTTGACCTTAACAGATCTCACAATGATTTCTCGACATTTAAGAGAGGATTTCTTTGGATTTCGCTTGGATTTCTTCGGACGTCGACAATTTACATCCGAAATGTCGACCACGGCCTGATTCCTCGACGGAATCTCCGAGAAAGGGGGAAGTTGAAGAAAATTTGCAGAAAATCCTACTTACTTGTCGAGTGGCCCCACCTCCAGCCAGGTACGCTCCGATTTCTTTTTTTCTTTTTTCTTTTTTTTCTAATTCAATTTTTTTTTAATTCTCCACAAGCCGGATCCAATTTTCTATTCGTGCATTTGTCTCCGACGATAATGGAGAGGAAATCTCGCCATATCGTCAATATATTGTGCGATATCGACGATATATCGGCCAATATTGGGATTTTGAATTTTTTTGTATCTTCCGATGGTTATCGGGGGTGTATCATCTCGCAGTAGTGCGATACCGATAATATCGGCCGATAGTATCGATATTTCGAACACTGTGTAGCGTTTGGCCCTCTATAGCGTATAGCGTAAGCCACATATGGCATGTTTTAAATCGTATGTAGCATAAAGCGTAGCATTTGGCCCTCTATAGCATATAGCATAAGCTACATGATACTCTAGTTCTTGACATCTCTAGGCGTGATAAAATTTACAAAATGTGATAAAATGTGATAAATTTTACAAAATGCATAATTTCTATGAGTTCTTGACTGCGAATCAGGATCATCAACCACATATCTCCATGCAAAATCTGTCTCTTTGCCTTCCAACATCTCTAAGTGTGATATCTTTCTTTTTTTTAATGGAAACATCACGAATTCACGATATGGACCACAATTTGGATGGTCCAGATTGATCTAAGTGCTTTATCCACAATTTGGACCACAATATGCTCTACACGCTACATGTAGTGTACACTAAGTGTGTTGTAGCTTACACCATGTGCGTTTAGCTTACGCTATATGCCCTGTAGCTTACACTACATAGCGTTTTAGCTGCGGTACGAGCGCTACTGAAAACACTACAAGATGGAACTTACGCCCTACTACTCTTCCCTCATAAAGAAAAATTCTATAAATTTTCTCAATCTTTTTTGCTACACCTACCGGCATCTTAAAGAGGGATAAAAGATAAAGCAGAAGGTTATAAAGAGCCACCTTAATGAGAGTCATCCTCCCACTCAGAGACAATTGGGATTTTTTTTTTCCACTTTGCCAATCTCTTTTCCATTCTCTCAATAACCGGATCCAAAAAGTGAGAACGTTGGCATTCCCTCCAATAGGGACACCAAGAAATTTCATCAATAAATGAGATGTCTTACAACCCAAAACCTTAACAAGAGAACCACTGACCTCCCCATGAATGGCGACCCCTGATAAAGCACTGTTTTTCTCAGGTTGGCTTCAAGACCCAACCTCTTTGAAAGCTCCAAAGCATTCCTTCAATAATTATTCCGGACATCTCGCACAAAATAAGAGTTTCATCGCCAAATTGGAGATGAGACTTGAGAGATGGTCAGCTTTGGATTGCCAATCCCAAATCCCCTCACTAGATCCAAATTAAAGGCCATAGAATGGGGGGATAGAAGGTCCCCTTGCTGGAGACCTCTAGAAACAAAGAAGAATCTGGCAGGGGATCCACTGATTAGAATTGAAAAGGATGCCGAACTAATAAATTCCTTGATCCATTCTATCCACATTCTTCCAAACTCTCATTCATTGGAGAGAATACAACAGGAAACCCTAATCAATAATTATTGGCTTTGGATTGCCAAACCCAAATCCCCTCACTAGATCCAAATTAAAGGCCATAGAATGGGGGGATAGAAGGTCCCCTTGCTGGAGACCTCTAGAAACAAAGAAGAATCTGGCAGGGGATCCACTGATTAGAATTGAAAAGGATGCCGAACTAATAAATTCCTTGATCCATTCTATCCACATTCTTCCAAACTCTCATTCATTGGCTTCAAGACCCAACCTCTTTGAAAGCTCCAAAGCATTCCTTCAATAATTATTCCGAACATCTCGCACAAAATAAGAGTTTCATCGCCAAATTGGAGATGAGACTTGAGAGATGGTCAGCTTTGGATTGCCAATCCCAAATCCCCTCACTAGATCCAAATTAAAGGCCATAGAATGGGGGGATAGAAGGTCCCCTTGCTGGAGACCTCTAGAAACAAAGAAGAATCTGGCAGGGGATCCACTGATTAGAATTGAAAAGGATGCCGAACTAATAAATTCCTTGATCCATTCTATCCACATTCTTCCAAACTCTCATTCATTGGCTTCAAGACCCAACCTCTTTGAAAGCTCCAAAGCATTCCTTCAATAATTATTCCGAACATCTCGCACAAAATAAGAGTTTCATCGCCAAATTGGAGATGAGACTTGAGAGATGGTCAGCTTTGGATTGCCAATCCCAAATCCCCTCACTAGATCCAAATTAAAGGCCATAGAATGGGGGGATAGAAGGTCCCCTTGCTGGAGACCTCTAGAAACAAAGAAGAATCTGGCAGGGGATCCACTGATTAGAATTGAAAAGGATGCCGAACTAATAAATTCCTTGATCCATTCTATCCACATTCTTCCAAACTCTCATTCATTGGAGAGAATACAACAGGAAACCCTAATCAAAATGATCATATGCTTTTCCATGTCAAAACCCCAGCCTCCCCACTCCTATTCCCGCAATCTACAACTTCATTAGCCATCAAAAAATTACATCCAAAACTTGCCTCTTCTTCACAAAGGCCCCTTGGAAAGGGGATATGATTGTAGTAAGAACCTCTCTTAGCCTTACTAATAAAGTTTTTGCTAGAATCTTATAGACTTCACCAATTAAGCTTATTAGATCTAGGGCGCCCTCGATTTTAGGAAGAAGAGTGATAAAAGTCAATCCCTTATTCAAGATTGCCCTATAATGGAATTCTTTCAACATGAAATACCCTTTAATTATATCCCAACACCTGTGGAAGAAAGATATGTCGAATCCGTTAAGACATAAGATTTATCACTATACCAATAATATCACCAATAGTATCGTTAATATGGGTGATGTTAGGAACATTGTCTCCACCCACGTCCCTTTGGGCCTTCCCCTTGCCCTTTTAAACCTTCAAATCTCCTCCACACCCCACGTCATCATTCCTTTGAATCAACCCTGAAAGACTACCTCCAAAAAATAGAAAAAACTCAACCCCCACTTGGAATCACTCACTCAAACAACTGAACAAGCAAATGAAGAGGCATTCAAAACGTCCAATGTTGTCAAATCGCATATGCGATCATGTGCGATCGCATATGCCTATGCACATATGTGATCGCACAATCGCCAATGCGACCGCATTTTTATTTTTATTTTGAAATTTTTAAATAAAAAAAAAACTTTGAAATTTATGGAAAAAACAATTTTTCAGGGAAAAAATATAAGAAATTAAGGGAAACTTTCTTGAGTTAATAGATAACTAATTTTACATATTTAAAATACATTTGAGAGAAATAAAATGAATTAAACATCAAGTGCTTGAATCTTGATCTTCCAACTTCCAAGAGAGGCAATGTAGGGGAGAGAGAGAGAGAGAGAGAGAGAGAGAGAGAGATTAAGACCCCTTTGATTAAGAAATGTAAGAAAAGAAGAGAGTAAGACAGTTCTGGGGTAAGAATATTGCAAATGGAGGAGGTTTGGAAGCCTTTTATAGGAAAAAAGTAGTTTTTTTTCTATTAAAAAAAATTAATGTGCCAACGGTTGGCCAATATGCGATTACATATTTTCGCATATGCCACATATACAAGGTATTACGTATCGAAAATGGTGGCCGTAATGGTCACCACCATTGCTGATACGGGTATCATCCGATACGGTGGTGTAACGACCGTTACAACCCCTGTAACGGTTGGAAAAAAAAATGTTATATGAAAAGTTCTGAAAAATATTTAGAAATTTCAAAATAATGTAAATATTCCAAATGTGTATTGATTTTTTTGTTTTTAACATGTTTATGATAACGTAACAGTCCACTCTTTGGTGAGAGTGTTGCATCTAGTTATCTAGTGAATTTGTGAACATGGTTATGTCTCTAATATTTACACATCACAATTAAGCATTAGAACTAGATATCGGAAAGAAGGCATAAGTACCACTTTTTATTTTTTGAAAAAATGGCTATCGAAGTTTTTATTCGTCTAAATCACTTCAATCTACGGTTTTAATCATAAAAAATATAGTAAAAGTGGTCAAAAGATATTGTAGAATAATTTATGAAAGTTTTTGGAATAAGAAAAGAAGGAAAATGAGGAGAATTTTAAATTTAATTTAATTTATTTATTTACTTTTTTTATTTATTTTATTTATTTTTATTTTTATTTTTTTGAGAGAGAGAGAGAGAGAGAGAGAGATTGTCGTTTTTCGACCCTTATGGGGGTAACGGTGTTATGCCCCATAATGGCCTATACGGCTCCTATAACGGCCGATACGGTCTCAGAAAACCAGTGGCACATTTTCGCCTTCGTATCGTGTAACGGTCATGGCCGTTACCTAGACATATCAGCCTTTACGATCGTAACGTAACAGATACAGAACACCTTCGCATTTGTGCCATGATCACATATGTGATATGCATATGGATACGCGCATATGTGATCGCATGTGCCATGATCGCATATGCGATCTGCATGTGGATATGTGCATATGCGATTGCATATGTGCCATGATCACATCTGCGACCTGCATATGGATATGCGCATATGCGGTCGCACATGACAACAATGAAAACGTCCCCTCGATCGCACCATATACTCAACTAAATGCTAGTCTCACCAATGAGCAGGCCAAATGAAGCCAAACTCATCAGCGGTTGTAAATGAGGAGGCATTTGGCTCATACCCTTGATTCAGAGTGCAAAGAAAGTGACGCTTGGCCTCAACAACAAGGAGAAGAGGAGGAAGTTGTCAACTAAAACCTAGTAGAGGACTTCGATTTCAAAACTGCAACTTGCATGGGTCATGCTACATTTCAATAGCACAAGTCATTCTATTTTCCATAGTATCATTGCAATCAAGAATGCACTGCAGCTTATGTCAAATGTCGTAAAACACTTAGGCTAAATTTGGATGTTAAATCAAATTAATTGTTTTACCCTCAATAAATCATAAAGAAAGGTCCATGTTTTCTATTGATGAAGTAATGGTTTCCATACCAACTTGCCTACAAAAATGGAAAATAGAAAAAGAAAGATACCAAAAAGGTTCGAGCAAGGAATGCCACAAAAGAGGCGAAGTTGAGACTTTAAGTTCTAAGGGTGTGTTTGGACTAGGGGAAAACAAAGGAAAAGAAAAGTGCAATGATTATCCCAATGGATTCCCAAGGATTCCATAGCACTATTGAACCCTAGATTCCATTTGTGGGTATCTTGTTAGCAAGTCAAAATCTCATTTTTGTGAAACAATGTCACCTCGTATCTTATACTACCAGGGAGATTGCCAATGGAAAAGTGTAACAATAGCTATGTCGAATCCACTACTATTTTTGTTATCCCAGCATGGTGAAACGTCCCATCATGGGGGAAGTGTTTCCTTTCCCTTTTTTTTTCCTTCAATTTTCCCTCGATCCAAACCGGGCCTACATAGAAAATTGATTTCCAGAACTCTCTTTTTTTTTCCTTGTTGAAATGGCAAGATTCCTAGAACTTCAAATATTAGAATTTACTTGAATAGTCCTTCCTCGAAAATGGCCTCCATGGATGCGCGCGCACACACACACAAAAGGCTTCCCAAATGAACAAAAAGACTACGATGAAGAACACGTTCAAAGAATTTAAAGTAAAACTAGAAACGGAATAAGGCTCCGATTTAGTTTAAGCATTCGCATAGATTTGTACATGGCAGCTTCTGTTCATGATCACTTCCTAAAAAAGTTTCAAAATGCAACTTGAAATTTGAACATGACCTGGTTTTTGCCATACCATTAAAATAAAAGATTTTCACTCATCCTGAATGCATGGTTGATGCTAGTGTTCAGGAAGAGGTCCAAATAACTAAAAACAAGACATGACATGAAAGAAGAAGAATTTTTTGACCTAAAGAAGATATGCAAGCGTCACTCTCCTAGTTTGTGATTAGCATTTTAGAAAGAAACCAAAAATAGTCCAATGCGGGTTAAAAGATTTAAGATGTTACACAGGACATCCTTGAAAAACCAGTTGGACATATGCTGGTATTTTTTCCTTTTAATCAGCCAATATGCCTGTAAGGCTCTTATTGTCACAATATTTCATAAAATATTAGTTCATAAATGTTAAGATGTGGAGCCACATCTGGACGGCCACTCGACCAATCAAGTGCCCTGCTCGACCGGTCGAATGGCCCACTCGACCAGTCGTGGACTGGATCGACTCAAAGTCCAGCGAGCATCGATTTTTTGGTTCTGCGATACTCGACCAGTCGAGGCCCATGCTCGACCAGTCGAGGGTCCGCTCGACCAGTCGAGCAACGTTTCCGGATTTGATGCGGACTGCGGATTTTTGAGTCGGTTTTCGCAAGAGTGCGAAAGGGAAGTTGCCTTATAAATAGGGGTCCCTAGGGCTTTTCTAAGTATTATGAGAGTTATTCCAAGGTGTGGGCAAAGGGTTTTCTATGTACTTCCAAGAGAAGAGGTTAATATATTGCCTTGTAATCTTTGTTTTCTTCATAGCAGAAGTTTGCATCTGTGGTTTTTTACCCTTGTTGGGATTTTTCCACATATATCTTGTCTTATGGTTTATTTGGAATGCTTTGATTCTTTTTCTAGTTTATATTTCTTCTTGTTTATTGTTTGTGGGTGAAACCTGAGATTGGATCTCGATTCACTGCGTTGTTGGCGTGCTACGCTACAACTGGTATCAGAGCTATTGATTTTTAGTTCTATTGGGAGCGATGACAGAAGAAGGAAAGACTAGAATTGAGAAGTTTGATGGTTCAAACTTTATTTTCTGAAAGATGCAGGTGGAGGATTATCTGTATCAGAAAGACCTCTATATTCCTCTAGAAGGAAAAGAGAAGAAACCAGAAAAGATGACAGATGATGAATGGTTTTTATTGGATTGGAAGGCTTTAGGAACCATCCGACTCTTTTTGTCTAAGAGCGTCGCCTTCGATATATCCAAGATGAAAACCAAGAAAGAATTAATGGAAGCCCTAGCCACCATGTATGAAAAACCCTCAGCATCCAACAAGGTTCATCTTATGAAATAGTTATTCAACATGAAGATGTCAGATGGTGGGAGCGTGGCTGAACATCTAAACGAGTTCAATATAGTCACGAGCCCATTGGCATTGTTTTTGAGGACAAGGTCAGAGCGTTATTGATCTTGTTCAGTTTATCAGACAGTTAGGATGGTTTGGTGATTGTTGTGAGCAATTCTTCAGGGTCGACAAAGCTAAAATTTGATGACAAAGCTAAAATTTGATGATGTGGTTGGTCTAATTCTCAGCGAAGAATCTAGAAGAAAGGCATCGAGAGTTTTAGGGGATTCAAGGAATGCTCTAAACGTTGAAGGAAGAAGAAGATCGTTGAACAAAGGAAGCAATAAACACGGACGTTCTAAGTCGAGAAAGAAGTCCAAGGGACTGAAAGACAAATACGAGTGTTGGCATTACGGAAAGAAGGGGCACATGAAACGTGATTGCAGGGCGCTCAAGAAACAAGAAGGAAGTTCTCAAGGCGGAAAGGATTTAGTGAATCTATCTGAGAAGAGTGACACAGAAGCGTTAATCTTGTCTCTTGATGCGAGGAATGAGTCTTGGGTCATAGACTCGGGTGCTTCGTTTCATGTCACTTCCTGTAAGGAAGTTCTACGTAACTATGTATCAGGTGACTTCGAGAGAGTCTACCTGGGTGATGATGAGCCGTGCAATATTGTTGGAAAGGGAGACGTTCATGTCAATCAGAAAGACGGAACGGCTTTGAAATTGAAGGATGTCAGACATGTACTGAGTTTGAAACGAAACTTGATCTCAGTGGGGCAGTTAGCCGATACCGATTATGTGACGACCTTCACTAGTGATTCCTAGAAGATCACAAAAGGTGTCTTGGTGATATCTCGAGGCAAAAAGGAAGGTACTTTGTACGTGACTTCAGGATCGTATAGTTCACTCACAGTCACATCAACTGGAGTGAATGGGCAGTTATGGCATCAGAGGTTGGGACATATGAGTGAGAAATGGATGAAAATGTTATTGTCAAAAAGGAAGCTACTAGGGCTGAAGTCTATTGACTTGGAATTCTACGAGGACTGCGTGTATGGCAAACAGAAGAGGGTAAGTTTCAAGAAGACAGGACGCGGTCCAAAGACACATCTGTTGGAGCTTGTACACACTGATGTGTGGGGACCGGCACAGGTATCATCTCTTGGTGGTTCACGTTAGTTTGTTTCCTTTATTGATCATGCTAGTAAAAAACTGTAGATTTATTTCTTAAAACACAAATCTGATGTATTTGATGTATTTAAAAAGTAGAAAGTAATGGTAGAAAACGAGACAGGTAAAACAGTCAAATGTCTCAGATCAGATAATGGGGGAGAATACTGTGATAAGAGATTTGAGGAGTATCGTGCAGCAAATGGAATCAAATATCAGAAAACGATTCCAGGGACGCCTCAGCAGAATGGTGTGGTTGAGCGCATTAACAGGACCATCCTTGAGCGCGCAGGAGCATTAGGTTACATGTAGGGTTGCCCAAGACCTTTTGGGCAGAGGCGTGAATACTGCTGCATATCTCATCAATAGAAGTCCCTCGGCACCATTGGATGGTGGGCTACCAGAAGAAACGTAGACTGGGAAAGAAGTGAACCTTGCACATCTCAGATTGTTCAGTTGCACTTTATACGTTCACATTGATGCAAAGCACAGAAACAAGCTGGATGCGAAGTCCAGGAGGTGCACGTTTCTAGGCTACGGGAAGCATGATTTTAACTACAGGTTTTAGGAAGCAGAAAACAGGAAAATCTTCAGAAGCAAGGACGTAGTCTTCAATGAAAAAGTGATGCATAAGGACAGTGTGCAGGAAAATAAGACCAAGGAGAAAGAATTCGTAGAGTCGGAAGAGTTACCGGACACGGGTGTTACAGCGCCATAGGATGATCATGCACAGAAGCATTATGAGGCAAAGTCACAAACACCGGTTGTGAGGATGTCTACTCAGGAGAGGAGACCCACGGTCCGATACTCACCCTCCTTACATTATCTACTGCTGACAGATAATGGTGAACCAAAGTGTTTTGAAAAGGCATTACAGTCAGATACACGAGTTAAGTGGGAGCAGGTCATGGATGATGAGATGGACTCTCTTGAGTCTAATCGTACATAGGAGCTAGTCACTCTACCCAAGGGAAAGAAAGCTCTTCATAACAAGTGGGTTTATAGACTGAAGGAGCAGGATGGTTCCAAACAGTACAAGGCCAGATTGGTTGTGAAAGGGTTTCAACAAAAGACAAGTATCGATTTCAATGAAATATTTTCACTGGTAGTGAAAATGTCTACTATTCGCATGGTCTTGAGTATAGTGGCTACAGAGGACTTACATTTAGAGCAGCTAGATGTTAAGACAGTCTTTCTTCATAGGGACCTTGAAGAAGAGATATATATGCATCGTAGCAAACGAGGATACGTGACACCGGAAAGGAGAAAAAGGTGTGTAGGCGAAGAAAAGTCTATATGGCACGAAGCCCAGGCAGATGGTACAAGAAGTTCGACGATTTCATGTCGGGAAATGGTTTCGGGAGATGTCATGCGAGACCACTTTGTTGTTATTTGAAGAAGTTTAATATGTCGTACATCATCCTTCTTACGATACGTTGATGATATGCTTGTGGCGCCAGTTCAAGCATGAAGGACATCTCATATCTCAAAAGACAATGCAGAGAATTTGCCATGAAGAATTTAAGAGGCTGCAAAACAAATCTAAGCATAGGATAAAGCGTGACGGGAAAACAAGAAATTAGTTTTGTCATGGGCGAGTACATAGCCAAGGTACTTGATCGATTCAATATGGGAGGTCTTGTCTAGGTTAGCACTCCATTAGCCAACCACTTCAAGCTATCTAAGGAGTAAGGTGCAAAGACGCGGGAGGAACGGGACTACATGGCTAAAGTCTCATACGCGTCGGTATTGGGAGTCTCATGTATCTTTATGGTGAGCACGAGGCCGGACATTGCTCAATTGTTAGCGGTGGGAGTTGTTAGCGGTTCATGAACAACCCCGGGAAGGAATATTGGGAAGGCGTGAAGTGGATCCTCATATACACAGGTAGTGCTTGTGGATATAGGGTTGTCTTATGGTGGATCGAAATCAAGCTACAAGGATACGTAGATTCGATTTGGCAACGGGAGATATCGACGGCGAAGAAGCCTACGGGTTATGATGTCTTTACTCTAGCGGTGTTGCGATCGGTTGGGTCTCTTAGATTCTGAGAAGATAGTATCTATCGATGCGGCGGAGCGAGAATATCTTGCGAAATTCTGACGAGCGTGCGAGGAGATGGTGTGGATGTAAGGTTTCATGGAAGAGTTGGGTAAGAATCAAGCGGTGCAAGTTGTACGATGACGGTCGAGTCAATACACTTGGCTAAGAATTCAGCCTTTCATTCAAGGACCAAGCATATTAACATCAGATATCACTTCATACGTTCGTTACTGGAAGATGGATTGATCACTCTGGAGAAGATCCATACAAGTGAGAATCCTGCAGATATGTTAACCAAGGAGGTCACACGGGAGAAGCTGAAGCTCTGTTCAGCTTTCATTGGTCTTCAGGCTTAAAGACGAGGAGGTGGTGCACTCCGAATGAAGAAGAGAAAGGTTTATGGCGATGTGTCTCCAAATAGGAAATTGTTGAGATGTGGAGCCACATCTGGACGGTCGCTCGACCAGTCGTCGACTGGCTCAACTCAAAGTCCAGCGAGCATCGATTTTTTGGTTCCGCGGTACTCGACCGGTCGAGGCTCATGCTCGACCAGTCGACGGTCCTTCGACGATCGAGCACCAACTCAACCAAGATGGGAGGTTACTGCAGATTTTTCGGTTTGATGCGACTACGGATTTTTGAGTCGGTTTTCACAAGGGTGCGAAAGGAAAGTTGCCTAAACTATAAATAGGGGTCCCTAGGGCTTTTCTAGGTATTATGAGAGTTATTCCAAGGTGCGGGCAAAGGGTTTTCTCTGTACTTCCAAAAGAAGAGGTTAGTATATTGCCTTGTAATCTTTGTTTTCTTCATAGTGGAAGTTTGCATCCGTGGTTTTTTACCCTTGTTGAGGTTTTTCCACGTATATCTTGTCTTGTGGTTTGTTTGGAATGCTTTGATTCTTTTTCTAGTTTATATTTCTTCTTGTTTATCGTTTGTGGGTGAGACCTGAGATTGGATCTCGGTTCACTGCGTTGTTGGTGTGCTGCGCAACAATAAACGTGCAAGATAGAGAAAAATGCATCTAGACAAATATACAGAAATAAACCTTAAAGATGATTTACATAAATAGATATATATATATATATATAATTTAAAATTTAAAAATAATAATAATAATAATAATAATAATAATAATAATAATAAAAAAAAAAAACATTCTTCTCCCTGAGCTTAGTACATAGTGCAGAGGAAAATTTTGGAGTTCCAAGAGTGCCAACAAGAATTTCTCTTGAACATGAGCACATTAGGAAGGGCAAAAAACAAAAGGATGAAAAAGGCCAATGGTTCATCTTTCTTTTTTGTGAAAGGTGAAGCCAGTTATTTTAGTTCGATCGTCTAGCCAAAAAAAGGCTTCCATCACTCTCTTTAAAAAAAAAAAAAAAAAATTTGTTTCCCTCACTTCCTAGAATGAAACCTCAGATTTGAATGCAACAGAAATTTTTATCAGCTTGAACATACTTCTCTTTTAGTGTTAAAAGGAATGGAATACCTGGCCACTAGCACGGGAGCTTCTTGGTTCAGATTACATAAAACCTAGCAAAGAAAAATCATACTTATCAATACATGAGCTCTCAACAAGGCTAGAATATAAGGAACAAAAATGACCTTGTTGTAGTTTCGCTTTGGTACTAGGAAACCAGTTCGGCCCAGTAGAGATTGAGTAGTTCTTCCAGACAAAGACACGGAGACATTAAATCGATGCTGCAGGACGTGCCTCTGCTCTCCAAAGGCCGATAAGCCTGCCAAGGAAAAATTTTCTTATTAAAGAGAAAAAAAGATCGCCTCGAAAACCCCAAAAAAAAATGAAGTATGCCAAATTCATTAATCTACCCTATGCAGTCCGGATTTATTTTTCTTAAAAAGGATTTATTAAAAAAAAAAAAAAAAAAAAAAATAAGCTTGCTGAAAATCCGTTTTCTGTTTACTCCACATTGAGAAAATGAATGTGGCAGAGTTCACTCTTAAATTTAATGAAGTTTGCTAGTGACCTCGCAGCCACAAAATCACACAAATCTGCTAGTTAGTCCGAGTTCACATGACTTGAATTTGGAAGTTGGGCTCAATAAGACCTGAACATGAGACAGGTAATAAAATTTAAGGCATCCATGAGTTGGTTAAGAGTTTTGGGAATTTATCTTCTCGAGGAACATGTGGAGCCTGTGGCTGCCACGTCAGAATTATCTTGTCATTCTAGGGGGCAATTCTACAAAGCACAAAGAGAAAATCTGATGTTGCAGCAACAGCCCGACATTCCCTGAGATGAAAATTTTCCGCTACTCCCATCCAAACGAAGACTACCAGAACTAAATTCACACATAGAATCAATCAAGAACACAACATTAGTGAATCAGTGCCACAAACTTAATGAATTGATGGTGAACTAAACTTGGTAAATCAAAATCAGACTCATTAGCTGATCATGAACTGCAAAGCCACCCAACCCAAACCATGAACGTGGAAGTATCAGTTTCATTTCTAGAAGAAAGTACACAAGGCCATTACAGGCCCAG
This sequence comes from Magnolia changhungtana, assembly GCA_030180095.1. Lineage (NCBI taxonomy): Eukaryota > Viridiplantae > Streptophyta > Magnoliopsida > Magnoliales > Magnoliaceae > Magnolia > Magnolia changhungtana. The sequence goes on along the minus strand of JASAUF010000421.1, from coordinate 11,994,714 downwards.
CAATATTCCAATGATTTCTATGTAAATTATACACACTTCATACGTAAGGAAAAAGAGGTTAAGTGTCTGAGTTTATTTTATTTTATTTTTTCTCATGGAAATCTACCATACTCAACAGTCGATATTCTAAACTAGCAAGTAAATCTAGAGAGCCTCCATCACTGATAGAGTTAGAGGTAATTTTTCAAAAGATAAAACAAGCTTAAACCTCTTAAAAATTTCAGATTTTAATAAACCCTAATAAAGAACCCCATTTGGCTAATATCAAGTTCCAAAAACATAAATAAAAATAAGAACTTACCTCTACATTATGTCGTATGATAGTCGATGCAGAAATTCAATATCGATCTTCCAACATAGGAAGCCTCTCCCAAATCTAACTTAGAAAAGAGATGAGGAAGGAGAGCCGTGTCATACCAAGGGTAGGGTTGTGCATGCACACCTGAGAGCCGCCTAAGGTGGGCCTGCACGTAAATGTGTGATGGAAGGAGGAAGAGGAGAGGGTGACACCAATTCTCTCTTTTCTCTTCTTCTTTCATTCTTTATTTTTCTCTCTTTAGTCTCTCTAGACATTCCTAGGAAGGGTGGATATCCGAGGCTTTCTCTATTTCTCTAACCACTCTAAGATAAGATCTGTTTATAATGAGGAACCAAGGTTTCAGAGGAACCACCAATTATGGTGCTTCTTACCCCTACAAACTTTGGTCTGCCCTAGAGCATTAAAAGTTTGTATGCCTACCTTACCTATGGAGTCATATTGACCAAATCCCTCTACTATCTAAAGGCAACATCTATTGACCAAAATTCCATGTCAGCATAAGAGGTGGACCACAAGATCTCAACAATCAGATGTCCATCAAGCACGATAAAATACTTATAACTGTTAGAACAAAAGATCATCCGTTAAAAATCTTCAATTAAACATTAAAAACCTCTTTAATGTCGAGCCCAGCTAGAAAACCACCTGATGGATAGTCTGATCACTAAGAACTAAGCTACAAATAAGATCCCATTTGGTTATTATCAAGTTCCAAAAACATAAATCAAAATAAGAACTTACCTCTACTTTTTGTCATATGATAGTCAATGCAGAAATCCGATATTGATCTTTGAACATAGAAAGCCTCTCCTAGATCTATCCCAAAAAAGAGATGAAGAAGGAGAGCCATGTCATACCCAAGGTAGGGTTGTGCATGAGCACCTGAGAGCCACCCAAGGTGGGGCCACACGTGAATGTGTGATGGGGAGGAGGAAGAGGAGAGGGTGACGCCAACTCTCTCCTCTTCTTCCTTCGTTTTTTCTTTTTCTCTCTTAAGTCTCTCTGGACATCCCAAGGAAGGGGAGACAACCAAAGCCTTCTCTATTTCTCTAACCACTCTGAGATCATATGTGTTTATAATGAGGAACCAAGGTTTTAGAGGAACCACCAATTATGATGTTTCTTACCTACAAACTTTGGTATGCCCTAGAGCATTAAAAGTTTTTGTCTGCCATGCCCACAGAGTAATATTGACCAAATCCCTCTACTATCTAGAGGCATCATCTATTGACCAAAATTTTGCCGAAGAGGTGGACCACAAGATCTCAACAATCAGATGTCAATCAAGCAAGATAAAATACTTATAATGGTTAAAACAAAAAATCAATGGTTAAAAACTTTCAATTAAACAAGAAAAACCTTTTTGATGTTGAGCCCTACTAGAAAACCACTTGATGGATAATCCGATCACTAAGAACTAAGCTACAAATAAGTTCCTCAAGGTAACCAATGGATCCCATGTTGGAGCATGTGGGCGTCTTATGCGAAATCCTAATACATGCACCTAGCTGCACTTGTATGTCAGTCGATAATCCAACCTTCCAGGGTGAGCCAAAGCATACAACACTAGGATCATGAAGTCCCGACACGACCTTAGATCTAAGGACTAGTCAAGGCTAGTGCACGATCAGGTCGATCTGATGATGAGGACATCATGCGCACACGCACGCTCCCCACCCTACGCACATACTCAAGGAGGAGGAAGGCCCCACTATTGATCTGGATCGACGACGACATCTATAGAGGATCTCCTACTTAGGGGGTTGTGCTATCGAGCATTGGAGTGAACCCGATCATCATGTGGATTCAACCATTGGATCTCATAATCGTAGCCCACTACCCTAGATGATCTAGGATTTTGAGTTTTTATTATTATCGTTATTAGAAATATTATGAACGGTTCTGATTGCGTTGATTAGTTGCTATTTTTATTACTTCATCTGTAAGTATTAGCGTGCGCACATGACCCAGCTTTTGGGGTTCAGGGTCTTCTTATAAATAGGCAACCCCATGTAGACTTTTTTTTCATTGAAGTTTATAAATAAAATTCTGCGCTTTTCCTTCTTCTCTAGTTCTTTGAGTTGAACAATCTAATTGGGTGCAAAACCCTCCCTTCTTTGAAGGGCTAACTACTGTGGCGCGAAGCCACAACCATCCTAAACCGTCCCCACCTCCTACACCCCACATCCATCATCTCCCACAGCCATCCCATCTTCAAATCCACCCCTTTTTGTACTAAGTTCTACTCTACAGCAGATTTTCATATTCTAGCCCTTCAGGGGACTGAAACTTCGGTGGAGCACCACGCACAAATCGGACAACGGATTGACGTGAGATTTGGTGTGTGAGTAGGCCACCCCTAGCCGACCACACCCTAGGTGGCCGTTTCCAGCTTCGTAGGCCCCACACACGTACGGACAAGAACCCACGCACGTACGTCTGGGCCAGACTGTTGTCCACACATGTGGACTGTCTCAGGTTCTTCCTTCTCCTCTCTCGCCTTAAATCCCTAACCCTAACCCTAGATAATCTTAAATTCCAAGTTATTTCCTACTTTTGCAAACCCTAGACTTTCCCCGAATTGAAACATGGTGAATCTCTTGAATTGGGGAACAATCCTTTTGCAAGAGTAGATGAATCTACACTCCTTTGGGCATTATTTGGTTTATAATTTTATTTCATCCAGCCCTAACGTGTGTAGGCTTGGACCCCCGTAGATTCCCCTTGTTAAATGTTTGATCGTATGTGAGACGTGGAATTTTGTGATTGTTTAAAATTGGTATAATCCAAAGCTTGAAATCTTGCATGTCATATTTAATTTCATGTCCTACATCAAATTAGGTATCAGAGCTTAGGGTTTTCATAGGGGAATGCATTGCATGTTTAGGGTTTAGTCTATTCACGTCTATTTTGCATCAAGTCTCATCATATAGGGCTATTTAAGACCCATCATTCACAACATAGACTGCTGAATTTTCTGCTGTCAGAAAATCCCCAATTTTCATAGCTGAATTTTCTGTTAACAAACTATTTGGGCAGTTATGTTGTTGGAATTTTAGTAGCGTTGTATAGTTTCCCTCATATAGAGTCCTATGGGATCATTTAGTCCCATTTAGACGAATATATTTGTATTAGAGGGTCTTTGAGTTGAGTGAGTAGTTGAACGCCCATGCGTACTAGTCGTGGTTTTGGCTTGCACCCTACACTAAACATGGAGCAATTGCAAGAGTCAATAAACAATATAACCCGGCAGTTTGAGTCTTTGGGTAGGCACTTGGAACAATATATTGACCAATGCTTTGAACAGCTTAATGTGCGCATTACCCAACTAGAGACCTTCGCCCGAGCAAACCCCACCATTGGGGAAGATGCCCAATCTCAAGCAGGTGGTCAAGAGGATAGAGAAAGGAATGGAGGTGACCAAGGAATTGGTTATGGGCGCGCACCCGTGCACACACCTCGCGAGGGGCAGCATGATCACTATGACCCAGATGCACGACTCCTCCAGAGAGTTAAAGTAGAGGCCCCCTACGTTTGATGGTCACTTGGATCCTAAAGTTTTTCTATATTGGTTGGCAGATATAGACCACTATTTTAAGTGGTACAACATGTCGGATGCTCATCAAGTCTGATTTGCCAAGATGAAGCTTGTGGGCCAAGCAAATAGGTTTTGGGCTACTGTGAAGCGAAAGAAAGAAAGGTCGAGGGAGCCCCCAATAGTCTATTGGGAAGAAATGAAAGAAACTCCTAAGAAAAGGTACATCCCTTTCTCCTATCACTTGAGGTTAGTTGAAGAATGGCAGTCTCTTCGATAAGGTTCCATGAGTGTGGCTGAATACATTAAGAAGTTTGAAGAGTACTTGACCCAGTGTGAAGTCGATGAGAATCTCGTACTCACTCTTGCTCAGTTCAAGACGGGCCTCCTTTCTGACATTAGGAGAGAGTTGCTCATAAAGGACATAGACACTCTTGAACAGATGTATCAAGTAGTATTGGAGATTGAGTGTAACATCCCGGATTTTTGCCAACCTGGGATTAGACGTCCTTAGGCAATGGGTCGATCCTAACACCTCATTAACTTGTCAGAACTGAATCCCAATGTCTAAAGCTGCCTTTGAACCCATTTCCTTCACAAATCTTACCCTTCACCACCTTGATCTTCCAATTTTTCTAAGAACTTTCACCCTAGACACTATCTTAAACTAGCTAAGTAGTATAACTTGGATCACTTTATACACAAACTACAAAGGACTAAGTACCACCTCAGACGGAAATCACTTAGGATTAAATCCTTTAGAAATGAGACAAAGTAACTAAGTCTTAAACTAATTTAGCTACGAAATCTCAGTTTGAATCGCTTTAAATACGATCTGCAAGACCCAAAACTTGTAGAATCATTGACGCTAGGTTACCCTAAAATCTAGGATCAAACTCATTACCTCGACCGCTCTCGGGAGCACGTTGAAACTCAAATATCGATCTGGACCGCACATGGGAGTCCGAACAATACGAGGTTAAGGACTTGGGACCGCCTCGCTGGGCTTGACGATCATCTCGGAAATCAAATCCAGCCAGTGTCCCACGGTTGTTCGCTTGAGTCTGGAGCGAGAGAGTGTGAAAACACTTGTTTTCTTTAAAAATATATATCTTGAATAGTAATCTGAGACTCGTCCGTAAATGATCGATCAGTTTTAAACAGGCTGCACCGTCGAATCCGACCAAATTACACCCTCGGATCGGGAAAAATTTCATACACATTTACATGTACTCGGAATCTCGATCGAGACCTCTGCGACCGTCGGCCCTAACCGAACCAACTGTCCGCCACGCGTGATCTGAAAATCCGACTGAAACGAAAACTTAATAAAACGTAGATCCGATGTCAGTGAGCTTAAGTCCGACCTTTGGCTCAAGGAGGCCCGCCAGAAGTCCTCCGTTGAGCTGAAAAAGTTCCGCTTCGGTTATAACCTAAGTAAACCTTGTCTAGAAGTCTAATTCGGTGAATTTTTAGGCTATATAAGGACCTTAAACCCTCTCCCATTTCAGCCATACGAATTTGGATTTGAGAGAGAAAAAAGAGAGAAAATGTGGGAGTTGTGGGAGGATCTCCCTGCCACTCTTCCCTGTTGCTATCCATGCTCTACCGCTCCGTTTTTATCGCTTTCCCGGCGATTCCAGCTCCGTTTCTAGGTAAGAAACCCTAACTCTAACCTATTTTAGGGTTGTATAGGTTGTAGGTTATGAAATAGCTAACCTATTTCGTTCTCTAGGTTGCCAAACTGCCGAATACGGAAGCTTAGCAAACCTATCGACTTCGTTACGATTCTACGACACGAGGTGCAGACTTTAGGTGTATAGGTTATGGTTTTCAACGCTTTCAATGTCAGATAATGATAGATTCATGATCTGCATGCAATTGCACATGTATAAAGTGCTTTCCGTTTTCTGTTTCGATTAAAGTTGTAGAATATGGAATTTTACATATTCTAGGTATTCGTAGAAAATACCGTATACGTATATTTTTTGGAAATGTGTTTGACATGATTATTTGTTGTATGGATATACGATATATGGATAAAATACTTATTTGGCGAAAGGATTCGCCTAAATACATGTTTTACTAATATACACTATGTATGTAGAAATACTGTATTGTAAAAGTACCGTATACATGTATATTTTAGAGATGTGTTTGTCATGATTAATTGTTGTATAAATATATTATGTGTACATAAAATACTTGCTTGGCGAAAGGATTCGCCCTAATACATGTTTGTTAACATACTCTATGTATGTTCGAATAGTGTATGTTAAGTGTTTGTGTAAATGCTTGTGTGAGCAAGTGTTTGAATGTTGATGCCTTAGGAGAGTGTTGAGATGGGATTCTCAACTACCCTAGTGACATGTATAATTACCTCCATGAGGTTGTTTACTTAAACCGCTTACTTGCAATATATGTGTTTGTATTCCTATTGACGTAGTGCTTTACAACATGCCTTATATCATGCTTTATAACATGCTTTATATCATGTCTACTAGTATGTTTGAATTACTTTGTTTATCATGCTTTACTCCACATGTTATGGATGAGAATTGATTGAGTTTGGGACTATGTCTATAGTCCAGACAATCGATGCAGTTGGAGATCGTGGTTGAGTTTCATGTCGCCACGTAAGATGTGTTTGTGAACTTTTGAGTCGTATGTCGGTTAGCGAGGTGGTTGGCCACGCGAAGTGCTTATGCACTTCATGTCGTCTAATTGATTGTGCGCTCGAGCTAGTCGGGCTCGTCATGTAACCCAATTTGTCTAATGTATGTTCACCATGTTTGGTCGCTCTTGCTTGAACACAGGGTACCAAACTTACCGGTGAAAACCCTTTTAACCATGGTACCTCGATCCGCTAAGATTCATGAGCCGGGCATGGTGGTATGGGACACCGTGGTCGGTTTAGTCGGCCTATTAAGCCCACGCTTTGTGGGGCCACGTGCCTCCCCCGTAGTGACCCGGTGAGCAACCGGACTCGTGAGCCGATTATGGTGGTATGGGACACTATATTCGTCTTTGTCGGCCTACATTGATAAGGTGATGGGGAGTGGTGCAACGAATGCGAGCAACAGCCCTAGCAGCCCTTTGTAGTGACCTCGAGCATACTCTGAAATCGCGGTGAGCCTTAGAGTTTGCCGCGGTATATAGAATATGAACTAGGTCTGTTTACAGTATAGTGATGAATCGTTTAAGAGGTGATGGGGAGTGGTGTAACCTTTGTGCGTAAAATGGTACCCTAGTAGCCTTTGCGGTGACTAGAAAACACACCATCGTCGATATTAACTAGGGTGATGACCCTAGAATGGATCATGTTTGGGAACGATCTGAGGAGGTACCTTGGTTTCCCAATCCTGCTTTGTTTGAAATGGACTAATAACAACTCGGTAATCATGCTCACCATGCATTGCATGTGCCCGGAAGATGTGGAGCACCGAGGAAGAAAGCATGCCGCGAACGTGAGATGGTGTCGCATGAGGGAGGGTGTGGTGAGGGCATACATCATGTCATTCATACTTGCATTAATAAGAGTAGTTAGGAGTGTTTGATTGTCTTCGCTTTATCATTCTTGTTTGGTGAGTCGATAACATGTTAACTTATGCTTTATTGTTCCACCGAGTTGGCTACTCACTCCCACGTTACGGGACGAGTTTGAACACCCACCGGGACATTATTGTCGATTTCGGAGATAAGACGGGACGCTGAGTACGAGGCGGAGCCCAGGACCTTTCACCAATGACTACGATGCACCTTGTATTGGTTGTCTTCTTGGCTTCTGTGAGCCGTGTCTTGATCGACGGGGCTTTTTCGGGATATTGACTAGAGGACCTTACACATTTGGTATATTTTAGGATTGTACTTGTAATTATTTAACCTGGTAATGTTATCACACTCGGAGATTCATCATAGTTTATATATTTTATCTATCTATCACGGTCTTCCGCTTGCAAATTTAAGAATGTCTCTTGAGGTATGATATCTTTGTTTTGGCTTAATCTCACTCATGTTCACTACTCTAATACAGTCAACATTCAATCATCATTCATTTTGTTGCATAAGTGATGTTCTGGAACTCGAGAGTTGAGTTACTACTCGACCCTCGATTTTCGGGATGTTACGTTGAGCAATACCTCAAAGCATCTGTGGGAAGGCAGTTTGAGTTGCGTTATCCTGGCGCTAAGGCCAACCTTTCTGGGACTAAGCCTAGCACTGGATATCAATACAAGCCTTCCAGTAGTTCTCAGTATAGGCCTAAGGATGATAAGAGTAAAGGAGTTGTCAGGTCTAGCTCGCACAAAAGTGAGGCGACTAAGTGTTTTAGATGTCGGGGGTTTGGTCACTTTGCCCACCAGTGTGGCACAAAAGAGGGCACCAAGGTATTCCTTATTGATGGGCAAGTAGAAGTAGTGCCTCCAGAGAGTGACGGTGAGGAGGAAGAATATGAGCCAGCAGAAACCTCTAGTGATGAGGAATAGAAAGCGTAAGAGTCTGTGACCCTCACAGTTGTGCGTTGTGCCTTTGCATAAGCTAAGAATACCGATGATTGGTGCCGCAACACGATCTTGTATACTTACGCAAAATGTGGTAATAAGAGTTGCAAGATGATCGTGTATAGTGGTAGTTGTGCCAACGTGGCATTAACTAGCACTGTGAGCCATTTGGGCTTGAAGCTTGAAACTCATCCCCAACCCTATAGAGTATCTTGGGTTGATGAAACTTCCATTCCAGTCTCGCACCGTTATCTTGTTCTTATTCAGTTTGGATCATATAAAGACACTTTGGTGTGATGTTATTCCCATGGATGTTGGTCATATCATTCTGGGTATGCCCTGGCTCTATGACAGGGATGTCACCATATTTGGTCATTCGAATGTATGTACATTCTGGTTTAAGGGCAAGAAAGTCAAGCTAAATCCACTTCCACCCAAGAACACGACTGGAAAGGAGTCCACCACAAAGAGTGGTGCAAGCAGCTCAAAAGAATTGAAGGAGTCAAAGTCCAAGTCTAAGCCTCTCCATATTTTAAATGCCAAAGACTTTGAACGAGATACTGAGTTGGACTCGATAGTGTACGCCCTTGTAGCTAGGGAGAGTGCACAAGAGGCTAGTGTAGAGTTACCCACTGAGATCATTCCGATAGTAGATGAGTTTCGTGATGTCTTTCCTGAGGATATACCAGATGAGCTTCCCCCTATAAGGGATATACAGCACGCCATTGATTTAGTCTGTGGGGCAACTCTACCAAATCTCCCTCATTACAGAATGAACCCAAAGGAGCATGCAAAGTTGAAGAGACAGATTGATGAGCTCCTACAAAAGGGTTTCATTCGAGAGAGCATAAGCCTGTGTGCCGTGCCCGCCCTTCTTACACCTAAGAAGGATGGCAGATGGAGGATGTGTTGATAGTAGGGCTATCAACAAAATTACAGTCAAGTACCGGTTTCCCATCCCGCATCTTGATAACATGTTGGAAATAATGGCCAACGCTACAATCTTCTCGAAAATTGACATCAAAAGTGGTTATCACCAAATCTGTATACGCCTTGGTAATGAGTGGAAGACAGTCTTCAAGACGAAGGATAAGCTATACGAGTGGCTAGTCATGCCTTTTAGGCTGACTAATACCCCTAGTACCTTCATGCGTGTGATGACCCAAGTGTTGAGGCCCTTCATAGGGAAGTTCTTGGTCATCTACTTTGATGGTATCTTGATTTATAGCATGACCAAGGAACAACACTTTGTCCATTTGAGGCAAGTTTGTGGGGTCCTTAAAGCCGAGAAATTGTACGCCAACCTAAAGAAGTGTGCGTTTATGTCTAGCAGTGTTATTTTCTTACGTTTTGTTATGTCAGCTAAGTGTGTGTCGGCAAATCCCGAGAAGGTCAAAGTCATTGTCAATTGGCCTGAACCCCGCAATATTCACGAGGTGCCCAACTTTCACGGCTTGGCCACCTTCTATAGGCGATTCATTCGAGGCGTCCCTTTTTTCAGTGAGAAACCGAGTGAGGCGAAACAAAAATACTCACATATGACAAAGAATTCTATGCGGTAGTGAAATCATTGCGCCACTGACGTCATTATCTATTACCGCAAGAATTCGTATTGTTCTCAGATCACGAGGCCTTGAGATATTTGAACTCTCAGAAGAAATTAAACCCTAAGCACTCCAAGTGGGTCCAATTCCATCAAGAGTATACTTTTGTGCTTAAGCACAAGGCCAGTGTAGAGAATAAGTGTGCCGACGCGTTAAGCTGTCAAGTCACATTACTCAATTCCATGAGTGTCGAAGTCACAGGCCTTGAGCGTGTCAGACAGGATTATTCTGAGTGCCCGGATTTTGGAGTTGTATACGCATCGTTGTTAGGGAGTCCGTCAGGAGCTAGCAGTGAGTACTTGATTTTGGACGGATATTTGTTTAGGAGTGACTGCTTGTGCATACCTCGCACCTCCCTCCGCGATTTTCTTATCTAAGAGTTACATTCATGAGGGGTCACGGGTCATTTTGGTCGAGACAAGACCATTACCCTAATAGAGGATAGATTCTATTGGTCAAGCCTCAAGCGAGACATGGCCAAAATTATAGGGCGGTGTCGTACTTGTCAACTGGCAAAGCAGAAAAAGTAGAATACAGGGCTATACACATCTTTGCCAGTTCCATTCGCCCCTTGGCAGGACATCAGTATGGACTTCGTACTTGGGCTCCCCAAAACTATTCAAAAACACGATTCCATTTTGTTATCGTGGGCCGTTTTTCTAAAATGGCCCACTTCATTCCTTGTTCGAAGACCTCCGACGCATCTCATGTTGCCAAGTTGTTCTTTAGTGAGGTCGTCAAACTTCATGAGTTACCCAAAACCATAGTGTCTGACCGCGATGTGCGATTCATAAATTATTTTTAGAAGACACTATGGCATATGATGAATACTAGGCTCCAATTTTTTTGTACCTACCACCCTCAGACCGATGGTCAAACTGAGGTGGTCAATAGGAGCCTAGGAAATTTGCTCAGGTGTTTAGTGGGGAGAACACATCAGGATGTTGGACATTGCATTACCTATCGCCTAGTTTGCATTTAATAGTTCTATCAATAGATTCACAGGTTTAAGTCCTTTTGAAGTCGTTACTGGTTATAAACCTAGGAAACCTATTAATCTTGTCCTTACGTCCCTGTCCCATAAGCCATCAGAGTCTACGGAGTCCTTTGAACGTCACATTCATTCATCGCATCAAGAAATCAGGTGAAAAATCAATACTAGTAATGAGCATTGCAAAATTCCTGCAGACCAACATAAACGATTTAAGGAATTTAATATGGTCCGCATCAGGCCAGAGCGGTACCCTCAAAGAGTTGTTCGTAAATTACACGCACGTAGCGCTGGACCATTCAAAATTATAAAATGAAACGGTCTCAATGCGTCTCAATGCATATGTGGTAGATCTTCTACCTTCCATGGGAATTAGTTTCACATTCAATGTGGAGGATCTCATTGCATTTCAGGGGACCACTGAGACATTGTCCAGCCTTTCACCAAACCATCCTGATTCCCCAGACCTTTCCCTTTATCTATGGTCTCTTCCCGACCCATCTTCTCAGCTTCTACCTCTCATACCTACCCTTCCCACACCCTGAGAGAAGATAGATGATATTTTGGACCATCGGATAATATCAACGTTGGACGGCGGGTTTCAAAAGTTCATAATCAAGTGGAAGTCACGCCTGGCTTCAGACAGTACGTGGTTCACTGAGGAGGACCTTCAAAGACTTGATCCTGACATCTTGGAGTGGTTCTAGAGTTTTATTTCGCCACTGGCGAAACTTTCGCAGCTAGGGAGAGTTGATGAGGACATCATGCGCACATGCACGCCCCCCCATCCTACACACGTACTCAAGGAGGAGGAAGGCCATACTATCGATCTGGATCGACGACAACATCTATGAAGGACCTCTTAGTTAGGGGGTTGTGCTATGGAGCATTGGAGTGGACCCGATTATCATGTGGATTCCACCATTGGATCTCATGATCATGGCCCACTACCCTAGATGATATACGATTTTGAGTTTTGGTTATTATCGTTATTAGAAACATTATAAACGGTTTTGATTGCGTTGATTAGTTACTATTTTTGTTACTTCGTCTCTAAGTATTAGTGTGCGCACATGGCGCAACTTTGGAGTTTAGAGTTTTCTTATAAATAGGCAACCCCATGTAGGCTTTTTTTTCATTGAAGTTTATGAATAAAATTCTGCATTTTTCCTTCTTCTCTAGTTCTCTGAGTTGAAGAATCTAATTGGGTGCGAAACCCTCCCTTCTTCGAAGGGTTAACTACCGTGGTACGAAGCCACAACCATCCCAAACCATCCCCACCTCCTACACCCCACATCCATCATCTCCCACAGTCATCCCATCTTCAAATCCACCCCTTTGTGTACCCAAGTTCTCCTCTACAGCAGATTTTCAGATTCTGGCGCTCCAAGGGACTGAAACTTCGGCAGAGCACCACGCACAAACTGGATAGCGAATCGACGTAAGATTTGGTGTGTGAGTGGGCCACCCCTGGCCGACCACACCCTAGGTGGCCATTTCCAATTTCGTGGGCCCCACACACGTGCAGAAGAAAACCCACGCATGTGCGTCTGGGCCGGACTACTGTTCACACTTATGGACTGTCTCAGATTTTTCTCTCCAATCTATTTCTCTCCTCTCACCTTAAATCCCTAACCCTAACACTAGATAATCCTAAATTCTAAGTTCTTTCTCACTTTTGCAAACCCTAGAATTTCCCTGAATTGAAACATGGTGAATCTCTTGAATTGGGGAACAACCTTTGCAAAAGTGGATGAGTCTACACTCCTTTGGGCATTGTTTGGTTTATAATTTTATTTGATCCAGCCATAACATGTGTAGGCTTGGACCCCCGTAGATTCCCCTTGTTAAATGTTTGATCGTATGTGGGACGTGGAATTTTGTGATTGTTTAAAATTGGTATGATCTAAAGCTTGAAATCTTGCATATCATATTTAATTTCATGTCCTGCATCATCTGATCTGGGCATGATGTGCCTCCCAAAACAAAGACTTGAAATCCTCCGTTGTAGGCGCCCAGTCGGAGCTAAGACACAAGAATTTACATATTTGAACACTTACACTCCTGTGTAGGGTAGGGAGTAGGCACCAACTCGCCGTTGAGTGCGATGGTAGAGACTTTTCATCCCAACTCATCATTAGTTCCTCACACAAGATGTAATTATCCTTTTCACAAATTGCCCAATCCCACTACTATGGTCATGCAACTTATCGCTCGTTTGGTACCTTCTAATTGGAATGCGTTGGAATCCATTGCACAATTACACCGGAATCCATGTGAAATGGAATCCTTAATTGCGTTTGTAATTGAAATGCATTGGAATTCAAAAATTGTATTTGGATGCCTATAATTGGAATGCATTAGAATTCTTTAGTATATTCATAGGAGTATATTCATAGGAACCAGAATTTGATTAACTAAATCAGCTTTAATATCCCAAATTAGTGTACATATGTGACATTTGACAAAAACCCAATATATTTTCACCAAAAATGAGGAAATTCCGAGCCTCGAGTGGGCCACAAACGTAAGGATCACAAACAAGCAACTCGCCAACATTTTTTAAACGTCCATTTCGATGACCAGCGTCTGGATAGTTCGGATAATTCTATCGGTGTGATTTTAGTGATGCAGCCGATAATTGGATTGCTTCGAGGTATAATCAGCGTGCCAAGTGTATGGTAGATTGGTAGCCTAGCAACTCCTTTATTACTCGTGCGACTCTCCTACATTTACAAAGGGGGACAAAAAAGCCATTTCACACTAACTACTCTGATTCACAGCAAAACAAAGAGATTTCAAAACACGCCAAAAAGTGTGTTTTCATTTACCTCCAATTCCAGGGTGCCAAATGCACCATTTTGGTGCAATTACCTCTGATTACACCCAATTCTTGAGATCCATGAAACACAACTCTCCATTGGCTATGGGCCATTGTGTCCAAATTCTCATTCCCCTAAGACAATGAGAGAAACCCCTCCCTATAACCCGTAAAATCATAAATAGTTGAGGTTTTTGACACATTTAACTATGGCAAAACCAAACACAAGTGGTCATCTATGTACATGATCTTAGACATCATCATTGGCTAAGATCATCATTGGCTTTTCAGGGCACACCATACTAACCAATAGTGCAAAACCTCAACAAAACATACATGGCAGAGCCCAACTGTTGAACAATCAGGATCTCACACAGATGTGTCACAAGCACACACGTGACAACAGTAAGATCCCAAATCCTACTGTGGCAAATGGCCGTGGCATTACTCTAATGAAAAAGAAGGGATACACATATAATCTAATACAAGCCTACAGAACAGATAGCCAAAAGTTTGCACCTCAAATGAAATAGGAACAGGATCCTCTATCTACTACAATCCTATAGAAAGAAACAGCAAATTTAGAATATGATTTCCCATACAGCGTCATCCAAAAACATTTTTAAGAGGGGAAAAAAACAATGTCATCAGAACAGCAATTCCAAATCAATAATTTTTCAGGAATTCTTTCCCAGGAAATGATTTCTGGACTGGCATCTGAATAGAACCATAGATTGTCCCTCAGACTAAAGTGGAGGTACCATACAATGCTCCGGCCAACAGTTTGTACAGTAAGGTCAAGATTTCAGTTTGTACAAACATGGCCCATTTTTCAGTCATCCAAATCATTGATGTGATACGCCTCACTATGCATGGCTCATTCACCAAAAAATGCCCAAGACTAGAAAATCCTAACCCTTGAATTCATGTCCAGCAAATAGACAGTTCGGAAAGAAAACGCTGCAAAGTCCATATTCAACAAAGGAAAGGCCAACCATTCGATAGCTAGGATCTTCTAAAAGATACATGGCAATTCATAGTGAGACCCCTCGGTGGTGTGTTGACGTGACAAAGTTTTGTGGGCCCCACCATGATGTATGTGTTATATCCAAGAATTGGGTCGAGTGGACCACACTACAGAAAGCAGTGGGGATTGAACGCCTACCACTGAAAACTTCTTGGGCGCCACAGAAGTTTTGGATTAAGTTGGTATTTGTGTTTTCCCTTCATCCAAGTCCGAGTGACGTTATGAATTGGTTGGATGGCAAGTAAACATTATGGTGGGCCCTAGGAATGTTTCAACAGTGGCTGTCATTCTCCCCATTGCTTTCTGTGGTGTGACCCATTTGAGGTTTGGATATGCCTCATTTTTGGGCTCATGACTTAAAATGATCTCGCGAAATGGATGGACGGTGTGGATATAACACATGCACCATGGTGGGGCCCACGGAACTTTGCCACGTCAACACACCACCAAGGTTGGTGGTTGGTGGTGTGAGGCACACCATGCAATCCGCTTCCAGGTTTACATCACTGAACCATGGCCCCGCATCAGTATCTCCGCCCAAGCATTGAAGAACACATCAATCGGAAAAACAATTAAAACCCATGAATGGTCTAATGCAATTCAATCAATCGCATGTCGGAAGTGTTGAAAAATAATACAGAAATAATATTTTCTGTAAAATATTAAAAACCGAAAAATGATGTGGAATCAGGACCGGCTGAAGCACGTATGATAACGCTGTCTTTAAAGCATTATTTGCCCCTACTCAAGCAGATTGAGTATGCTAAAAGGTTACAGGCAAATCGCTTCTAGGATACGATGAGCCTAGTGTGGATCCACATTCAGCAAATACGAGGACCCAACAATGGAACTGTTGTACACAAATGTCTGATAGAAATAATGAAAAGGAAAAATCCCAAAAAGGAGAAGAAATATGAGTTAGACCACTGCACTGGTCTGTTCTTCAGCTAATGGTTCAAATGAACCATTCTAGACCACAACACTAGTCTGTTCTTCAGGCAATAGTTTGGATGACCCTTGCTATCTTGCTGGAGTATCTATTTGTAGGAAAGGACTTGGTTCGTATGAGTATGCTGGAGCGTGATTTTGTGATGGATTGTAGACCCATCCAAGCCCTGTATATATAGGCTAAGATTGCTGGCAGTTTTGGTCCAGGGCCTTTAATCCATATTACCGTTTTCTAGTTGTTGGGAGAAACTAGCCATTATTGGCAGTTTCTGACTGTTGTGCATGTGATGTAATAGCTGCTACATGCAACAGTTTCTGACCGTTTAGACACACTGGCTGGCCGTTTCTAGCTGTTGGGCTAGCCACATGCAACAGTTTCTGCATGATCAACTATCAATTGCATGAGTTACACCTCACTCCAACGACTATATTTCCAGCCTCTATATAAGTCACAGGATCTCATTTAGTCCTCTAGACTCTCAGCCATCTCATTTAGTCCTCTAGACTCTCAGCCATCCATCCACCTTATCTCTCTGTCGTACTCGTCTCGCGCCAGTTCGCGGAAGGTCGCGAAGGAGCGACTCTGCGACATGATGCAGACATGCGAAGTGCAAAGTATACCACTAGTGCCTCTACAGCCACGCTACCTCACATGCCCACACCCGCACACCAAGCCCGTGACCGTGCCCATACCCGATACTCCTCGGACTAGGTGAGTAAACATTATAATACTCCACATTTCTCATATAACCACAAGTTTTTTTCTCTTTTTCCAATGTGAAACTATTCCCAAAACACTTAAAAATGGATTTTTTGCAAACGATTTTATAATATATATATAATATTTTTTATTTAAAATATATTTAAATCAATATTTTACAACAATTTTATGCATCTATTCTAAAGTTGATGGTAGTTGTATAATTATTATTTGTCTATATGTTGATGACATGTTAATAATTAGTAATAAAATACGAGGTATAACTGAAACAAAGAGGTTTTTATCTTCCGTATTCAAAATGAAGGATATTGGACAAGTAGATACCATCCTAGGTATCAAAGTTACAAAAAAAAAAAAAAAAAAAAATTTGTGGGGGTTATGCTTTGTGTCAATCTCATTATATTGAGAAGATACTAAATAAGTTTAACCATCTAAATATAAAAGAAGCTAAAACCCCATTCAATCCAAGTATCAAATTGAAAGAGAATAACAGAAGAGCAGTTACACAACTGGGAGTATGCGAATGCTATAGGGAGTCTTACGTATGTTATGCAATGCACTAGATCAGATATTGCATATGCTATGAGTAAACTTAGTAGGTTTACTAGTAACCCCAATACTAAACACTGGAATGCAATCAGTAGAGTCTTGGTTACTTAAAAGCAACTAAAGATTTAGGGCTATTTTATTCAGAGTTTCCTGCCGTATTGGAAGGATATACTGATGCGAGTTAGATATCGGGTGCAGGGGACAACAAGTCTATTACCGGGTGGGTATTCACCCTATGAGGTGTAGCTATATCTTGGGGATCCAAGAAACAAACCTATAAAACGTACTCAACTATGGAGTCTGAATTTATAGCCTTGACTATAACAGGCAAAAAGGCTGAGTGGCTAAGGGATCTTTTATTATAAATCCCTTTTTGTGTAAAGCCTATTCCAGTTGTGTCACTTAGTGAAGCCACATTAGCTAGAGCCTATAGCGGCACTTATAATAGTAAGTTTAGACATACAAGTCTATGACATAATTATGTGAAACAATTGATTCGAGATGGAATCGTTGAAATTTCCTATGTGAAATCAAATAATAACTTAGCTGACGCCTTTACTAAACCTCTAACAAGAGAGGTAGTACAGACGACATCTAGAGGGATAGGGTTGAAACTCTTCAACCAAAGTTCTACCAGTGGTGGTAACCCAACCTAAAATCAGAAAATCTCTAATTTTGGGTTTAATGGGTAAAAACAAGTTACTAATATGTGGAAATTTTTCAGCACTAAAATTATATACTACCCCATCCATAATAGACAAGTGCTGAGCATTACAAAAGAGGGTTGAGTCTTAGAACTCTTAATGAAATCCAGTCTAAAGGACAAGTGTCTTAATAGTAACGAAGACACTAGAAGGATTTCACTTATGTGGACGTAGAGATGGTGTCGTCTCTCATGAGAGTTGGAGTTTCTCTCGTGATCGTTTATGAAGTAGGATGAGCACATGGCCTTTAATTGTGTTGAGTAAGATTGTGAGAACTCTAATATACACAATAGTGAATGTGTGTAGTTTCCCCAACTCTGTTATCTAGGAATAACTAGTTAAATGTTACGGCTACCATTCATTTCGATAGAGCTTTGAGATACTTACACTAAGGGAAGATTCAAATCGAAAGATATCTTTCTTTATGCATATAAGCTGTTTTTATTCTGGCAGAGATATTTTTTCCGGAAAATATAATTTAAAAATCAAGTGAGGGATTATTGTAAAATATTGATTTTAATATATTTTAAATAAAAAATATTTTTTATATATATATAATAAAATTGTTTATAAAAAATCCATTTTTAAGTGTTTTGGGAATAGTCCCACATTAGAAAAAGAGAGAAACTTTTGTGGTTATGTGAGAAAGGTGGAGTATTATAATGTTTACTCACCTAGTCCGAGGAATATCGGGCAACCGTGTTGGAACACCCGCACACGCGCTCGGGCACAGGCACGAGCACGGTCTCGGTCTCGGTCTCGGTCTCGGTCACGGTTATAGTCACGGGCTCGGTGCGAGGGGGTGGGTATGTGAGGCGCTAGTGGCGCTAGTGGCGCACTTTGCACTTCGCACGTCCGCATCGTGTTGCAAAGAATCGCTCCTTTGCAACCTTACGCAAATCGACGCGAGACGAGTGCGACAGGGAGCTAAGGCGGATGAATGGCTGGGAATCTAAAGGACTGAATGAGATCCTGTGACTTATATAGAGACTAGAAATATAGCCGTTGGAGTGAGGTGTAACTCTTCATGCAATTGATAGTTGACCATACAGAAACCGTTGCATGTGGCTAGCCCAACAATAGAAACAACCCGATCATGTCAAAAAATCAATCAAATGTTGCACTGCGCATATTATACCACATGCACAACTGTCAGAAACTGCCAATAACAACTAGTTTCTCCCAACAGCTAGAAAACGGTCATGTGGATTAAAGGCCCTCGACCAAATCTACCAGCAATTCGAGCCTATATATACAGGGCCTGGATGGGTTTACAATCCATCATAAAATCACACTCCAGCATACTCATATGAACCAAGTCCTTTCCTACAAACAGACACTCCAGCAAGACAGCAAGGTTCATCTGAACCATTGCCTGAAGAACAGACCAGTGCAGTGGTCTAACTTATATTTCTTCTTCTCCTTTTTGGGATTTTTCATTTTTATTATTTATACCAAACATTTGTATACAAGAGTTCCATTGGTGGGTCCTCGTATTTGCTGAACGCAAATCCACACCCGGCTCGTCGTATCCTAGAAGTGATTTGCCTGTAACCTTTCAGCATACTCAATCTACTTGAGTAAGGGCAAATAATGCTTTAAGGACAGCGTTCTCATACGTGCTTCAGCCTGTCCTGATTCCACATCATTTTTCGGTTTTTCATATTTTACAGAAAATATTATTTCTGTATTATTTTTCAACAGGAAGCCTGCTTCAAATTATCGAAACCGAATATCAATAGTTCTAACTATATATCTCTCTCATCGAAAGAAATGAATCCTACACCCAAAAAAATAAATAAATAAATAAATAATAAAAAATAGAGAACATGGAGAGATGGGATTAAGAAACATACCCAAATTAGAAAAAACAAATGAAAAATCAATCATATAAAAAAAAAAAAAACCCAGATTTTAGTTCTCAAAATGGAAATTCCCAAATGGGTATTTAAGCCTAGAAACCCAAAAAAGCTTATAAATGGAAAATGGAAATAAAAGAATGCTGCAGAAAAAGAGCTATGCATGTGAGACAAGGATAGGAAAGGAAATAAAGGAAAAGAGAAGGGCAATATCGAGGTGATTAAAACCTGCAGAAGGAGAGCTCCAATGCCCCCTGTGAAATATGGAAGCCTCCATTTCAAACGAGAGAGAGAGAGAGAGAGACGTCTCATGTTTTGGTTTAGAAGGGAAGGAGGAATGGTACGGTAGGAGGCCAGTATATTTGCAAAGTATACACGTGTTTTCAGTTCCAGAAAATGGAGGACATGGTTCAGTAATCCATACCATTGATCTGTTGAGGCCCATCTTGGATAGTCTTTGAAATTATTTTTATAGGAAAATAAATAAATTTTTAATTTTTGGTCAGTATATAACGATTAGAAAGACAAATATAACGGTCTACATTTGATTAAAAAATCCTGATTTTGATCGGTGGGATCTTTATATTGAGGTTTGCTTGAATACATCCCAACGATCCAAATGATTTCTCACTTTGTACAGCGAAAATAAACAAATAAAAAGGTTTCAATTTTATTCACTCCAAAAAGTTTTAATCCCTCACCCATTCCTGCAAAACGAGGTGATTGAACGTCCTTATCGCGGGCCCATCTTGATGTATTTATCATATATCCACGCTGTTCATCCGTTTTTTTAGATTATTTTAGTGCATGAAACGAAAGATGAATAAGATCCAAGTATCGAGAAGACCACACTCAAGGAAACAGTAGTGATTGAACGTCCTGCCGTTAAAAACTTCTTAAGGCCCACCTTAATGTTTGGGTAATGTTTATTTGCCATCTGAACTATTGATAAGGTCACATAAACCTGGATGAAGTGAAAAAAATAATTATTAGCTTCGTCAAAAACTTTCATGGCGCATTAACAGTCAATCGCCATGGTTTCTTACGGTGTGGTCTACATAAGAATTGGATCTTCTTTAGTTTTAGGCTAATATCCTAAAATGATATGGAAAAACAGATGGACGGAGCAGATATAGAATACATACATCAAGATGGGCCACATAGTAAGGGTCGCACCGTCTTGGGTGAGGCCGGTTCGGTTTAATTGCGTCCAGATTTATTCTGGCGAACCTGTGAATTCCACACGCAATCACACGTGCCAATATGGAACAGTCGTGCGAGATCGTATGTTTAGATGGGTGGGCCGTAATGTTCACCTCTTCTACCCTACGGACCATTTTAACATATCAGGTGGGCCATGGGACGTATCGTAAAAGAAAATTTGAACGGCTGGAAATTATTTTTTTTAAGCAATTTTTTTCTTTGTATATTTATGCACACCTGGAGAGAGAAACTGGCTGATTTTTTAGGTAGAAGATGGATGAAATATTTCCAACCAGATGGAAAGCTGGGATTTATCACACGTTTTTTATATTTGCATGTGTGACTGCACGTGGATTGAGATGGCGCACACGTATCGAATTAGTAAACCTCGAATCTAACAGTGTTGGATAATGTTTGACGGAGATGGGCTGCCCACCATGATGTATGTGTTTCATCCATTTGTTTACGCATCAATTTATGGCTTGTTCCAAAAAATGAGAGGGATATAAATCTCACCACACCACATTAAAATAATAGTGATTGGATATCTACCATTAAAATCCTCCTAAGGCCTACTGTACTGTTTGTTTTACATCTAATTCGTTGATTAGTTCATATAGGCCCAGATAATTGGAAAAAACAAAGATAAGCTTGATCCAAAACTTTTATGCCCCCAAAAGGTTTTTAATAGCTGACGCTCATTCAAAACTGTTTCATATAATGTAGGCCACTTGGGATTGAAATATAACTTACTTTTTGTCTCATGCCATAAAAGGATCTGAAAAAATAGATAGACGGCATGGATGAAACACATACATCATGGTAGGACCCATGTAGCACCGACCACCGGCCATTTGGGTGGACCACCGGCCTTTTGGGTGGCAGGGGAGTAGCCCATCCGTTTCCGGATAATGTTGGGTCTGGATTGCTGGTCCAACTTGTCATATGCAATTACGAACGCCTAAGTTACTGCACAAGGATAATGGGTGGGGCCACTACAATGTAAGTGAGAAATCCATTCCATTCATCCATTGTGCGAGATCATTTCATGGGAAACGGATTGGCTACTCCCCCCCACCGGCCAATGGCTGGTGTTCGGTGGTCTGTGGGCGCCACTATGATGTATGTGTTTCATCCATGCCGTCCATTTATTTTTATAGATCATTTTATGATATTATACAAAAAAAAATTAGGTACATCCCATTCTCAAGTGGACCACATTACAAGAAACAATATTGAATCAACGTCGACCATTAAAAACTTTTTGGGGGCCATAAAAGTATTGGATCAAGTCGATCTTTGTTTTTTTTCTCTTCATCTGGGCCTTTATGACTTAATCAACAGATTGGATGTCAGATAAACAGTACGGTGGGCCTTAGGAGGATTTAAATGATGGATATCCAATCACTATTTATTTCCTGTGGTGTGGTCCACTAAGATTTATATCCCTCTTATTTTTATGATAAATAGCTAAAATAATCTTTAACAATGGATGAACGGATTTGATGAAATACATACATCATGGTGGGGCCCACAGACCACCGAACACCAGCCACGGGGCTGATGTCAGGGTGCGAAAGGATTTAACAAAAAATCCACACGGGGATTAGGTATTACCCTGCCATTCCGAGCACGCGACAGGCAAGGATAGTACCCAATCCGTGTCTCTCTAAAATGTATAAACGACGGGGCCTGGATTAGGTACTACCCCGCTTATTCGCGACAGGCCGAGACTCCGACGGCCACTGAGGGGCCAACGTGATATATTAATTTTATCAATACTGTTCATCTATTTTTACATATAATTTCAGATTATAAAATAAAAAATAGAGAAGATCAAGGCTCAAATGGACCACAAAGTCAAGAAATAATTCTTACCGTTGAAAAATTCTTAAGGCCATATAAGTTTTGAATCAAGATGATATTTGTTTTTTTCACTTCATCCCTGTACATATGACTATATAAATAGGTTGGATGGAAAATAAACAACACGGTGGATCCCAAAAGGGTTTCAATGGTGGATATCCTTAGCACCGCTGCTTCCTATGGTGCGGTCCACTTTAGACTTTGATCTGCCTTATTTTTTGTCCAGTACTCTAAAATTATATGGAAAAATAGATGAACGGTGTAGATAAAATTCATGCATCACGATGGCCCCTCAGTGGCGGTTAGAGCATCTGCTTGTCTTGATCTCTGAATAGGCCACTGCAGTACCTAATCCGCGCCCCTCGTTTACACTCTCGTAGGACTCGGGTTGCATCCTACCCCAGCCCGGACGGTAATCCGTCCAGACAGGGCTCTATGGGACCTACCGTAATGTAAGGGCGTGTTTGGCAGGGCGCTGGATGTGGGCTATCTTGAGATTAGGAGGGTTATCCTGCGCCATCTCATCCCATCCCCCGTTTGGGATGGCGGGATGTACCTCACCTCGTAAACACCGCCCTTTGGCTAACATGAATTCTGCCAATCCCAGAATGTGATTTTTCACCTCTATGTGGGGCCCACCAAGATATCAATGAGATATCCACTCCGTCCATCATTTTCACCGGCTTACATTTAGCCATAAATCTGTTTTAAGACAAATATAAAATAGTGAGTGGGGCACACCATAAGAAGCAGTGTAGATGCAAACCCATCCATTTGGGACGGTCCAAACAAACTGCTGTATATCCCATGAGCTATCCCAAACCCATGAGATCAAGGGACCAACACTGACACCACCATCATTACCTTAAAATCCATTCCATCCCACCTAATCCCATGGAATTGGTCCGGCCAAACTCCCCTAAGTGTTTTATTCACTATTCATCACTTTTCTTAGATAATTTTAAGGTATTAGCCAAAAAAACATAGGGTGGTAAAGGGATTAAGTGGACCATAAGGTGAGAATTGAACTTTCACCATTAAAAACTTCTTGGGAGCTGGAGAAGTTTCGAATGAAGTTGATGCCTGTTTTTTCACTTCATCCACTTCTACATGACCTTATGAATAGGTTGGGCGGTGAAAAACGTCAGGGTGGCCCTTAGAAAGGTTTCAACGGTGAGTGTCATTATCACTACAGCTTCCTTTGATGTGGTCCAAAAGAGCTGCAGACCTGCATCATTTTTAAGACTATAACTTAAAATATCTGAGAAAAGTGATGAACGGTGTGGATACAACATTTACATCACGGTAAGCCCACATAGCCCGTCCAGGCTGGGTAGGACGCAATCCGCGTCCACTTTCGTAGAGACGCGGATTGGGTACTGTCCCCCGCCTGTAACAGGCTGGGGCTAAGGGTGGCCCGCCGTGATGTGTGTATTTATCCACACCGTCCATCTTTGTCTTATATCCATGCCGTCTGTCAATTTGCTTCCGGAAAAAAAAAAATGCAGTAGATCCAAATCTCTAGGTGATGATTGACTATTAAAAACTTTTGTGGGCCACAAGTTCTAGATTAAGCTGATATTTGTGTGGTCCCTTCATCCAGATTTTTGTGACATTATCAAAATATTGGATGGCAAGTAAACATTCCCGTGGCCTCCAACAATGTTGTAACGGTAGGAATTTAATCAATAGTGTTTCCTGTGGTGTTGTCCACTTGAAATTTATATATTCTTCATTTTCCGGTTCATATCCTAGAATGAGCTAGGAAAATGGATGAACGGTTTGGATATAAGACAAATATACAAAGGTGGGTCCCACTGTCACGCTTAAAGTGGGTCCCACAATTTGGACGGTTTGATTTGACTTATTGGGATATGTATACAATTTCGGGGTGCATGCATACTCTAATTCTTTACTGGAAGCACCTACAAGCCTGCAAGCAAGCAGAACATCATGTTGAATAAGGTGATCCCCATCGTCAAGATGGGGTATCTGGAAAATCAGCACCGTCCGTTGTACATGAATGTGGACTGTGGACTAGTTCTATCAAATCTTGAATTCTTTTATATAGGGCTGTCCCAGGGGTATCAATGGTTCGGATCAGGCTAGCCCCAGCACTGCCAAACACTATAAGGGCGTGTTTGGACGGGCACGCTGCGTTGGAGTAGCCTGTATTAGGCTGGATAGGGTACTCAAATCCCACGTCGTCCGAGAAGCCGCCTGTTTGGACAGGCGCTGGATTCGATTTGGAGAGAAAATCCACTGGATTGGGGCAGATTTCGTCGCTGGATTCGACGGGTTATCTCCCGTACGGCCCAATCCTGCGGGATTCGGCGCTGGATTTCTCTGTTTTCATTCTCCCTGTCTTTCCCCTTTTCGATGTCAATCCCTTTCCGTTGAAATCTCATTCACGGGGTTTCTTGGGCTGGGATTTGGCGGGAGGGTCAGGAAGATATGGTGGCGGGTACACATGAGGTATGGCGCGAAAATGGGTTTATAAGAAGCCGTATCAGCTCGCGATGGTTGTCACCAGTCGAGCCGGCGCTGCCATCGCGAACTGACGGTCTTCTCCGGCGGAGGTAGGTCCTCTTCCTCGTCCAAATGCTATGAGTAAACCCCCATTTGAATTGCATGTTGGATCTTGGCCTAATCCGTGTTGCGGCTGAGATGTGGGATGAAGTGGTTTTTCATGCTTGTCTTGTATGAGGCTTCGTCACATGCGAGACAGGCCCTCCGATATGGAGTCGGCCTGTGTCGTCCGCTCCGACGGCATTGTTTCACATACCGATTTATGCGGGGGTGGATTTTCGTCTTCTGTTTTTAAACGTGATTCCTGTCATGCTTTTCCAGTTATTTTTTCGGATTGAGTCTATGCTATCTTCTGCTATGTTGGTAGATCAACCGCAGGATTTCTCTATTGTTGCTATATATGAGATGGATTTTCATTTTTAGGATTTTACACTTGCACATTATATACCTGCTATTTATAATCATGTTCTGCAAATAAATTTTTTCCATATAAAGTACATTTATATATGAACTGTTGATATCTGTTTTGTAAGGCAGCTATGAATTTTTATGGCTTCCTTTCTCGGTCAAACAAATGGTTGCAAATCATGATTTGTGGAATTTCTGGGATCACCTTCAGTGTTACAATGGAATTATTTTGTGAACTCTCTTCCAGTGGTGTCTGTTTGGGTTGCATACAATATATATTTTTAGACTCTTCGACAAGTCAATTGTGACCGTAGTTGAAGCCTCCTCATTTATGTAATTTCCATCTCTGGATAGCTAACTTCTTGTAAAATCCCAAATCTGTAGTCATTTTTTGATCTTCTAAATCTGCCATGAAAAATTTAAGTGTATGAAGTCCTTATGTTGGTGTTACTGTTGACTGTTGGTTTTTATCATTTCCTTTCAATCTTTTCCTCCTCTTCTTTTTGGTTGAGTATATATGTATTTTCTTCTTCTAAGTACTGAATTTCCTGATATATACCAGATAGATTTCTGCTACATGTCACATGGAATTCCCAGGATTACATCAGATGGTTTGTTCTGTTCTTATATCAATTGCATGATTGGAGAGTTGTTGCTATATCTCATCTGGATTTGCTATTGCTGGATTTTTCAGCAAGACATCATAATCATGTTTTGAATAATCAGGTTCTTTTTTCCAATTGTACATGTATGATAGTCTCATCAGTGTATAAATGAGTCATATGGATTTTCATGGCTTGTTCAACTCATGGACTGTATGCCTTGTGATCCAGTGGAATCATTTTTTTGGGCTCTTAGTACATGGATTAAATGACAGTTCCATCAATGTATACATGCAAGCTGTTTAATTTTACACTATTCATCTATTAATGCATTGTTCTCCTTAGATTCCTCTGATGAATTTTTCAAGCTTTTAAAATACATGTATGCATGATACTGCTATCAATGTATACATGTATACAGTTTAACTGTTCTTTATATTTCTCTTCTAAAACCAGTGTTGTATTTGGTATTCCTCATGTAGCATTACTGAAATGAGATTGTTTTAGCTATAACGATTGTGAAATATACATTTTCTATCTACCTGGGATAATGACCAAAATGTAGGCAACTGATTGAGTGTTTATTACCGTTGTCAGTGCCTCAATATTATTCCATTTACTTCTCCTATTCTCTCTATCATGTCCTTCAATCACAACTTCTCTGGACATGTGAGAAGGGTGTATTCTTTTTGCATTTTTCCCATAGACCTGCTGTTAATGTTGATTAGCAGTTCCACATTCACCAACATCTTTTTCTCTCTTTTTATTTTGGATGAAGATTTGCACTTATATTTCATTTTGCTGTTCTAATAACTTTCTATGCTCGAACACACGTAAGGCCTTCGCCTCTTTCTGGCGGTTATAGCCAGCAAACCTTAAGTGAATGCGGACCACCTGGTCCACCTACTGATAAGGTACATCTTACAGTGTGAAAGAAACAATGTATTTGATAATAATGTTGCAGAAGTTCCTTAAATCAATCCGAACCCTTCGTCAATTTTCATATGGGATACTGATAAGAAATTTGGGTCTTTGTTAAAGTGAGAAAGTAGTTAAATTGCATCTGGACGTGATTTCCATCAGAAATCTCTTGACTTGCTAGGAGCTATAGTCTTCCCTATTTTCTACCCCTATTGGTAGGATCTCTGTGCGGGAAACTTTTGTTGGTTGGCTTTTATTATTATACTGCGAATCATAAACTAATATCTGTCAGTTGTGTGGCCCACTGTCTAAGCTTCGGCACATGAATTAGTTGTGATTCTCTACAGTACATGAGCCCACTGGATGAACATGTAGTCAATGTACAGTGGGAGACTACAACTTAATGTGTTTTATGAATCCTGACTTAATGTGCTTCAACGGAAGATTCTGTGTATCATACTTTGTCGGCAAAAGATAGGGGAGAATTGTCCTTGAAGTTCCTATTTTCTTTTGGAGCATCTGCACAAAGCCCCTTGAACTTGTATGTATTTGCATTTGTGTTTCTTACTGTATATAAAGAATGGAAATGCTTCCTTAACTCTTGTTAATATAATGATTGTGAAATATACATTTTCCCTCTTACAGTACATTTATATTTGAACTGTTGATATCTGTTTCATAGGGCAGTTATGAATTTTTTTGGCCTACTTTCTCACCAAACAAATGCCTGGTAATCCAAAGTTTGTGGAATTATTCTGTGAACACTCTTTCAGTGGTGTCTGTTTGGGTTACATAAAGTGTATATTTTTAGACTGTTTGAGGTTGCAATTGTGACATTCTGTTAACCCTCCTCACTTATGTATTTCTCATATCTGGATATCTAACTCCTTGCAAAATGCACATACAGGGGATATTTGATATGAATTGATGCAATATATTTGTATATATATGAGAAATTGTATTCATCAAGTTTCAGGAATTCATTGGTATATTTTCTATGGATTGCCTCTTGTTGGTTTCCAGCAAACCCATGTTGAGGAACTTGTGTATGCCCATACATTTCCATCTGTTTCACTATTCATTTGCAATTGTATCCTGTTATCTTATGGATACATTTCTATGGATTGCAGCAGTAAGTATCCAATGATGGTTCCATGATTCAGATGACCCCACCATTTAGTCCAAACAATGCGTTTAGAGGCACTATCATTTTGAACTACAGTTAGTAAAGTGGAATAGCCAAATTGTAAGTTCCTTAGCATTGATATTTTACCCCTGTGGGATCCAATTGCTTGAAAAAGGGCAATGAGATTAGAGCTCGTCCAGGCCATAAATATCTTGAAAAAGGGCTGAAATTCAACACCCAACTCAGGAATTTCATTGCTTGTAGGTGAGTCTCTTCAAATACTCCTTCAAGCTTGCGTCTTTCTTTGGTTTTATGGAGTGAGTGCTGATTTAATTATGGTGGGTTTTTCTTCTTGAGTGGTTTTCTTCTCAAGAGAAAATAAAAGCTGAGATGTGGATTTTGGTTAGAAGGGTGAAAAGATTGCATGTTAAACTGGTGGGTTGTGCTTGTTTTCTTGCAGGTTTTTTTTCACTTGTGGGATCCACAAGACTGCACTTTTTGAGTGGTGGGTTGTGTTTGCTTCCTCGAGTTTATTTGTGCAGGACTGGAAATATTGCATTTTTGTTGTGGATGGTGTTGTTCACTTCATTCCTTTCTTGTGGAAGTCAAAAGATTGCATTTTGATTGGTGGGTTACTTTCAAGATTTTTCTTTTACGGGGAAAAAAAACCAAACACTTCCAATCATGAAATCGTGTGTTTGTTCACTTGCTATTCTTCATACAGAAAATGGAATTTGGAATGTGGATTGTTCTTACAGAAGATGGAAGTTGGAATGTGGATTGTTCCAAATTCCATCTTCTAACAAAAGATGGAAGTTGGAATGTGGATTGTTCTTTTTCACCTGATTTTTTCCATTCTTACAGAATAGAAAATATTGCATCTTGACTGGGGTGTTGTGTTTGTTCAGTTGCTATTATTCTTCAAAAAGCCAGTGGGATTGCATTTTGATAAGTAGGGTGTTTTCTTTTTTTCTTTAATTTTCTCTTACACTATCATCTGAGATGGAATTTGGAATGATGGGTTTTGCTTGTTCTCTTGATTTTTTTACTCTTACAGAACTGATAGATTGGATTTTGATTGGTGGGTTGCTTTGTTTTTGGAGCATTTCTCTTAACAAAAAAGATTGCATTTTTCAGTGGTGTGTTGTGTTTGTTCACTTGCTATTCTTCTTATAAAAGCAATAAGTTGCATTTCGATTAGAGAGCATTTTTCATTTTCCCCTGCTGATAACTCTCTCACATAGGAAATAAGATGGAACTTGGAATGGTGGGGTATTGTGTTTATTTTTTCAGAGGTTAATGATTGCATTTTTGAGTGGTGTGTGTGTTTATCTTCTGAAATTTTCTCTAACAGAAACTAAAAAAGATTGCAATTTGGCACCGGGTTGTGTTTGTTCATTTGGTTTCATCTCTCATAACTGTTAATGTTGAATTTGTCCAGTGGCGTGTGTTTGTTCTTAATGGTAGATATTTTTGGCTCGTTATCTAGTAGTTGATATTGCACACTCCATTCATCTTTAAAAAGACAATGACTTTTATACACACATGGGATATTTGTTGTCTATGCAATGGTGTATGACGGGACTTCCTTATTATATTCATGTGTTGACTTAACTGAAGGAATATTTCCATTACATGTTGTTCCAATTTTCAGGAAACAGTGTTGAGCACACCGTTCTTGTTCATTACAGAGACGCTTAGGAGGTACATTTCTACACCATTGTATCATTTTGGAAGACTGACAGTTGCATTATTCACTGCATATTATATCATTTTTTTAAAACTCTCTGTCTCCAATTTAGCTAGTTTTTCAGAAATCTGTCGTATAATCTTAATTATTTTAACCCTCGAACCAGATTCTAGACATGGGTCAGGATTTGGAATTGGACTCCATCTCTTTAGAATTTGTCAGGAAATAAAGGGTTGTGAAATGTGAACTTCTTAAGTTATAATCATGTGTGAACTTACCCCACCATATAAATTATTCAACCTTTTCTCGAAGAGTAGATGGAAGGACTTCTGAGTATACGAAGCTGATGGTGTTGGTTATCAGTTGGCGATGGAGTGTGAAGAATTAGGAGAAGATACAGATAATGTCATGGTTGCAAGGGCGATGATGGCTTGTGTGGCGGCTGTCGGGGGATACTTCGTGAATATATGTTCAAACAACCCTCTCGTCATGGAGAGGATGAGCGCACCAGGTTCATCAACTCTATCATTAGGGCCAGTGACCGGGATTGTGTCACGCAACTTCGGATGAATCGATCGACGTTCTTCGATCTATGTACCCAGCTACGCGAGAAGACCGTGCTGCGTGATACTTGGTGTGTGAGTCTTGAAGAACATTTAGTAATGTTCCTACACACATTGGGGCACAATGTTCGGAATCGCGTAATTGGTCATAGATTCATTCGATCAGGTGAAACTGTGAGTCGCCACTTTCATAGTGTATTGGATGCAATTGTGTCGCTGTACCCAATTTTTGTTAAACAGGCTGGACCATCGACTCCATCTGAGATTCAGACAAACACAAAGTGGGCTCCTTACTTTCAGGTATTAATTATGGTGGGTCATATTTCCACATACGTATGTTATACTACCCTTCATTCACACATTCATCCAACGTATCTAGGATTGTGTTGGGGCAATTGATGGTACACACATTCCTGCTCATGTGCCTGCCGGTGACCATGCGAGCTTCCGCAATCGGAAGGGGGTCCTCTCCCAAAACGTACTGGCGGCGTGTTCATTTGATATGAACTTCATTTACATATTGGCTGGTTGGGAGGGTTCTGCTTCGGATGCGAGGGTCTTACACAACGCTCTGAGTCGATCAGATGATCCCTTGCTTGTCCCACATGGTATTTGGCTATCTTTTAAGAGATTGCCAGTCTATTTCATCACGTTGACTTATGTTATTGTAAATTGAATGGGACTTTGCTTCAAATGTGTAGGAAAATATTACGTTGTCGATGTCGGTTATGCACATTCACCCGGTTTTATGGCTCCATACCGGGGCGTTCAATACCACTTACAGGAGTATCGAACCGGGAGAGTACCTGCCAACATGAAGGAGCTGTTCAATTATCGGCATGCACAGTTGCGCAATGCAATTGAGCGTTGTTTTGGTGTTATGAAAGGCAGATTCCCCATCCTGAAGACCGCCATGCAGTATGAATTCCATACACATATCTAAATTGTGATAGCCTGCTGTGTCTTACACAATTTCATACGTATTAGACCGAGATCGAAGAAGAGATGAACTACTGGCCAAGTATCTCCCGCGATGGAGAGAGTAACCCAACGCCTCACGAGGTTTCAACGAACGACGAGCGACAATGGTTACTGTGAGCATCTCAGCGTGAAAAATATGATTGGAATTCCATGCGCGATGTTATAGCAACCAGAATGTGAGCAGATGCGCAACAAAATAGTAGGGCTAGATAATTTATCGCTATTTTTGGAACAATTTCCATTGCTGTTATTTACTTTCTACATCATGTTACGTACGTATAAATGGAATTGCAATCTTCTAATCTCTGAGATGGTAGAGTCATGCTTGTATAGAGATATAAGTACGATGTTTTGGAACATGGATCTTTTAAAATAGGGATCATATTCTTATGATTATGACTGACTTTATGCAAATCATCACATGTATTTGATATTCAGGTGGTATGGCAGACAGGATGTCTACTGATCCATCGACACCATCACATTCACCGGCGAAGACACCAGTGATGCCAACACGATCCTCCTCACGCACGAGGACGGTGAAATCCCTGGCCGAGCCTGCGTCCCGAGCCTCAAAAATAAAATAGACTCTCGATATGGATCAAATTATGATTGACATATTTTTGGAACAAGTGGCATTGGGACGTAAGGGCGATAATGGTTTCAAACGTGAGGCGTACCAAATTGCCGCCGACGCCGTTACAAAGCATACTAATGTAGTCCTCAAGTGGCAGAATGTCTCTAACCGACTAAGGTATTACAAGCGGGAGTACACTGCAGTGAAGGAAATGCTGGCGGCGAGCGGGTTCGGATGGGACAACGAGCGGATGGTGGTGACTGCTCCTGATGAAGTCTGGGAGGAATATCTCAAGGTATAAGATTTTCGTTATAAAGTGAAAATTTATCACTCCACAACACTTCTTACTGTACTTACTACTCATTAATGTACGGTTGCAGTCTCACCCGCGTGCGGAGAAACTCCGGGGTAAACGGATTGAGAGAATGGATGATCTTGTAACCATCGTTGGTTCGGACCAGGCATCAGGACGTTTTGTCCAAGGCAGTAGGACTATAGCCACATCAGCATCATCATCTCGTCTTCAACAAGAACTCAATGATGCATGGAGAGAGTTGGATGATGACCTCGATGATACAATTGACTTGTCAGATGATTTTGGCACTGACTCAGAGGACCATCCCATTTTCGCCGAGACAGTCCTTCGATTGGACAACATGGCTCACGTAGCACTCCCACGTCTAATTCTAATGCCACTCAAAGTGGGAGTGCAGGCAGGAAACGTTCGTGCCCTGCTCGTCCTTGTGAAGTACTCGGGGCCTCTCTGGGGACTGTTGCCGACTCAATGCTTAAATTTGGCCTAGGCAAGTCGGTGAATCGCACTTCTAAAGTACTTGATATACTAGAAGAGGTCCAGGGCCTGACCAACTCAGAGTTCTTTGAGGTTGGTCAGCTCTTGAGTAAGGACAAGGATCTAGCATCGTTTTTTGTGAGTCTACGACCTGAGCGTCGCATTGACTGGTTGAAGAAAACACTTCATGACCACTTTGGTGATCGAGGTGTCGGATCCATCTGGGAATCTGCATGAAGTGGTTTGTTGTTTTGGTTGTTAGTTGTTGGTCTGTAATAACTTTGAATTACATGATTTTCTTGGATGATTTGCTAACTTGCTAATCTTTTTGGAGCAGACACATGGTAGTATATACGAATATGACAATTCTCGGCTTGACCATGACTTTTCTGTAATCAATTATACTTTTATGTTTTCACATGCATCCATTAGATAGTTTATATACTTTGGTGATCGAGGTGTCGGATGAATTGGACTGCTTGGAAGGGTACGCATATCCGCCAATGGTTTTGTTTTCAACATGTAATTGTTTGTTTTTTTTTTTTTTTTTTTTTTTTCCGATGCTATTCGATAGGAGAATACTGCATGTCTAGTTAGTTATTATCATTTTTATTCCAACACGTTTCTCGTGCTAAGTACGCGCATGTCATTGCAGATGAGAAAGGATAAATATTACGTCGTTTTGGTGGGGCGTAGGCCTGGCATATACATATCTTGGGACGATGCTCGGGTGGAGGTCGAGGGGTATAGTGGAGCAAGACACCGCGCATTCAGGAACTGGAAAGAGGCAATGGCATGTTGGGACGAGCACTTCAACAAGACATGTGCATCGTCAAGACCTTGCACGGCATCTCAGGCGGTTCAGGTCGCTGCATATTCTGATGACCTCTACATCCACCATTCTTCTTCACAGTCCAGCCGACAGCCGATGCTGACCGCACAGGCGTCGACGACCATGGTTTCTAAGGCCGTGTCGAGTGATGATCTTCCCCCATCACCCCGGTTAGATGGGAAGATATTTTGTGCTCTTCTAGTTGGCGTCGTAGTCCTGTTTCTTGCCTTCCTTGTGAATTTTAAATTCTAGCCCTATTTGGATGATTGTCACTGTTATTGTGTCACTAGCTACTTTTTCTTTCTTTTTGCCAAACAACGCTGGTTATCATGTTTTCATACATCGTTATTCTAGCTTACTGCAAAATGTTTTGGGATCCATCTCTATCCAACCACTGCCACGTGATGTGGTTTATGCGGATTTATAGACATGTCCCCTACTGACAATAATGTTGATTGAATAATTTTTTCTTTGCCAATTTCATGAGACATAAATCGTGGGCCTCGAACGATTTTATGACCTATGAAAATACCGGTCTGGTCGGTGCTCTTTGGAAACCATAGCCATCATGTGGCAGTTTCATCCTTTCCGTTCATACATTTTTACATATCATTTTATGGCTTGATCTCAGAAATGAGAGGTGGATTGATATGGTGGTGGACCACACCACACCTAAACAATAATGATTGGACATTCAGCTCTTAAGTCCTCGTAAGGCCACTTGTACTAATTTATTTGACGTCCAATAGATTGATTAGGTCATACAGTCCCAGATGATTTGGAAAAAAAAAAAAAAAAAAAAATGCGCTTGATCCAAAACTCAAGTGAGCCAGAAGAGAGGAAACAATGGGGATTCGGTGAGCACCGTTGAAACATTCTTATGGACATGAAAGTTTTGTATCAGGATATCACGCCAGGTTCTTTCACTTTATCCTATTGAGAGTGACGGAATAAACGGTTTGGATGGCCCATAGACATCAGAATGGAGCCTAGGAAGGTTTCAACGGTACAAATTTCTTTACCGTGCATTTTCCCTCTTATGTGACCCAATTGAGTTGTGGATCCAACGATTTCTCTATCAGACGTCCTACAATCAGTGTATACAAACGTATGGATGGAGTGGATTAATCAAAATCATCATGGTGGGCCCCACCAGCATCCTTGCACTGGAGCTTGCTTCCAAAGACTTTCGGTGGAAATCCGCGTCCATTGGCGGGAGACGGTTATCACCATCCTTTGTAGTTGCCAAAAGTGAAAGCGCCTGTATCCACGTTCCAGTGATCCAGCGCATGTACGCAGCTTCCAATCTTGCGCCCGTCTAAACATGCACGCACTCAACCCAATCCCATCCAGCGTGCCCGTCCAAACATGCCATGGGTTGGACGCTGGATACAGCAATCCAGTGGGATTGCATGCAATCCACTGACACTGCATTGGATGGCGTGCACTCCACCCTAATACAAGCTAATGCAATCCAGCGTGCCCGTCCAAACACGCCCTAAGGCCCTTGGCCGGAGCCAGCTTGGCCCATCATAGCAGACCCACAGCCCAGCCCAACCCAAAAATTGATCGAATCCCTTTCCCACTTGAATGTTTCTAATCCATCCGTTGATGTGGGCCACACATGCACAAAACAAAAGTTGAGATTTAGCACCATGGAACAAAGGGACCGTATCACATGAAATGGGGCCCACCTTGGGCTGGGCTAAACATGTTGGGCTAAAATGATTTGAGTCCAAGCCCATAATGGAGATCGAAGCCCGGCCCACATGCTAAAATAATGTTTAAGCTCAGTCTAGAGCCGGTGATAAGTGGCC
This sequence comes from Magnolia changhungtana, assembly GCA_030180095.1. NCBI lineage: Eukaryota > Viridiplantae > Streptophyta > Magnoliopsida > Magnoliales > Magnoliaceae > Magnolia > Magnolia changhungtana. Next base: position 11,959,232 of record JASAUF010000421.1, on the reverse strand, counting down.
CACCTCAAGGTGCGTGTGGAGCTGGCAGAAATCATCTGATTGACATCGCTGGCAAAGAACGTTGGAAGTGGATACCTCAATCTGAGCCGTTGAAATCGTCCTCCCACATGCGGTTTTCATTTTTTGTTTTCTAGACTTTTGATGGGTGGCCTATGAGAAGTGAGTTGGATATGATTGACGGGTCAGATCAGTTGATCGAAATGCACGCTTGTCCAAATGCCACTGAATTATGAGAGATATGGACCCATTGTGGATGATCAGTGGAACAAAAACATGTACTATTGTGGATTCAGTTGAGAGCAACGGCCTTAAATTCAGTTGAGGAAAAAACAGTAAGGTGGGCCACACATGATAGACAGTCCACATCGAAGTGGACCCAACATAATGAATAGCGGATATTGATGGTGGCCCCATAGGATGGACGGTCCACATTCAAGGCGGGCCACACATGATAGATGGTCCACATCAAAGTGGGCCCAACATGATGGATGGCCTAGATTAACTGTGCCCTATATGATGTACGATCCACATTAGAGTTGGGCCCCACATGACGTACAGTGGAATCTCAGGTGGAGCGCACATAGTGGTCGGTGGATATCTAAGGTAGTCCCAGATGATGGATGGACCACATCGAAGGCCCCACATGATGGACGACCAACATCAAGGTGGGCCCATCTGATGGATGATAGATATCAAAGGTGTCCCTCACATAATGGACAACGGCTATCAAAGGTGGACCTCGCATGATAGAAAACCCATATCAAAGGTTGGCCTAACATGATGGACGGTCCATATCAAAAGTTCCCTAAACAAAATCAAAGGTGGACCTGGCATGATAGATAACCCATACCAAAGGTTGGCCTGACATGATTGACAGTCCATATCAAAGGTGCTCCCCATAGATGGTAGAGATCAAAGGTGGCCCTCACATGATGGACGACCACATCAAGTTAGGCACACCATGATAGACATTGGTGGATCTGGCATGATAGATTTACCCCATATCAAAGGTTGGTCTAATATGATGGACAGTCCAAATCGTGATGGACGATTAATATGAAAGGTCCGGTATGATGGACGTCCTACATCTAAGGTGGGTCTAGCATGATGTATGACCCACAAGGAAAGTGGGCCCCACATGGTAGACAATCTACATCGAAGGTCCCCCACATAATGACTGTGGACATCAACGGTGGGCCCTACGAGATGGATGTCCTCACATCCACATCTAAGGTGGGGTGATGGTTGGTGGATTTTGAAGGTGGCCCCACGAGATGGACGACTTACATTTAATGTGCCCCCACCTTTAGTTGCTCATTCATCTCGATTGAATGACGACTTTTTTTACGCACATTTACACACTGTGCCCACCTGGGAATTCCACCTGGATACTGAACCCTGCTCATTCATCTCGATTGAATGATGTTAGCTATATGATCAGTAGTCAAACAAACGAACAATTCACATTAAATATAATAAAGGTCCCATCATAAATTTGAATGGTTCATGAAGTAGCCCACCTTCAGTTGTCATTTTTAAGAAGACCGGTCAAGAAAAAAAAAAAAAAAGAGAGAGATGTGATGTGATGTTACAAGACTAAATATGTCAATAATGCATCATGTTTGCATCATCTCATAGAATCAATTTTCTTAATAATAATACCTAAAAAAACATTATAATAAAACAGCATAATAGGTAGTATCATCCAAACAACATTACATACAAAATTATATTTTTAAAAAATATTTTTTCAGAAATTGCTTTTCATGAGATTTTATTTCAAATAATAATAATAATAAAAATCATTTTAAAAAATGGCTACTAAACAAGCCATGAGTTTTTCTAAGCAAAAATATAGCCTGTTATGAAAGTAGTTAGGTTTTATCGCTAAGATAATGGGAGTAACTCATGATTTTATTAAGTGACATCTCCTGAACACCCTGATTCATAGCTGAAGTGGTAATTCGGGTACATCGTTTCAATGCTTGAAGGCTTGGCATCGATTCCCTAGTGGGGGGCCCGGCTAGATGGAATCGGTTGAGTTAGGGGGTATGTGGTGCACACTGTGATGTATGAGTTTTATTTTTATCTACATGGCTCATCAATTTTTTTTAGTTCATTTTACTGTATGATCTCAAAATTGAGGCAGATCCAAGGCTCAAGTGGACCCACGGTGGGAAATGAGCACCCACCATTAAAAACTTCATGGGGCCATAGAAGTTTTTTTTAATCAAGCTGAAATTTGTGTTTTCCCTTTTGTTTGACCTTATCAACAGTTTGGATGACGAATAAACATCACAGTGGGTCCTAGGAAGGTTTCAACGGTGGGGTTCATTGTCACTTCTGCATCATGTGGCGTGGTCCACTTGAGCCTTGGAACCGAGTCATTTTCAGGCTCGTATGCTAAAATGATTGGAAAAATATACGAATGATGTGGATAAAATCCTTACATCATGGTGGGCCCCACATGGCCTCTGCTCGAACCAATTTTCGTCTAGGTAGGGGTAGGACGCAATCGGCTTCCAGTGTGGTAATTCATAGAGCTGGGCATTGAGTCGCGTTGGACTGAGTTAGGGCTGACCCGACTCGATCCAGTTTTGAAATAGGCCTGACCCGAACTTGACCCGACTTGGTACGAAGTCAAGCATACTCGACTCGATCCGGTTTTGAAATAGGCTTGACTCGAACTTGACCCGACTTGGTATGAGTCAAGCATGCCTGACTCGATCCGAGTCCGGGTTTGGCCTGGACTAATCCGGACCGAGTCTGACCCAGTCACAAGTACCGAGTCGGGTCAAATTGACACCCAGTCGGATCAGGTGCAGCGGGTATCCACGGGCAAAAATCACATCTCAAAATTTAGATTCACTTGTCATAATTGCAGTCTTTCCATCAATTACATGGCATCTCATATTTGAAATGTCAGGTTTGAGTTTTTTTTTTTTTTTAATATATATATGTACGTGTAATACTCCATTTTCTTTTTCAATGGTGGGTTCCACCGTTGCCTTTAGTGTGGCCCACTTGAGCTGTGGATGACCCTCATTTTTGGGCTCAGGCCTTAACTTTGATGGGCAAAACTGATGAATGGTGTGGATTTGTCACATCACTCCTGTGAGGCCTATTTTCAATAAATAAATAAATAAATAAAAATAACAAAGTAAGTGACGTGCGTCACTTGCTTTTCACTTCTTCACAACAACTCCTCCACGACTCTCTCTCTCTTTCCCACTTCTTTGTGGTACGGTTGCGGATGGGAACCCATCACCCATGATTGCCATAATCATAGTGGGATCCACTCCTCAATCTAAACCGTCCATTAAACTCCCAACCCACCAACTTACCTAACACCATTTTTACACCCTATTTCTCATGCCATCGAGAGAAAATCCGTGAGAAGAAAAAGAGAGCTCAGGAAAAGGGAGGGTATCCTTGAGGGTTCAATATCGAGTTTTGAGTTGATTGATCCAAGCTATTACACATAAAAATCAACATCGCTTCAGATTATTTTCCTCCCATCACACAATTTTTCCACAGCAGATAGGTGATCATTCCCCATTGAAAAATTCATATCTGTTGCTTTATGTAATCTAGACATTGAAATAATTTTTTTTGAACCAATGCAAATATATATTTTTTCCATTTAATATTATCTAGTGGTGATAATGAATATTCATTATGTGAATATAGACATTATATCTTTCATATTTCCTTGTGAGTTAGATGCATCTTATGTAAATAATTATTTGTTTTATACAATAATTCTTACGGGTGCTCTGTCCAGGGTCATTCCCGAAATGATCAGTACGACACGGGTGCTCTGCCCAGTGTCATTCCCAAAAGGATCGGCACGGGTGCTCTGCCCTGAGTGATTCCCTAAAAGGATCAGTACGCACGGGTGCACTGTCCCTGGGCTTTTGTCCCTAAAAGGTTATACCGATGCTTTGTTGAGGGTCATACTCTGAAAAGATCAACACCGGTGCTCTGCCATGGGTCATCCCCTAAAAGGATAAGCACACATGAGTGTTTTGTCCACTTCAAATCTTAACATCTTTAGAAAAGCTATGTTAAACAATTTATTCATTTCATATTCATGAATGTCAAATTATTTACTATGATTTTACATCCAATGTTCGTCTCATTTTGATTAATATGTTGAGATTAAATTTTGTAATATTTGTGAAATTTTCAACTCGGGATTGATGTAATCCTATTGAGTTGTCAACTCATTATGTTTTAACCATTTCGGGTTATGAATATTTTGAAGATGCAGGGTACTAATATTAGTAGTGGAGCATGAAATGTAGTTAGATGTACGTGGCATGTCATTCTATATAGGATAAATTTTATTTTATTTTAGAACTCCGAATGTAGTAATGTTTGGCTTGATTTTCTTGATTCAAGTTAAGTTAAATAATTATGCGTCGATGTACTAAAAGAGTATGTAATTAGTTATCTTAATATGTGTTTGGATTTTTAAGTTTTGGGTTATGATGGGAGAAAATGAAATGCATATGAAATTATCATAATTTATCTATTTATTTTTATTTTTTTATATAAGTCACGAGTGTGGAATTCGGGTCTTGGACATCCTATTCGGGTACCCGAATTTTGGGGCTTGACAAAGTTGGTATCAGAGCCAAGTTTATTTTAAACATTGGACCTAAAATAGAGATTTAGCTCTAGGTCTTCCTAAATGGCCTTAACTAGGAGATGAGAAATTTAGAATACGTACATAGGACATTTTAATCTATTGTGATATAATACTTAGATCCTATTTAGGCTGTATATTCACATACAAAATCAAATCTGGACGTTAGGAATTTTCTGAGAATTTTTCTAACCATTGTTGAGGGTCAAATATTGCATATCAGACCCTGATTATTGCCTGGATTTACAGACATGATACCGTTTAATGGTCCGCTTTAATCATATTTGTGATGCAGACTATATTTGCGAACATTGACTGAAAAAGGGAGCTTAAAGCATGGATTTAATGCTCTGATGACACCACAGGTAAGGGACGAACTCCATGAGACCAAGATCGACGAATTTACATGCCAGAGATCAGCGAAAGTCGAGAAACTGAAGCTCAAGTGGCCCGAAATTGGTCCAGAATGCAAGATCACAGGGTTCCCACCATCCGTTCGGTTTGAAACTCTATACGTGGCCTGAGGACCATAAATGAACCGTACACGTCAAATATTAACCCTCAGATCCCTGCAGAAGTGGCCCAACGGATAGATCAGCCCATAATTTCTTGATTTGGGGCCCACCTGATATTTAGATATGCTTCAAAATTGGTTTCGATGGTTTAAAGGTTATGAAAAAATGGATGGACGGAACGGATTTCACATATGCATCAAGGTGGGGCCTAATTTACATCGGTGGAGTGCACAGTGACGGTGCACTCGCCGTTCACCGAAACAAGAGCAGGTCGGTCAGCGTTGCTGACCCGACCCGTTTCACGCCAGGAGCAACGAACGGACGGTTTTTACGTTGTGGGCCCCACCAATCGTGTAACTCGACGATCTAAGCCGTTCATCATATCTGGAGGGGGACTGTGACCATCGTCTAGGTGGCGTAATATCGAAAGACGATGGGAAGATTATTTTAGCCATTAAAGCGGATGATCAACGGTGCAAAGGAACTCCTGTGGGCCACGACGAAATCAATCCAAAACCATATTTCCTAGAATGGTTTTTCGAGAGCAAACTAGTGGACGGTGTGGATTTCCGATTTGAATTCGATCGTGGACCCCACCAATATCCAGCGCAAGCTCTGTTTGAGCGTCCGAGAAATCCGGGAGATTTGGTGTGTTGTGCATCAAAGCCGGGCATCATGGACGTGATCTGGACCATCCATTGGCTTCCTAACAGGCTTCTTATCACTGCCTAGGTGGCAGAATTTCATACTACAGCGGAGGATGGTTTTTCAACCGTTCAAACACGAGTTGAACGGCAGCAATGGAAAAGCAAGTGGGCCACATCATCAACACTCCAAAACCAACCATATTAAAACGGTTTTTCGAGTATAGTTCAATGGACGGCTTGGATTTCTTCAATATACAGCGAAGTGGACCCCACCAGCTTCGTCAGCAAGTGAATGAGGTTTGCTTCGCACGCGTCAGCGAAAGCTGGACGCCGGTTCTGTGTTTTGGGTCCCACTCAGTACTCAGATCAATGATCTGAACCGTCCATTCGTTCCGTAGGGCATCCATAACCCACGCCTAGGTGTCTGTTTCCTTCCATGCAAGCTATCAGAAGATCCTAGCTGTCGAACGGAAGATTGACGGTGGAAACGTTTGAGATGGTGGGCCGCATTAAACTTAATAAAAAATATACATTTCCCGGTTATTTTCCGCTACGAGTAGAATGAATGGATTGGATTCCACATCCAACACTACATCTGGGCCGCACTCAAGATCAGCGTATTGCTGTGAAACCTCTCCACTGTCCGCAGCTTTTTCACGACTCCTGGTGGGATTGTGATACATGCGTGAAGCCTATAAAGAGGAGTCTGAGATGAATAGCAGGGGGAGCAAAAGACGTGAGGAGAGAAAGAGACAGAGAGAAAAGGGAAGTTTGTTTAGTTTTTTTTCTTTTCTTTTAGTTATTTTATTTTATTTTGAGTCCACCATGTTTATACGTGGCTAAACCTCTTGGCTAGGGCCAAGAGGTGAAGCTTGTAGCGTGATGGGATGAGTCTATACTTGTCCCTTTTGTTTAAACTGAATGGATTTTGATTTAATTTTATTAAGGGAATATTTTCAGTCTTTAATGGTCTGTTGTGACTGAAATTACAATGGGTCTGCAATGGCTTTGAGCATGTTCTTTTTCTCTTATGTTTTTGACGTCAGGAAGCCCTGTTGTTCACCATCGTCTCCTGGGTATGGTTGGATGTCGGTACCCTTCCTAACCTTCATACATTGATTGGTTGGTAATTAGTTTAATTCTGTTGTTTGCCTTGTCTCCTGGGCATGGTTTGGTGATGGAATCCATTCTAATTCATATACCTTTCATCTTTTCAAAACTACATCAAAGGAAGTTCAGTTGATTTTCATGAATCAAGTATAGTTCTCCCTGATCTCTACAAGTGGATCCTCTGAATCCCTAGTTTCCCTTCTCTGAATTTTCTTCTCAGTTTAGATTAATATTTCATCATCATTCTTCAAATTATAATCGATTTAGATTTCATCTCATTCTAGTTCTATTTCTACTTAGTTTCAGATAACGTACAAGTTACAGTCCCTTGGGATTCGACCTCGGTCTTACCGAGTTTATTACTACATCACAACCTTATACTTGGGGAGTGAACAAGTTTTTAGCGCCGTTCTTGGGGACCCATTGACTACGATTTTAAAATTAATTGGATTTAGAGTTAGTTTAAGATTAGGATTTTACTAATTTTAATTTTATTTTTTATTTAATTCATAGAACTAACATTTTTCTTGTTTTGTAGGATTCTAACATAGGAACTTCTACTCTGGTAACATCCTTCTCACTTATCTTCTGCTTACCTTCCATATTGCTGTAGGAATTTTATTTTATTTTAGAATTAGACTCAGAGTTAGGGTTTCACCATGTATATGCACGAGTGGGAACGTCAGTATGCTGAGAAGAATAACATATATTGGGATGATGATTATGATAGAAATCCACCAATGCCTCAAAACTTTTCTGAAACTATCATCGAGAATCGACCGGAATATGAAGATCCACCAGTTAAGAAGTCCTTACGCGATCATATACGGGAGAACAATTCCACCCACGACGATTACATGAATGTTGGGGTTATCATAACTATGGGAGTGAGAATTACTATCACCCATCTGAGAAAAAGAAAACAATACGTGATTATATTATGAGTGATAATAAGTATTACCAACCATCAGATTCTCCCACCTATGATCCGTATGACTATAATCAGTGGAAACATCAATGTTGGAAAGATGAACCAACAACCTATTATAATGATTATTCTTTTGGATCCCCTACCTTAAAGATTCAACCAAAATCGATCCAAGAGAATTCATTTCAAGGGAACACAGACTCTTCTGCTGACATAAGGAAATTACTAGAAGAGCGAAATTACCCGACACATGATCTAGAGTTAGCAGCAGTGGTTTTTGCTTTGAAAACTTGGAGGCACTACCTATATGGGGAACAATTCGACTTATATTCAGACCATAAGAGTTTAAAGTATCTCTTTAATCAGAATGAATTGAATATGCGTCAGAGAAGATGGATGGAATTTTTGAAAGACTACCATTTCGATATTTCATATCACCCAGGAAAAGCAAATGTTGTGGCCGATGCGCTAAGCAAAAAGACACGAAGACTTGTGGCCAGCCTAATGATCAAAGAGTGAGAGATGCTAAATGTCATCAAGGATTTCGATCTGCAACTCTAGCTTGAAGAACCTTAGGCGCATCTAAGTAACCTAGTAGCACAGCCTCCCTAGTGTGTAATTTTATTTTTTATTTTCTTAAGTTTAATAACTAAGTTTAACTTATTAATCTTTAGAATTGAGATTAGATCATAATAAACTTTTCTCTTAGATTCGGCGTATTCTAGAAGCTTTAAAGGAAGACGTTTGGCTACAAGAAAAAGGAGCAGAAGGAATAGGGAAGGAGAATGTAGAATGGCGACTTGACACTGATGAAGGGATTATATTTCGTGGAAGGCTATGTGTTCCGAACGAACCTGATTTGAAGTAAGAGATTTTGGACGAGGCTCATAAATCAAGATTCACTATCCATCTAGGGGAGACTAAAATATACCACGATGTTAAGCTCCAATACTAGTGAAACAACATGAAGCGGGAAATCACCGAGTACGTATCTAAATGTGCGACATGTCAACAAGTGAAGGCAGGTCATCGAAGACCGCCAGGACTCTTGCAGCCGTTACCAGTCCCTAAGTGGAAATGGGAGCATATATCCATGGATTTTGTAGTTGGATTTCTGAAGACAGGTCGACACCATAACACTGTATGGGTGATTGTGGACAGATTAACTAAATCCGCACACTTCATCCCGATAAAGATTTCTGCATCAGCAATGAAGTTGAGTAAAATTTATATTAAAGAGATCGTCCGACTTCATGGTACTCCAGTATCCATCGTCTCCAACTGAGATCCCAAGTTTAAATCGCGGTTTTGGGTAAGTGTACAGGAAGCTTTAGAAACTACTCTTGACTACAGCACAACATTTCACCCGTAGACTGATGGACAAACAGAAAGGACGAACCAAATTTTAGAAGATATGTTACACAATTGCATTCTCGACTTCAAGGGCAATTGGGACGATCATCTGCCGCTGGTGGAATTCGCATATAATAATAGCTACCAAGCCAGCATTGGTATGGCACCATTTGAAGCTTTATACGGAAGACCCTGTAGATCACCAAGTTGCTGGATCGAAGTAGGAGAAAGGACATTGTTGGGACCAGAACTAATTCAAGAGTCCTCCAAGAAGATTGATATCATTCGGGAACGTATGCGCGCTGCCCAGAGTTGCCAGAAGAGCTATGCAAATAATCGATGCAGAGACTTAGAGTTTTGTGCGGGAGATCATGTGTTCATAAAAGTTTTTCCTAATGAAACGAGTTATGCGTTTTGGAAAAAAAGGGAAGCTCGCGCCACATTTTATTGGACCCTTCGATATCCTACAAAGAGTAGGAGCTGTATCATACAAGTTGGTCCTACCGCCTCAGTTATCCAATATCCACAACGTATTTCATGTCTTCATTCTTCGTAAGTACAAGCCGGACGATTCTCATGTCATCGAATGAGAGTCGCTAGAGATTTAAAAAAATGTCACATATGAAGAGCAACCTGTGAACATTTTCGATTGTAAGGAATGAGTACTTCGGACGAAGGTTATAACCACTCGTGAAGGTACAATGGAGTCATCACAGCGATGAATAAGCATCGTGAGAGCGAGAACAAGAAATTCGAGAAAAGTATCCTAACCTCTTTTAGGTATATAAATTTCGAGGATGAAATTTTGATAAGGTGGGTAGAATATAATACTCTATTTTCTTTTTCAACGGTGGGTTCCACCGTTACCTTTAGTGTGGCCCACCTGAGCTGTGGATGACCCTCATTTTTAGGCTCAGGCCCTAACTTTGATGGGCAAAACTGATGAACGGTGTGGATTTGTCACATCACTCCTATGAGGCCCATTTCTAAAAAAAAAAAACAAAGCAAGTGACGTGCGTCACTTGCTT